>CM061349.1:43879046-44479046 GCA_030867105.1 Liasis olivaceus
GGCATTTTGAGGATAAACTTTCAGGTGATCTTTTCTCCCAAAGCTAATAAAAGGCTTCCAAGGAATCATGGGAGAGCCAGTTTGGTGTAGTGGTTAAGGCATCAGGCTAGAAACCTGGAGATCATGAGTTCTAGTCCTACTTTAGGCACAAAGCCAGATGGGTGACCTTGGGCCAGTCCCTGTCTCTTAGCCCTAGGAAGAAGGCAATGGCAAGCCACTTCTGAAAATCTTAACAAGAAAACTGCAGGGACTTTTCCAGGCAGTGGCCAGGAGTCAACACTGACTTGAAGGCACACACAAACAAGGGGTCTTAGAAATTCAAATAATGATTGTCGAGTTGAAAATAGTAGGTAAATTAATCAACAGCAGATTAAAAAAAATTAATATATTCATGCTATTATTCTTAAATTGCCATTCAACCCAAGCCCCAAAAGAAGCATACAATTTACAGCTTCAAAATATTTACAGATTAAAAAAAAAAATAGTTTAATTTGCATCCATCTGAGATTTAGCATTCCAGCAACCTCTATCTAGGCAGACACTAAGTCTGCTGCCCAAAAAGTGCTCTTATTACCAAAGCATTCTGAATGCAAAATGCTTCCTTTATTCTCTGCTCAGTAGAGCTTCCTGTATAGTACAATGAAGTAGAATTGCTGGCAGAAGAAGGCTGGTGTTTCATGTCCAGTCCTGTGCCTAGTTTCCTTGCTGTCACACACGCATAACTTGCCACATCTCACTGCATTTCATTAACTGTGTTCCTGGAACTAGAAACAGTTAAGCTTCAGGAACACACTCCTTGGTGTTTCTTTGATGTAATCTGTTTATTTACGGTTTCTGTTCTTTGAAAACTCAGTTACAGAACACAACTCTGCTCCCATATAAAATTCTTGGATGATATTACAAATAACATTGGGCTGTTCTGTTAGGCCACAGACAAAAGAATAAAAACAGCTGTCCATTTCATATATCTTTCTGTTTGCTCTGCTTTCTCTCTGCATGGTGAACATGAATAAAACCTTTTTCAGTGTTGTAGGTTGTTTACACTCACTGTAAGAGCAAAAGGATATGATAAACATTTTGAAGTACATATATCCTCATCATGCTGTTGGCTTTTCAGGTAAGCACTGTTATATAGAGTATAGAAACAGAGTAAGAAACAGTAAATCAAGGAAACATGAGAAGATGACAAGGAAGCATAGCTAAGACTACTTCAGACCAACACTATACCTCTCCATACCTTTCTATGTTTTGAAATAATCTTTCCTTCCACCACATCCATACATTGCTTTTTGTTCTTTAAACCTCTAATTTCATTTTTTGAGAATCTCATCAAATCCATCCAGCCATGATTTTCTTAGCCTTCCCCTTCCTTTAGACCCATTTACTCTTCCTCATATATTTTTCTAGTGATTCAATTCTCCTTTGTCCTCTTTATATACTTTGTACTGTTCACACACTTTTATATTCTAGCCACATTCATTCAACACCCATTCGTTCTTGACCCTATCTCTTCTAGTTCTAAAACATACATCCTTCTTAAGTACCCTTTTCCCACTTCATCTTATTTTCATGTTTCTCCTGCATGCCCAACTCTCACTTCCATATAAGAAAGTGGACAAGAACATGCTTTTATACGTGACTATTTTCCCTTCTTTAAGCAGAAACATTCATTTCTTGCAACTTACAATTTTAGTTCTCAGCCAATACAACATCATCTGCCTCCAAAAGTACACATATAGTCATTGTCTCCAACCAACTCACTTCTATTGTCATCACGAAGTTCTTAATTATTTATTTGCTACCTATGCTTCTATATTGCTCAATCAAAATTGACTCAAGGCAAAAAAAAAAAAAATTAACAAAACAATCATTTTAAAAAAGCACACTCCAATCCCTCATAAAATCTGAAACCACAAATAATAATAAAAAGGAAAACATCACAAAAACAATCTGAGAAACCAGAGGGGTGGGGGGGAAGTGTAATGTTACACCTTGAACTTGATCCAAAAAGGTATTGGCAACCAGTTAGGCTTTTACAAAACTGGTGTTATGTGAGTTCCATTTTGTTGTTTCTAACAGCAATTATCACCCTTCATCTTATCCTCCATGGTTGCCCTACATAAAATGCATTTCAGTCTTCTAAATGAGATGTTACTACTGAGTGTCTACTATGGCCAAGTCATCTCTGACCAGAAACAGTTGTAGCTAGCCAAGCACAGAATGCAGTTTATCTTTCTACCCTATTTATGGGCAGAGAAACAGAGGACCTTGTTCCCTCTGTTCCAGAGGAAAGGGATATTCTTTAACAATATTAAATGTTAATTATTATTATTAATATTAAATATAATAGTTGGGCTTCACCATTAACTGCAGCATGAATGTATTATCTTTTCTTCAGAATCTTTTTTCCCCCTGTAACTGCTAAATCTGGCAGACATTGTTCAAAGTCAGAGCTGGAGGATACTTCAGAGATCAGCTATTCTATCCCCCTTCTTGATGCAGGATTTGCTACAGAATTTCAGACAGATGGCTATTAGTCTCTCTTTTCACATGTGCTGCTGCCAGCTCAGGTTTTCCCCATCTTATACTTGTGCTTTTATTTTATTTTTTTTCTCTGCAGATGCAGGACTTTACATTTCTTCCTGTTAAATTTCATCCTGTTAGTCATAGGTTATTTTCGAGACTTTGTAGATATTTTTGAAACTTTTCTTTCTCTTCTAAAATATTAGCCACTCCTCCTGGTGTGTGTTATCTGCAAATTTGATACTCATACCTTCACCTCTTTATCCTGGTTGCTAATAAAAATGTTGAACAGTGCAGGGCCCGGTACAGACCCCTGAGGCACTCCACCTGAAATACTACTCACCAATCTGATGTGGATCTATTTACAAGCACTCTCTAGATGCAGTCATTCAGCCAATTAGGAATCCATGTAACAGTTGTATCATCTAGCATATTTTACCATGTTAATAATGAGGAGATCACAAGAGACTTTGACAAATGCTTTGTTGAGGTCAAGGTACACTATGTCCATGGCATTTCCCTAATCCCATAAGCTAATAATTCTGTCAAAAAAAGATAAGGTTAGTCTGGTATGACTTGTTTATGACAAATCCATGCTGGCGCTTGTTAACTGTCGCATTCCTATCCAAATGCTCACAGACATCTGTTTAATAATGGACCTTGCCCAATGTAAATGTCAAACTGATGGGTCCATAACTTCCTGGGTCCTCCTCCCTCCCTTTTTTTTGAAGATTGGGGCATTTGCACACTTTCCCTCTTCTGGGATATGGCAGTTCTCCTGGAGTTCTCAAATACTACTGTTAGTGGTTCTGCAATCACCTTTGCTGGTTCCTTCGGTATCTAGGATGTAATTCATCTGGCCTTCTGTTCATGTAAATTAACTTGAGTTCATTTAAGTGAACTAGGTGTTCTTTTACCCTCTCCTCCTCGGTTCAGAAGTGAGCTCCCTCTTTCTATTACATAGCTGGCTGCTAAGAATTCATTTCCTTGGCTACCTTCCTCAACTGCTATGTATTTTAATTTTTTTGTATTTGGGATTGTAATTGTTTTTAATTTAAATTTGATACTGTTTGCCTCCCAGAGTCACTTGTTGAGATGGGTGGCTATACAAATCAAATCAAATCAAATAAATAAATAAATAAATAAATACATTTCACTTTTGAGAAATGACAGGTGTAAAATATGAGTAAAGATATCTTGCCTTCTCACAGTCACCTGCTACCAGTTTGCCTTTTTCTCCTTGCAACAGATCTATAGCCTCTTTGCCTTTCTTTTTGTTTCTGTCACGCTGTTGTTCTTGTTCTTGTTCTTGTTGGGGCATTTCTTGCAAGCCTCAATTCATTTGGAAGTGCAGTCTTTCTGATAACAGTCTGTACAGTTTCCAATGGCTGCCTTTGCTTATATTCCATCCTTCCATAGTTTACATGCATCCCTCTTTCTTCTCAGCATTTTATTAAGCTTTAAAATTTAGGAAGCTCTGAAAAAGAAGATATCATGATTGAATCTAAGACCTTCAATGTGCAATGCAGGTATGCTTTCCCTGAACTATCCAGCTTCCAGATCCTTGTGCTTTTAAAAAAAGAAAATATCCAAGGAAAACAAATTGGAGTGCTAACAAACTTTCTCAGGAAGTATTTCTGTGAAAAGTACTGAGAGTTGTTTTTTTTTTTCAACTCCAGAAAAGGGGCATAGTTAATTTTGTGTAGCTGGACCCTGATAACTGTGTTTATTATTGTCATGCTAATATGAGGTAATTCTTTATAACTGAAAATATGCATTTCTTTTGTAAAATTAAAGACCATTTTAACATTAAAATGGGTATATATGTAAAATAATTTAGGATGTTACCCAAAGGAATGCTCCAGATATTGGGTCTACCACTCCCAATGTGGTAGTTAGAATACTAGGAGATTCTAGGAATTGTAATCCTACTACAGCTGGAGATCATTAGGTTGGAGAACACTGGTTTATGATATGGTTAATCTTCATAACCATTCAAGCCTTAAGGCCGGTACTTTAGATTATAAATGCAGAAGGTCATTGGAAATTTCTACTAGCAATCATGAAAATGCTACTTTTGATTTCATACTTGTTGCAAACAATGTACCTACTAAGGTATATTACCTATTAAGAACTGGAAATATCTTTCCCTTAATGAAATACAGAGTGGTGAAATAAAAACCCTGCACATCTGAAGATAAATTTACTATCTACATGAATATTAAACAATTTAGGACATGTTGCAGTTTTTATTTTAATCTCTGTACACTGTCCAGAGTTACTTTGGTGAGACAGGTGCCATATAAATTATTTAAATAAATAAAAGATATTTTCTACTACCATCCATATGATGTACTATGATCTTCAGTTCAAGGATATCAGCTATTATCATTGGTAATATTGATACATTAATATGGGTAGAAGCATTTGCAGACTCCAATGGATTTATGTGGTTTAACTGATTAATTAGAATTAGGATGAACAGCATGGTGCAAGTGGTGATTTACAAGTAAGTCTAGAATAAGTTGGGGAAGAAATAAGAGTATCCCATTCATTAACCTCAAAATGCTGTGAGTATAATAAAATGCACTATATGTAATGAAAATTCACACAGTGCTCTTAATAACAGTAGAAAATAGACTGTAAAGGCAAGCTGTCTGATAGAAGGAGTATGTATCAAAGGGATTTGTCTTATCAGAATAGAACTTGGAATTTAAAACATAGTAACTATCCAGCAGGAAGTGGAAAAGTATTCACATAAACTACTTTGCATCAAACCAGAATGTGTCTCATTTTACAGAACTAAGGTTGCAGTTGTTGTTTAATATGTAATTTTCTTCTTCCCATACACAAAGGACTGCTTTCTTAATTTACAGCAATCCATTTTAGTATGTTCTTCACAAGATGAATGTATGTTTGCATCAGTTACTATGAACCAAATATTTGAGCCAAATGAAGTAAGAAATATATTGCAGCCAAGTTAGTGAAGTACTTTGAATTCCCTGGAGTTTGATTACAGCCCAGTTCTTCTATGGGTTATCTCTATCCAGATGGTTTCCAGTGGGTATCTAATCCTTTAGGGGATATCAAAAGTGACAGAACATGGTTCTAGCTACATCAGATTCATTACTTGCCAAGGCCTTTTTCACTTAATCACACAAGACAATATTAGATCCTCCACTTCTGATGTAATTGTATGACATTTATGAATGTGTGAATATTTCACCAAGAGGGATAAGATTAATTACATAGATGTTTCCTGTTGGGGCAGGGGGAGGTAGTAGTAGTAGTAGACTTAGCATCAATATTCATGTATTCATCCAGGATATTGGATAATATCTCAGAGAAGCAGTTCTCTATTTGCTAGATATAGATGTGTGAAGGGGACCACAAACCATGGAAGGCAGGGTGTGAAATAGTTGGGGCCAGCACAATCTGCCTCTTACATACTGTATACTTGCAAGCCTCATAAAAGTTAAGTGAAAATAATTATTTTTTGTAATCATTTTTTCCAGTGGAAAAACAGAGGCAACTAAAAATATTGTTTAGAAGTTACAGAGTAATTCAGTGGCAGAACTTTTGAGATTTGTTGTTACACTGCATTGTATAAGGATTGCCTTCTTAAGGTTTAGTTAAGAGCATCACTTCAAGCTTTACAGCTTCTGTATTGCCAAAATTCATGCCTTACAAAAATAAATAGTCATATCCTTCCTTTCCTCTAGACCAGCTTAGTCAAATAAAGACCAAGTTGTATACAGGTCTATAGGCACACCTGTAAAATTCAATATTGCCATTGTGGTTTTAGTACATTCATCCCCCATGTATTTCGTATGCACAGGTGGAACTATCGCTGACATCCCTGGATACTTCATCCTTCAGAATGATGTGAAGAGACGCAATGCAGTTGCATTAAAACTAAGCAGAACTGGTTGTATAACCTGCCTAGATGGGAGACTGCCATGGATACTGTAAATGATTCTGCAATGTGTAAGGAATATATACTTTTTAAAAGTTTCCCTTTGTGATTCTGTCATGGCATTCTATTTTTATGTTTATTTGTCCATCATTACTGTGAGTGTTTTGTAACAACAAGGAATTTTTGCTCCTTATGGGTTCATCAAAAGCTGGCATTGGAGTTACATTCCTTTCAGTATCACATCACACTGTTGCTGTGGATACGATTATGATGCCACAAACAAAGGATTAGGAGAATAACACAGTATTCCCTCCCTGTTGTCCAAAGGTTCTGCCTCCTAACATTATATCAAGATGGACAAGTGGCCTGATCCTTGTAAAAATAACCTTAGGAGATTGGCATTTCTACTATCTTTTAATTCTGATTAATTCTACCTTATCTAAAATGGTCAATGTGACATTATAAAATGCTGTTTTCAGATCTGTCTTATTTTATGGAGTTGTAATGTTAAAATAAAGTGGCAGTACTGGGTAGTAAAAATAAATTAGAATATTCAGGTGTATGTGGGATCTACATGGTCATACATATTTTAATGAAATTTCTAGGGGAAACACATACACCCCTGTGTTGTGGTGACAGTAGTAGACAGGGGAATCAGTTTTATATGGCATGAAAGATTCACAGATATTAATCTACTGGAACCACAGTCACATGACTAAGCTGGACTTGTTTCAAAGTTTACAGTCATTTTGTTAATTTATGCAAAATGTTAATGTACTATACATTGGCTAACACTGCAGGAAGAGTGCATGACTTCCAGTATGTGAATGTCCCATATTGCAAATTACCTGGCAGTTTGGGTTTGTGATGTAAATCATCCAGGGGCCAAACTTGTGGCAAGTTTATCTTGTCTGTGGATACTTAATATGTGCATTGATCATGTGTACAAAAGCTTAGCAAAGAACATGCTTGACCTAGTTTGTATATGTCACTGGTACAGACTACAGCAATAACTCACTGCTTTGGTATCAGACAGAAGCACATTATTAATCCCTTTTCAGGCTGACGGCTACCCTTGGCCTTTGTATAACATGTCAGGATTCACAGTCCAAAAACTGGGTGTGGGTGAGTCAGGATAAAACTGAAATTTTATTTTTCAATGTGTTAAAAATTACAGTAATTGAATATGACTCACAACTTAGCAGGAAAAGACTCAGTGACTCTCCTCCCATATCCCCATTCACTGTGCCACAAGAAATACAAAGCTGATTTTATGTAAGTTCTGTTTTGCTGTTTCTGCCAGCAATCGATCAGCCTCCATGTTTTCTTCAAGGATAGCCCTACATAAAGTACATTTCAGTAATCTGAATAAGATCCTACTGGAAGGTGACTACTGTGGAAAAGCTATCTCTTTTATAATTGAAGCTGGCCAACCAGCTGACAAAAGTGATGAAAAACACACCAGGCCATAAGATTAGTTAAACCTCCAATGTCAAAGATACATACCAGCTCTTTCAAGGAGAATACAAGCATCCAAGATTTCTTTCTTTCTTTCTTTCTTTCTCTCTCTCTCTCTTTCTCTTTCTGTCTTTCTGTCTTTCTCTTTCTCTTTCTCTTTTCCTTCCTCCCTCCCTCCCTCCCTCCCCCGATTTATATCCTGTCTTTTGTACTTTGGTACTTTTGTACTTTTGTACAGACATGGGTCTGTAATGTTAAAGTTACATTACCAGTTATTTTACTTGCAAAACTAACAAAAGCTCACCATAGTAGAAGAACTCAGGAGCCAGTTTGAGATAATGATTTTTCAGCATTATTTAATAAAAACCTTAGATAGACATTGACCTTATAATCAAAAACAGTGCACCTAGGGCAAAGGGGAATGTAAGATTAGAGGGAAAGTCTAGAAACATTCATGGCCTGCTAATGTAAGAACATAAGAAGTGGTGGTTTAGGTCAAAGGCTGATTTAGTCCTGCACCACAATTAAGTGGATGTCATTGGGGAACCCATAAGCAAACTATTATCTGTGCAGAACTTCAGAATCAAAGGGGGGGTGGGGGGTGGGTGGGAAGTATTTTGGAGATACATGGCCCTGCATGAAGAACCTGTTGGCAACACCTTGCACCAAAAGTCTCCTTTCTCAGGATTGCACTGTACCTATGAAGGACAGCTTTGCAATCCCAGGAAAAATGCTTAAAAGTGTTTTAAGGAGTTGCCAAAAGGTGCTATGTGAGCACTCCTCATGTATTCTGAAGCACTTTTTTTTTTTTAATCTGAAGGGCACAACCCTTCTATCTCATAATGTATGTTTAAACATGTAATCCTTTTTGCTAAGTTTTATGGGCAATAAATATTAAGAGAATGATTATGACTTGGGATATATGACTGATGTGAATTAATTCTGTACCAGCAGACATTATATTGTTATTTTTTGCCTTGCAGTATATTCTTTGGCATGTTGTATTTGGTTGAGCTGAGAACTAGGAAGATCCTGCTGAATAGAGATCCACTACAAGGTGACTAAGCATTTTAAACATTTATAAGATTATAAAAAGGAATTTCATGGCTCTGAGACAAAGTGGGTTGACTTTTGTCTCATTAGCTAAGAATCAGAGGCAAGTATGTTGGTTGAATGCCTAGAATGTTACAAGCTAGATTCCTAACCATTTTGATCAGTATTACTTCACTATACATTGCTCTTGTATTTTTATGCATTTTAAAAACTATATATATTTGCATACTAAAAGCATTTTTTCATGGGCAAATCATTTGTAAACACAACTAATTTTTACATGTTCCTATAAACTGGTTGTTTTGGAGGGACAGAACCTGTCTTTGACAACTGTAGCAAATGACTGGAAGATAAGTGGTTTTTAAATATATTTTGGAAGGGCAGAAGTCCATATTTAGTCCCAGGCCCATCTAGTTCATAGGAAAATTTGGATGAACTTTTCACCTCAGTGCTCACTCAGCATCTTAGAAAATCCCACTTTCCTATGCCAACTTTAACATCTGTTTAAACTTTTGAACCCGATGCCAGCTCAGCATCTACAAAACATCTACAAACCCCTGTAAAATAACATTAGAAACTTTCTGTTTGAGGGCTTTAGCAACATGTTATTGATGCATAGGCAAAGAAAACACTAGGGTTTTTTTTTTTTTTTTGAGTGGGAAATCCATAACCAATTCTCTTAAATTGCAACCACAGGTAAGAATTGCTTGTCTTTATGTTAAGTATATTTAAAATTTATAAAAGCTTTGCAATGTTGCTTGCCCTAAAACTGATTAATTGCTATTAAACTCACATGCTTAATTTGTAATAACTACAGTTTTGAGCAAAATAATATATTGGCCAAAATAATATATTGGAAGATTCCAGAAGACATTCAAACCATAAGAAGGACAACCTGTTCAAAAGAGATCTGTACATGACCTGGCAGCTGCCCAGCCCATGGCTGGACTTCAAGCAACAGCACTCCACTAGATTCTTTTGCCAAACATTAAAATAGCTCACACAATGTTTTCATGAATAAAATTTGTGATATGATTCAGTCTGTCCATGACTACTTTTGAGGAGTCCTTGGGGTTCTTTGAGCTTGGTTGTTTTCTTGCAAATGTTTCATTACCTGGCTAGGTAACATCTTCATTCTAGCATTGAAGATGTTACCTATCCAGGTAATGAAACATTTGCAAGAAAACAACCAAGCTCAGAGAACTCCAAGGACTCCTCAGTTCAACCCTGAGCTACATATATTTTCTTCATGACTACTTCTAATGAACTGCTCACCAATATAATGTTATTTCCATAGAAAAGTTTCAGAGGAAACATTGTGGCCCTGTTCTTATGACATGAATGACCCATCACCTCCATCAGTCCACTGACTTACCATCATGTAGCAGCAGCAGCACATGATTCGGGATGGCACTTACAAATGTTATGGTGGCCATTTTTAGTCCTCCTAGCTGGACTAAAGGAATCACAAAGGAATCTGTCACTTCGTGTTCCTCTTCTTTTTTCTTAACAGCTAGAGTGAAAAAAACAACATGTTGGTGGCAAAACAGGACTGGCGGCATCACCAACAGGGAGGATATTAAACATTCCCTATCTATTTCTGCTTATTTGTTTAACCCCTCCACCCCCTTGGCCATAGAACAAAAATCAAAACAGTTACAAAAAAGGAACGTCTAGAGAAACCCCATTATTATACACCCTTTCTAGGACTTCAGCTTGATAATTAACCCTGGGGTCAACAGTTCTCATAACATGGATGATCATGGGAGGTCTGATCCTATGCAAAACTAGGTTAATTTAGGGCTAAATCTAACTACCTCTGAGTTATTTGCCCATGTCAGTTAATCTGGCTTTGAAATTTTGATGAAACACAATTCCCCTTTATCCACTTGTGTATCTATATATGTCTATGTATGCTTGTTAAACATTTTGAATGCATGCCTGTATTTTTTTTTTTTTCAGTTTCAGTTGAGGAGGGCACTGGCAGATTTAGAGAAAGAAGCAAGATTAATTTCCTGATGATTAAAGCAACATCAGCATCCTCCTATTCATGTTCCTTAACAACTGATATCATTGCTATCATGATTAGTAAGTACTGAGACTCATAACCATCCATGAATTTGTTTACCCTGCTAAGGCTGTTTAGATTGGTGGGTAACCTATCTTTTGTGATAGTGAATTCCATAGATTGAACTATCCACTATGTAAAATACATTTTTTTTCCCCTGAATCATCTATATTTGCCTTAATTGGATGATTTGCTATTATTGTTTGAGTGGGAAAAAAATTCTAACATTTTCTATTACAGATCTCTGCCATGTTACCCCATACATTTTTCTCCTAAGCTAGAAAACTACAGTTGTTATAACTTTTCTTCATAAAACAACTGATCTAATCATTTGAACATTTTGGTTGTCATTGTTGCCATCTTTTTCAGATCTACATGAGGAATGAAGGCTTTGGGACCAGAACTGTACATTTTATTCCAGTGTGATTGCAGTAAAGCCATTTAAAAATTGGCAGTTTTATTTTCAATTCCATTCCTAACGATGTCCAACAGAAACCTGCTTTTTTCACATGCATGCTCAGTCAACCCTTTCACTAAATTATCTATCACAATTTTAAGACCTTAGATTGAGAACCAATTAAGCTATGCCTATAGAGGCAGTTCTTCTCTTTCTTTACAGTATTAAGTGTCTGCAAAGCATTTTGGGCTGCAGGGGAATGAGAACATTCATAGCTGGAGACAAATTGCTGAAATCTGTTTCTAAAAGTCTAGTTTCCATAACAGGTTCATGAACTCCTTGAAATAATCTGAGCTTTATGGGATCAAAACCAGATGAGGTTCAGAAACTACCAAAGGAACATACTGTCCATAAGATCAAGACCTTGAATTACGTTCCAGTCTCCTGATTTTATCCTGCTGAGAAATCCAAAGACTGACTTTTTAATGGCATTTAATTGTGTTGACTTCTGTTCCTTACAGAAATGTCACAAAAGAAAGAAAAAATGTTTCTGAAATGTTGGAACCCTGAGAGAGGTCAGTGTTCTTTCCTAATTACATGACATTTGAGAGGAAGGGGAAGAGGGGTCTTTTCAAACATTTATCCAGCTGCTGAATTTGATTCTTTAATTTTCACCAACAATAATATATTTAGTATTAGGCCACAGAATTCTCAGTTATGGATTATGAGTGGCAGATGAATAATCACTTTTGAGTCTCATGACTTTGAATACTATTTTATATATTATTATTAACAATATTTAAATATATTTTCATTATAATATTTAAAGAACATAAACATTTACTAATTTAACACACTGGAGCAGTTTACATTTTTTTTCAGCTGGTCTATAGAACTGAGACTGCTTTGATTGCATTAGTGGATATAACTATACTAAGACACTGGAGGAACAGAGGGAATAAAATCTTATTGATTCTTTTGGACCTCTTGGCATCTTTTAATAATATTAATAATGGTAAAAGAAAATGGAAAAATCATCAATGGTGTTTTTCCCCCCAAAACTGGAGCTTAGTTATTTTGATTAATGAAACAGATTCTTGATTAATGAAACTGATTCTTTAAGTTAAACTATATTCTTAACTCACATACTTTTTAAAATATGGAGACCTTTTACAAGTATTGAATCTTATAGTTACAATTCTTACAAGCCTGGAACTTCTCTTAAATGGTTACTGAATAACTGTAGTTCCTCTTGTATTTCAGCGGCGCTCCTAATCCTTGGAAGAAAGCTGAATAAAAAAAGGAAGGAAATCCCAAACGATTGTTTTTGTTGGAAAGTGTTGTACAGGTATTGTATAGGTGTTGTATATAACACCTTCCAACAAAATGGATATCCACGCAACTTTATCAAAAAGTGCCTGGCCACTCAACCTACTACAATACAACCAACACAACACATGGCATCTCCATAGCACACAAACCAACTAAAGTCCTCTAAAACATCTTAGACAAGCCAAAAGACCCAGTAGCCCAAGAAGAAGAAACAGGAGTCATCTACAACATACAGTGTAAGGACTGTAACAACCACTATGTAGGACAGACAGGCAGAAGGCTAGTAGAGCACATCCATGAACACCAGCTAGTAGTCAGAAGACACAATGAAAACTCCTTAATCTCACAACACATGGACAGACTTAACCATAATTTCAACTGGGAAACTGTTAGCATCTTAGACCAAGCTAAATCCAAAAATGCGAGGGAATTCCTGGAAGCTTGGCACTCAGACAAATCAGCTGTCTACAGACACACAGAGATAAACAGCATCTATATGCTATTCAAAAGAGACGATAGAAAGGAAAACAAAAGATCAGAACATCTCTGTACCAGCAATCATCACCTAGATAAGCAGAGATTAACACCAAGATTATCACCAGACATACCATCAGCAGTAAACAATACCCTAATCAAGGAACTACAAGAGGGAAAAAATAAAATAAAACAAAACAAAACCCCCACCCCCACCCCCACCAACACTGGCAGGACATGCCATAGTATATAAACAGAGAGCAAACCCCATTCCATTCTAGCACTGAAGATGTTAC
Source organism: Liasis olivaceus (assembly GCA_030867105.1). NCBI lineage: Eukaryota > Metazoa > Chordata > Lepidosauria > Squamata > Pythonidae > Liasis > Liasis olivaceus. The sequence goes on from CM061349.1 coordinate 43,892,564, forward strand.
CTAGCTGGGTAACGAAACGTTTGCAAGAAAACAGCCAAGCTCAGAGAATCCCAAGGACCCCCCCCCAAAAAAAACAAAAAAACAAAAAACAAAACAAAAAATGTTCTGTAAGGTATCAGTGAAGTGGTAAAGTACATATTTCATTATGCTCTCCAGGAGAATACAAAAGGAACTACACTAAGCTGCAGAAATCTTGCCCTGCCTTTGAAACATTTTAATTTGCCATAATCAAACGATCATGACCAAGGGGCTACTATTACTATATACAAGAAATAAGCAAATATAGAGTTAAATACTTGGAAGTTTATACATACTTGAATTATCTATTTGCATGAAGAGTATCTGTAAATCAATTTCAACCCAACTTCAATCCAAATGGTTATGATATGCTTTGATGATCAGTCTGCATGGCAAATAGACCAAGAAAATATATCTCTATTGGTTCTGTTGGACCTTTCATCAATTTTATATCATTGTCAAATATATCCATCTGGACTATGGGTTTTGGCACAATAAATCTGATGGTTTGGTCCTTCCTGATGTTGTTGGATCTAATGTTCAATGCCTTAACCATTGATATCTCAAAGGAGTCTATTTTCTCTCCCAGTTTTTGAACATTTTCATAAAACTGCTTGAATGGTCCAAGACTGTGGCATTCAGTATCAGTAGTATGCAAATCACACCCAATTCTAATTTGCATTTCTATCTCAATTAAAGAAAATTAAAATTTCTGGACCAGTGCTTATTTTTGGAGAGCAAATAGACTAAACTTAATCCAGACAAAACAGAAGTGCTCCAGGTCAGTATTACAAAAGACTAGGGTGGAAAGATATAACCTAGTTTAACCAAGGTTGTCTTCCCTTCTTAACATTTTGCTAGATCTATCCTCGAGTCTGACTGCCTAGATCTCAATAGTGCAAAACCTAATAAATCTGGCCAGGGTGACACATGCTTTAATTGCTTCTTATTTAAGTTATCATAACCCAACTCTACATAGGGCTATTCATTTTATTTTATTTTTATTTTATATATCAATTTTGCCACTGCCCATCTCGCTGAAACCTTTGAAATGCATTCCGAAACTTTCTCTGATTCAGAATGATGCAACCATACAATTCATTATATAAGACATGTGACCTCCACATAATATAAACTACAGTGGCTCTTTGTTTCTGAACACAATTCAAAGTGATGGCTGTGGACTAAAAAGTCCTAAACAATTATCTACCTGTAACATTCAAGAAGACTAACTTCTTGACTTTTTGGACTAAATTTTCTCCTTTAAGTCCTTTGAATTATCAAGTTGCCCTGATTTTTTTTTTTTTTTAGTGATTACCATTCATAGCTAGGCTTAAAATGTTATAGAGAGACCTCACATGATATTTTTGATTGGAATCATATGCTCTTTTTTTATCTGACAACTGATCAAAAATATTATTAGCTTTTAAACAATGCTTTATTGCATATACATTGTCATTATTGTTGCTAGCTGTCTTGGGAATTATATACATTGAAAGAACAAACAACATTTGTGAATGCATTTAACAGAAGGGATACTGAGACTGGCAAATTATATAATAGAGCCCAAACTATTTAACGTAAGTATGTTGGAACTATCCACGTGTATTGCTCAGTGTTCCGTTCCACACTAGGAAATCACTGGCTATAAACAACACACTTGAGGAGCATAGCTAAATGGTGACTACTCAGTCATGCACAAGGCCCTAGTTTTTGTTCCTGGCACTTGAAATTTATTTCAGGAAATAGACTGGGAAATAACTTTGGTTAACATCTTGGATAGCCGTGGTTGTTCAGAGAAAGCCATACTGGGATAGTTTTTATCCATGGCCTGACTCAGTAGAAGAACATTTAGTATCTGTGACTGTAATACAGATTGATATTGGAGAACCTGTCTATGATCCAAGTTCACCTCTCAAAATCAAGGAATTCAGTTCTCCTTCAAACTTCGGAATTCAAATAATAGACAGGGCCATTTAGGCCATCCCTGTTCAGGGCTGGAGTCCATAGTAAAGCCTGTCTGACAAATGCTCCAGTCTCTATTTGAATATATCAGTAAAGGGGAACCTATAGTTCCCTTTGGTAATTGGTTTTACTGGTAACCTTCTCTTATTATAGGAGGTTTCCCTTCACTTTTAACCAGAATTTGCTTCTGTATAACTTAGGTCCATAAACTGAATCCTGATCTCTGGGGCAACACAAAATAGGTCAAATCCTTCTTTTGCCTCACCTCAGGACTTAATTTTCAGGCCCCTGAAATCTATTTTTAATGTCTAAAATGGATTTTTTTTTTATTTAAACCAGGTTCACATATGTCCCTGGAAGCTGCAAATAGAAGTTTTGCCAAACATGCTTCTGTTGACAAAGAGAGAGAGGGAGAGAGGGAAACTGACCTTTTGATCCATCATTTGTAAGGAATTTTTGAATGGGACTGCTTATAACTGATGCTCTTTTTACTACTGTGTACGCCATTTTATTCTGCCATAAATAAAAGAAATATTATGTCCCATTGGGACATAATCTTTGCAGGCTAAGGGAAATATTTGGAATAAGTGATGCATTTTTTGAAATGATTTTCCGTATTCTCCATCATTTGGTCCAGAAGCATTCAAGATGTACTTTCATCTGTCAGGCTAAGCAGGGCATTATGCCACTCCTGAAATATTTCTGTGCCCACACATTTTTGGTTCTCATGACTTTCTTATTGTTCAGTCATTAAATTAAAGATGTTTTTGCCATTCAGGAAATGTATGATGTCCTAGAGCAGGAATACTACTTATTAATATTAATATTAGTATCAATCATGTATAAAGAGCCAGTTTGTTGTAGAGGCTAAGGCACCAGGCTAGAAACAGGGAGACTGTGAGTTCTAGTCCTGCTTTAGACACAAAGCCAGCTGGGTGACTTTGGGCCAGTCACTCTCTCTCAGCCCTGGGAAGAAATCAGTGGCAAACCACTTCTAAAATGTTGCTAAGAAAACAGCAGGGACTAGTCCAGGCAGTCAACAAGAGTCAAGACTAACTCAAAGGCACAAACAAACAACGACGAAAAAAAATGTATATACTAAGAAATAGATTTCATAACAAAAAATACTTTTCAGTGACTGACTGACTGACTGACTCAGTCTCTCTCTCTCAGTCTCTCTCTCTCTCTCTCTCTCTCTCTCACCCTCACCCTCACCCTCACCCTCACCGGTCTGGGCCCCAGTTTGATCTGCTCCTCTATCATTCCATATCCTCCTTGGTGCTGAGGCTGAGCCCAAATATCTGTCCATTTCAATTCAATTTTGATTTTCAAGTAACTTTGGGAATAGTACCATGTATTTTCCTCATGAATGTATTTTCCAGAGTCTCTGTCTTTAATAAATGTTTGCTTCTGTTTTTTTTAATACACAGTACATTGCTTCTTAATTAGTTCAGCAATGAAATGAAGAGCATTTCTTACAAATGAGAGGTTGAATAGCAATTTTGGGGAAAGGAAAGCCAGGACCTCCCCTCAAGCTTTTTTGGCCACCATATTTTTCCTTCCCAAAATGCCCTAGTGGTGACCTTGATGCTTAAAATTTCTGGGGGAAAAGAGTATGATGATTGTAAAGTCTTCATGGCTAACCATTCCTGTTGCAGCTTACTAAAACAGTAGCCTAGCATAACATATACGTGCCAAAAATGACAGCAATTTCAGAATATTGATTTTTAACCCCTGTTGGTGAATGCAAACACAGGCAATTAAACTTGGAATGTAAAGAGAATAGAGACCAAATAGATGAAGTACATTTTAAGATAATTTATTTATTTATTTATTTATCTGATTTGATTTGATTTGTCCACGCCCATCTCCCCTACAATGGGGGACTCTGGGAGGCTTACAGTCACTAAAATCACAATACATAATTAAATTATAAAAAGTTTAAAAATTATAAAAGTTATAAAAACTAGAAATTTCCAAGACTAGAATAGAAATAAAAAGCTAAAAACTCCAAGAGGCCAATAGGCCCCCATCAGGTCGCTAAGGGGCCAGCCAACCCCATTTCTGATATCCTCCCTCCCCGCCCCAGGCCAGATGGCAGAGCCAGGTCTTCAACTCCCTCCGAAAGGCCTGGAGTGAGGGGGCCTGTCTCACCCCCGGGGGCAAGATGTTCCAAAGGGCGGGGGCTACAGCAGAGAAGGCCCGCCTTCTGGACCCCGCTAGTCGGAGTTCTTTTACCGTGGGGATCCGGAGCATGCCCTCTCTATGAGATCGGGTGGGACACGTTGAAGTCATCATGGCGAGGCGGTCCTTCAGGTAACCTGGCCCCATGCCATGTAGGGCTTTAAAGGTGATAACCAACACCTTGAATTGGACCCGGAAGCAAACCGGTACCCAATGCAGCTCGCGGAGCAAAGGTGTTATATGGGTCCTTCTTCGGGCCCCAAAAATTGCTCATGCGGCCGCATTCTGGACCAGCTGAAGCTTCCGGATACTCTTCAAGGGTAGCCCCATGTAGAGCGTATTGCAGTAGTCTATCTGGGAGATAACAAGGGCATGAGTGACTGAACGTAGGGCATCCCAATCCAGGAAAGGGCGTAACTGGTGCGCAACCTGCAGCTGTGCAAAAGCCCTCCTGGCCACGGCTGCCACCTGCTCTTCGAGTAGGAGCCGTGAGTCCAGGAGGACCCCCAAATTACGCACTGGGTCTGTTTGGGGCAGTGCCACCCCATCCAGAACCAACGATGACAACGTCCCGGATACAGAGAAGCCATTAACCCACAGCCACTCCGTCTTGCCAGGGTTCAGCCGGAGCCTGTTGTTCCCCATCCAGACCCTCACAGCCTCCAGGCACTGAGAGAGGGCGGTCATGGCATCACTTACCTCACCAGGGATGGAGATATATAGTTGAGTATCATCAGCATACTGATGATACCTCATCCCATGATGGCGGATGATCTCGCCCAGTGGTTTCATATAGATGTTGAAAAGGAGCGGAGAGAGAACCGAACCCTGCGGCACCCCACAATGGAGGGGCCGAGGATGGGACCTCTCGCTCCCTATCACCACCGATTGGGATCGGCCCCGGAGAAAGGAGGTGAACCAGCACAAAACCGTGCCGCCCACCCCCATATCCCCGAGCCGTCCCAATAGGATACCGTGGTCGACGGTATCGAACGCCGCCAAGAGATCAAGGAGAGCAAGGATGGTCGCACTTCCACCATCCTGCTCCCGCCAGAGATCATCCATAAGTGCAACCAATGCCGTTTCCATTCTATAGCCGGGCCTGAAACCTGACTGATAGGGGTCCAGATAATCCGTTTCTTCCAGGACCCTTTGGAACTGCGAAGCCACCACTTTCTCAACCACCTTCCCCAAAAAGGGGAGGTGGGAGACTGGACGAAAGTTGTCCAGTACAGTAGGATCCAGGGAAGGCTTCTTGAGGAGGGGGTGCACCAACGCCTCTTTAAAGGGTGCCGGAAACACTCCCTCCTGCAAGGATGCATTAACCATCGCCTGGATCCAACCACATGTCACCTCCCGAGCTGCTTTCACGAGCCAGGAGGGGCATGGGTCCAGATGACAAGTTGTGGCCCTCACAGTCCAGAGGATCCTGTCCACTTCCTCAGGAACCACAGGATCAAACCGTTCCCAGATAACAAGGCAAGAACGATCCTCTGATATCTCCCCAGACCCTGCACCATGCTCGGAGTCCAGCTTGGAATGAATCCGAACGATTTTATCCTGCAGGTGCTCTGCGAATTCCTCTGTGTGGCCCTACAAGTGAACCACCAGATCCCCCTTACCAAGGAGGGACCTGGTGATCCCAAACAGGGCCACCGGGTGGCACTCTGCAGATGCAATAAGGGCAGAGAAGTATTGCCGCTTCGCCGCCCTTATCGCCACAGTGTAGGCCTTAATAGCGGCTCTAACACGTGTTCGGTCGGATTCCATCCTTGTCTTCCTCCAGCGGCGCTCTAGGCGTCTCTTAACCCTCTTCAGCTCCCTCAGCTCCTCAGTAAACCACGGGGGCATGATCCTATCCAAGGCCCTGGCCGCTTCTCTATTCCAGGCAGCAGCCAGGGCCTCCACTGGACCGTGCAGCAGGTCCACAGGAATATCCCCCAGCTCCCTCTGAAACCCTGACGGGTCCATCAGGTGCCGGGGGTGGACCAATCGCATGGGTCCAGCCTCCCTGCGGAGGGGGATGGCATAGGAGAAACTCAGGGTCACCAGGATGTGATCTGACCATGACACCGGGAAAGCTGTACATCTCCCCTCAGATCACTTTGCCATTGCTCAGACAAGAAAACTAAATCCGGCATGTGGCCACTATCTTGGGTTGGGTCCCGCACAATTTGAGACAGGCCCATGGCTGCCATGGTAGCCATGAACTCCCGAGCTGCCTCCGAGGACCATCCCAGGGACGACAGGTTGAAGTCCCCCAGAACCATAAGCCTGGGGAACTCCACCGCCAACCCCGAGACGGCCTCCAGCAGCTCAGGCAGGGAGGCTGCCACGCAGCAGGGAGGCTGGTACAGTAGCAGCACTCCCAACTGTTTGCGGGTACCCAACCTAAGAAACAGTGTCTCACAGCCAGACACTTGTGGAGCAATGCCCTTGAAGGCCACTAGAGAGTCTTGGATGACAACAGTCACCCCTCCTCCCCTGCCCTGGTATCTCGGCTGGTGCCACACCGTAAACCCAGCTGGGCACATTTCCGAGAGGGCCACCCCCCCCTCAGGCCCCAGCCAGGTCTCGGTAATACATGCCAGGTCTGCCCCCTCCTCAGTGATTAAATCACCTATGATGGGGGCCTTGTTTTTAACTGACCTGGCATTAAGCAGCAACAGCCGGAGGCCACGGCCCCTATGAACCTGCTGGTCAGGACCTGGGAGTGAGCAAGGAGGGTATGAACACACCACCGGCAACACACACTGGGAGCGTCTTCCCCGAAGATGGCCTGCCCCCCTGCTCCCGCCATAACATCCCCTACCCATCACCACCTCGATACTGTAGCCCCCCCCCCCATCATCCCCGGGGATACCAGGCCCAAATACCTCCAGTCCCAGGCCCTCGGAGTTCCCAATCTGGGGTAGAGATCCCTCCATCCAATCATACATCTCCATTCAAAACCAGTCACTCCCATATGGGGGGAGATCTCGCCCACGCACCAGCTCATGCTCTTGGCGCAGGCTGAGACCCACCCCCCACCAACCTCACATCACAATCACACTCTGCCCCCCTGCACAACCCCTCTCACTAGTCAGCAGGGCGGGCATCCCATACACACACTCACACCTCCTGGCTCTCACCCAATGTTAGCTGTATCTTACCAAACTGTTGAAAAATCAAAAGGTCATAATTTTCATTAATGTTCACCTCCTCATTAAGTAAATGAACTTACCATAAGGACTGACATACTGTGCTAGCTGTACCTTTGTATGCCTATATTAAGCCAGGACTGGTGCTCAGTCCAGATTAGGGCCCCACAAGACGTGACTGGCCATTTTCCTGCCTGTTGCCATTCCTATACCTGCAGGGAAGGTGACCCTCACTGTCTGGTTGCTGTGCGGACCAATCACCAGTACTTGCTTTTTCCTTTCAAGGACTGTTCCCTTCTCTCTGGTCTCCATGCCTTTCCTTTGCTTTCCCCAGTGTTTGAACATATGGATGCCTTCATGCCACCTTCCCACATTATATCTTTTCCCACTAACATAGACTCTTTCTTTCTTTTTCTTTTGACCCCTTATAGTACCATAGTTGCTCTGATGTTACAATAATAAAAGCAACAGTGGATCAGGTTGCTCCTCTATGGAGCCACAGAAACTTTGCAGCAAGGAAGAACTGTTGATTCAGTTTCATGGAAAAAGTAGCAAGTTAAACTTTTTTTTAAAGGGAAGGAAAGGTTTGAAATTCTGGGGGCAAGGATTGTGGAAACAAGGAGAACATATTTCATCCAGCTTGGGCATAAAGCAAAAGGGTGCCCACTTGGAGATATAAGGGTTGAAAGGAGCCACAAGCTTTTGGAAAGCATGAGGTGAGGAAGGTTCATTTATTTGATAAGCCATCATTGGATCAAATCAAGATTGTTGTTGTTGTTGTAAATGCCAGCTGCTGACCAGCAGAGAACATAACAATCTAGTAATTTAGGATGAAATGGCTTCACTAGAGCAGTGACCACCTTCTGAAGGGGATGAGACATGCCAGGCAATACAGCCAATCAGAGCTGGAGCTGCCACTAGATTGAAACTAAACACTGGAAAGATCGGAAGGTCTTATGGCAGCTCAAGTCAGAAAACAGTAGTTTTGGTTTGAAACTGGAAAACACAGGTGTTGGGGGCATTTGCAATGGGTTGGGAATAGCAGGAAGATGATGTCGACTGTTCCTGTATTCAGAAAACATGGGTAGCTTGTCTGGTGATGGGCAAGCAGAAAGTATGCATTTGCTCTTAGTGTTTATTGCGTAGCATGGAGATATAATTGAGATAAGAATAAGGTTTTGAATGATAGAATGGATGTGCTTCCAAAATAGAGACTAAGTAGTACATGCTATCAAACTATTAATGGTGCTCTCTCCTAGCAAGATATAATTTCCTCGAATCTTTTACCTTTTCTCAGCTTTTTCAAAAGTACTTCTTCCATCCACACTGGCAAAGAGTCTAAGGAAAAGGCATATGCCCAGGCTGACAGATCTGCAGATCTATGGTGGAACATTCATTTGTAAGTTTCATAAGCATGTTAGGAAAGAGCAAATTCAGCTTCTCATACTAGCTGCTGGCTTGGGAGTAAGGAAAATATTCTGAGTAGTTTTTTAGACTAAAAAAGCTTGCTATAATCAAAGTGGCCAAAATGACTCTGGGTACCTTTTTTATATTTGAACTTGGCAATACCGTGATCTGCTTGCTGGAAGACCCAAAATGACTAAAGACATCCTGCCCTAACCAGGGAGATCCGGAATGGGCTGGCAAAAGTCTAAGAAAACACAGTATTCTTGCTCTACATACTTTGCCTTCCCAGTCAGACCTTGGCTGTAGGGCTCCAAGGCATGACATTGATTGAGCAGGTACAATAAAAAAGAAGAGCTTTCCTTTAAAAGTTGCTCTAAAGTTTTTGCAATTAAGGAAGCCCAGCTAGAAGAGGAGGAATTTTCACTGAAAATTCTCAGTAGTGGTGGAAGATAATGTGGGATTGCTAGCAGAAACTCTACCAGTGCTGAATACATCTTGAACTGGACATGGCCATCCATTGTGAAATGTCCAGTTCTCCTTCTCTTGAGGAAATAGAGCAGGAATTTACTGCTGATGAAGCCAAATGTCCTATGTGACTATTTTGGCAAATAGTCACATAGGACATTAGGACACATTACATTAGGAAAATGGATTCTGTTTGCACTGTGATCTCAGAATAGCTTTTATGGATTTATTTTCTTTTGTCAGTGGATTTGTCAGCATTACTTTTGCCATCCAATGGCATAATTTCAGAACTGATAATTGACAGCAAAGGTTGATGCAGTGACACAGACCCATTTCATTCTGCTATGATACCTTCCATGTGTGCACATGCCTGGCCAAAAACATAAAGAACACATTACAAGAGCCTGCATATAAATGATCTTCTAAACAAATTCATTGGTCCACGTCAAGCTACTGTCAGATATTTACTGAATATATGCGGAGGGGAGGACAGCTGCATCATTCCCTTCTGCTTATTGATTTATTATAATAGTTTTATACTGTTATATACAAGGACTCTCAGCAGTTTACAATATCATTGTATAAAATCAATAAAAAACATCCACATAAAACAATTAAAAGCATATCTATTACCCACTACCCAACATCCATTTATCCCCACTGTAGTCTTCCATATTAATGGCTTTACAAAAGATCTCTGTTTTTACCATCTTTTTGAACACCATCGAGGATACCACCCAGATTTCCATTTCCACAGGCTAAAGCAAAGTTTGCAAATATTGTCTCCTACTCACTCCCTCCATATCCAAGCCTCATGTAAGCAGGGGATTCTTCCCTTCCCAAAATAGGATGAATGAACCAGATGGACTGGTTCTACCTGTCAGAGGAGGTGGTCCTGAAACCACTTGCGTGTCCAGGTTAAAAGGACTTTATTTGTACTGACTGTATCTCCCATGTAATTTTCAAAGGCAGTCCCATGTCCCTCCCTGCTTGCTTGCTTGCTTGCTTGCTTGCTTGCCTGCCTGCCTGCCTCCCTCCCTGCCTGCCTGCCTGCCTGCCTGCCTGCCTGCCTGCCTGCCTGCCTGCCTGCCTGCCTGCCTTCCCTCCCTCCCTCCCTCCCTCCCTCCCTCCCTCCCTCCTTCCTTCCTTCCTTCCTTCCTTCCTTCCTTCCTTCCTTCCTTCCTTCCTTCCTTCCTTCCTTCCTTCCTTCCTTCCTTCCTTCCTTCCTTCCTTGAGAAAGTGATATTTTGTATTTTTCTTACCATTTTGTACTAGTAAGAAAGAAATTAAGCTTCAGTCTGGCATAGGTATGGGCTTTTTCAGGATATTATAGGCTAGAATATTTTTGTAGATACTTCATCCCAGCATGTCTATTTCCTGTTTTGATCCTTCATGATTGTAACTGTAATACAACTAGTGGACTTGCTTGCTTTTTGGCAAAAATATCGAGGGATCTCCAGCAACATACAAGGGTTCCTCACTACATACAAAATGGACAGGTCTCCAGTTATGTGTTATTCTGCATTCTCTTTGACAAATTTTATAATTGCACCTGAAATTGGTTTCATTGTCTATTCAGGTCAAAGTGATGATAATCTCAGAAATGGAGTGGATGTTAATGTATCTATACATATATAAAAAGTCATCAGGAAGGTCATCTTTGCTGCCAATCAATTTCTCATGAAACCCATATCTGCTGCAATTCTTCCAACTGTACCATATTATTCCCTGTAAAACGATGAAATGTATGGAACAGAATGACTAGTGAACCTCTCCCATATGGTCGGAAATTTGAGAAATGTAATCTTAACATATCTGGAAGACACCAGGTTGGGGAAAGCTGCTATAGACTGATCATGGAAATAGTTAAAAAATCAGTTACTTGTAGCTGGCATGCAAAGAAAAAAAATCAGCAAATGAAATATAACAATTAGGAAGTAGTTTATTCCATTTTATTATCTATCTTTAATTTCATCCAGGACTCACAAAACATTACAAATGAGGTAGCAACTTGAAGGCAAACCAAATGTCTTATTATCAATGCTGGGCATTAATTTAGAATGCATACTTTGTAAGGAAAGAGCTATTAATTCTTAGGATTTCTGTGGCTTGATAGTTTCACTTGGAAGAAAATTTAATTGATGTGTTCTGGATTTTGAGGACACTTGCACCTGGCCAATAAGGAACAGTTTGCACTGTGAGGTTTGAAGCTAGTGTTGCGGGAATGACTGAATCTCACACAAGAAAAAGCCATTTTGTAAACAAGAAACAAATGACAGAAAACTTCAGGGATGGGAAACAAGTAACCACAGAGCCATTAACTCAAAAAGACAGGAGGAAGAGACCTAGGATTAATATATATAAACACAATGATCCCTGGTTGTTAGATGGGGAACTTCAGGCATGTATAGCTTCCTAATACCTATCTAACTTCTTGAGTCTGCTTGAGATGTGGAGCAGGTATGAAGTCTTGATGGTTCCCCCATTTGGTGAAGGACTGGGAAGGCACAGGATTATTGGTTCCTTTCTGCCCAGGAGAACTCTGGACAGTGGTTAGGCTTATGCCAATTCAGTGTGAGGGTCATAAGGTGAATGGGAGTTTCTCAATAAACATGGAAGGCCTAACCAGCTCCCGCTAATGTGCAAGAATAAGACTTTCTTTCTTCCTGGCTTATGCTGATACAGTCACAGGCAGTTATTAGGAGTGCAGAAATTTATTATCTCCATTTTACAGATGGAGATATTGAAGGATTATATGATTTGCTCACAAAGTGTATAAAGTTCAGATTAAGAGTTGAAAAGCAGTGACACTGAATTCTAGTGAGGGCAAGAGAGGGGAAGCTTAAAGGACAAGAGACAGAATCTTGTGGAGATATTATATTCAGGATTCTTTGTCCTTTGTGTGGTTTTTCTTTTTTTTTAATTTTCTGTGTTGGGAGACTTCATTATTTTGCTTCCATCCCTTGATGTAAAGCTGCTTTTTTTCCTTAAAAATGAACATCTTTAAAAGCATATATACAAGTGGAATATATAGATTTATATATTTGTTTTTGTTACATATATATCCTGCCTTTTGTCTAGGAGTCAATGGCACTTCTAAAATTTTTAAACTAAGGTGGCAGTCCTACAGTCACATATTACAAGATGTATTGAGTACTACTAACTTAGATAGGTTCAAAAGTGAAATTAAAAAAAAGTCAAGAAGGATAAGGCTATCTATTGCTAGTAGCTCGGATAGCTATATTACATTAGTATTTGAGATAATATGCTTTGCAATACCAGTTGCTTTGTGACATAAGTAGGAAGGTTGTGCTGCACTTGCAGAACCTACATTAGTTTCTGGCTGTGTGAATTAGATTGGACAGGTTGTAATTTTGCTCTAGCATGTTTTTATATAGGAATAAGTACTGTTGAATGGAGTGGGGTTTATTTCTGAGGAGACAGATATAGTGCTATGCATTTGGCTTAATTATACCAGTAGTTCACAGCACTTTAACTATGTTTGGGAGTCATCAGTTAACTGAACTGTAACTTACAGAAACAAGTCTAATGTACAATAAGTGATTCTACAAAGACCATAATTAAGAATGAGCAGAGAGTGCCATCATTCAGTCTATGGGCTAGCTTTGCCCAGCTCCAACTCCTTCTGTATTAACTCTGACAATTTCCAAAATGAATTTATGTAAGCAGCTTATGCACAATTATTCAATATAACAATAGTGCTAAATTACATGAAATGAATTTTTGGTGGATTGTTAGAAAAAGCTTCAACAACAGAATCTATTATCCCTTTACCTAGCAGAGTTTGATCAACCATCTGTCGGGATAGTTTATTTTGTTTTCTACATTAACTATGGGTTAGTTTCAATGGTCTCAATGGTCTCAACCTTTCCTCATCTCTTTGATCGTATGATCTGCATCTGAATTTGTTTTTTGTTTATAATTTCAACTTTTATGGCTTCCTACTCATACAAGATTGAAACAGAATTTCAGAATGGCCAAAGAGGAGAAGAGAAAACCAAGCAATTCCAGAACGTCCAACCTAATTATTGGTACCTCAAATACCCTAGCCTAGTGCCTGTGGACTAGTCTTCAGCCCTTTGTTTAAGGTACAAAAGATGTGGGGCTGTGTAGGTCTTGGGGGGAATGTTGTTCCAGAGGGCAGGTGTGGCAATCGAGAAGCCATGCCTCTTGGGTCCTGTGAGATGATACTACTTAATAGACAAGACCTGAGTCTGTCAGATCTTACCTCACAGGCAGACCCAGTGGGAGACTAGATGTTTCTGCAAACATCCAGGTCCTATGCCATGTTGGGCTTTAAAAATGACAATCAGCACCTTGAGTTGCATCTGTAAGTCTACATGTAACTAATGCAGCTTATGCAGTAGTGATGTTACATGGGCATACTAAAACTTACCCTTAACTGCTTGCACTGCTGCATTTCGGACCAGTTGAATTTTCAGGCTGAAGATGTGAATACCTTGAAAGGAATTTTTTGGCCACTGAGTTAAATGGACTGCTCAGTTGTAGGAATCCAGATGAAAGTATCCATGCCAGGTGATCATCCTGCCTCTATCTTAACACAAGGGGAGCCCATCAGCTTGCCTCTATGATCAAACTGCTCTTACTGTTAGCAAGGTTTTTTCTAACATTCATTCATTATCTTCACTGCTTTTCTCTGGACCTTTGCCAGTTGGTCTGAATCCTTGTTAAAATCCGGTGCACAGAAATGAATACATTACAGTATAGTATTCAGGGTCAGTCCTAACCACACAGAATAAAGTGTGAATAAAAGTGGAATGGTTGTTTCCTATGCTTTGGGAAACTATATTTTGTTGATGCAGCCTAAAACTGCATTTGTTGTTGTTGTTGTTGTTGTTATTATTATTATTATTATTATTATTTGCAGCCACCTTATACTTCCAAACATATTTAGTTTGAAATCAATTACAATTCCAAGATTTTTTTCACACTTCTATTGCCAAGTCATACATCCCCAAACACACATTCTATACTTAATTGATTTTGATTAAAGGTCTTTGCATTTCTGTATTCTTTCTGTTATTTTCAGCTCATATTTATAACATACAAAGAACATTTTAACTTCTATTCCTGCCTTCCAGTTGATTAGCTATTCCACCCAATTTTATACCAGCTGCTAATAATAAGCCTTTCTTTTACCTCCATATCCAATTAATTAATAAAACTGTTGAAGGCCACTGAACTTTGTGGCACTCCCCTCGATAATAGTTTTTGCAGTCTGATGAAGAATCATTAATGCAACTTTTTGAGTATGATTTTCAAGCAAGCTATGCAGTCACTTTATTGTCAAAGCATCCAATTTGCACTTAGCTAGCTTGCTAATCAAAATGTCATGGGATACTTTGTCAAATGTTTTGTTGAAATTAAAATATCTTATGCCTGTAGCATTTCCAACAAGCTGATAAGGAAGCTATCCAATTAAAAAAAGAGAGAGATATGGTTTGGCATGTCTTGTCCTTAACAAATCCATGCTGATTTCTGGCAAATACTGCATTGTTTTCAAGGTTCTTACACATCAATGTTTTTATAATTTCCTTTAAAATCTTCCCAGGTGTTGATGCCAGACTGATTGGCTTGTAGTTCCCTGGATTTTTTCCCGTTTTTCCTCTTTTTGAAAATATGAATAACATTTGCCCCCTCCCATCTAGCATTTCACTGAGTCCCCAGGATTTCTCAAAGGTAATACATAAAGGTCCAGCCAGACCATCAGCAAGGTCCTTCTTTATCCTAGGATGTAATTCAAATGGTCCTGGAGATTTAAACCCATCCAAAGTTAAGTTTCCCTGAGACAGAGTAAGAGTAACGTTCTGAATTCTCTCCATTCAGTGTCATTTGAGGCTCAGGGTTTTCCAGCATGAGAGAACAAGAAAATAATATTTTCCTCCACCTTTTCCACACCATGCTTCATTTTATAAATTCTTATTATGTTGTCCCTATCTCATTTTCCCAGACACCCATTTTATATCTTAACTGCAAACATGCAGCTGGCATTTCTAAGTAACTGACAGAAAACCAACCAGTGGAAACATCAGAGCTCTAGTACAGAAAGCTGTCTATTAGAAGAGTTTTGTGCTGGAAACAATGTTTGTTCTACTCTTGTCTTGTGTAACCAGAGCTTTATTTCAGCTTATATACCTGGACTTCTGAACCTTAGTTTGACCCTTGACTATGCTGTATCCCTAATCCATGGGATTTAATGCTATTGTTTCTGCTATTTTGGTCCTCTGGACTTGATTTTGCCTATTTTTGCTGTATTCCTTCTTCTGTGTTTACTGTGCTCTTGACTTTGGCCTGGCTGATTATGCTCTATTGTTTGGATCCTCTGGGATAGACACTTCCTGACTAGTAAATACATCACAGTGCCATATGCAGATTCTCTTACCTAACATGGATGGACAGTCAATCAGTCAAGCTATGCTATGTGCCTCCTCTGGCTCCAAAAACTACAGAGGAAATGGATGTGCTCAATCAATACAAGATGACAAACTTGGTTTAGAATGGCAATTGCTGCAAAGAAATGTCTCCTTTCCAAGCATATAATGCTGGTCAAGTTGCTTCACTGATTGTTTCTATGTCCTTCACTATTTTGATAAAAAAGCATATTAATTTTTCCTTCTGGTCAACAGGAAGAGGAAGGGTGTTGGAGGCTGTAACAAAAGCTGACATTATCTTGGCAAAAGCTATATGGACTGTAAAAAATAGTCTCATCTTAAAGTAATAATCATAAGACTGTTTATCAGACAAAGGTATGATCAAATCAAAGACATTTATCTATGGTTCATCCCAGAATCATTATAAATATGCCAATTACACTGCAGATTGTAACAGGTATCTTATTTATGTATGGCTTTGGAAGGTATCAAATATACACAATATGAATAATTATAGTATAAAAATAAGAGAATGCTGGCTAAGAACAAATGAAAAGTCAAAATGAATAATTTTGTAATTCATTGATCACTATTCATCATGTTCAGCAAATCAGGTACAATTTTAGTTTACAATGATTGTGTGTGTGTATACTCTTGAATGTAAATATTTTACTTTTTTAGTTGGATTTTTAAAACGTGTTTTGACTTTGAGAATAAGTATTCCATGCTGTTATGCAAATAAACCATTCTTGATTATCTAAAACTATTTAATTTATTTAAAATATAATTATTGCACTTTTCTACTTAGTACATGCTCAGATAAACATTTTTTTTTTTGTTTAGTCGTTAAGTCGTGTCCGACTCTTCGTGACCCCATGAACCATATTGCGCCAGGCCTTCCTGTCTTTCACTGCCTCCCTGAGTTTGCTCAATTTCATGCTCATTGCTTCAGTGATGCTATCTAGCCATCTCATCCTCTGCCGTCCTCTTCTCCTTTTGCCTTCCATCTTTCCCAGCATCAGGGTCTTTTCCAAAGAGTCCTCTCTTCGCATTAGGTGACCAAAGTATCTGAGCTTGAGCTTCATTATCAATCCTTCCAATGAGCAATCAGAGTTGATTTCCTTTAAGATTGACTGGTTTGACCTCCTAGCAGTCCAGGGGACTCTTAAGAGTCTTCTCCAGCACCACAGTTCAAAGGCATCAATTCTTCGGCGTTCAGCCTTCTTTATGGTCCAGCTCTCACAGCCATACATTACTACTGGAAAAACCATAGCTTTGACTATGCGGATCTTTGTCGGCAAGGTGACGTCTCTGCTTTTTAATATGCTATCTAGGTTTGCCATAGCTTTCCTCCCAAGGAGCAAGCGTCTTTTAATTTCATGGCTGCAGTCTCCGTCTGCGGTGATCTTGGAGCCCAAATAAATGAAGTCTGTTACTGCTTCCATTTCTACCCCTTCTATTTGCCAGGGATTGATGGGTCCAGATGCCATGATCTTAGTTTTTTTAATGTTGAGTTTCAAGCCAGCTTTCGCACTCTCCTCTTTCACCCTCATCAAGAGGCTCTTTAGTTCTTCTTCACTTTCTGCCATTAGGGTGGTATCGTCTGCATATCTGAGGTTATTGATGTTTCTCCCTGCAATCTTAATTCCGGCTTGTGATTCTTCCAGCCTGGCATTTCTCATGATGTACTCTGCATATAGGTTAAATAAGCAGGGGGACAGTATACAGCCTTGTCGTACTCCTTTCCCTATTTTGAACCAATCGGTTGTTCCATGACCGGTTCTAACTGTTGCTTCTTGGCCCGCATACAGATTTCTCAGGAGACAGGTAAGGTGGTCTGGTATCCCCATCTCTTTAAGAATTTGCCACAGTTTGTTGTGATCCACACAATCAAAGGCTTTTGCATAGTCAATGAAGCAGAAGTAGATGCTTTTCTGGAACTCTCGTGCTTTCTCCATGATCCAGCGAATGTTGGCAATTTGATCTCTAGTTCCTCTGCCTCTTCGAAACCCAGCTTGTACATCCGGTAGTTCTCGGTTCACGTACTGCTGAAGCCTAGCTTGTAGGATTTTGAGCATAACCTTGCTAGCATGTGAAATGAGTGCAATTGTGCGATAGTTTGAGCATTCTTTGGCATTGCCCTTCTTTGGAATTGGAACGTAAACTGACCTTTTCCAATCCCGTGGCCACTGTTGCGTTTTCCAAACTTGCTGGCATATTGAGTGCAGCACTTTAACAGCATCGTCTTTTAGTATTTTAAATAACTCAGCTGGAATACTGTCATCTCCACTAGCTTTGTTGTTAGCAATGCTTCCTAAGGCCCACTTGACTTCACTCTCTAGGATGTCTGGCTCAGGGTCAGTGACCACACCAGCATGGACATCAGGGACATTAAGATCTTTCTTGTATAGTTCTTCTGTGTATTCTTGCCACCTCTTCTTAATCTCTTCTGCTTCTGTTAGGTCCCTGCCTTTTTTGTCCTTTATCATGCCCATCTTTGCACTAAACGTTCCTTTGATATCTCCAATTTTCTTGAAGAGATCTCTAGTCTTCCCCATTCTATTGTTTTCTTCAATTTCTTTGCATTGTTCATTTAAGAAGGCCTTCTTATCTCTCCTTGCTATTCTCTGGAAATCTGCATTCAGTTGCTTATATCTTTCCCTTTCACCCTTGCTTTTCGCATTCCTTCTTTCCACAGCTATTTGTAAAGCCTCATCAGACAGCCATTTTGCTTTCTTGCATTTCTTTTTCTTTGGGATGGTTTTAGATGCTGCCTCTTGTACAATGTTACAGACCTCCGTCCATAGTTCTTCAGGCACTCTGTCTACCAAATCTAATCCTCTAAATCTATTCATCACCTTCACTGTGTACTCACATGGAATATGATCTAAGTCATACCTGAGTGGTCTAGTGGTTTTCCCTACATTCTTCAATTTAAGCCTAAATTTTGCAGTAAGAAGCTCATGATCTGAGCCACAGTCAGCTCCTGGTCTTGTTTTTGCCGTCTGTATAGAGCTTCTCCACCTTTGGCTGCAAAGTATGTAATCAATCTGGTTTCGGTCAGATAAACATACAAGATACCAAAAAATGTAAAACCAAATTTAAAAGATATATACTGTATTTGAAGCATCAATCTACCAGAAAGCTTTGAAAGCCCTTCATATTTCATTTTCTACTACCTATTGCCAAAGCTGTTCTGTGTTTTACTACCTTCACACATCTCTCAGATACATTTTCATTTTTATACCTATACAGGGAGGAGGAATGAAGTTTGTACTTACTGTTTAACCTGCTCTTCTTAAGTGCTCATGCCAACTTGACTCAAAGCTAACTTAAAATCCTGTTTGGAATGAGACATTTTGGCAAAGTATTACAAAGTATTAAGTCTGGACATCAGGTTGCCACGTCCTCCTGATTTTGTGTCCCAGAAAGGAATTGCCAATCACTCTCCTTCCTTTGGGTGGGAGTATATGCATGTATGTAACCTATGGGCTTCTTGAGAGCTGGGGGTGAAAGCCTTTTGCCTCAAGTCACTGGAATAAAGATGAAGTGATGCACTGCTTGACTTATATTTTAAAAAGCACAGGAAAAAGTAATAATAATAGATATAAACCCACCCAAGTCCTGCTGTGCAACCTCATCATGGTGTGGGGAGGGGGGATTGTTCCTGAGAAGGATGAGTGAAAAATGCCAGGAGTGTATGTCAAGAGTATATATTCCCAGCAAGGTCACCCAAGGCACGAAGGTCATCCCAGCTGCGCAGCTAAAGCAAGTAGGCACCTATATTGGGCAGCAACAATATAGGAAGGTATAGGAATATTCTGTAAACACACAGAATATTACTTATCTGAGGAGAGTTAAGGCTTCTATTAAGGCTATTCACCTTAATCTCCCAAAGTTATTGGTTCACTTGCTATGCTAGGTGGCCCTATTCAGTTGGCACACATGGTACTCATACAAGGGAAACTACTAATAGGAGTAGAATGGTTGCACTTTTGAAAATCATTGCTTTGTTTAACCCTCGTTGACATTACATAGGAATTATAGTTACATTCCTTAAATTTGGAATACCCAATGATTTTGCGTTGGTTGGCAATTTTTGAATTTTGTGGATTTCATGGCATAAAATAGCTTTCTTGGAAGCATTCACACAATTGCCATCATGGATGCAACCTTACTATCTTCAGTAGGATTGATCCTAAAAAGCATTTCAGTTTATGTATTTTTCTTTTAAAGTAAACATCTTATTTCCCATTGTACTTGATGGTTAGCCTTTAAACATTCTTAACACTGATTCTTTCAAAAAGAATCAATAAGCTAAAGAAGCAATGTTCCTCCTAAATCAATATGCCTTTAAAAACTTCAAGGTCTCATTATTTAGTTTGGATTAATTTAATATTGGTACGTCACTGCAGAGTGGTGTGGTGTTACATAATTATTATTAGTAGTAATATTAAGTTCATTACTACCTTTTTTATACCTTCCATAAAGTTTAATGAGGCTGAACATTTAGCCTTTTGGTGCCCAAACAATGCAAGAAAATCATTCTGGCCTTTAAAAACAAATTGCTGCAAAAGAGTAATTGTGGGGTGATTATATTTTATTACTTATTGGGCACCACAAGTGAGTTTACTGCTAAGAAAACTCTGCTGCCACCACTGAGATGATTCCCAGGCTTAATTTAGACATGTGGTTAACTTGCTTGCAGAATTGGGGCTATTTGTGTTGATGTTACTACACAGTTCCAATTTTGTGGAAGGTCTGTGCCAGTTTTAACTTCTTTTTCTTTTGGTATGAAAATTGAGCCTATTTAGAATCATGTAATTAAAAAAGTGTAAGCTTTGATGTTTTATTTTGGAGTGGGAAAAGATGGACTCTTCTGGAATCCTAATCAGGAGCAAAATTATAGAACCTGAGATGTCTTTCTGCCTCAAAAATTGTTGCATGTTGGACATTTTAAGGCAAACTTTAGAAAGAGGCTAAACGGAGCACTGACAAAAGGATCCCTGTCCAGATAGGAAAAACATCTGCTATAAATTCACATTAACTGCCTGCCTTGCTAAAGATAAATTTCAAATGGCCAGGATTACAAACTAGATAGGAACAAGATTATCACTAGCTTATATAGTGGAGTCTTTAAAAATAAATAAAAGTTTTGGCATTTTTACAATAAAAGTATTACTTCTAAAGTGTATAATAGGAGAAATAGGACATTTATAAACATCAATTTCTCATAGTTTCCTCTTGTTATTCCTCCTCACAGTTTACTAATATGTGTTAAATTCTGTGCCTTTAAGGTTTAGGGTTACAGTATATCAGAATATGTACATTGCTAATGAAACAGATTTCTTTTATCCCTTGAAGCCCTATACAATTTTCTGTGTTGGTCCAGTGAATCGGTGATTCCTCAGAAGACATTTGGGGAGGTAGAGGAGTGCAAAAGAAGGAAAAACTAGGGATTGGGATTATTTAGCTGGAACATTTTTTGTACTGGCTGTGTCTGGGTCAAGTGTAGAAGTTGTATTGAGCTTTAACTGTATGCATTGCCATAAGGCTATGGATGACAGCTCAGATTCATAATGAAGGATCTGAAATTACTTAAATGTATTGTTCTGTGAAGGTAGGGCTGGATGAAGAATGTTAGACTAGGCTTCCCAAAGTAGAGGTCTATAGCCAGTTATAGAGAGCTTTCTCATCAAGTTATCCCACTATGGGCATAAGAGTCCAACTCAGACTATTAATATACTTTCCATCATGCCAATTTTGTATTCCACACAATAGATGCTAAATCATCAAGTTGTGCACTTCAGAGCAGGTACCATTCTCCTGTCTTGTCTCCAGTGTTTGATTTTGTCCATGATTTAAGTGTTGTATTATACCTAACAAGGTAGGGAAAAGATGGAGAGTGTGGTTTCTGGATTTTTTTTCCCAACACTTTTACTAGTAGTGGCCAGAGGATGTGTCTTCATTTTCTTTTGTATAACCAAGTAATGTGTTGCCATTGTAGGTGCCTATGTGAGAGTCTAATCAGGGTGGGTGCATATGTATTGCCTCTTCTGTGTGCATTTCTGCTTCCACCTTGTGTTGCATCTGGTACTTCTGTGCTTATGGGTACACTGGGAAGTACATGGCAGACTGCATATGCTGTGCTCTGGATCAGGTGACTAAGAGGAAGGAGGGCAGCTGAGGTTGGAGCAGTCACTGGTATTCTAAGCTGCTGTCTCATTGCCTCTCCCAATGGGATGCCTTGAGGGATTTCTTTTCTAGAAATTTATATACGTGTGTATGTGTGCATGCATATATATACTTACACACACGTACAGTACTGTGCAAAGGTTTTAGGCAGATATGAAAAAATGCTGTAAAGTAAGAATGCTTTCAAAAATATATATTGTAATTGTTTATGTTTATCAATTTACAAAATGCAAAGTGAGCAAACAGAAGAAAAACCCAAATCAAATCAATATTTGGTGTGACCACCCTTTGCCTTCAAAATGGCATCAATTCTTCTAGGTACACTGTGCGCACAGTTTTTGAAGGAACTCGGCAGGTAGGTTGTTCCAAACATCTTGGAAAACTAACCACAGATCTCCTGTGGATGTAGGCTGCCTCAGATCCTTCTGTCTCTTCATGTAATCCCAGACAGACTCAATGATGTTGAGATCAGGGCTCTGTGGGGGCCAAGCCATCACTTCCAGGACTCCTTGTTCTTCTTTATGCTGAAGATTGTTCTTAATGACATTGGCTGTATGTTTGAGGTCATTGTCCTGCCGCAGAAAAAATGTGGGGCCAATCACACACCTCCCTGATGGTGTGGCATGATGGATAAGTATCTGCCTATATTTCTCAGCATTGAGGACACCATTGATCCTGAGCAAATCTCCAACTCCATTTGCAGAAATGTAGCCCCAAACTTGCAAGGAACCTCCACCATGCTTCACTGTTGCCTGCAGACACTCATTATTGTACCACTCTCTAGTCCTTTGGCAAACAAACTGCCTCCTGCTACAGCCAAACCTTTCAGATTTTGACTCATCAGTCCAGAGCACCTGCTGTCATTTTTCTGCACCCCAGTTCCTATGTTTTCATGCAGAGTTGAGTCGCTTAGCCTTGTTCCACATTGGAGGTATGGCTTTTTGGCCACAATTCTTCCATGAAGACCACTTCTGGCCAGACCTCTTCGGATAGTAGATGGGTGTACCCGGGTCCCACAGGTTTCCACCAGTTCTTACCGATGGCACTGATGGACATCTTCCGATGTTGAAGGGAAGTAAGCATAATGTGTCTTCCATCTGCTGCATTAAGTTTCCTTGGCTGACCACTGCACCTACAGTCCTCAATGTTGCCCATTTCTTTGTGCTTCTTCAAAAGAGCTTGAACAGCACATCTTGAAACCCCAGTCTGCTTTGAAATGTTTCCCTGGGAGAGACCTTGCTGGTGCAGTCTAACTACCTTGTTTCTTGTTGCTGTGCTCAGTCTTGCCATGGTGTATGACCTGTGACATGAAACTGTCTTCCACAACCTCACCTTAGTAGCAGAGTTTGGCTGTTCCTCACCCAGCTTTAACTCTCCTACACAACTGTTTCTGTTCCAGTTAATGACTGTGTTTCAACCTACATATGAAATTGATGATCATTAGCACCTGCTTGGTAAAATTGGTTAATTATGCACCTGACTCTAATCCTACAAGATCCCTGACTTTGTGCAAGTCTACAAAGTGTGCAAGTGTAAGAATTGATGCCGGTTTGAAGCCAAAGTCACACCAAATATTGATTTGATTTAGATTTTTCTTCTGTTTGCTCACTTTGCATGTTGTAAATTGATAAACATAAACAATTACAATATATATTTTTGAAAGCATTCTTACTTTACAGCATTTTTTCACACCTGCATAAAACTTTTGCACAGTACTCTCTCTCTCTATATATATATATTTGCAGATTCTGGCTGGATGTAGCCCATTTTTGGATTCAGATTTTCTTTCACCAGCTTCTCCCTCTGTACCACATCTGGCCCCATTCTGTTCTGTTTTCAGAGCATTATCTTGCTGAAGGACAGAGTCCTAAGCCCCTTTACATTATTTCTTTACAATGTTCCACTGGGTTGGAATGAATAACAACTGACTATATAAGTGTAATAAATAAATAAATAAATTGGATTAATCAAAATACCCTGATTTTACAGGTAAATATACTTTGAACAATAAATTATATACTTTTGCTTCCCCCTTTGAAAATTCCTAAATGGATTATTTTTAGACATAAATGAATAAATAGCAAACCATAGAGAAGCAAAAATTAAGGATTAATTCAAATTCAGAAGGCAAGCTTGTCAATACACAGGTCAACAAGGATATTATATTTATATATAGGATATGTGTTTCTCCCCCAGTGACATATTGCTAAAATTAATCCACTGGATTAGCTCAGACTGAACAAGCACTAGTACCCTGCCTTTGTTGCTTATCCTACTTGCCTAGGCAATCACATGCCAAATCATTTAGTGGGAGGTATGTGCTTACATTGTCGTTTAGCAATGAAGCAAGACAAGTATGTTGATTTCACAAGGCTGCCAACTCAGCTACCCTGCATTCTAGACTGGCCTACTGTGTGTTGATCTCCATAATGAATCCACCTGGTCCACACCTCATGCTTTCATAAATTATGCAACTGATCCAAGAACTAGATAAAATGTTGTTATGATTTCAAAGGTGTTCCACTAGATTTCTTCAGAATACATGTCCATCCCAGTGAGCTACTGTAATTAATCTCCTACATGGGGTCACTCCTATGACCACAATGACACTGATGCTGATCTAAAGATGTTCTTGAAATAATTATTGGAGCAGACAGATTATTATCCCATCACAGCCTAGGCATCCTTACCTAACCTAACCTAACCTAACCTAACCTAACCTAACCTAACCTAACCTAACCATGATGACAGAAAAATGACAAGATGTGTTGTGAGATCACAACACAAACTCTACCCTTTCATCAAACGCAAGTACAAAACCTATTCAATTTTATACAGGTTGTAAATTTCATTTTTGCTCTGTTTTCTTGGTTACACTTTCAAATATCTGTTAAAATAAAATGGAGAAGGGAAGGGAATGGAAGAGAGAAGAGAAGAGAAGAGAAGAGAAGAGAAAAGAAGAGAAGAGAAGAGAAGAGAAGAGAAGAGAAGAGAAGAGAAGAGAAGAGAAGAGAAGAGAAGAGAAGAGAAAGGATTTATGTTGTGATGTTAAAATGGCCATTTCATCATTTGCCCCCATTTGCTCTCCATGTGGATAGCTATGTATTACAGGAGGTTCTTTTTATTTTTCTCAATCCAACAAAATGTTAGAAAAAAGTTATCTTAAGGGGCTTAGGAATGACTGTCCTTCATTAATATATCTCTCCAAAAACAGAACAGGACCAAATTTGGTGTATTGGGAGAAGCTAGCAAAGAAAGATTGACTTTGAAAATGGTCTGGATCAGGCTGGGGGTAAAAAATCCTGAAGAAATTCATCCAGTGCCTCCCTACAGGAGATGTAATTGAACAGCAGCTTGAAATGCTGCTTGCTGCTCTGTTCTGAACCCCTCCACTTTGTTCTGGCCATATGACCCAGGACAGAGCTGCTATGAAGGCACTGGAAAGAATCCCAGAAATCATGTTCTTCGTACTTTCTCAACCTTGTTATTCTTTCCAATCTAATGGGATGCTGGAAAGAAATTATTTAAAGGGGTTTGGACCTCCATTAGCAGGGCAACTTTTTGAAAAAAGAAGGGAATGGAGCCAAATTTGATATGGTGAGAGAAGCTGGCAAAAGAAAACTTGAGTTTGATAATGAGCCAGACTTTGCCAGGAGCTGCAGACTCTTCCATTATATGTTGTCCTTCCTCCTTCTTCCTAATGACACAGCCCAAAATGGAGCATGTGCAATCTACCCTGTACTTCCAAGTGTACAGATGCATAAAATACATACCCAAGGACAATACAAGGAGAATGCATAAATAGACACACCACATTACTTCATTACCCAGAAGAAAATTCACACTATACTCTTTCAGGTCACTTCGCTGATGATCCAAATGCTCCCATTAAGGCAAGCAGAATTTCTACTTTTAGGTTTGCAGGTCTAGAGCTCATGAAGAACCATCAGCTAATCTGTACTTGTTGTTTTTGGTCAATAGCAAAACACAGAAAACTGTTAACCGATCGGTGTTTACCACTGGCCCTTAATGAATATTGCACCCCAACCTCCCATGTTCATGCTTAAACATTCATCCCTATCTGCTGTCATAGAAATAAAGGAGAATAAATTGCTAGTGTTTGCCTATGAGTATTTATCTAATCATAGTAGAATTGGATATTAGGAGCTGGGAAGTAAGGGAACCCAAGAATCCCTTCTATTAAGAACATAGGCATCCGGTACCCAATAATGTGAAAATGGCAAATACACATTGTGAGATCACTCCACAAATCCTGTCTTTTTGTACTTGTATTCCAGCGTCCTAGCTTCTCACATTGAGTACATAAGTTAAGTGACTTGCATTGTGCCATTATGACATGTTTGCCCCACTCCTGCTGAAGCTCACAAAAAAGAATACAGCCTTCCATTTCAAGCCCAAGACAGCAATTCTTGCCCTTTCTGAAGCTGTATTTGCTGCCTTGATAAGGATTTTCCATACCATGGATACAGTATCATTGACAAAATTGCTCACGATAACAAGCTCCCAGTTATGACATTATGTGATCAATGGGGGATTCATCTTACCTTACAGCTGGAACTGTGGCTTCATTTGGAAGAACTCTCTGTGTCTAGTTAGCCCTCAATAAAAAGCCAGCCCACTTCTAAGGACGAGATTCACCTAGTTTTGAATAGCTTTGGCCTCTAACTCTTTCATCACACACAGAATGCTCACTCTAAAAGTTTAATCATATTTCCACAGGCAACATAATTTTCTTCACAGACAAGAGTAGCCTCAGGGCTGAGGTGATTTAATTGAAATATTAGATAGTCAACATGAACTGATTCTTTCTGTGACCTTCCACTATGACACTGTGTCCTTACCTAAGCCTCAGCTAACCTTACTCCATGACGTAAATATCAGAAGCACTAATGCCCTTAACCTGTTATTTAGCATGCATGCCTGAAAGGGGCCAATGAAAACTAAATGAGAATAATTGACTGACAAATAAAATATCCATCTTCCTCTTTTCATCATATAAAGGAAACAGTTATAAGACATCCACTCAATAGGTGTTGCCCAACGGGCTTTTAACTATTTCTTTCTACATCTGCAATGGGTTTTATTACATTATTGATTTTATTTGGGGATATTTTCCCACTGCCTTCAATAATTATTGATATCAATATCCACCCCCTCCCCTTTTTTCCCCCCAAGAGAAGCTATTTGATATATTGGGTTGGGCAGGGTGGTTAGTTTTTATTTTAAAAACTGTATTGACTTACTCAGATGTAAACTGAGGAATGTAGTTCCTTTTCACATACAAAGACAGCTTGGTGTAGTGGTTAAGGCATCAGGCTAGAAACCAGGAGACCATGAGTTTTAGTCCCACCTTAAGCACGAAGCCAGATGGGTGTCCTTGGGCTGGTCACTCTCTCTCAGCCCTGGGAAGGAGGCAGTGGCAAACTACTTCTGAAAAGCCTTGCCAGGAAAACTGCAGGGACTTGTCCAGGCAGTCACCAGGAATCAGCACTGGCTTGAAGGCACTCCATCTATCTATCTATCTATCTATCTATCCGACAGTTGGGGATCATCTGTCAGAGAGATAGAGTGTCCTTTGCAGCTTTTCACCTGCCACTCTCAGTTGCAGATTAGTTACCCAGCTTTCTTTTAACAAAGGGACTTCAGCCATCAGTGGAAGAGCAATCACTAAAACACTAGTGTTGCTCTTCCATCACAACTGATCTGGTAGTGCTGTAAGGGTGGCAGATTTTGCAGCCAGCATTCACCAAGAATAAAATGTCAGCTAAAAAATAATTTCAAATTCTTCTCTTTTCCTTTAACTTTCTTCTTCTTCTTCTTCTTCTTCTTCTTCTTCTTCTTCTTCTTCTTCTTCTTCTTCTTCTTCTTCTTCTTCTTCTTCTTCTTCTTCTTCTTCTTCATTATTATTATTATTATTATTATTATTATTATTATTATTTTGTTTCTGTTTACTTCATCTTAAGGTGCAACCACAAGGAGTCAAAAAGTCAAGATGGCAGCCATGATCATGCAATCAAAGTCCTGCCCTTTTTTTCAGCCATCACATGGCAAACGGGGGCAGGGTTTTGATCACATGGTCTTGGCCACTATTTTGACTTTTTAAACCTCCCTTTGCAGATGCCTTTGTTTGCCTTTTAACTATGTATTATCTTAGTTTTAGGCTCTGAAAATAATTGTGGACTTCATTCCCTCTATCTGCTCTAGCTCTTTGTCTAACAGGCTCTGCAGCACTTTTGGATCTGAAGGCAAAAAGATGCTTCAAAACATGTAGGAGCATGTACATAAAATATTTTCCCAGATGTGCACTGAAGCTGCAGAGAAATTGCAGACAGGTGCTATATAAGCATCCCCATGTGCTCCACGGCATCCTTTTGGCCTTGAATCCAAAGCACTATGCTGCCCTGATATCTAGAGTCAGAGGTTGCCTTTCTTAGACCTCTGTCTGATGAGATTCCTCACAGGAATCAGGTGACTTGGAGCCAAATTGCACCAGACTACATAAAGCTACTAACTCTAGCCTGATTTCCCAGTTTGAATAATATTGCCTGGACACTGATTTGTTTTCAGAATAACTGCCTTGATTAGGACTTACACTGATAGCCCTTGGCAAGTATTTTATCCTTAGCATGGTGACATTGACTCAAAACAGTCTCAAAAGCATTCTGTTTCCATATATCTCAATAGCTCATTTTTTGTAGCTCTTCCCTAAACAATTATTTGTGGTGCATGCTAAGTCTGCTTCAGCAAAACAATTATTTGTGGTGCATTAGTCTGCTTCTGCAAAACTGTATTTATTTTATTTTGGAACACATGTATATAAATTGCAGTTGAGAGTATCAATGTTTCCTTAGAGAAAAATGATGCCAAATGCTTGAAGTGAGTAATTGTTTGATCCCCTAAAAATACTAGCATTATGCTAATGATTGGCACTATTTGGAATTGCTTATGCCTGGCCAAAGATACCAAGAAAACAGAGATGAACAAGTTCCATTACATGATTTCTGGCAATAGTGTAAACACTTACATATTTGAATTCCTACAGTATCTTAGGCTCTTTTGTATTTGCTTGTTCATTGAAATTTTTCTGCTGCAGCATTATAAAATATGACATAACATATAAATAAAAATATGTTTTGCATAAGAGAACATTAATTATCTGAAAATTTCCCATATCTGCTTAATTCTGAACTTTAAAAGATAGTCAATCAAGAATTTATCTCCACTTTTTTAAAAAAAATCTGGGAATAATGGTTCTGAATTGTGTGGCAGTGGCAGAGAGTTTACATATTCCCATGATTTGGCACATAGACAGTAGGATATATTTGTTTAATCTTAAGAAAAAGGATGGAATTGAAGTGCAACAATACTTGGAAAACCAAGGTTGGGAAAGGCCATTCCAAAGTACCACAATTCAAAAAGAGTTGTCACCTCTTGTTTTGAACAAGAAGATTGGCCTAATGAATACATAGTCAATATGTCATACCATCACTATATCTGTACCATTTTTTTCCTAGGGTGCAAAATGTTTGTCTGTCTCAGAGAATTCTCATAGAAGAGAATATATATCAGACAATTCTTGAAGATGTCATTCTTGAGCAAATCAGACAATTCTTGAAGATGTCATTGGTACTGCTTGATTTATGTAGGGCTTTATAGATAAAAGCTATTCCCTAATGGAACCCAAATAATATTAAGTAATGAGCTTTCAGTGAATCATTGACTAAGGCTGGGATTACATAGTTTTACTCATTATTTAGTTTATGAGGTGCTATCAAATTGGGCCCCACCCTGCTGACTGAATGTGTCTTTATCACTAGTAATTATCTAACTCTGCCAAGAACATTGTAGTGATCTTCTTAATCCTGTTCATCCACCTTATCTGTTGGCTTTGTTCTCTTCTACTTCCCTGAAAGTTGCCACACATAGTAGTTTTTCTAGTCCATCATCCACTCACATATACCCAAACTATATGAATTTCTGTTTGCTGGCCATCACCTCAAGGAGCAGTCATTCTTTATTTGATCCAAGAACTACTGATAGGTTCTTTCCATAGTCCGTGGTATTCTTGGCAACTGCCTTCAAATTCATGATTTGAATGGGTCTATATTCTTTCTCTTTCTCTTTTTTCAAGATCTAGCTTTCCTAGCCATACATTACTACAATGAAACCTATTTTAATGGACTAATTGGAGGAAGGGGTGTCTGTTAATACATAGAACTGTTAGCACTTTAATTTCTTGTTTAACTGCCTCTTCTCAGTGAGTATTTCTATGCCATTACATCACATTTATTTCCCAAATATTTTCCTTCTACAAATGTTTGTTTAATTCTACAGTTCCATTTCAGATAGTCTTCCATCTTCACCTAATTTACTTCTGTTAGACCTCTTCCATGGTTACTCTTGGCTAGTCCTGTGTTAAGTGTAACATTTCATGCGATTTCTAATTTTCCTTAAACATATCTCATTTTCCTTTTCTTGTTACTTTCTTCTGTTTGCTAACAGTCTTGACTGTTTTTCCTCATCCTTTCTTGGTTGATGTGGAAGGTCTACGTTCACTTATTGCCCAACGATTTCATCCCTTGCTTTCCTAGCTATCATAATAACTTGTTCTGGAAACCACTTGGAACTTTTCCTCTTTGAACAGTTGGGAATTTTTTCCCTACTTCATTTTTCATAATGTGTCTTATCTGTTCTGAGACCGCATAAGCTTATTATTTACATTTTAAAAATCTGTTTCAAATACCTAAATCCTCACATTCATTGTATTCTGTTTACTACTTTAAGAGACCAAATGGTCTGTGTTTAATAACAGCTGTTCATTCAGAAATTTAGCAGGAAAACTTTTGCCAGAATGCCAAAGCAAACAAACAAACTAACAAATTCACTTGTTAAATTTTAGTGTGCCAAATGGATCTTAAAAGGCTAGGAGCCAAACCAATGTGCCCAGTATCAATGAAGTTATAGGCTTAAAATACTTCAATTCATATAATTATAAGTTCTTCCATATATCTGTCACATTGTTCATGTTACTATTGTGTACAACTTCACCCAAGACACAGTAGAAAAGTGGCTACAGGAGCTCTCTAGGGCATTAAGATAAGATAGATGATCTTCATGTCAAATGAACAGATTTTTCTGTAGAGCCAGGAGCACTACAGCTTCTCACATCTTGTTTGGCTACAAACTGGACACAAAAGATAAGGGTGATATTATAATTTGGGCCCAAATGCTTCTAATGTCTTTCTTCTTCCCAAGATTATTACAGGACAAGCGAGTCCCTTCTCAAAGGCATATGAATAATACTATCTGCTGGGCACATATTCTCACCCTCTTACAGTGTAACGTGTGACCCCTAGAGGAGGGAGCATGCCACTGTTGGCCTCAGAGCACATTTTGCTGATGGTACTAGAAATTGTTCTCTGCTTCCCCCCACCTCGTCCCACTGATTTCTGATGCAAAAGCACCAAAGTGTTGCAAAAACTAATAGGAAGAAGTATACAAAGAAGGCATAAAGAACTTTTTTTCAGAAATATTTGGTACAGATTGATTGAGAAATAAGAGTTTAAGCAAAGTTTTGGTTTCAGCTGAGCTCAACACTCTCTCTATCTGCTATATACCATATACATATCATATATAAATAGTGGAGAAATATACATTTACTAATCTCTCTAAAAACAAGATATACTGCTAGGTCTGTGTGCTTTCAAAGCATATCCCATAATTTTTTTTTATGACAATGAGCACAATTATATTACTCCTGATGCTATCCTCTATATGGAATGGTTCTGGTTTTGAAGACCATCTGATAAGTTAGTCCTGCCTCTTAGGAGGTTACTAAAATTAAGCAGAAAGAGAGAGAGAACTTCCACTTGATGAACCACAGACGGCAGGGCCACATAAAGTAGCCTGGCAATTTGGTTGTAGGTCAGGTGATTTTAGTTGTAATGCAAGAAAAAGAATATTTGCAGCAGAGATATATTATATTATATTATTATTGCATTTCATTTGCTTGTTTATTTATTTCAAGCACTAATAGACCTCCAAATCTTGCCAGCTCTGAAACATGCAACAGATATAATACAATAAAACACCATCACAATTAAACCAGAAGCATAAAATAGCCAAGCAAATTCAATTCCCCCAGCACTGCATATGGGAAGGTCCACATTTCTCAACTCTGTATTAAAACTTTGCAGAGCAAGATTTCACAGAATATGGTGTCCTTTGTGAAGGTACACTTTGTACCACATGTCTCAACCTCAGGAAGTTGCTGTCTTTCCCAAAAGTAGAATAAAAATTCATTATAGGTTGCACCCTTGGAATTCAGAAATCTCAGCTTAGTTCTCACCAGTACCTTTGGCTTATCAAAGTCCTCTCTGTAGTTGACAATGTTTCTGTAAGCATAACATATGTGTGGCTCATGCTATCTGACCATGCACGAACATACACACAAACCTAATTCATTATGGTAATAAACTTTAGAAAAACAGAATGGCAGAGCTGAAATTTCCCTTACTGCCTCAAGGACACCTAAATAAACCTACTTCTTTGCACACAGAAGAACTCTCATGCTAACAAGATTCAGTGCCCTACCCTTGATGCTGGTGAAGGGATATTTTTTATGTGGAATGTTTCTGTATTTCCTCAGAGGCTGCCATACAGTCCATTATGTATCTTTTACTCCATTGTTCCCCCTATTGTACTGGCCACTTATTGCACTGATTGAAGTCCATTTACAAGTCTTAGGCTCTTCAGTGGAGATGTGGAGGAATGTAGCAAAGTTCTGTTTAAGTGGTATTGCCATTATGAAGTTGTTTGAAGATGATAATCAGAAACAATTAAAAGTAACCCATTTCCCTTTGTTGTTTATTTTTACTGCATATTGCATTGCTGTGTTTTGGGGGCTTTTGGCCACAAATTAGTAAAATAAATAAGATGGAAATAAAAATTGGTGTTCTGTGATTTTAGCTTCACAGGACATGCACTCAATGAGCTATCATAGGAACTTTGTCATGTGTTATAGGTGGCTGTGCCATCTCCCTCCCTCCCTCCCTCCCTCCCTCCTTCTTCCTTCCTTCCTTCCTTCCTTCCTTCCTTCCTTCCTTCCTTCCTTCCTTCCTTCCTTTCTTTCTTTCTTTTCTATTATGGAATCACCCACTTGACAAAGGTGTTTTGAGAAAAGACTATACAGGCTATTTATATATAAGGAAGTTCACTTATTCCAACTCTTTGATATGTTCTGGCATGACTCAAAGTAGAACAGAGGTGCTCTGCAAATAAAAGGGTGGGACTATGTAAATGAGAGCTAGCTGAATTCTCACATTGGAATCTATAACCCAGTGTAAATAGGTCATAATCTGGAAAGTTATTGAGTTTTTTTCTCTCTCTCTAAATCACTTAGGATGGGGGACCAATTTTAACCTCTACTTACGTCTTTCCCTATGACTCTGCAATATATTGGTCTTTCTTGCATACATATCCTGCTTGTTACAGTGGTCATGATTTCACTGATTCTAAGTGCTAGTCTTGAAGCTCTGTCTCTATGTTATAGCATCACCAAGAAATTGAGTCCAATAGTGCTACACCCAAAAGAACAACCCTGATTCTCACTGCCTGCTGCTGTTATTACATTCTGTGCAATGAAGTTAATGGGCAATTGGCAGGATTCTTTGGGAGGAGGGGAAACTATTATGTTAATGAAAAATGGACACAGATTTGCACTACAGATGCAGACACTTTTAAACTGGGAAAAAGCACCCTGGTTGTCATACTATCATTGTATTTTGTGCCTCCCCCCCCCACCCCCCAGTATCTTTGAACTCTACAGGTTTCTCTTGTGTATAATAAATTATTGAAATATGGTAAGATAAAACTGTACATTACTTAACAGTGAAATGAAATTAAAAAGAAGTGGAGGAGTTTGAAGTTGCCACATCCATTGTTGACAATCTCTTTTTAAAAAAACCCTTTAGATAATCTCCTGATTCCTTTTTTGGCTGGAATGGAGTTAACAAAACTCATGAAATATTAAGATAGGAATTAGACGTTTCATTCTGTGTATGGGTCTCTTTTCTTTTGGCCCAATCAGGTGACAGTACCTATCAATCTTGGCTGATCTTGAAAACTAAGCAGGATAGGATCCTGGGGGACCCACCAGGATATCTTAGAACTGTAGGTTAGGCTGGGAATTTGCAAAAAAAATCCCAGAAAAAGTAGCAAACCATTTTCATATGTGACCATGAAGTTCATAAGAATTAAGCATGATTTGAAAGAGAATTCATTTTTTTATTCTTTCCTTTAAACTAGAGCCTGGAGGGGAAAAAATGGGGGCAATTTTCCCAGACCCACAGATGGAAGGGGTCCCATCCAAAGTATGATGGAGAATTTGAATAAGAGGAATCACTGTGATTCAAGGTAATAAAAACAATCAATTAAAGTAAAACCCCAAGGCTTATTTCAATGTTTTAGTTTCCTCCTCACATTCCTGCTTATTTGGCCTGTGGAGGGAAAAAAAAAGTAAAAAGAATAAGGGAGCAAGCTTTCTGCTGGCCTTTCAGCATCTTAAAAAGACTCTAGAGCTATCTCTGACTCTCTCAGCTGTCTCAATCTTCCTAGCCTTTATTTAATAGTGATTAATTGATTTTATTTAGATTGATTGATGGATGGTTTTTGTATACCAAGTTGCTCAAGACAGCATATATAATTTTCCCCTATGAATTATTGTCGCAACAATCCTGTATAGCATCTTAGAGTAACATAGTGACTGGCCTAGGGATACCCAAAAGCTTTGCGGCAAAGAGATTAGCTTTAATCATTTGAGTGTGCATGAAGGGGCTGTTACGCTAGAGTCACTTGTCCAGTCGTCTTCTGATTGAGTGCCTTAACAGTACTGGAAATTAGGCATGCTTATTATTGCTTCTCCCCAATAACCATTTTTCCCATTATGTTCAATCAGTCACAATGTTAGTGGTTTGAGAGACAGGTATAGGAAGGGAGAGGCTCAGTTTAATTTGATAAAGTATGCCAATTCACTCTGATGTTGTTCTTTTGTCCTAGATTCCTCTTCAGTATCAGTTTGAAATTATATTTATTCAGTTACGGCAAAAATATGTTTATTGAAATGTAATTTTCAAGAGGAAACATCTCACAAACACTTCTGGGAATTTGCAGTGATATTTGTGATATTGAATGGATTTTGTATTTTATGTTTAGTATTTTGGTGAATTCTGATGCTTGATTCTTATCTAATCATATAGTATTCTGCTTTGTGAGTGAGTTTGGATCGGTTGGTACATGAGAATGGTTTATATTGTCCAAATCATAGTATCATAATGGATGTACATATCTAACTGCCTTTCAGTCCATTTCCCTGTTATGTAAAATAGGTAACAGTGGTAATCTTTTTTTTTTAAGTTAATGCACTTTCTGAGAATGTTATGAGGCTGCATGTGGAATAAAGCTACTTGTTTAGAATACACAGCAGAACAGTCATAAGACGGTATAACAATATGCAGGTCTAAGAGATGAATGATGGAGGGAAAACTATGCCCAGTTGAGGTGCAGCATCCAGGGATGCAGGGGAGAGAAAAAGGATTCATTCTATCCTTTTTATATGGGCTTAGCAAAAAGGCCATTCTATTGCTTCAGAGAAGAAGACAATTCACTGTAACAAATCCTTTGGGAGGTATGCTGGTAGAGACAACTGTTATCTGACACTGTCAGATATCTAGAGCAGGTTTCCACAGCTACACTGAGGAGGACTTCACTAAGAGACTTTACCCTGATGCAAGGGAAGTACAAAATAATCTGAGTTCCACTGGTCATCTTTCCAGAGACCATAGCATTGCACTATAGGTTTGTTTGTTTGTTTGTTTTTTTGAAGTAAAGAAGGAAACGGCCATGGTGGAAATAACTGGAGATAGGTTAAAAGGCCATATAATAGCCTTTGTGGCCCTTTTGAAGCATTAAATCTAGAAGGAATGATAATACTGCCTTTGAAATAAATTGCTAGTCAGTCCTCAGTTTAAATTTGCTCTTCTTTTTCCTGTTCTTTTATTCTCTTTCACTTTAGCAGATGAAGTCAGACTGGGTGTTTCTTGTGTTTCTTTAAATACCAAGAAGACAACAAAAGATATTTAAAACAGCTCACACTGATGTACTTGATAAATGTGGGAGGGAAACACACCAAAATGTGCCCTTTTCTAGGATGTATCAGTCCTTACACCTTCTTGGAAAATACAAAAGGGCAAAATAATAATGGGGAAACCATGAGAGAAAGAAAGAAAGAGGGAGGGAGAGGGAGAAGGAGAGGGAGAGAGAAATCCTAGACAATAGAACACCCTGTTTCTGTGTCACTCACTCTGTCATTTGAACATGTTTTCCCAAAGTTTGAAAGCATGTGTAAAAGACCGAAAAATGCTTATCTGAGGTATCTAGTTTGTGGATTTTTGTTTTTTGTTTGGAAACAACAAAGCAACATTCTTCCCTCCCCCTCCCTTCTTGTTCTTAAAAAAAAGAGAGGGGGGAGAGAAAGTTTTGAGAATTTTACTTTTCTATTCACTGTAGTTCTGGCCAAAGTAAAGCCCTCTTTTACATTGACGTCAAGATCTTTACTAAGATTAGGGTTTCATTTCTCTATTGCAGCAATTAGCCAGGGAATGTATAAAAGGCTTGAGGGAACCAAGCTAGGACTCCAGAGGAAAAGCACTTTGTACCACAGGCAGATAGCGAGAGGCAGAGAGACGGAAGAGTGGCAGGGAGAGAGGCTGAGCCCAGCCAGCCAGCAAGGAAGAGCAGAAAGTTTGTGTGCAGAGACTTTCCTCCAGAGCCCTCCCTTGACAGAAAAGAGTATTATTTCACCTGATAGCTCTGGTAATAAAAGAATGAGAAAACTACTTAAATAGGAGAAAATTAGAGGAAAGTTAGCCTGTTCCTTTTCAGTTTTAGAATTACAGGCAATTGGCAGCCGGGCTGTCTCTCTCTAGCTCTGTTTAGAGGACTGAAAAGGGCTTCTGGCTAAGTAAAAACAACAACAGTAGTTTGAGTTAGAGTTTCTGAAAAATTAAAAGCAGTTCAGGGTGGAAAAACGTTCATGTTGGCGTGGTGCTTTCCTTTTTCTTTTTTCTTTTTAAAGCGGCTCCACGGAAGTGAGAACTGAGCCAACTTTGCAAGAGAGCTAACGGAGCACGATGAATTTTTAAAAAGCCCCTTATATTTTATTACTTTTATTGTTGTTTTCACGAGGGCACAGGGCATGAAAAGGGAACTCAAAGGAACCCTTTGAAGAACAAGAGCAAGCAAGATGGGTTTGTTAAGCATTGACCTGTTGATCACACTTCAGATCCTGCCGGTTTTTTTCTCCAACTGCCTTTTCCTTGCCCTCTATGACTCGGTGGTCCTCTTGAAGCACATGGTGCTTCTCCTGAGTTGCTCCAAGGCTGCACGTGGTGAATGGCGAAGGATGCTCACATCAGAGGGGTTGCGCTGCGTCTGGAATAGCTTTCTCCTAGATGCCTACAAGCAGGTAGGTTTGTGGACGGGGGGCTGAAGACCAAAAATCTGAAGAGAGACCTTGGTGTCCACTGCAGATAGGAAGAGGTGTTAGGATAACATGTGCATGAAGTTGATATAAAGTTCAGTAGATGAACACAAGAGTTCTAAATATTATGATCTTAGGCAATTAGCACAGAAAGTATTAAAAAGTTAGCCATCTACGTTTGGGCTAATTTATTCCAGTGTTGTTTTATTAAAAGATATACATTCATATTCTGATTTAGCTGCTTGGGTTTAGTTATTCTGTTTTACAAAAACATTTTCTGTATTTGCCCACTTCCTGAGTAGTTAATAGCACTATATTAAGGTCTACACAGAGATTTAACTATCTGCACTATTGCATTCACTGGTGATTTTTCTTTGTGCCCTCCAAAAAACTCTTTTCTAGTGCACAAATACACACAGAGAGTCAGTGGCAAATTCTCGTCTTCTTTTTTGAACATAATGGTAAAATTTAGGTGAGTCCAGATATATGTAGAACTGCAGACTTAATAGACAAATAATCCTAATTTCTCATACTGCCAGCTATTAAAATTAACCAATCTATCAACCCTGAGAATATATTTTATTATCAGTATTTAAAATGGCTAGGCAGAATTGATAGGAAATCGATCTTCCCCACCTCATTGTGTCCATCTGCAAAATAGAAATAAAATAGCCATACCCTTTTTTTCTGGCCCAATTCCCATTTTGCAGATGGAAACAGTGAGGTGGGGAAGATCATTGTCAGCTGTGGAACTGATCCATATATCCATTGTGAGAAAGTGCAGACTCTCCTTGCATTTTGCAAGAGAAGCATAAAAATTTTCAGAACAGTATGTAAAAAGGTTTCCAATATTTGTGAGTAATAAACTGATTGGGTCATCCTCAAAAAACTTCACTGGGGGGAACTGCTCCTATTGACTTCATTTTACAGCTTGGTATTTCCCCAGTTGCTGACAAAGCAGAAAACTTAATTTAAACTCCCAGAAAGATTTTTAAAAAAAAAAACCCTGAAAGGAGGAGGAGGATGATGATGATGATGATGATGATGATAACAAAATCACCATCAGTCAATTGCAAAAGGCATCTTAACTTGGAACAGCT
Source organism: Liasis olivaceus (assembly GCA_030867105.1). NCBI lineage: Eukaryota > Metazoa > Chordata > Lepidosauria > Squamata > Pythonidae > Liasis > Liasis olivaceus. The sequence continues at coordinate 43,931,010 of CM061349.1, forward strand.
TACATCCTGCAACGATATCTTTAACACCCTGAAACAACAACATCTGCCTATCCCAGGTGGATAAAAATGCCAAATCCTGTCTAAATATCTGGCTGACTGGGCAACCAGCCATAATAAGTACTCATCTTTCAGCTAGTGTGAACATTCCATACAGAATTTGAATACAAAATTCAAAGAAGCTTTTATTATGCTGCTTGAAGTAGATACAGTAAGTCCAACCTTTTCCTGACCATAGGTGAGAAGACACTTGCTTTTCACTGGTGTCAAATGTTCTTCCTATTTCTGCCAAAAAAGGTTATTCAAGAGATTCTTCCATTCTAGCCTTTTCTGCGGCATAAGGGATCTCTTGCACCATGGAGAGCTCCCATGGTAGTATCAGGAGTAAACTGGAGAGAGTCTTAGGTACCAGGGATAACTCTCTTCACATGTTTCCCCATGATAGGTAAAATTATTCTTGAATAGAATAGCTCTCACAATGCTCAATAGATGTTTCAAAATATAGTAAACATTTTTTAATTGTACTTAATAGTTTACTCTTCTGGGTAATCCAGTGGTAGGAACTATTTTGCCAGAACATCATTGGTATCTTGAAGTTTGAGAATATAGCATATTGAAACTCTTTCACTGCAGAATTTATTCAGAAGTAGAACTGTAATGCAGTCTTTCTACAAGGCAGTAGTGTATAGGCGGACCTACATAGTACTGTATACAGTAGTGATCGTTGTCTCCAGATTTCAGCCCGTTGCTTTGCACAGCTTTCTTTCTGGTACCAAAAAAGGGCCTGAGATGTTAACATTTGGTGGAGTCACTGGGCTGATATTTTTCCCCCAACCAATGGAAAGTATTGGTGTTAAAAAAAAATGTTCCAGAGAAGCAGATTTTATGAATATTTAAAACTGCAAACATATGGATTTATTAGGGGACATTTTAATATCTTGACCTATATTAAAATTTTGCCTGGAGTAGTAAAAAAAAAAAAACTTGCAAAAACAATATTTGTCTCATTTGAAGAAGTACATACCACAACACTTTTTGAAGTAGTATTAATCCTGATTGCTTTCAACTGTGCACTTGAGCTGAAGTACTATTATGAGTATCAGGTGCTCAGAAGAATTGAGATATGCAAAATATCATAGTGGCTCTAATGAGATACCCTGTAAAATATATTTTGTATTCCTGAATCCCTTCCATCAATACAGTTTACAAGAAAAGTAGCCTAGATTTCCTGAATGGTAACATCTCCAACAAGCAAATAAGCAAGCAAATATTTTTCCCCCAGGCAAATAATAGCATCCTCACCATTATGTTATTAAGAATCTTCTGTTCAGTTCTTCAAGTCTTCCTGCTCCTGCTCTGTAATATATTAATAAGCACCTGTTTGGCCAATCTATTATTTGAAGTTTTTTGTACATCTGAAATTTCCAAGCATGTTACCAAGAAATAATTATATAAACAGTATTTTGATTAGTACCCAACTCTGATACACAGATGAACGCATGCAAATTCTTTTTCTTGGAAGTCTGCATATTCTAAATCAATCTATGCCTCCCATTCAATTTTTGTCTCCTGATTTATTTTTTCTTTTCTCACAAAGGATTACAATTTCTACAGCAGACACAAAAATATCAGTCACAGAAGTATTAAGAGGTGTGGTGTTTTTGAAGGTCATACTTTTCTGCAAGATTCTTATGGGAGAATAAACATAAAGGTCTATACTAGACAAGATGAGCAAAGTGCAATTTAATAACTCCCAGGGTGTTTCTCTAAAAAAGAACATACATATTGCAAAGGCATTGCTATATTTTCCTTATAGCCTAGAGCAATAAGGAGAAAGAAGGATGATGTACTGATCTGCCTGAATCTCATTTTCATAAATAGTGCTTCCATTTTCTACTCAACTGCATCACTAATGAGTTTGAGTAAAGCCCAGATAACCTATTCCACAGTCACTATAGTCAGGCTATTCAACTGCCCATCAGGAAAAAAATTGCTGTGTTTCCACTGCTAATGGCAGCAGAAAACCAAGAATCTGTTTTCTGACAGCCAGTAGATCATGCTGATTAGCTGGCCAGTGGGAGAAGCCACTGGAGCTTCCTCTGGCTCTACAGAATTTCTGCAGCTGATAGTTTCTTGCAGCCATAAGTATAAGTTGTCCTTCCCAGCTCCAGTCTAATGAAATATGCAACTACCTATGGCAAAACTACTATGAGTTGGGACATTTGGTAATCCAGATGGGATCATCTTCCTTACTAAAGGCCAGGTACCCAGTCTTCAAATATTCTTACACTTGATATGGAAGTGATGGTGAGAATTTTCTATCAGGCTAAGGTAGCTTGACAATTGCTATCCTATCTAGAGAAAGCTGACTTAGCCACAGTGATATATGTATTTGTAATGTCTAGGTAAGGTTACTGTGAAATGATAAATAATGAACTGTTCTTAAAGTTAGTTCAAAAGCTACAACTGGCAATAAGAATGTTTGTGGGTGCTAATTACCCAGATTTTATTATACCTATTCAGCACTGGTTATATCGGAGACCTCTTTTTCTCCAGGCCTAACGTAAAATGCTGGTTTCGGCTTTCAAAATGTAAATTATTTTAGACCATGTACATTGAAAGACAGACTGAATTTATTTCAGCCCCTGGAAACATTAAAATCGGTATCAATTATCATACTCTTTGGTCCATCCATGAAATCTCTTAGGCTACAAAACAGAGCTTCTTCTATGGTGGCCCTGCACCTTAGGAATTCTTTCCCCATCACTGCAATCTTTATAAAAATAACAGTTCTATTCGGTTTTGCATTTTGAACTTCGTAACAAAACGCTTAGCTACTGCTATATTTTGTTCATTTGTTTATCATCTTGTCAACTGCCTTGTGAGAGCAGTGTGCCAAGAAAGACAGGCTAAAAGCTTTAAAATAAATCAATACATTATACAACTCATTTTACACTGGAGCTTCCTAGAAGGTAAGAATGTGATTCAGAATAACATGGTAGAATAACTAAAAGCCACTAACTGAGTGGAAGCCCGGACTATATTGAAAGATGGGTAATTAACATTGCACTAACTAATACCAGTTCTGAGTTAAGCACTTATCTCTTCTTTTCCCTTCTCTTCAGCAGGTTATCCCTGCAAGGAGCAGAAACAGGCAACTTAGTTGTGTTGTTAGAAAGCTGGCACTGTGGACAATGTCTGTTAGGAGCCATGTTATATTTAAAATTCAAAGGAAAAAAAGTTTAATTAATGGGCTAATACGATATGGAGCAATTTGTTGCTAAAGGTGCTATTTACAGATTTTGTTTCATTCAACAGAGTTATCGATGATTCCCTCCTATTACTCAATTTTTCTCTTTCAGGTATTTTTATCCAGCTTTAGTAAGTACTTTCTACATAGTTGTTGAACTTTGCTTTCCATTCTGAACACCTGCCAGGTTCAGTGTTTTTCTTTTTCTTTTTTTCCTTGTATTGTCCCCTCCTAATCATTTGAAAAGCAGCCTCAGGAGGCAAGTACACCCTGTGTTGCATAGAGAGGTTCTTTATAACGAGGCTAATTATCATAATGAGGGTTAATGGAGCTAGGGTTTATAACACTGGGTCACTTTACATTATAGAAGAAGAGTTCAAAGAAAGTGCTTGTTTCTGAGGGCACCTCATACTCTTGCTCCAAAAGATCCTGAATTATTTCAGGGTGCCATCAGGATGGAGAAGGCAGCTGCATCGATCATATATTATGAAAACATTATCCTTCCTCCCAGCCATTGTATATGTGTAAGGTATCCACAACTGTCATCAGTTCTACAGATCATCCAATACAGACTTAGTGCCACCATGTTTGACCTGCACATAACATAGTTATACAAACAATGTACAAGTCATTGCTGGACTTTTGTGGGGGGTGAAGGTGGGGGAATGTTGCCCTATTCATTAAGCTGTGCTTCAACCTTGCCTGGAATCTCATTTTATGAACTCCAGGAAAAAGGACAGGAGTAATTCATTTTCATGTGGTCTATCATTTCATGATTGTATAAATAGCGCGGCACATATAGGTGTCCAGTTTTGTAACACTTGCAAAGCAGATGTCTTATGCTAAGATTCAGTTGAAGGTTAGAAAATAAAAGTCTGTGTTAAATCTTTATTTTAATTCCCATGGATAGAAGATGGAGAGGATCTGATCCTTAATAGCCAGAAAGGGAAATGCAAGGAATCCAAAGGTTCATGCAACATACAGTATAATGAAATTTCCTTTCATTGATCATCAGATCTGTATGATGTTTCATGAAGTCCCAAAGAACTTTTTTTTCTGCTCCTTTGCAAAGAAAGAGTCACTCAGGCTTAAGGTGGAGTAGAATAAATATGAAAGAGGAATTTTTCTGGATCATACTAAAGGCCTATCTATTCCAGCACCCTATTTGATCAGGGATCTCTGGGAAATCCACAAAAAAAAAAAAAAAAAAGAAGACAAAGCTCTCTGCCTCTGTTATTTCCCAGCAACTAGTAGTTCAGAGAAACACAAGTAGGAAAATAGGAAGTTGACTATACTATATTCCATATAGGGCAACATGACATCGAAAAGGTGACTTTCTAGTTGAAAATAGAAGTACAGTAGCAGGAATCGATGATTCAGTAGCAGCATGATTTTCTGTATGCAAAGCATGTGCTGCAATAATATGAGCCCATCTACACCACAACTTTGCATTGATTTGGGATCAGTACCATATGCCACTGTGGTCCTATGCCAATGTTTGGCAGTACAGCCAATTAATTTCTGGCTCAGTGGTACTGCAAAGGGCTATAGTAAACAACGAATCATTGCAAATCATTGTAGCAGTAACCCAGGAACTTGAGAGTGGGCAGTTCCTCATTGGTAGAAACTCTCTCATCATCCAGATGTTCAAATTCCTTTCCCTACTTCCTTTGAGATTAAGGTGCCATGACACCTCACCACTCTTTCACCAAGGTGTTTTTTTTTTAAGAGCTCAGTTTTGCACTTCTACTATATTTATTAATTTGCTGTGAAATCAAATGTTGGATGAGTTGAAGATGAGACTATGAGTGCTGGCTAGATGCCATTTTTTTATGGTCCCTTATTAATCAGCTAGATGGAACATTGATCAACTTATCCAGAAAGTATGGTGTTTCTCTAATTTATTTGTTTGTTAGATTTATAGCCTACCTTTTATTCAGGTATTCAAGGAACTGTACATAAAGCTATCCCCCCCACCCCCCCCCCCCCATTTCCCCCCACAGGAACAGGTAGATTGGGCTGGGAAAGTGTGACTGACCCAAATTCATCAGGTGAACTTCCATGGCTGATGGTGGAGTTGAACCTAGCTCTCCCTCTTACAAGTCCAACTCATTAATGACTATACCACACTGGCAATGTTGAGGACATTTTGGGTCAGTGAAAATATATTTCTGAGGATTTGGGAAGTAAAAATGGTAGCTATGTGGCAGTGTCTAAATTATAGTTTTATTCTAAGGACCAGAGCCAGGAGGTCAGGAAACCCGATGCAGCTGGGTGAGGAGAAGGTGCAGTATATACAGTCTTTGTTTATGTATGATTAGAGGGTACTATGGCTCTTCTTACAGGTTTTCATGGTTACTGAAAGCCCTATAATGATTGAGGATGCCACAAAAAATTCCTGAGGTCAGAGCCAGAAATGCTAGTTCAGGGTCTCCTTAACACAAGGCCAAGTTGACCAAAGTCTCATCTTTATAGATCAGGAATTGAATCATTCTGTCTGCTGTTCTCAAGGTACAAAGAAGCCTTTTACTGAAATTTAACTTAAAGGGTTAAATTAAGTCAGTGAAAGGTTGCAGCATAAATTTAGTTAAATGGGTATACTTTTTTTCCTCATGGTTTGTAAGGTTTCCCAGATTCAGTGTATGGGTGTACCCTGTATTTCAGATTAGGGCATTCTTAGGAGAAAAATGTCTGAAGGCCTAGAAGACCATAATACTTTTGCTTATCAGATATGCGTGGTGTAGAGAAAACATTTATGCCTAGAAACAGCTTTCTGGAAATCTACTTTCCTCAGATTGTCTCTTCTTAGGTGGTAGCTGGAGTAGCTATTCAATATGCTTACTGTCTCAGAGCAGAAGAGAAACCTAGTAACCAAGAGCAGTTGCCCTGGGCTGGAACATCACCAGCCAACACAAACTGTCAAAGGGCAACTCTTGTCACAGGCTGGTGATATGTGTCAAGAGTTTGGTTGGAGGTTAGAAGAGGGAAAGCCATCCTGTTTTTCCAGTCTAATTTAGCAGAGCCCTTACCTCTCTCAGATTTAACTGCTACTTTCAGAAAAGTCTTAGTCCTTGGAACTCAGAAGTATTTAAGGAAAAGTAAAACAAAACAAAACAAAACAAAAAACAAAAAAAACAGTAAATTATTCCAAAAGTTGGGGGTGGGGGTAGATGGGAGGATTTCAGCTGTCAATAATAGCCTTGTAGAACTTCTCCCCCATGCAACTCTGTGTGTGTGTGTGTGTGTAAATGGAATGCAAAGCATTTCAGTGCCTTAAGTTGATATATGATCAAAAGCATGAATTCACATAGGGTTCTGTGTAAGTTTCTGTCTCTGCTTTGGAAAGTTCTTGTCAGAATCCAAGTCTGAGGAACAGCTCTTGCTTACTTCTGTTCATGACTTGTTTCTTGGAGAGGATGTCTTTGCAATACTTTTCCAAATGACATTTCACTAAATCTTACTAATATGAAATATGATGGTATATAGCATCACTGTAGAGGCAATATGTATAAAGACAGAGGAAATATTGTAAGGAATAGTTAGTGGACGGGATTCTTTGTAAGATGTTGTTTGTTTGACATACCAGTCAGAGATATTTTGGCAGGCTTCTAGGGCAGTGGAACATAGCCTTTTAGCCTATACCCATCTGCTTTCATTGTCTTTATTTATTTTGGCCTGGAGTTCAAGGAAGTGTCTTTCTTTGCATTTCAAAGCAATGTGAGAATCTTATGAAAGAAACTCTCTATTTAAAAAAAAAAATCTTATCCAATAGTTCTAAGTCCAAAATAGCCATACAATATTGGATGCTTAATCAAAAACAGTGGTTAACTTCTCCAAAGATGACATTCAGAGCTATGTACAATTTATATTAATCTCAGTAGAATATTCAGGCACAGATATTCACAAACTGTTTCTGAAAAATAAGACCTCAGATTGTTTCTCATGTTACTTTGAGGTAGACTGGGATCAGTTTATGTAATCTCAGATAATCCACAACTTGCTTGAGTTTCTTTGATATTGTTCTTGACAAAGTAATATATTTCCTAAATTGAGAATGGCAGTGCCCATTTCAAATTATTTTTGGCTGAAATAAGTATTTGACCTATGACTAAGCTAATGATTATATTTAAGTCAGGGATCAGAAACCTGAAGCCCCAGTGCAACATAACTTTTGAAATTCCTCCAAGCAAATTTCAATCAGTTACCAAAAGCAGTAGAAAGGTTTCCCATCATTTTGAAGCAGAAAGAATTCAAAAACTGGTAAGAAGATTCTGAGATAGGCTTAACTTTATTTAAATGCTCCTAAACTATGTTTACAAACTTCATTACCTTCCTACACTTTAGCCCTCACCATTTATAAAAACATTAGGTGCAGCCCTGGCCATTAAAACTTCCCATCTCTGATTTGAGTTAAGAACATTCTGGGTCTTCATAAAACCTTTTGCTCATCCAGATGAAGCATAAGAAGCTTTGACATTCAGCAGTACTATGTGGCTACCATAAGGAATAATTTGAGCCTCTGGGAGGTATCAGTTGAGAGATGTAGTGATTCTAGCCTCTGGTAAATGAACAGAAGAATTCTTATTCTTCATGAATGGACAACAGGCAAGGAGATGTCATTTAGGAAGAAGTATATTTTCACTCATAGCTTCCAGCAGCTGGCTGTTAAGGGGTGTGGCTTTCCAGGAACTGTATATAATGAATAGGGCCACTGAAGAGCATAGCAAAATTGTGGGTCCTGTCAGAGGAAAAAACAACACAATAGTAGCTATGAACTGTTCTCATGCCAGTGGCTGTAAAAATTTGGATGAATCATTGTGAAATGACAGGCTTCTAAGAACTTGGATGTCTGTGAATGGAATGAAATAAAAGAGCAAATCTTCAAACATTTTTGACTGCTCAAAGGAATTCTGTATATAACCCTAATATATTATGTCTGTGTTTAAGTGGTTGGTGCCTGAGCCTGTTGATTATTTGGCAACATCTCTTTTCTGCAAGGAATTGATGCAGCCTGACAAAGCTCAGCAGTCTAACCCACATGGAGAATTTGAAAAGACTTATGGTTCCTCCTTAAATAGGGATGAAAATCATGTAAAGGCTGGAATGATTTGTTCATGGATGCTACAGTGGCAAATTCTAATTCCAGTCAATGATTTATGAATAAGTCTCTTTTCTCCCTGTCTTTGACACCTCCTTTTTCACTTTGCCTGCATAAACAATGCCAATCATGGTCTTGCTACTGAATATAACTTTAAAACGGTGTTCCTTAGACCTAGAGTATTAAATAAAACTGCAGATTGAACTGTATTTACAAAGCAACTTTCATCTAGTAGAACTTTCTCTTTCTCCAGACATTGCCCCCATGAATCATTACCGGGGCATGGCAGTGGTCTAGGCAGCCAAACTATCTGTTGCTAGTGTAGGTAAGATTCAGTGTGTTTTGATCTGAATGTTTTATTTGAGCTGGTCCTGAGACAAACAGATGATAGCGTGACTTCATGAGATGTGTAATTGGCTTATGGAATTCACGGCCACTAGATCTAATGATGTTTAGATGTCTATAAAAAAAAAAAAATGACAAGAAATTTAACAGAAGCTCTCAGCATAAGCTACACATTTGTCCCAATGTATTGTAAAATGATGTAAGGAACAGTTCCCCTTGTAGCAGTGAACTCAATAAATCATTTGTGCATTCAGCCTTTTCATTCCTCAGTGGAGTGAAGGAGAGAGTTAGAAGAAAACATGGATAACTTGGATTGCTGCTTTCAGTTCAATAGAGGTAGCTAGGGAAGAGCAACTTCCTATCTTCCTTATGGAGGAGAACTAGGTGAGATAAAAACCTGTAGCCCAGCTTTGACGGCAGCCTCCACAGTAGACACACTGTGTGGGCCAGCTTGTTAGAAGAAAAGTCCATGGTTATAAGAAAGGAAAGCTGGAGGCAGAGATATTGCGTGTGAGTGAAATTTCCTGGGTTTGCTTCTCAGAACAGCTCTCTTGCCTGCCTTTGTCTGTAATTTCAAAAGAAGTTTGGCAGAGAAATAATTTTTATTTATTTATTTATTTTGGATGACATTTCACTGTGGTGCGTTGTAGGTATTTTTCCAAGAGCTAATTCCACCCTCTTCAGTAATGAATTACAACAACAAAGAAACCAAACAGCCCCACGAAGTGGATGTCAATCTCATCCCTCAACCTGCTAGAATAAAGATGACCTTTGGGAATGTTACAGCTTCATCAAGACCAATTAGCAGGAGATGCAGCCAGTTGTGTCTAAGCATTAACTACTAGTCAGGATTGGCTTTTTTGGAGTGGCTAATGCTAGCACAGAACAAGGCACTGACCTAATTATTCTGTTGCAAGAGCAGAGGAAGCCTTGTGAATGTTTGCTTGGCAAGCTTGTCTCATTAAGGACAAATTTTCCAAACACAACAGCAAAAAAATAAATATGATAGATAACCTGTGGCCATGAGATTTCTTTTGCTGATGTGGGAAACTCAATGATGCTACCCATACCAGGGGATGTCTTGGTTACTTTCCAGGTATGTGATGACGTGAAACCAGTATTATTTGTTTCCCAAGTTAGCCGTGATCCCTTGGTTGGAAGGCACTTGTTAAAGATTCCTTTGTTAGAACATGATTAAACCCATGTCTTGCCACCAAGACAATTTGATACTTGAAAGAACAAATGATAACAAAGTTCCTAGGATACAGTGTTCTTTCCTTGCCCTTCTTCTTCCAAATTTTAAGTTCTATTTTTTTTTAAGAATGACATTAAATATTGCTGAGTGAAATCTTCAAAATAGAAGTACTATCGATCTTGCTTTTTATAATTTAGAAATAACAAACAGGAAGCCACAACTGACATAACTAGTTGTATATGTAATAACTGTGGGAAAAGTATGGTTTTGATTGCATGGAGTGGTATATTGTAGTAGACATACATGATCTAGAAGTGAAGAAGAATACAGTTTCCCTCTATCCAGTGGCTGTTTGTGTGACTAAACCCTACATTTCTCAAAATCACAATTTCTGATTAAAGTTGAAAGATTAACTTGCAATTAGTATTAACTTAGAGGCTAGTAAAGATGTATAAGATTGGGCTAGAACAGAAAATTCTGACTATTTCTAGTCATACATACATAATAGTTAGAATCACTACTTTCAGTTCCTTTTTATGTTTTTCATATTTCAGAAATTCTCTTTGAAAAATCCTGTTTTCTTCTGTTCTGACTGGTAGAAATTCACATTACTTTCATTCATAAGTCTTGAAAAATGTGCAAAATAAACAAGTTATTAAAGTGATTTCCCTTAATAGAGATTTTCTTTTTAATTTCAAGTTAAAGGAATGCCTAGGCCCTAATGCAACCTTGGGCCATAGAAGTTCACAGGGTGACTGTGGGCCAATCATTTTTCTTTAGCCCAAAATCACTAAAGCTGTGGGGAAAAACAGGAGGAGGGGCCTACTGTATATATGCCACTTTGAGCAAAAAGCTGGATAGAAATCAATCAACTAATCAAAGATATGTTCAATCTTCAATAGCTATACTAGGGCACAGAACTGAATTTCATATGAATAAAGATAACCTTATTTTAGGATGGCCATATATGTGCTACACAAAAGAGGAAATGCATCAACATTCTAATTAGCAAGTTGGTTATGTGTAGGCTGAATGATATGTCTATTAGGTGGATTCACAGCTGGTTTGCAAAGTATACTTAAAAATGTTTGTCACATCCTCATCAAACTAGAGGAAGGTTTTAAATGAGATGCCACAGAGTTCAGTCCTGGACCAGATACTTTCTACCAGTTTTATTAATGACTTGAATGACAAGGTGGAGAAAATGCTTATTAAATTTGGCTATGACACATAATTGGATAGGATAATTAAAACCCTTGAAGAGATATGAAATTCAAATTGATCTTGATAGAACTGGAAAAAAAACCAGACCAAAATTTAATGGAAAAAAATGTAAAGTTTTTTAATCTAGGAAAAAGAAATCAATGCACAACAATAAGATCAAGAATAGATGGCTTGGCAACAGTCTATGTCCAAATGACCGTGAGATTTTAGATGATCATAACCTGAATGTGAGTCAGCACAGTAATGTTGTCTGCTAAGTAAATAAATAACTGACAATATTCTAGGCTGCATCAATACAAGTATAATCTATGAATCATGGGAAGCAATCATCCTATTCTATTCTGAATTAGACAGACTCCACCTCATCTCCTTAGTCCAGTTTTGAGGACTGCACTTAAGAAGGATTCAAATTACAATGGGACCAGAGAAAGGCAAATGGAATGACTGGAGGATTAGAAGCTTAACCCTAGGGGGAGAAATTGAAGAAATGAGAATGTTTAGCCTTGAGAAAACTAAGGGAATTCATGATAGCAGTCCTAAATGAAAAGAGTAGGCCACACCCTCTTTTCTGTAATCCCATTAAAAATTAAAAGAGAACCCAGTTAAACAATTGGGTCAAAACATTAATCTTGTTCATTTTTATATACTCTTATATACTTACTATAATGTGGAATGCTCTATACCACTACAATTTATTCACTGAGGGAAATGATTTGTACATGATCTGCCTGATAGTGGACTGGTAGAGTCCAAATGCTTTGGAAATAGCTTTGTAACCTTTTCCAGACAAGTGAGCATCAAAAACTGTTTTTTGGAGGTCCTGAGAAATCTCTTTTGTTCATACCATGACACACTTCCACATATATAAATTAAATGAATGAATAAATAAAATACCTGTATTGTGAAGATCAGACTTTGATAGTGAATGTCCAGAATTCTGTTCTTTAAATAAGGCAGGACCTCCCACACTCACACCTGATTATCATCCCATTGATTGAAACACCTGACTCTAATTTCCCATTCAAATGAACTGATAATCCTGGAAGTTCACATACAGTAATTTTGCCACACACAAATATGTAGCTTTGGATAATTTTCCTCAATGAATGGAACAACAAGATGGCATTATCTCCCTACAAAAGTACATGTGCATTCATGCTCCCAACCAATATCTCTCTAATATGACCACTAACATTTCTTATATATCTATCCACCTCTAATGTGATTGCAAGCATACCTTTATTGACACTGGGCTATGAAAATGAGTTTCAGTTTCTAGTGAAAATTTTATAAAATTGTACAGTTTTTAAAAATATACAATTGTAGAAGATATTTTTTAAAAGAAATATGTTCTAAATAGTGGATTTTTTAAAAAAAGAAAATGGCCAAGAAATGAAAGCATTTGCCAATTATACAGCTTGGCCATATTAGACTTACTATTTAAAAAGACTGATTCTTAATGTTATATTGATATTAGTATCTTTTTCTGTCACAGCATAGTAGAATGGTTGTCATATAACAGATGGGAGAGTGGAAATGCATACTAGAATTTGCTTCTGAATGGGCTCAGTAATTTAGGAGTTATCATTATAAGTAGGCTTTGACTTATGACCATAAATGGGATTAGAACTTCCATTGCTAAATGATGTGGTGGTTAAATGAGTCACACTCAATTTTACAACTTTTTGCCATGGCCGTTAAGTGAATCACCAAGGTCATTAAGCGAATCACATGGTCATTAAGCAAATCCAGCTTCCCCCATTGACTTTGCTTGTTGGAAGCCCCCTGGGAAGGTTGCAAATGGCAATCACGTGACCCTGGAATGCTGCAACTGTCATAAATACATGCTGGTTGCCAAGCATCCAAATTTTGATCACGTGACCATGGAGACAGTCATAAGTGCGAGGACCGGTCATAAGTTACTTTTTTCAATGCTGCTGTAACTTTGAATGGTTGTTAAATGAATGGATGTAAGTCAAGGATTACATGTATTTGTTTAGTAAGGGGAACAATGCAAGATAAATGGCAGCAAGTCATAATAACTGATTATATTTTTGTTTTAATCACTAGGTGAAATTGGGTGGAGAAGCTCCTAATTCCAATGTCATCCACATATCTAATGGCACTGCTGAAAGCAGCAGCAGCTGCAGATGGAAAAACTCCATGGGAAAGTATGGTACTGAATGCCACCTCTTGGACTTTGCCAAATCAGAGCGCCCACTTGTAATCAACTTTGGGTCAGCTACCTGACCTCCCTTCACAAACCAGCTGTCTGCCTTTGGCAAGCTGGTGGAAGAGTTCTCTAGTGTGGCTGACTTTCTGTTAGTCTACATTGATGAGGCTCACCCGTCAGATGGCTGGGCTGCTCCTGGTATCTCATCTTCATTTGAAGTCAAGAAACATAGGAACCAAGAAGATAGATGTGCTGCTGCTCACCAGCTTCTAAAAAAGTTTTCTTTGCCACCACAGTGCCAGATAGTGGCTGACTGCATGGACAACAATGCCAATGTGGCCTATGGAGTCTCCTTTGAGCGTGTATGCATTATACAAAGACAGAAAATTGCCTACCTGGGGGGAAAAGGCCCTTTTTTCTACAATCTTCAAGAGGTTCGACTTTGGCTGGAGCAAAACTTCAGGAAGAGATGAAATCCAAATTTACCAGATGAGAAGTCAAGACGACTGCCCCTTTAAAATAATGCAAAAAGGATCCAAGTTGCATTCTGTTTTGAATAGGATTTTTCTGCCTTTTGGGACAAAACAGGCCTAGTGAAAAGGTTAAATGGACAAACTGGTTATAAAACAACAATGAATTCCCAGTAGCTCTCCCAAAAAGGAGCTGAGAAAAGATTTTTCCTTTTATAGAATAAGACTGGTGAGATTTTTGTGCCATGAGGCGGTAGAAGCACCCAAAACCATTGTTTCCAGAAAGTTTATGGAGAATGATATATTGTCCCCTGAGATAAAAGTCTATCACTTTGTCCTTCAGAGTTTGTCCTGCTAAATTCCATCATAGCATGTTCAGAATCTGAAGCTTGCCAGTATCATGAAATAAATATTTCAGTTTGCTGCAGAGAGGTAGCATTTGGTAGATACTACAAATTTCAGCATCTACTACAAATTGGATAGCTAATTGCCTTCTTAATTGCTGAAAATAAGAACTGGTATTCACTCTGCTAAAACTTTTTTTTTTTTTTTGCAATATAGTACAGCTGCAATTCTGAAATCTTTTACTTTGATTCTAGCTCTTTCAGTGCTTCAAAGACAAAGAATTCTGTGAGAGCAGTTTATACCCTAACTCTGCATTGCATGATTAGGCTGAAATATCTCCTAGCAACAGTCATCATGGAAGTTACATAGGCTGTTCTGAATCTTAGTTTATATCCCCCAAAATGAAATTCTTAATAATTTTGAAGCAGTGAAGGCTGTTGTGTATTGGACCAATTCAGACAATGTAGCTCAAATGGATTTCTACCATTTATTGTCTATAAAAGAAATAATTTATGTTGAAAAACTTATCTAAATCAACTAACAGTTTCTTTTGCCTGCCCCAAACCCAAGTCTCAGAATATTTTGCTATGAAAGATCAGTATTAGACTTATTATATTTGAGCCTGGATATATCCAGGACAGTTGTGCAATCAGATCTGTAATCTATTTCTCATATCCAATTGTTATAACTATTTTGTGAAAAGCATGCTTCAGCAAACATCAGCTATCGCAATAAAATTAGTTTGTGCTTTCTGCCAGCATAAACTAATTTTTGGAAACAAGCTCTTCAGGTGAAAAACATAACACTTGATGTATTTTCTTCCAACTTAAACTAGTCTTTAAGGCACATCTCATGGCAATCTCATTTCTCATTTTTAATCTGTCACACCATCTGAAAAAAACAAGGATTTCAGAGGCTGGAATACCACTTGTTAGTCTGTATCCTTTGCTGATTCCACATGATGTTTTCAATTGGGTGGATCATTACAAGCAAAAAAAGTGGTTGTGATCTTGGAAGCAGCATGTTCTGGTACTTTTGTATTGGATCACATAAGGAAGAATCATGAGAACATTATGATTACCTTGCTTTTACGTTCTTCCTGCACTGAGGTAACCTCTGAGCAGTGTATTGTAAGATTATCTCTGTGTAAGAAAAAAAAAATATTGTGTGTATCACAACCCTTGGGGAACAGAGAGGGGGGGAAAGATGGGGCAGAGGAAGCAAATTATATGCAAGAGCCAGGGAGTTGTGAAAGGCCCTATATTATCTCTTCAGACATTGGGAGAGATTCTGTTTGTGTGTGTGAGAGAGAGGGAGAGAGGGGGGGGGGGGAGAGAGAGAGAGAGAGAGAGAGAGAGAGAGAGAGAGAGAGAGAGAGAGAGAGAGAGAGAGAGAGAGAGAGAGAAAGTATTCACAAATACCCAGGGTCATATCCAATAAAGAAACAAACTTGTTTTATGTTTGACCTGGATGCATAGGACGGAAACTATCAGGTTTACTTGCCTTTTTTTTACAAAGTCAACAAAAGTACAGTTAAGATTAGGTGTTAGTGTATATTATAAGATTTTTTTTAAAAAATAATTTATTGCATTTGAAAACAATGCAACAGGTGTATTTTTCTGTGAGGATAAAGAAGAAAGAATGGAGAGGGAATGGCATACCACTTTACTTTATTGGGATTGAAATTTCATTCATAAATTAATGTGGTTGGCTTGATGCAATTCTTTTCTCTTTGCCCTTCTACCATAAAAACCTGCAATTAGCTTTTAACCATGTTAATTTAGCATGAAACAGATTTCAGTTTTAGGACTGATGAACTGCAGAGTGGTAGAAAGCCAATTCCTTTGTCCAGTTTCCATTTTTCAAAAAATAACTTTCCCCTAAAGATTAATTTTGGCCTCATGGGTATTGTTCTTCTCCCTCTCTGCCTCTCTCCCTCCTCCCACCCATAAAAAGGGTGGCAAAAACAGAGGGATTTTTTAATGAAATAACTGGGATGTTTGAGTCTGGAAGAGGAAAATGAAGTGAAATGGTTTTGAGACTGGGCGGTATTTTCCTGGAAAGTCTTCTGCACAAAATGCATTGAAATAAGTACAGTGTGCAGAGTTGCCCTGTTAGCACAATGGACCCATTTGCCCATTTTCATTCAAAGTACATAAAGATTGTGAAAGAAAAGAGACAGGGTAAAAGTCCTTTTCTGACAACAAAACTCATGGGGGGTGGGGGGAAGAAAGCAATAAAAAGCAATTAAATTCCACAAAGGCTTAAAATTCCTTTAAGTTTTCATTGCCTCCTTATAGAACCACTGGGTCAATCTGAATTGTTTTGATATTGGCCAATAATTCTCCTACTGCACAAGACATTTTTAGAATGTGTGTCTCTTCATTGAAGGGATACAAACTTGACAGTCAGGTATGAATGCTATTTTTTCTATGTCCACCTTCTTTCTTTCCCTCTGTTTTACAGACATGCAGCACATGGGCACACAGTTATAGAGAAAGGATGTCAGAGGAGTTGAGGATGAATGTACTAAAAAGCTGGCAGATGGAGGATGAGGAGATGGCATACGCTGTTACAGTTTGAAAAAGTAAAGGACTTGGTGAAGGTACAGAGGCAGACAGTCGCAGGGAATAAGTGCTTCTTTAATTTAGGGTGGGGATCATTGCTAAAGTATGAAACAAGCAATAATTAATATAAATGAAATGCTCATTTTTTTCAAACAGTAACCTGTTCGCAGGGATGTGAAACATATTTCTTAACAAATGATTTCAGTGGCATTCTTTAAAAAATGATCTTCCAGTGAACAGATTCCCTAATGTTTCTCTTAAATTGTTTTTGTGTCTCCCTACTTTACCCTTATAACTTATAATTATATTTATCAATTGAAGGCCTTATTTCTACTCATGTTCATTTAGTAGTTAGGCACACAGATTCTATGTGATTTACAGTTTGGGACTGCCATCTATTCTACTTAATATAGTATTCTGCCTCAGACAGCCTTTGTGAATTAAGATGGGATCTTGTTTATGGCTCAGTCCAGAACAATCATTGTGCTGATGAAGAGGTTTCCCTCTACTGTCTAATAATAATTAACTTTCAAACCAGAATGGCAATTTGGAGCTTGAACTGAGTTTATTTGTTAGTCTTCAAGATGCCATAAGACTCCTGGTTGCTTCTAGAATCCCATTCTATGCATGTTTACTGTATTCATTGACCTTGCACTTGCACATCTCAAAATAACAAGTACCTTCTCAGATCAATTGATACAGCAGTTTGTAAAAAACACAATTATTTATTTGATTACATCTAAATTAACTAGTTTATAGAACGTTTTCACCTTTTTAAGGAAAAGGAGACGTTTAGTGCACATCTCATTTTTCCACTGATTATACCATCATAACCTTTTTATTTTTCACTTAAATCATTCCATGTTTTGAATAATTATTCAAATTATTCCATTTCTTGTTTTCATAAATGCTTTCTTTTCAAAAATGGGATGGAATTCAAATAAGCAAAGCAAAACAAAAACACAATTTTGGATGGAGACGAAAATTGGTTTACTTTTTAATGCTCTTCTTTGTATTCATTTTCTGTTGCATGCCTTTTTTTTTTTTTAGCATTGCAAAACTATTTTTGTCAAACCTTCCTCCACCTCCCCACTTTATTTCTCTTTTATATCTCTAAGAGAGAAAGACCAAAACATTTTGTTTGATGGCTGAAACATGCCTTAACTCACAGGATGGACTGAAAATGACTAACCTTTAACACAATCTGGCACATTTAAAGTCATACAGCAATTTTACATGGTCCATCAATCAGCACAATAATCGTGAAAAAGATACATTTGTCCTAGCACTTCCTCTTCTTCCCTCCCCTCTGAAAAAGAAAAGAAAAAAGATCAAGAGGAGAATATGTTTCTATCCCAGACAAAACTGTCAGTGAAGAAGAATATATTTTAATTTTTGTGACATCCTAATTATAGTTCCCTCCGTTTTATTCAGAGTTGATCTTGTAAAACAATATTATTTCATTGTCTTGCAAGAAATGGTTTTGGATTTTATAGGCAATTTCTGACCATAAAGGACAGAAATACTGCAGTTTTAGATTCACATTGAAAATAGCATCTCTTGGATTAGAACTTTAAAATAAAATAAAAGCCATCAAGCTTTAGATATACATTTTAAATGTTTCTGAAACAACATATTCATAAGCAGGATATGTATAGAATGGATTTCCTACATTTCATTTCATTATTCAAAGAACCTCCCAGATATCAGTATGGGATTTACTTTCATCTCATTAAAAATGGTAACTCTGAGATATGAATGCTGCTTGTATTTTGGAAGAATTCATTGTCAGGGAATATACTTTTCAGCTCTTCTATGTTGAGAATCAGGCAAAAGCAATAACTTGAAAAAATTCATGCAAAGCTACAAGTTTGCACTCAAAGTATGCACTGAGCCTGGCCAATCTTTAAAAGGTCAGTGTAATCCAAGGGGATTTAGGTTTTTTCCCACCCCTCAGTGATGTGTTTTCCTCCTGGCCTCAAGACAGGAGGAAAACATGCTGCTTTGCAAAAATCACTGTCCCCCATGCCTCCAAAACGAGATGCTACCCTCACATATGGCTGTGGAGGCTGCTGTGGGGAAAACATGGAGATAAGAGCAGGCACAGGAAAGAGGAGAGGAGAGGAGCAGGGAAGGTGAAAGGATCCCTGTCTCCTTAGGATTTTTTCCTCTCTAGCAAGTGGAGATTACAGGTAGGAACATCAACCTTCTGGAATGCCTTCCAGGTCACTATTCCAATCCAAGCTGAAAAAGAAAGTGTGGGCTGATGGAAGGCTCTGTTCTCTCCAGCAGCCACAGTAGACATGGCCACGGAAGCACAAAGCCTTGTGCTTGGATGGGACAGGACAGTCCTGTAGTGGACCTATTGGAGCCATGCAGGTTGTCAACTTCTCTCAGGCTCCTCCTGTAAAAATCAGAATGTTCACTTGGGAGATTGCATTGCATTTTCCAGGGGAAAACATCACTTTTCTGCCAAATCACTGATCCAGTTTCAGCCTGCCTCAGTCTCAGGCTGGCACCAAGATGGAGATTCCATTGTGAGAACATGTTCTCAACATACAGTTAGCAGGCCATCTTAGTGGATGGAAGTGGCAAGGAAGATGTGTGGATGAGGCCTCAGTCTTATTAGAACAGTCTGACTTGGTATCAAGTATGATCAGTGCCAGATCCAAACCATTCTACACAATGGAGCGATCAGTCTTAGATGCCACTTAGGACACTAGCTCTGTTTTGTCTTATATTTTGAGCTCTGTGAAAAACAGATTTCATGCATCCTAACATTAGAATAGCAGTATAGTTTGCTTATATTTTACACTTATGACAAGGCACATCAGCGAATCAGATCCATACTATTTTTTAAAAGTAAAATATACTATAAATGTGTGAGAAGGCTTAAGGTGAGATCACTTATATGAAGGGTATATGGTAAAGTATACTTTTGTGAGCTTATTTGGTGTTCTGTGTGATCTTTTGTGTTGACAGATGTTGGCTTTAGATCTTTAAAACCTGCATTCAGTAATATAACCAAAGCAATAAAAGACATATCAGGTAGGGAATACAGGCCAGTCATATTCACTTCTATACCATACTCAACTCAGAACCCATATTGACCAAACTTTGGCTGGACCCAAGACTTGGTCTGCAAAGATGAGAAGTTTGGATGAAGCAGAGATGCTGGTGTTTTCATGAAGACCACTAACAAAAGAGTACCATGCTCAGTTGGTGATCAGATGCTTCTATACTGGCATTTCTCTTTTCTTTTTCTATCTCTGGCTTTAGAAATTGGGATGTATCTGAGATCCATTTAATATGAGTCCTGAGTCAATATGGTGGAGAACATTTGTTTATGAGTATGCATGTTTTATTCTTAAATGTCATAAATACTCTCTGTAGAAGAATGAGCAAAAACATGTTACAATATTGGTGCTGTGTGGACCATGTACTTTATAGAACTGTTTTTTTCTCCTTGTATTTTAATAAAAGTGGAAGAAAAACAATAACACTCTCTCTCCCTCTTTTTAAAATTATTGTAGCAGGTATGTTATTCAAGACAAAGGTGAAAACAGTGAATGTCCACTTTAGATTGTGCAGGTTTTGTAGTAGCCTGATTTCTAGTGACTCAAAAGTGGTATTATAAATTTATTTAATGTAAATGAAAAAAGAAAATATAATAACTAGGTGAAGCCCAATCCATTCAGAGTTAATCATCAAGGCTGCAGCCATAGTGGGTAAAATGATAGTGGGGGAGGGCTTCAGATGTCCCCTTATCAAGGGATAGAGGGGGATGAAGGAGGCAGAAGAGGAGATGATACAAAAAATACATAATAATATATTTTAGGCTACTCAATCCTCCCCTAGTCTAGTATTATGAAGAAGGTCTAGGAGCATCAGTTGCCACCACCACTGTTTTCACTATCTATGATGCCTTTGGGCCTGATTCCTAATGTAACGTAGCAGACTCCAAGGCATTTGAGATGGTAATGGCAGCAACTATCTGGTCTGAAATTCTGTGCAATGCCAGAGCATAAAATGTTGTTGTTATTAAACAGGAAGTTCAGTATTGGTTGCTTGGGCCTACCATAATGCATACTGACACCAAGTCCATTAAGTTTTCAGCCTCATTGATTTCACTGGGAGAGATTTAAGCACATATTTAATACTCCAGTTGTGACCAATAAGGCATAAAATATTTTAAATTGGATGAATCATGATATCCAGCATGGGTTACTTTTAAAAAACATGCAGTTTAAACTAATGGCATGTATGTAATACAGACATACCACACATTGAATAAAGTAGTATTAAATGTACTACTTCAACATGCATTTTTTTCCCCCCTGAAATGGAAACAGGCTTCTTTTCTCCATCTCTTCTGCTTGCATCACTGACATCCTTTCTCTGTAATTGAGATGGGTGGCTTTTCTTTCTTATGCATCTGTACCCTCTCTACCTGGGTCTGGATAAATAAATAAATAACTGCTCTTCTTAATACTCTTAGGTTGGTGTACTGTCATGACTGCTTCTTTTAGCACTAGGTTCTTATTTAAATGAAGACTTTCTAGAGTTTGAGGTCTGAAGTCTCTAATCCCCATCATGTTCTAGTCTCTGATCAGTTTATCATATAGAACATCATATTCACAGTGTTCTGCTTGGATATACAGTGAACTAATGAAACCACCTCCTTTTTTGCCTTCTTTTTACTCTTTTGCCTTACATTTTACTCTCCCATAAACTATATTTCGATTCACAATCAAGTACCTTTTGAATCTTTTCAGTGCAGTATATTCTATGTCAAAAGTGTACTGATTCTATATTCATTCATTCATTCATTCATTCATTCAATCAATCAATCTATATGGCCACCAATATTGCAATTGCAAGTCTGGGAAGCTAACATAGGGTTAGAAACTTTCAATACCAATGAACAATAGCAATACAAAACTCACAACACTAATGAACAATTTGTGCAGGATATCTTCTCTTTGGTCTCCTATGAGATAAATCATATGCCACTAAGGGTCCCTGATGCTTCTGAAAAATATTTATCTTTTTGGAGTTGCAAGAGGAATGGTCTCTGGTTACTGGACAGTATAAGAAGCTGCAGTCACTTCCTCTGTGATTAAGAGAACCTCTCACCAAAGTTATGATTCTTTCTCTTCTTTCTTTTCAAGGCTGTGGGTCTATGAAAGCCTTTGCACTGCTCCTGTGCCTTGTTAGCTGACTTCTGGAACCATAAGACTCAAGTGAACCTGCAGTTTTTATAAAACAGTTTGCTTTATTAGTAAAAGCTTCCACAGCTCCTCTGACTCTATGACCCAAGGAAGCCTCTCCTCTTTTATTCCCTTGTAACCCACTACAGCTGTGAACACAAGCAACACTTTTGACCAATTCATTCATTCTTTCTATTTTTGCTGATAAGCCAAATTTGCCAGTTAGCATTTTAGCATTTCTTCCAGTGTCTTCATCTTCTATTCTTTCTCCCAACTGCCAACTGACTGCAGAGTCCCCATCTCAAGTATGCATGCTGATGACCAGACTGAGAAGATGGGGCAGGAACTCAATTCATCAAGCTCTCTGTTCACCTGCATTGAGCTCATCAAACAGTAATGTTTATTCACAATATGTATAACCTGCCCCAATCCCAGAGGACTCTGGGCAGCATACAACAATAAATACACAAAAAACAAAAAGAACCCTCCTCACAGTAGAAATACAATACAACCCTTCTCACAATACAAAACTCAAGATAGGTGCCCCATAGCTGGTTAACTGGGCCAAAGGCTCATTGGAATAGAACTACATTGAGTAGTTTCCAAAACATCAGCTAGGTGGGAGGCATACATACTTCTAGGGGGAGGGTATTCCATAGAGTGGAGGAATCCTGCCATCTCAGCCATATCTAGGCACCACATTAGGAGGGGGGACTTTCAATAGGCCCTCTCTGGATGACTGGTCTAGGAGAACAGATTTGGCTTTGGTGAGGTATTACCTGAAATTTCCTAATGCTGTACTTTTTAGGGTTGCATGGATAACAACCAGCATTTTGAACTGCACCTGGAAGCCTTCTGAAAACTAATGATATGAATTTAATAGATGTGTAATTCTATACTGGCAGAGTTATTCCACCAGGATTCTGGCTGCCATGTTTTGTAGTTTCCAGGTTGTCTCCAAAGACAGCTTCACATAGAATATATTGTAGGGGTTCAATTGATAAGAGTAACTGACCAATATCTTTGTTTTCAGTTTTGGAATTGGATATGCTGTAGCCAGCAAGACAGGGGCCAGCCATAGGCTCTTTAATGTATATTTTTAATAGTGACAGCCAATTAGAATTTCCCCATTTTTTTTTTACTTTCTTAGAACAGGGCTTTCTGGGTAAAGGAAATGTGAGCCACTTGGATTCTGTTTCTCTGAAAGATTTGTGCCTCACTCATTCATTGGGCACCTCATATCTGGGTGCTGGGTTGCTTAAATACTCCTCCCACAGTCCCTATCTCATTAAGGCTGTCAGAGTTTAAGACATCCATAGTAGAGAATATGAAAGACTCACCGGCCTTCTGGGCTGCAAAAGCATCTGGCTGGCCCCTCAAGTGTAGAGTGTCAAGTGTTTTAATCAATTTCACATTTTATCCTGCAGCAGAAGCAAATGGGCTGCTTCAGTGATTTAAATGCTTCTGTCTCTGGGACAACCTAATCCAATTGAACTCTTTAAGTTTTCCTTTGCTGGTGTGCTTTGTTCCAGGCCAGGTAAATAGATAAGACAAGCCATTACTGAAATCATTATGGGCTGGATCATTACCCAGAATACCATCTGCTGTTATTTCATCAAGCCTCCTCCTATTAAACTGTCATTAAATTCCCTCAGATGCTCACTTATGGTCGATGGGATAAATCAGTCCACTTGACAGATATGTAGAAAGTCAGGTACCCATTTTTTAAATTGTCTCAGCTACAATAAGGTGTCAGTCACAATCTATTTAATTGACAATAAACCTTTAATTAAACGTAGTCTCCAGGAATGCAGCTCTATTGGAATGGCCTTGTTACCTTTTAAAACAGATTGTCTTACCAATAGCTGGAGAAGATGAGAGGGAATGGACAATGAGAAAGAGGCCATGACAGCAGGTGAGTGTTGATATGGCTCTGACTGATATAAATGATGAGTGACTACATTGCCCGGACTCATAAATGCTGTTGGAAGGGGAAAAGAAGCTTCTTATCATAGCCATCAAGTTTTCTACTTTGTTGATGGTGCTCCCATTCTAAGCTGGCAGTCCTCCTTGTGGGCATTGTATGAAGAGAGCTGTGTGAGTCTATGGTACCCCAAAATCAGGAGGAGTCCTGTAGTACCTTTTCAGACTAACACATTTCATTAAAAGTCATAAGCTTTCATGAGCTACAGTTCACTTCATCAGAAAATGTCCACTGTTTGCTGTTTGTTAGTCTGAAAAGCTACTACCAGAGCCTTGCAGTGATCCTCCAGCTGTAGAAAATCTGTCCCAGTGAGGCAGGCTGGACACTGTCTCTATTATCTTTTTGGGACCAGGCAAATATGTTTGTGTTCTCCCAGGCCTTTTTATTCTTCACCATTAACTTTCCTATGCTGCAGTGGCAGCCTCCACATGTATTGGGTCTATGTGTGTCAAAATGGTCAAGCTAGCAGGCACAGCAGCATGAACCAAGTGCTGCCTCTTTGTATGTGTGTCAATTTTTCCTGCATGTTTCAACTGCACCACCATCATGACTGCCATCTTCACTTTTTTGATCTCTCCCTTGCAGATACTGCTGTGCAGGGGAGCCTTTTCATTCATTTTATTTCTACTGTCTTCACTGGTGCTGCCTAGACATCTTTTTAAGGTGTCTCCTTCATTTATATTTATTTGGTTTAGAGTATGATATGAATCTGCCCTGAGAAAACATTGGCTTTGAAAGGTGACTTAGAAAAATTTTAAATAAAATAAAAGGCATTTTCAACCTAATTCACAACTCTAAAAGGTGTCTACGGTAGGGGCTACCTGGATCTTGGGGGAAGCATATTCCAGAAGGTCAGAGCATAAATAAAGAAACATTATTTGCAGGCTCCCCCCTGCTTCACCTACCATCACCAGCAGCATATCGATGATAGCTCACTCCAGATTGATAGATGACCTCTCACAGCAAGTTGATATTAATGTTAAATGGAGGAGAGGATTGAACTCTGCAACATACTTCTAAACCGACATGTATAGGATTGCACAATGAGAATGCAATCCTGTAGAGAAAGCAAAACAGTTTCATGGCTCCTTAAGGACTTTTACACTTATTATATGCCTTTTTCCAAGTCTATCTTGGCTGCCAGCTATAGCATTTCCTGTAGAGGGACAGTCTAGGCACAGTGATGCATATATTCATAATCTCAAGGTTGAGCTATAGCAATCTTCTAGTCTAGAAACTGCAGCTAATGCAAGATGTTGCATCTAGATTGCTGAAAGCAACCTATTGTGATTTTTAAAATATTATGTGCCATCAGGTTGACCTCAACTTTTAGCAACTACATAGACAGACCTCCCTCAAGATGATCTGTCCCAACCTGGCCCTTCAGGTTTTTCATTGATACATTCGCTCCTTGTAATCAAGTCCATGCACTTTGCTGCTGGTCATCTTCTTCTGTTTCCTTTCATTTTCCCTATCATTATAGCATTCTCTAGAGAGCTAAGTCTTTGCATAATGTGTTCAAGGGATAATAATTTGAGCTTGGTCATTTATGCAGCTTGCTATTGTTATGGTTCTGTTTGATGTTTTGTTAGTCACAATGAAGGCCCTATTCCTTTTCTATGTATGCCATGACATAACAGGCATACAAAAGGGATAGAGTTTGAGGCATAGTGTCATGACACCACTTTCATCATTTTGATGAAGATGACAGGTTCCTATTACTGCTGTGCAGTTATATTAGTTTGCTTGATTGCATCTCTATTTGGGATTAGTTTTAATAAAAATCAGGCTACAATATTTTTTAAAAAACGGAATGAATGAAGGATATTTATTATGACATAAATTTCCCAAAATTATGTTGTATACCAATAGAAGAGAATATATGTAGCTCAGGGTTGAACTGTAGAGTCCTTGGAGTTCTTTGAGCTTGGTTGTTTTCTTGCAGACGTTTTGTTACCCCTCTAGGTAACATCCTCAGTGCTAGAAGGTAGTGAGGTTTGTTCTCTGTTTATATACAGTAGCTTGCCCTGTCAGTGTTGGTGGGGGTGTTGCTTTTCCCTGGTAGTTCCTAGATTAGGCTGTTCTTTACTGTTTCATTGGTTGTCTGAGCTGGTAGTTCCTTGACTGTAAGGACTCTACAGTTCAGGCTGACATACCTCTCTGACCAATTGTATCATTACTAGGGACTCCAACATACAACATAGCAAAAGAACTGACAAAAAAGCTTGGACATCTCACAGAGGGGAACAAATATTTTATCAACTCCCCACTACAGTGCCTACAGAAAAAAAGTCCTAAATATAGATGAAGATGAAATTATGGTTTTATTTGATGTCATAGCACTTTTCATATCCATAGACCCAGAATTAGTGAAAGAATCCATGGCAGCAGTATTACAAACTACACTTAACCTAACCAAATACACTAAGATTGAAATACTCAGAATCATGGACCTCATCAACCTCTGCCTCACTACTTATTTTCAGTTTGATGGACAAATATATCAACAAATCAGAGGAACACCAACGGGATCACCACTGTCAGGACATAGCAGAGATTGTAATGCAGCATCTAGAAACTATAGCACTTCCACGCATACAACCTAAAGTATGGATCTGGTATGTAGATGACACCTTTGTCATAATAAAAAAGGAACTAGAGAAGACACATGAAACCATCAACAACATCTTCAAAGGAACAAAATTCACAAAGGAAGAAGAAAATTACAACATACTACCCTTCCTGGATATCCACATCAGCACAGGAAATGACAGCAAATTAGAAACACAAGTCTATAGAAAAACAACCCACACTAACCAAGTGCTCCATTACCAAAGTAACAACCCAACCTCCCACAAGAGGAGCTGGGTAAGAACATTATTCAGATGAGCACAAACGCACTGCAGCAACCCAGAACAGCAGAAAAAGGAAACAGATACTTACACAACATCTTCCAACAAAATGGATATCCATGCAACTTTATCAAACAGTGCCTGACCACTCAACCCACTACAGCACAACCAACACAAGCTATGAAAAGGATAACACTGCCACACATCAGAAATGTCTCAGAAACAACCAGCAGGCTATTACAACCACAATGCATCACCATAGCACACAAACCAACTAAAGCCCTCCAAAACATCTTAAGTAAACCAAAAGACCCAGTAGCTCAAGAATAAAAAACAGGAGTTATCTACAACATACAGTGTAAGGACTGTAACAGCCACTATGTAGGACAGACAGGCAAAAGACCAGCAGAGCACATCCATGAACACCAACTAGCAGTCAGAAGACACAATGAAAACTCCTTAATCTCACAACACATGGACGGACTTAACCATAGTTTCAGCTGGAAACTGTTCGCAAGACCAAGCTAAATCCAAAAACTCGAGGGAATTTCTGGAAGCTTGGCATTCATACAAATGAGCCATCAATAGACACATAGAAATAAACCATATTTACACACCATTCAAAAGAGACAATAGAAAAAACTATGAAGGAAACAAAAAGACCAGAACGTAGCCTTTCCAGCAGCCTATACCCAGATAAGCAGGGATTAACACCAGGATTAACACCAGCCAAACGATCTAGCAGTAGACAATACCCTAATCAAGGAACTACCAACTCAGACAAACAATCAAACAGTAAACAACAGCCTAATCTAATAACTACCAAGGAAAAAACAACTTCCCCACTACAGGGGAAGTGACACTGACAGGGCAAACTACACAGGGTAACACTGACAGGGCAAACTACTTTATATAAACAGAGAGCAAACCCCACTCCTTTGTAGTATTGAAGATGTTACCTAGCTGGGTAACTAAATGTTTGCAAGAAAACAACTAAGCTCAGAGAACCCCAAGGACTCTACAATTATGTTGTATATGTTTGGACAACAAACCCCATAATCCCTAGCTAACATGACCAAGGCCACCTCAAAAATACCAGATTAGGCAAGGCTAGTTTATGGTATAATTATTATATTTGTTACTCTTCATAGCTCCATAATCCCCTTTATTGTTTTTTCCTGTAATCATCTCAAACATCCCAGTGTCTGCAATTTTATCTTCATCAAATAGCTATAAAATTGTAACTTAAATATAACAATCTTCCTGCTTGTTCTAAGGATAATCTACTACTATAGACATAATTGAAACATATTCTTGTTACCAGTTACAAGATTCAAACAACATAAAATGATAAAACCATTTCTGTGTATAAAAATGAAAGTTCTCCTTCCTTCACTTTTATTAGTTTGCTATTTTCTTTCTTTGAAGTTTCTTTTGCATTTTTCTTTTGTACAATTTGTCTCTGTAATGGAAAAAGGAAATGCATATCTGTGTGTGTATGTGTGTGCACGTACACACACACACACACACACACACATATATATAATTAACTGCTACATCTTTTTCCATTCAAACTTCACTATCCAAACTTCTCAAAAACTTTGAGGGAGAGGATCACTGGAATTAATGGCACCATTCAGGAGAACTGCCACGGGCTTGCCCCTTTACTGTCAGCTGTGTATATCCATAGCAGATTGAAAGAATGCTTATTTCAGCACGGCTAAGGAAAATGTGTCATACAGGAATACTTGATCTGCTAAATGACATGTTACAGCATGTTGGAGGCAAAGTACATGATCCTTGGGATGACTTGATCTCATAGTTTCAAACTTAAATCTTTTGTCTTTCCTGTTTATTACAGGATAAGCATATTAACAGTTCTCAAAATAACATGGTCAACAAAAAGGAGAGCAAGCCCAAGGATTTTGCTTTTTTTTTTTGGCTCTTCTAAATGCAAATCTCTTACAAAACAAAAACAAACAGACCGACAAACTTGGGAGCTTCCAAGCAGCAGTAGCATCAGAGAGTTATTTGCAGATGTCTGGAAGCAAGTTTCTCATACTGGCCACTTAAATATGTGAACAAACAAGTAACAGATTACATCTTTGAAGACTTCCACAGTGGGGGAAAAAGTGGGGGGGGGGAGCAGAAAGAGATTGTAGTGATTGACAGGTCCCTTAATTACAATGAAGAGTTTAGTGGGGGCTCGCCAACCTATGGGAATGGATGTTGAGCTTTATATTACACTTTGATACATTCTGATTGTTGCGGTTTGCATATTCTCTCAACTGGGCAGCAACATTTGAATACAGTATCTCTGCTGGAGTCAGTGAAAGAAAAGAGTTCTGTGGAATGTTCCTTCTTGATTTCTTATCTAATCTTCTTTCTTCCAACCTGTCCTTATTGTGCTTTCCCTAGCTTTTTGTTCAAATCCTTTCTTTTCCAGTTCTCCCGGTTTACATCTTGTTCCTGATGAATCTACTTCTTGCTATTCCTTCAGTTCCCCAGAATGCTTCCTACCATCCCATCTCACTTTTACTGATTCCCCCCACCTGCATTTGTTAAAACTGCTTGTGGAGAGCTATTCAGGGTCTAGGGCCATTTTTGTAAATAAAGATGATGCTAGAGGCCAGAGCTTCGCTTTTGTAGCATGCCAGCTTCCCCACCCCTTTTTTAAAAATTAAAGTAGATTTATAAAATAAAATTTTGTCTGGAGCAAGCAGACAGACAGGTAGAGGGAGAGAGGAAGTAGGCAATTAAAAGGAAGTAAAATGCTGTATGCTTTCTCATGTGGGCACAGTAGGTGAACAAAAGGTGTTAAAACAGGTATTGCTGCATTGAGAGAGTAACAAAGTGAGCAGCAGGCGGAAGCAAAACAGGAGAGGCTGGTTAAGGCAGGCAGTGTGCAGAGGCTCCCAGGGGCATCAAATGCAGAAACATCTTAAGTCTGTGACTATCAGGTTACAGCAGTGTTTCTTAACCTTGGGAACTTTAAGATGTTTGGACTTCAACTCCCAGAATTCCCCAGGCAGCCGTGGGGAATTCTGGGAGTTGAAGTCCACACCTCTTAAAGTACCTAAGGTTGAGAAACACTGGGTTATAGGATTTGCTTCAAAATATTGCTTCCCTATGTAAACACAGGCTTTTTCACTGTGGGGAGACTTGGCTGGCCTGGGGAATGTCAGCAGTGATTCTGCCTGTATCTAACATCACTATGTGGCTTGCTGTTTCTACAAAGTGATCTGGTAGTGATCTAAATGCTAATAGGGCTGAGCAATCTTCACCCAAGGTCTACCTATAGGCCCCAGATACCCTTGTGTAACCTGCACAGTCCTCTCCTCTGAAATGGGCAACATTGTTATAAGGCTTGCAGCATCCTTTTTAGGCCTGAAACATGTGCGCTGGCATGCAGACGTGTATGTGTTTGCTATTTTTGAATGGGGTTCCCTATACACTATTCAGTAACCAAGGGGGCTTTTCATCTGAAAAAGGTCACTCACCTTTGTTATAGTCCTCCCTCAGATCAATATTTCTGCAGCTGAAAGCAAGTAAGGTGCCCAGAGGTTTAACAACTTTTTAAATACTGATTTAAAGAACCAATTCTGTTTCCTCTTTTTCTTAAGGATTTGGCTAGGCATTCCCTGTAAGCAGAACATTCCATTTGCCTTCTTCTCTGCCGCCCTTTGCATTCCTGTTTTCCAATGGACATGCTATTGTGGAGTGCCTTGTATGGATTTTTTAATCACACAGCTCTGACTCCTCCATTAGACTCAGTAATATATTGCATCACAGCATTGCAGCTATGTATGGTGGTCCTGCTCCCTAAATAATCCTTATGTGCATTCTCAGGTCTTGGGATTGTTGCTCACACCTCTCTCTTGTAAAGCGGTCCCATTTTGATTATAAACCTGGTGACCTAAAGCCTCTGGGGTTTTTATTACAGGATTACAGGAATGGTAGAGGATTTTATTTTTTCTTAAGCAAACGAATAATCACTACATAGTAATGGTGCAAGGAGAAAAAACACAAACACGCCCAACTTTCCAATTCTTCTTTCAATGTCATTGAGCTATTAAGAAATCATATGGTAATATTGTTGAAAGAAACTAGGACAAGGGAGGCAAATGCACCAAGAAAGAATGAAAGATAGAGAGAAAACAAAACCTGTTTCTGGATGCCACAAGTGAATCAATGCAAACAGACACAGACTAGTTAAGGTACCATTTTTGCCGGAGACAAATGAGTGGGTCTGTGTGATGTGCAAAACCCTAGCAAATGAGAAAATTATTTTTAAAAGTGAGAGTCCCACCACTGCCTTCACCCCAAGGGACACGTAAAATAGATCTTAAAAAGAAATGAATACATGATATAATATAAAAACAATTGAAGAGCAATCTGGGGAGGGAATAAATCATTTCCATTCATCACCAAAGTCTACAGCCCAGCTACACCACACCAGATTGTCTTGTTCTTGAGCATTACTGCTTAAAATAATTTTCATTCTCATTTTTATTTGATTTCAGCAATGGAACTGCTCCTGAGAGGTCTTCATTCACAAAAGTATACACCAGACCAATTCTTTTTCTTTTACAAATAATTGGCTGTCTTTCTGTTGCTCAGTTATTTACGGCATACTATTTCTGTACAAGTTTTTGGTAAATCTTTTGCTCTCTCCTTATTCTTTTTATACATTGCTTTTAATTAACCTTTTGGTTAGTTGCTCCAGTATCTTCTGGGGCCCTTTTTTTGACTGTGAATTGCAGTGGCCAGCAGAGCATTTCCTGTAACAACAATGAAGACTAGTGGTCTTATTAATGGCCAGTTGTATCATTCTGGGAATAAAATGAATAATGTGACGTTGTGCTTTACATCTAAAGAAATTGTGTTAATAACAGGTAACCATAGTAATTTGAACCTTGGTTATTTCTTGTCTATGATAATCTGTGGATTCTGCAATAATCAAAACAGTGATCTTTGTGGTAGAAATGTTTTCTTATTCATCTAATCCATACCCCTGGGGGCAAGTCCAGTGACCTTACAACACTGTCTTGGATTTTTTTCCCCAATCAAATTTGATGGGATTAACACTAGTCTCATGAAACGTTGCATCATATTTTTTAAAAGAATAAACATTAAAAAAAAAATCCAGCTGTTCAACATTTGTTCAAGTCTGAAAAGTTTCCCATTACTTTTTATTCATTCATTTATGTTTAGTTAACCCATTTCTACTACTCTAATTTCAGTCAAAAAGGCTCCCACAGTGGTTTATAGAGCAATCGAAATGCAACACCACATAAAGTAATTATGGGAAAAAAGGGAATTGGTCTCCCATGGAAGAGGCCGTTAGTTTTAAAACTACAGAATTCTTACAGTGTGTAATGCATATCTGGAATAGAAACAGGGCAGTTTTCCTTCCCACAGTCCCTGAACAACAGAAAATGGGAGACATTGTGAAGTGAATATTTGAGTGCAGTGCATCAGGTGTTTTTGAAGGCTGAGTTATCTCTTGACAGCTACAGTATATATTAATGAATTGATCAATCAATCTGGAAATACACACACACACACACACACACACACATACATACATTCTTTTTCTGTCTTAGTTTTCCATTTCAGTGACTTCATCTTAGAGGTAGAAGAAGGTAACCTACCCAGAGTCACTTCCTCGTGAGATGGGTGGTGTCCAAATTTGAAATATAAAATAAAATATAAAAAAATAATAAACTCATATGGGTCAAAATTTCACATAACAAACCCCTGTTTCAAAGGTGGATATTGAGATTAAATGTCTATTGGCTTGCCTTTCCAGAGCAATAGGTTCTTTTTAGAGGTTGGACTTATTCTGTATTTTGTAGAGATCAGACTCTGTTCTTTGCAATCTATTGTTGCCTATTTGGCTCAGTTATGTGAAATAGGTTGCTATTGGGATATTCCTTTTTTCACTGATCATCTTGGGTAAATGGGCTATTTGGTTTAACTTGCTGAATTTCTGTTCAAGGTTCTGATAAGCCTTCTATGCACCCTTCTTGAAGTCATCAACTGTGAGCCTTATATCTAGCTCTGCCTCCTGCCCTCTGACCCACCAGACTCAGTTGGCACTAGCTACTTGGACTTGCTTGAGTGGCATCATGTTCTTAAATGTCTTGGTAGATGGAAGAAATTATTTGTGTGAACACGATTCACACCCATACATTCTAAAACTTCTTTTGTGTCCTGATAACTGGAAAACATCTACATAAAAACTACACACTTGTACGTTGTGTTCCTTAATCTAAATTCAATAGCATCACTATAAGCCTTGTATTATTTTTGTATAAAAACAACTGTTTCCATAGGAACATATGCTTTTCCCCCTCTGGCAACAATGAGATCATATTACACAAGGGGGATGCTCAAAGGTCACACAAACCATTCAAAATATTAAGGCAAACTTGGTAATTGCTTCAGCCTGTAATAGCCTGGTAACACTTAGTGGGGGAGGCAAGCAGGGTGAGTAGTTGCACCCAAAAATGAAGTCTGCCCCATTGTTGGTCCTGCAGAAACTGTAATGATTTCATCAAGTTTGAAATTTATTGTCACATCTATTTAATGAAGAATTGAAAAGCTTACCTCTAGATCATCTGGTGCCCTCCAGATATGTTGGATTTCAGCTACATTGAACCCCAGCATTTCTGGCTAGGGATTGAAATGCTCCCTCAAGTCAAGTCCAACTTGTGGTGGACATATACATATGCTGTATTTTAGCAATAATATAGAAGTAGTTTGCCATTGTCTTTCTACAGGATATATGTTGACTTCTGATGCCTTCCTATCCATGTTCTAATCTGGTTTGACCCTGCTTAAGTTTTTCAAGAATAGCCAATGTCAGCTAACATTGGCTATTGTTGAAAAAAACTGGGCTAGGGATTGTGGAAGTTAAAATCCAATACATTTGGAGATCATCAGTTTGCAGAAAGTTGCCTTAAGCTCTACCTTAAGGAAACATGTCTAAATTAGACAAAATTTTGATTTGGTTCAGTTACTCTTTTCATATGCAGAAAAGTGGATGTGGATTTTGTCAGCGTGCCTGGCAGTCAGTAAGAGCAACTTAACAACAAAAGACATTTCTTAATTTCTGTCAATGTTCCCTTGAATGGGCAACTCTTGCAGAAATGGGAATTGAAACATTTTTTTCCAAAGGTATGCAGAAGTATGAGAGAGAGAGAGAGAGAGAGGGGGGGGGAGGGAGGGAGGGAGGGAGAGAGAGAATGAGAGAGAGAGAGAGAGAGAGAGAGAGATTGTGCATTAGTGCAGGAATATTATTTTTTCTGTTGGAATGGGCAAAGAGCCAAGGGCCTCTGTTAAAGTTACCTGGAACTAGGGTGTGGTGTGAAAGGTGTATGAATTGTTGAAAAAAGCAAATATTGCAAAGACATCCTGAGATTCCATTGTTCTTTCTGGCAAAAGGAACTAAGACTAACAGAGATGCCATGCTGGAACATCTTGTCACTTGAAGAAGAAAGTAGCACATAATACTAAATTCCTTTTATACTGCTTGGGCTTATTCCCACCCCCACCAAGTGTAAGGCTGCGTTTTGTGATCCTACTGAACCTTTTCCACGTTGTTCTGCAGGCTGACTCCTTACTACTTATTCCTTACATCTGACCCTACTTTCCCTCTGAGAAGATTAAGCAACCTTACATGGGGTTATTGCAATTCAGTTCTGTGACAATCTTGTGAGGTAGATTGAACTGAGGGATGGTGACTTGGCAAAGGTCAGTTCACATGTTCTTGGCTTAGTGTGAATTTGAACCTGAATCTCTCCTGCCTACACTGAACACACTATACATTGTTTCTGCTTTCTGCCATGGCCAGCTGGTTACATGTATATTAATATGAGTATCATTAATATTTTCTGTACTGCTGTAAATGGGGGGGGGGGGGCAAAGAAGGCAATAATTATTCCAGAAGTGCTCTTTAGCCAGCTGTACTGTGGCAAAGTCATCCTCCTCCTCCTCTTCCTCCTCCTCCTCTCTGGCAGAAGGAAAGTGGCAAGGGTGGGAAGAGGAAATGCTTCAATAGCAAAGGGACAACATTTTAATGTCTATGTTTGAATACATGTGCATTATGGTTAATTGCAGATGTGGTGGAATGCTGTTGGGGAGCTTCCAGAACAATAGTGGCTTTCACTATTACTAGTATCAGTGCTGGATGAGCTGAGAATAACATATTTCCATTCTGAATGTTTAGGTGTAATTAGCCCACTGCTGTGCAGGCATGGGCTAGCTGTTTCTAAAAACAATATATTTACTAGGCATGGCTTTTCCTAAACCAGTTACTACTTTGTTTTGCTTGCCAATCATCTTAAATTATTTGCTTTTCATTGGCTGAAAGCAAATTTTGCTCACCTTGTGCATATTTCAGCTGTTCCAGACCATTAAATTATTTCAGGGAATTGAAAATAGCATTCATAGAGTTTCCAATGGTTTCTGGATGTACTACTGACCAAACTCTTACCTGTTTAATTTCAGCAAGTTTGTCTGGGGAAAGATATCTCCAGATCAGTGGGGCAAGTATTCTTCGGGAGGCTTAATGAAAAATAGAAACTTCTTAGTTTGTAATGCTTCTGTGACTCTGGACACACAGAAACAACAGAGCATGTGCTTCTCCAGTGCCTGTACTACAGAGACATTCATATTAGCCTCATCTCACCATTACTGTATGGCGCACAGGACAATTCTACACCTCCCTGCTGCTTCCAGATACCAACCCTGCTAAAACATACAATGTTGCCAGGTTCTGCGCAGCAGTGCTCAAAATCCATCAGATGATGACCTGTGCCATAAACTAGACATAATGAGTACATAGTTTGCTATGTTAGAGTGCTCTCTAATTTGATATAGTTTTCCACATGTTAACCTTTTATGCTCCCCTACACCCATCTAATGCTCCTACCCCTTCTTTCAGATTCTTATAGACTTTTATATATACTTTCTGTTTTAATATCTTCTAACATTTCATATTGTTTTAGACTCTGATGTGGCTTCTATGCTTTTTGATTGACTATATCTCACCCTCCTTATGCTGGTTTATGACCGTAATAAAGATTTGATTTGATACTTAGTTTGTTGAGATAAAACCGAACATCAGAAATATATATCTGTAGCCTCTCACCAAGAGAATTCCAGCTGACAAATAGAGTCAAACGTTACACTACTCTCATGCCTGCTTAATTAATTCTGCTTTAATGCTGACTGAGATTGGGAAAGGCTCTCCCCTTGAGTTTGGCTGGCTCAGGTGTTTCCCTTTTTCTCCCCCCTACAGCCATCATAATCCTCTATTAATTTTCTAATCGGCTGCAATTCATAGCTAACTTTGCTAAGTCTTCTTCTTCCCCTGAGGCTTACTAATTATGGAGCAAAGTGCCCATTGTTCTGATTAAAAATCCTGGAGGTGAGTGTATTTCTGTAAGCCTTGCACACTGCAACTCACCTTCCTCTGCTAGATGCCATCTTCAGCCAAAAGTTCTGAGTACCTAATAGGAAAGGGGGCAGATTTTTCCTGCACTGGACTTGTATGACAACCACTCAGTCAGAGAGAAGTATTTAAAGGGGTGAGTTCAGGAGAACAGTTGGGATCATGTTTTGTTGGTTTATAGACAAGTTTTTTATTCCATAAGATCATGGCTGTTTTTAAGATTCTAAGAAGCCTGGGGCAAATATTTATTCAAGCCTCCCCTCACTTCTATGTCAATGTCATTTTTTTCCTCCATGATTTTGTCCACTGAATGATTCTGTAAACAGGAATGTTCAGGGGAAACCCAAACATTAAAGTAATCTTTAGGATCATACAATTAAACAAAAAGTAACCCTTCCTGTAATCATCTGAAATACTGAGCTACAACCTGGGTGCCCAGTCATTTGCCCTCTCCTGGGTACCATCATCTTCTGGGTACCATCATTTCCTGAGTGCCATCATTTGCCCTCTCCTCTCAAAGAGGGCCTGCAGGGAATGACTTCAAGGCAACTAAACTTGCTGTTCTCATGCCTTCAGCACCAGAGTAAACTGTCTTGCTCTTGCTTGCATTGCATCTATTATTTACTGTATTTATTTAAACGATTTATATGGCTGCTTATCTTGCAGCACACAAATCTGGGTGACTAACAACAGTGAAAAACACAAACAATAAAACCAGCACAAAAAGAAAATCAAGAAAGAAAATCAAGAAAGGACAGGCGCTCGACCCATAACTATACCTATTCATCTCTTCAGTGCCTGGGCTCCAACCTTCCTTCCCCAGTGCTTGCATGCATGGGTCCTGTTTTGGCAAAATTCCGAAGTATTGTGAAATGCTTGGATCTTATATACTTGGATCTTATATCTTAAACCCAGAACTTACCTTATAAAATCAGATAAAATACTAATTGCATGCTTTCTTTTCTTCTATACTATTCTCTCATATTGTTTTACTCTGGGCCAAAAAGCACTCTCACCAAGCCCTGTATTTTGTGGAAGCTTGGGAATATTCTCCAGTATTTTTTGGATGAATTTCTCTTGGAATAAACGAGATCTCAAAATTAAATAAGTAAAATAGCAACATGAATGTTCTTCTGTTCAAAAGATTTATCTCCATCTGCTGATCCTCTGAAGCTAATTTTTACTACAAAGGGCTGTTAGCATGTTCTTCCAAGATGCTCTCCCATTCATTTATCATCTTTACAATCACTTGATGAAAGATTGGATTACTGAATGTTAGCATTCTTTAGTTGGGTTTGGTTATAGAAAGCTTGGAAATAATGCTCATTGGAAGAGCTAAATCATTGCAGTGAAAGTCC
Source organism: Liasis olivaceus (assembly GCA_030867105.1). NCBI lineage: Eukaryota > Metazoa > Chordata > Lepidosauria > Squamata > Pythonidae > Liasis > Liasis olivaceus. Next base: position 43,968,538 of record CM061349.1, read on the forward strand.
TGTTAAGGCATCAAAACCTACTTTAGCATGATACCCTTGATGTATTCATTGTCTGTGTAATATTTGAGAAGTTTTTTCCTTTTGTTTCTGATTCCTTCTACCATCCAATATCGGATGAAAACACAATTCCTGTGCCTGTTTTATGAGGAAAATATCCAATTTGCTTATTACTGATGTCAGTTTTCAATCTGTACACCTCATCTTGATTTCAGTGGCATTATTCCTAACATCTTGTTAGAGACAATGAGAGTTGGTGCTACATAGTGAATAAGAAAATTAAGCCAAAGGACTGTGCTGCCTTTCATTCATTCCTTCTTCAGCTGTTAGCATATCAAGTGGCTATGAGAGAAGTCTTGGATCTTATCTTTGTAGTGGGGAAGTAATGTTCCTTTTTCTGGAAAGGTACTTGCAGTAATCACTAATGTAACTATTTATACTCCTGTACCAGCAGAAAGGTTGCCTCTGCAGAAATGAATCCCCTTGCCCTGCACTCCTGAACCATTCTGCATGTTTGAGATGGGGATCAGAAAGTACACAGGGAAGGCCTTTGGGGGAGATATGGTGAACTGAAGATGCATTTGTGAAACTAAAGATTAAGGCTGTTAGAAGTAGAAGGAAGGAATATAAAGTTGGTTTATTTGATCAAGGCTAAAACAAGATATGTTATTTCTGGCAACCCTTTATGGACTTTCTGCTGAACCAGGACTGAAAAGATGATATTTTATGGATTTATTTATGGATAAGAAATGGAATATGGGATGAAGAGATAAATGTTTGTAACCTTAGAAGGGATGAAGGGTCACTAAATCTGTTTATATTTGTAATGAAGTTTGGAAGTCACTTCTTTATATATTTCTTTTCTATTTCTTTATTATAGTCATACTTTTCTCTTCTCACTTTCTTTTTTCTTTCCTTTTCCTTGTACTTTTTACTCCTTCTCTCTATTCTCTTTTCTTTCTTTAAGTTTAGTTTGCACTATTATAATCAAAATGTTTAATAAAGATTACACACACACACACACACACACACAGGGAAGAGGAAGGCTGGGGAGATCTCATTGTTGCCCAATGTATATTTCTTGAATTGTGCAGGATAATTAAGAATTACCAGCAGACTGAGATTGTGATGAACTACCAATAGACCAACCATTTGCTAATCTTGTAATATTATGGTTACTAGAAAGGTATTCTAAAAAGCATAGAAGAGATTCGCTCTCCCCCTCACCTGCAGACAAAAGTACATGTACATTCACAATCCCAACAAACACAACTCTAACTTCACCACAAATGTTCCTTATAGATTTATCCATACATAGAATAAACAACTAAGAGGACATTGTATATCATTTTTCACTCCCTGCTCAATGTTGAACTGTTTGTCAAGTGTTCCAGTTATTTTCAATATGTTGTACTTCCATCATATACAAATCTTATCCCATTCAGCAACCAACTGCATATTTGCAAAAACATTACATATTCAAGCCTATTCACTTTATCATACATGTTCTCTATCTCAACAAATATACTATCAACTTTCTTTCAAACATACAATCAACATTCATATATTTCTCAGTGACCTGACCAGGATAAATCTGAACTACACTTTCCACATTTTACTCAATGTAATCTATTGTGCACTTTTCATCAGAATTCTGCTAATCCCTTTCCCAGGTACACTTAGCAAGCTAATCCTTCTGCAGTTTTTGCATTCCCTTTTCTTACCTTTGTATAGGGGAATAATAATCACAGGCTTTCACGTCATCAGGAACAAGATAGGTAGTTTCACATGCACATTAAACAAGCTGCACAACTACTCCTCAAAGAAAACTTATCCATTAAAAAAAAATTTCTCTACAGTAGTTGCTACATCTTCACCATTTTTCACATTCTCACATCATTTATGACTTTCATCATTTTTCCTGGATACTAATACTTATAGCATTCATTTCAGTTACACTTATTAATATAGGACTGTCATTCCTATACAAATCTCTAAAATTCTCCTTTCAGCATTCCCTCACTTCAGTTTCATTCCAAAGCATTTGCTTTTATTTTTAATCCCATTCACTGTTCTTGGGGCTCCTTGTTTAGCCCTCTTCATCCATTTTCAAAATAAGTTTTTGTTTCCATCCAAACCACTCTGCATTTTCTCAGCTACTTTTAATCTTAATTGTTCCTTTCTCTCTTTAACTACATTACTTATAACTTTTTTCTGTATATACACATTATAAAATATCTTTCATTCTCATTTTTTCCCCATTAGTCATTCTCTTGTATGCATTTTTCCTCATCCACAGATTTTTCACTTTGTAATTTTACCAAATGTTATCATTTTTCATACTTCCCTTTGGTGTAATTCCACATATTTCTGTGGCACTCCTTAACCTAATTCTTCTGACTCTGTCCCAAGCAGCTGCTACAACTTCTTTCCTTATGTCTACTTTTAATTCATCCTGTTGGGAGATTAATCTATCTGTCTTTCATACAGATGTGCACTTTCTCTTCTAGCAGTTGTTCTACTTTTACTCTTGTTTCTTTCACTTCTTCCTTTTTCTTCCATATCAAGTTTTTTTTCCAAGAACCAATAGTGACACTTCCAAAAATTATTCACATTCAGAACCTCACATCCCTCTTGCATCCTTGAGTATTTATCTCAAACTTTCCTCATAAACAATAACATGAACCAGTCTTTCAGATTTATATTAACTCCTTTACTATGTGTACATGGGACAGTGGTCACACACCTGATCTGGTTTTCTTGTTGGAGCAGTGTGTCAGGATTTTGTCATGGGAAGAAAGTCATCCCGTTCTCTGTACAACAAACTTGTTATGACTACTGTGGGAAGTTAATGTAAACAAAGCATCTTGTGACTGTGTTATGCTATTTACTGCCACCTATTGGCATGTGTATGCTAGTTATTCAGTGGGGGGGGGGTACATGCTGACAATATAATGGGAGGGCTAGATGCCTAGCCTGTCAGTCATATATAGTTTTATCCATCATGTAGTTTTATGGGTTATGTAGTTGTAACTAGTAACCAAGTAGTGTACCTCTTCTCTGTGAGAGTTTATAGCTAGAGACTTTGTTGTGAATAAGTCTTGGATGCTAAGATGAGAAGAAGTCTTTATTTCCTATATTTTGTATGCAACTTGTATTTTATGAAGTTTTGCATTTTTCTCAATAAAAACCAGTTAGTATATATTTTCTGACTGGAATTTCTTTGGAGAGAAAAATATGGACATTACATTTTACAAGCTATCATGCTGATGTGTATTTTTCCTGAGAGCAGAGTTTTTGAGAGCTTTGCTGCGCTCTGCACAACAGGTTATGGGCCCAGGGCTAAGTCTCAGAGCCCAGAGGGGACCCAGGATCCAGAATCCAGGACCAAGTGCCCAGGACCCAGGACTGAGGACTGAGGTCAGTTGTTCCAGAATGGATTCCAGGCATGAGGTTCCAGGAATTATGTCCAAGGCGTGAATCCAGGAGTGTTGGAAGCAAGGACTAAAATTCCTGAGTGAAGGGTGATTTATGGATTTATTACCCTGCCTGTGACTGTTTCATTTGAGGTTTGGATTTTTTTCTCTGTGGTTGAGTGCTTGTTTTAAGTGAAATATGGCAGCAGCTCCACCTGCAGCAATGAGCCTTCTGTTTGAAAGGTTGAATTCAAAGAATTACCAGACCTGGAATATAAAGATAAAATCTTTTTTCATGAGAGAGGGGCTTCATGAGAGAGGGGTGTAAACAACCCACCCCCAGTGGCACCCATGAATGCTGAGCAAGCTTTGATGGACCGTGCATATGGTAATTTTATTTTGGGACTTGAGTCTTCAGAATTGGTGCATGTTCGTGGTTTGGAAACTGCTAACGCATGCTGGGTGGCTTTGCATGAGATCTATGCGAGGCAAACTTCATCTGCTATCGTAAGTTTGACAATGCAGTTGTATAACCTTAAATTGGAGCCAGGAGCTAATGTAATTGAGCACCTGAATAAGATGAAAACTTTGTTTGCTGAGCTGGCAGATCGTAATCTGATCTTTCCCGAGCAACAAAGAGCATGTATAATTCTTTCGAGTCTGGATGATTCGTTTGATATGCTTGTAGAATCTGCACAGACTTTACCGCCAGCAGATTTGACTGTTGAATATCTAACCAGTAGATTGCAAGAGATACAATGCACACGTGATATGCAGACTAATTCTAAGAAAAGACTTGATAAGGTAAAGCAGCAACCTTCTCCAGCTGACACAGAATGTGCATATTTGGTGAGAAAATGTTTTCGCTGTAATTCTACCAAGCATCTTATAAAAGACTGTCCTGTGAAAAATCAGCCTGCTGAGAGTTCCAGAAGGTTCATCCGTTGTGGAAAAACACCAATTAAGAAACAAGGGAGTACTAGACTGGTGTCTGCTTTGATTTTTAACAGAGACAAACGTTCTGCTGATAAGTGGTTACTGGACTCTGGTTGTAGTGAAATCATTGTAAACAATGAGCAGTTATTATTAACTAAATGTAAGCCTAGAATTCAACAAGTTAATTTGGCTGATGGTTCTGTAGCCAAAGTAACCATGCAAGGTGAAGTGTTCATTCCTTGTTTGGGGGAAGTGGTTTCTGAGGTACTCTGTGTTCCTACACTTGATTTTTCCCTTCTCAGTGTCCCTGTATTAACTAGCATTGGATATTCTGTTATGTTCCAAGGTTCTGAATGCTATGTTACAAAAGAGGGGGCTGAGTGTGCTAAAGGGAGAATGGTTAATCAATTGTATGAAATGCTTCCTAAACAAGATGTGTTAATTGGAAGTTGTGCTGGTAACGTGTCTTTGCATGATGATTGCATCCATCATTATCATAGAGTATTAGGTCATCCTGGATGGAAGTGTTTGTCACAAATGGCCAAAGTGTATCCAGAACTGAGATTTAAGAAGTGTGCTAAGTTTCTTGATTGTACTGTGTGTAAGCAATCTAAGATAAAATCTGACCCTGTCGCCAGAAAAAGCAGCAGGATTTCTACAAGACCATTTGCTCTTGTGCATGCTGACTGAGCTGGTCCATTTTCTCCAAGTGAAGATTCATGTTTGTTTTAGTGGATGATAAAACATGTTTCACATTTTGTTATTTGTTGAAACAGAAGTCTGAAGCATTCTCTCGTTTCAAAGAATTTGTGTCTATGGTTGAAAAAAGGTCTGGTTTCAGGCCTGGGTATGGGACTGAGCAGCATTGCTCATGCTTTTTGATGACCTCTGGTGAGAGCAGGATTGGGGTAGGGCATCCATCCTTGCTCTTGACCTCTTAGCCACCTTTGATACTATCGACCATGGTATCCTTCTGCACAAGCTGTGGGGGTTGGGAGCGGATGGCAGTGTATTGAGCTGGTTCTCTTCCTTCCTTAGTGCCCAGTTTCAGTTAGTGTTGACTGGGGGTGAGGGGTCCCACCTTAGCTCCTAAATTGTGGGGTGCTGCAAGGTTTGGTACTCTCTCTACTCCTGTTTACCATCTACATGAAGCTGCTGGATGAGATCATCCATAGCCATGGGGTGAGGTATCATCAGTATGCGGTTGATACCCAGTTATATATCTCTGCCCCAGTGAATTAAGTGATGTGGCCAATGCCTATCTTGGTGTCTGGAGGCTGTAGGGGTTTGGATGGGGAACAAAAGACTTTGGCTCAACCTGGCAAGGCTGAGTGGCTTTGGGTTTTGGGGTCACCTGGCTCTAGGAATTTACCACCTTTGGTTCTGGATGGGGTTGCACTTCCTCAGACAGGCCTGTTGCACAATCTGGAGGTTCTTCTGGACTCACAACTCCTGCTCAAAGAGCAGGTGACAGTTGTGGCTAGGAGGGCCTTTGCACAGCTTTGAGTTGTGCACCAGCTGCACCCATTCCTGGATCAGGAGGCTCTACTCACTCTACTGTACTCTACAGTCACTAATGCCCTAGTCACCTCCTGTATGGATTACTGTAATGCGCGCTACATGGGGCTGCTCTTGAAGAGTATTCAGAAGCTTCAGTTGGTGCAAAATGTAGCAGCGCAGGCAGTTATGGACACACCTAGATCTATGCATGTTACACCTCTGCTCTGCGAGCTGCATTGGTTACCAATTTGCTTCCAGATTCAATTCAAGGTGCTGATGATAATCTATAAAGCCCTACATGACATGAGGCCAGGTTATTTGAAGGATTGCCTATACCCAGTGACATCTACCCATCCCATCAGGTCTGGCAGAAGATGCTTGTTGCAGGTTCTATCCGCTAGAAAGTGCCATCTGGTGGGACCCAGGAGGAGGGCCTTTTCTGCTGCTGCACTCACCCTATAGAGTGCATCATTCTCCCTAAGGTCAGGTTGGCCCTGACCTTGATGGCCTTCCAGAAGGTCCTAAAGACCTGGCTTTGCCATCTGGCCTGGGGATCAGAGAGTGGTATGAAGCCCATGAAATGGCTGTTCTTAAGTGTCTATGCTTTCCTGGTGACTGTCATGTATGGCTTTTAATTGTTTAATTGTTTTTAACATTTGCATTATCTATGTGGCTGTCTTATTGTTTTATGTGTTGGTATTGTTTATGTTTTAAGTGTCAGTCTCCCAGAGTCACAAATGTGAGATGGGTAGCTATCCCTTCCTTCCTGCCTGCCTGCCTGCCTGCCTGCCTGCCTGCCTTCTTTTTTCCACATATAATATAGGCTTGCATCATTTGCTCTCCCTTCACAGCCCTCAGGAGAGTCCCGGTGAAGCTGCTGCCGCTGCCTCCTCCTCCTCTACTTCCTCAGCTGACCAGCAGAACTGCCTGCCACTTTACTGGGGGAAGGTGGAACAAAGGGAGCCACAGACTATGAGGAAAACTGCACCCCTGGTCCCCATTCTGGTGTGCCCCCAAGGGTCCCCTCCCTTGAGGGAGGAACAGGGCTTACCATTGAACACTGGCAACCCCCAGCCAGCCCAACCTTGCCAGCAGGCATCCAAGTCACTCCCTCTTCCTTCCCTCATCACCAACTGCTGCTAAGAGATTTCAAATTTCTGCCTTGTTTCCAAAGCAGCTAATTGCCCGTTGCCTGTCAGGCCTTGCCACCACCAGATTAGGCACAGGGGACAGAGGGAGGCAGGAAAGAGGTCAGGAATATGCCCATGATGATCATGTGACCTGGGCTGACTGCTGCAGTGCAGTGCTGAAGCAACCACAAATTTCCCAAATTTCAATCCCACTGGAGTAATGGGTCCCAGAATTTGGATGCATTCTCTAAGTTAGCTGTTTGAGGTACTTTGGTTCAAAAATTGTTGCCCTATGATACACCATTTCACCCAGTTGAAGGTTACAGACATGAGTTTTTTAGTAGTATATAGATAAACAAAACCCTTTATTAAGATTTACCTTGTGGTATACAGTAAATGTGGTAAAATGTAGCTATTTTTCTGCTCTGATTGCATCCACAGCTAGCCCACCAGTGGCCTTATTCAAGGTGACCCAGTCCCTCCTGGTTACAGAGGAACATCTGCAGGGCTGCTATGAGAACTATTCTAGTCATTTGTCAGATAAAGTCATCGGTCTGCTCTGTCTGACTGTACAGGTCTTTTAGAGTTGTCTGAGGCATGATCTGGCTTGGTTATCTGGGAAGGGTCTGAACCTGTTTGTCCCAAGAAAGTAAACTGAGTCCTTGGGGCTGTCAGCACAGCCACCTCTGTATTAGATTCATGTCCCCCTTGGCTGGTTAAGGCTCCCAGGAGACCATATGGTGGTCAGATCCAGGCAGTGGTTCTTGCCCTTCTCAAGAAACCATCACTAGATCCAACAGTGTTAGACAATTTTCATCCTGTCTCCAACTTTCCCATTTTAGATTTGCAGCTTCAGAGGAACCTGGAAGAAACAAATTATCTGAACCCCTTTCAACTGATGTTTAGGCCAAGATGTAGCACTGAGATGGCACTGATCATATTTATAGAGGTAAGAGGACTCAGGTGGGGGTGATGTATCCATCTGGCTCTCTTTGATCTCTCAGTGGCTTTTGATACCATTGAACGTGGTATCCTTCTGGATCAACTCTGCAGGTTGGGAGTGGAAGGCACAGTGAAGAGCAGTGACATCTATGGCCAGAAGGGCTTTTGCATAAATCTAATCTACTGTATGAGTTGCATCCATTCTTAGATCAGGAAGCTTTACTTACAGTCACTCACACCTTGGTCATCTCCCGGTTGGACTACTGCAATGCACTGTACATGCAACTGCCCTTGAGAAGCTGCAAGTGGTGCAGAATGCAACAGTGCAGGTAGTTATGGGTGTGTCATGTTAGACCCATGTAACACTACTGATCTCCAAGCTGCTCTGGCTCCCAATAAGCTCCCAAGTGCAATTAAAGGCACAGATTACCACCTATAAAGCCTTCCATGGCATCAGGCTGGGCTTCTTGCAGGAGCACCTACCTCCAATTCATTCTGCCTGTCCCATGAGATCCAACATGGTTGGCATACTCTTGGTCCTCTCTACAAAACAGTGTTATCTGGTGGGGCTCAGGAGGTATGCCTTCTCTGTTGTGTTGTCTGTCCTCTGGAATAGCATACTCCCCCAAATTCAGAAGGTCCTGATCATGTTTGGCCTTCCATAAAACCTTGCTTTTCCTCCAGCCATTTGGCTAGGGTGGTGGATGGACCTGTCTGTAGCAGTTTGAAATGGAACTGTTTTCAGCTAGTTTCATTTATGTTTTCTTTTATGCTGTTTTTATCTTATTCACTTTGTTTCTGCCTTTAATCATATGTTAGCTGCCAGAATCACAGTCTTCAAACTGGGTGGCTGTATAGATTGATTGACTGATTAATGAATAAATAAGTATCTAGAGTATTGTGCTAAAAGCTTTATTTATTTATTTTTATTTCTTTAGAAAATTTAGATGGCCACCCAAATCACACACAGTGACTTTGGAATTTATGGAAGAAGCTGGTTAAGTGGAGAGATCTGACATAAGTCAGAGAGGCAGCATTATGCCAGTGTGTTCTAAGAAACTGTTTTGAGCTAAGGGGTATCAGAGAAGAAAGGGCTTCTTTATTTTCCTGCAGTCTGACTCTTTTTAATATGGTAGATAAAACATTGCCAAATCTTCAAACTTTTACTCTAGGGACAGGAGGCCTGGTGCATTGCCTTCACCTTGCATCATCACCAGGATGCTTCCATGTAGTCCATATTTTCATCCTTCAAAGCCTCAAAAATCAATTCATAGCTTCCCCAATTGTCCCCACTACCACAATTCTTCACAATGCCAGGAACATATTCTGAGCAGCACTGTAGATCCATAGAGGTAAAATCCAGGCACTAGCCAGTGTGCTGGCCCCGTTATCTTCACTTCAGGATATGTGCATGAAGGAGAAGGAGAAGGAGAAGACTGGCCATAGTTAGAGGCTTAAAGCTCTTCCACCACCCAGTTAGAAGAATGGCAAAAGAAAACTGTGATGCCACAAAGCCAAGAAGCCAAGAGAGGGGATGAGATGAGAGTGCTTGCCAATTGGAAATGGCTAGCTTCTGGCTTGCAAGTGCCAGGTCTTCAGTGGCATTCAGAGCAATTCCTCCTGCACTGCTGCTGAACCAGAAATTAATCATCCCTGCCATACAAAAGTAATAACAGTTTGTCATCAGGCAAAGCCAATCAAGGAGTAACTCTAAATCAACATGTAGCCAATGGCACAGGATTGTCGGAGTCCTTCCTCAACACAGACTCAAAATTCTAGTTGTCTGCAATTATTTGTGCTCATAATATTATTTTTCAGTGTTCTCAAAATTGTGGTAATCAATTAATTAATATACCATTTTCTTCTCAGTAAGGAGGAAAAGCAGGTGGTGCAATTTTAACTTGTAAACTAGCCACTAGTATGGTTTTTGAGCCTCTGAGTTTGAGAAACCAGTTGCGCTGAGTGAGTGCAATGGGCCTGTCCAATGGAAGAACCTGGCTATACCTGGGCTCTGCTCTTAACAAGGCATCTACTTGAAAAAGGCAAAGCTATGGAAATGTGTATGCTGTGCAAACAAATCAGTTCTATGCACAAGATGTACCAGTTAGTTAACCTTCAAGATGACATACATTTTTATTCAGGAATAAGCTTCAACAAATCCAAAATATGTTGGCAAACATCCAGTTTTTCTTTCCCCTTTGCAATCAGGTATCAGTACTTTGTATTTCAGGGCTTTAACTAATTAATCACCATGTCACTGGTATCAAGCTGGTATTAAAATGCATTGTGTAGTAAGAGAATAAAGGATAAACAGATCAGGAACTTTGATATAAGAGTCAGATCCATTACATTATATATCAGTCTGACCATCACTTCTTCACCTATGTTTTATTTTAATTCTACCATATACATCACATTAGGACATATAAGGCTCCTGGGATTTCTCCCATCCAGCTACTAATCAGAGGTACTTTGGGATCATCTGGGGATTCTCTACAAGTCAAATGTGGACACGTTCAAACACATCAACATCTAGTAATCACCTTTCAGCTGAAAGGAGGAATTGTAGTCCTACAAAGAGATCTAGAGAGCTTTCAACACCCTGACATACTTGCAATAGAATCATAAATGGCAAAAGAATCTAAAGTATGAATTGCTCGAGTAAAACATATAAGGAAATGATATATGAGGTGATGGGTAGGCCATAGGAACTGGAAGAGCAGAAGGTGTTGGGAGAGTTGGAAGAGCTGGAAGAGAGTGGTGGGGAAAATGCAAAGGGCTAGAAAAGGTGGTGGGAAAAATTAAAAAAAAATCAGGTACTTCAGGGAGGAATGATGTCTTGAATAAAACAAAGAAGGAAAAGCCATATGCACACACATACTACTTAAACAAAGAAGGGAAAATTGTCCTAACATTTACAGTACTTGACTTAAAAACCAATTGGTTTTTCAGAAGTCAGTTTCACCTTCTCAATTTCTATTAAAGCAGTAATGTCTCCACTGAGTCTGGTAACTAGTTAAATGATATATATATGTACATAACTGTTGGCTGCACTGCATCCTCTTTGCTGTGAAAGAATGAGGACCAAGGGAAACATCACCCTGTCACTCTTTGCTATGATGGGCCTGGTTCATTATCATAAACTCCCAAAGCTTAGCATTCTGCCCTGTGTTTCTTTGTGACTGTTCTGCCAGCTGTCTCTTTTATAATGCTGTAGGCTTAGATTTTATGTATATCATCTACTGGGGGCAATAGAGTTTCAGACATTCTCAGCTGATATCAATAATGCCTGGGCAAATACTTCCTGCTTATAATACTGGTTTCAATCAGAGGACAGAAGGTAAAACTGGGAGGCCTCCAATTATTGAGTGCCAACTGATTTCCTAGCTCTGTAATCCACCCCCCCCCCCCCCGCCAACTATTAACACTGGCAGTTGGGACTTGATCATTTATAAAATTTCATATATTGTATCAAGTTGATTACATTTTGCCTCTTGTTGGCAGGATATGGAGTAAATCCTCAGTGGCTGGGCAGGACAACCCAAGAGATGGTATTCCCCAGAAAGGTCTTTAGATGAACATAGCCCAAAACAATTACACGGAGCCAGTTTTGGTGCAGAAGGGATCATGAAGGTAAGCAGCAGACACATCCTCTAAGAATCCATAAATTCAGCAGCGTAGTTCCATTCCAATGTTGTAGATCAGCATTTTTTCCCCTTAACTTTTGATTTGTATACATTTAAAAATAAATAAATAAAACCATACACATACTGTCACACGGTTGAACTTATAAGCCCCTGCAAAGCATTTATGAAAAAATGTTGCAAGGGGAAAACCCACTTTAATCATCCACTTGATCATTTGGTAGAGAGACTTGTTTTAAGAGACAAAAATCGGAAGTCTGGGGTACCTTTTCTGACTAACAAATTGTATGAAAAGGCATAAGCTTTCAAGAGCTACAATTCACTTCATAACATGCATAGAGTGGCTAGACTGAAGTAGGATTTATATTGGGATGGTTATGGGGGAAAGTGGGGGAAGGGGAGGAGAATATTTTTTTTTTCCTGGAACTCCCTAATCTATTGTAATGGTCCAACTATCAGGAATATATAAAAATTCCCATATATGTAAGCCAAGAATAAATGGACTGCCAAACTCTGGATGACTGGTAGTTGGCAGCAAGGAAATACAGAATTCTTTGCTGCTATCTGGTGCTCAGCTGGAGTTGTGCACCCCAGATATGACAGGTATATCACCCATGTGATTTACTGTCCTTGTGTTTTACAGAAATACTCATGCAATTTCTGCCCCATTGGGAAATATATAGATAGTGAATAACCATGCAAGGAACCCCAGCTACAAGTGGATATGATATGATATAAATTTCTACCTTGTACCTTTCCAAGTTTCCACCTTCTCTTCCTCCATCATAATTCTTATTTTATTTTATTTTATTTATTCCCTTTCTTCCTGTTTTTAATGCTTATCTTGTTTTCACATTTCTGTATCTACTGGGCTCAACATTGTGTAATAACAAGGTTGCTGGCCTCTATTCTAGCCCATCTTCTTTTTTGAGATATGACTATAATTGGCAGTGCTGATAATTTGTTTGCTTTCTTTTTCTTGGCCTTTTGTAGTAGGTAAATATGCACACAAGGCTCTCCTTAGCAGTTTCTGCTCAAACAGAGGATGAAGTAAGAGGAAACCTTGTCTCAGCCTGAACTTCTGATTCTGGGGAAACAGGGATAGGTACAGACTTAAAACTGCACATTTCTTCATTTTTAAAAAAGAACAAATACCTTTTCCATTTCTGGCTGCATTTCAGTTCACTGCTTCAGGGTGCATGTAAGGATTAGGTAAAAATAATGTAATACAAAACACTATTCAACCAGTGAACAAATAAATGCAAATCTCATAAAAATAGAAAGCAGGGTGAGGTCAATTTTGTCTGGAGTGGGAAGAGGAAATTTAACAAAAACCCTCTTATTCCTTAGGAATGATTCCTCTGTTATTGGCCCTAGCAAGCATTTTTTGGTCAGCTTGAACTTTTGGAATCCATTCTGTTTTCATGCTCTATTTTCTGTGTATTGAAAATGCAAAACAAAACAAAACAAAAACTGTAAAAGGAAATATTTAACAATATCAAGCTCTGTAGAAAAAAGCAAATTAGAAGTAATACAGTAGTTTCAAGATTGTGCTTAGTAGCTTCCATTGCTTTTAACTAACAATTGGAAACTGGCTATGGTACTGGTAATTTGAGATGTGTATGAAAGGTTTGGAACACGAAAAGCCAGCTTGAGCTTATATTAAAATGCAGTGTATATATCTGATGGGACAACCACATGAAAAATAGTATGTTGACCCACCCCACCCCCAAAAATCAATGTTTAATATAATTAGTACAGTGATTAAATGCAACTTATCATGTAACCTGTTGGTTATCCTGCTTAGCGTTTTGGATGGAATACAGGTAGTCCCCAGGTTAAGAACGCCCTGGTTACAGATGACCCATAGTTAAGAACAGAGCCTATTGTAGCAAAATTTGAGTTAAATACACAATGATTTAAGTTAAATACACAATGGTTTGAGTTAATTACACAATACTACTTGGATAGGATAGGATAGGATAGGATAGGATAGGATAGGATAGGATAGTATCAGCTTGCATACAAATTCTATTTAAGGGCAGACCTTGGGAACGGAACTTGTTCTTAAACTGGGGACTACCTGTAGTTTCAAAGGAACTCTGTAAATTTTATTAATTTGATCAACTGACTCTGGTGACCAGCTATGGAGTAGCCACATCCTCCAGAATAAAAAGAAGGGAAATTTGACCAAAGTGACAGAATGATGTGAACCTGTGGAAAATAAATAAATAAATAAATAAAGCAGTATACAGATTAAGTGTGTGATAAAGTAAGGTCAACTTCTTAACTAACTGTGTGAAAAGGCTGTAGAACCAGGATACATGATGAATCCAGCTCAGAAATAGACTATTAGATGAAAATATCTCCTAAAGGTAACGGGGGAAGAGACATAATTTTAGCTATTCCTATTGTAGGCTTCAGTTTTCCTTGAAAGAATGTGGCAACATTCCCTGCTTGGATTACTATCTGTGTGACATTTACTTTGAAATCAGTAAGATGTTTGGATTATAGCTTGCCCATTTTCCACAAGGGAGGATCATATGAAAGTTTCCTGCCAGAGTTTCATATATATATTTAGTCTTCTTTGATCTAGGATTGGCCAACAGTGACAAATTTTATTCTTCCACAATTATTTCATTTCCTAAGGCAATGTTAATTTGTATTCTGATATTAGTCCACCTGTTTTTTTCTTCATTGGTTTGTTTTTTCTTTGCAGCTTTCCTGTTGATGGCTTCCTCTTGACCAAGAGTTTTCTTGCCCTTTCCCTAAATTTGATAAGCTCTTGTTATTAGGAGTAGAATTCAACTCCATTCTGATCATTGCTCTATAGGGAATGCAAATCTCAGTCAATTTCCCTATGATCAGTTTGTAGATCTGTTATGCAATCAGATAGCTAGAATTTGGGGCTTGTTCACAAAATGCATATGAATAACTTAATTTTGCTGCAATTGATTTATGACTGAATAGGTGGATGGAGCCCATAAAAGAGTCTACATTGGCTGCCCAATAAGTCCATTAAACTGATGATGTTAGTTTGGTGACAAAATTGTTTATTTGAGGTTTAGCCAAGTAAGACCTTACTTTACAAGGAGCATGGATTATACACAAAAGAGCCCAAGAAAGTTTTCATAGGAGATTAAGCGTGAAAACAAGAGAAGCATACAAGATAAGAAAAGCAGATGCGGCTGGATTAGAAACATGGGAACAGGAGGTCAAAAAAGAGCACCAGGGCAAACAGAGGATAAAAGGGAGGGATATTCTGGTGGGACACAAGTCCTGTGCAAATATTGATAGAATATTGATGACAGAGGCTATTTATGGAAAGGTTGCAGGAGGCCAGCTTCAGTTGCACTAGTAATTTTGAGGGAATGAAAGGAGATGGGAAATGATAATTAATTATGCTAAGATAGAGTTCTATAGAAGTTACCAAGACTATTCAATCTCTGCCTAACTAAATAAGGCTACCCTAGCACCCTCCAGTAATGTTACAAGTACAACTACCAGAAATCCCAACTAACATAGTTGAGGCTTTTAACCCATGGCCATGCGTACCTGGGAATATGGGAAATTGTAAGCTGGAAGATGCCAGGATGAGGAAGCTGCATTATATTGAGGCTTGCCACATCGATGGTTACCAAGAAAATGCTGTTCTGTCCTCATTGGTTGTACTGATAAGCCTTGGTTCTGTGCCTATTTGCATCCCAATCATCTCCTAGATTGAACCTGGCATGTCACCTTTCTAGCCTGAGATTTAAAACAAAAAACCAAATCAATCAATCAATCAATCAATCTGTGGTGCCCTTGGTGCTCTCTGAGCTTAGTTGTTTGCTTGGAGAGGTTTCATTACCTGACCAGGTAACATCATCAGTGCTAGTCACTCCACAGTTCAACCCTGAACTACATATATTCTCTTCTATTGGGGGGGGGGGGGGGGAGATGGGGACAGGCATTGTAATACAGTGTGACAGGAATGTCCAGTCTGATTCTTTTTGCTCCTCCTTTACCACCCTACCTCGTTTCTTTACCAGCAAACACAAGATGAAACTACAAAGGTGCATCTGCTTCCCCAAAACACTTGTTTTCCCAAGATGAGAAAAATCCAGAGCTGAAGCACTTATATTGTAAGGCAACAGCTGCTTAGGGATGTCCATAGGTGACTAATAAGGGGACATCCCTTTTAAAAGGTCGGGGGTAGGGTCCATTATCAAGGAGGAGCACATTTTTGTTCTAATGCAAATATTATGAGGAAGTAAGCCTATACGGATGTTGATCCCTTGATGACGCAGTCAAGTGTGAATCACCACATTTTTTATATCAGTTTAATGATCTTATTGGGCAGAACACTTGCTGTATTTAAATGCTATGCCAAAAGTATCCAGACTGCCTAAAAAGGCTGGTTCAAAAGTTCATAGAAAATGTAAGACTTTAAAAAGAATCTAGCAATGCATGGATTACATTTTTAAGCCCTCTCCTTAAAAAAGTACACTAACTGTTGAAAATGTGGCCTTGGGAATTCAATTCTTGGCATAGACATGCTCCCCTCACCCATATCTCAATATTATTCTGGACAAATGTACTTGGGATTCTTTGTAACAGTCCAGGTCAGTGGACCCTGGAATATTCAAACAAAACAATGTGTTCCAACCACGTGTATAGCTGCCCCTCCTGCTTGCAGCCGAAATAGGAGACATTTGAAAGTGCTCACTGATCATTCCCAGGTCCCAGTTCACTATAACAGTTATTTCTGTTTTGACAGTGATCATTTCCCACAACAGTGTAATCCTTCCTTCCAGGGAACCTCAGAGTATCCATAAACCCTTCCTCCTCAGATTTTTATGGGACAGATTGTTTATTACATATCAATTACCTTCCCATCTGGATTTGGAATGGAGAGGAAAAAGAAATCTCAAAGGAACAGTCCAAATGTTAATTCCCTATTCCAAAATGTCTTTTAAAAAAAATAATAATAATGATTCTAAGATTTGTTTGGATTTGCAGCATTTGGATAATGAAACTGATTACAGTTCATAGTGCAGATTCTCAGGGGTTCTAGCCCATTGTGTCTGTCTGCTGATGGAACAGCATCCACCAGTGAGACATAGTTCTCCTCCCTGCCCTTTGCATTCTTCCCGTGTTCCCCCAAACTTTGCTTCAAGCACTGCTGGGTCTGCTGGAATGTTATGAAATAAATGCAGGATGTTAAGGAAAAGGCTTACTGCATGAAGAGCTACAGATAAATAACACTATCCAACAATTGTTGACTCAAAAGTAAGCCTAGTGGAGTGAACGAATCCAGGGTTGTACTCCAATGGTATCTCATGGGTAATAATACCTTTTCCTAATATTGAAGCTAGGAAAAGATGGAACTTGGTTTTCTTCTGAAACATTACAGTTTTGAGTCCATTTTACTAGGAGAAACTAAGATGACTAGAATTGTTTATAGTAGAATTGCTGCAATGGCAGATTCCTGCACTGGGCTAAGGGTTGGAGCAGAAGAACTCCCAGATCAAACTGTTACATCCTATGACTGAAGTTTCTAGTATTCCAGGCTTGTTGTCAAAGAGATTGATTGCTGTTTTCCCTAATGCAAAACTGCACACTGGTTGAGGAAAATAGAATTATAAACTACATTAGTGGGCAGCGATTAAGTGTGCTGAAAGGACAGATGCCTGAGAATTCATAGAAAGATTATGCCTGCCCTTTGGCTAGTCCACATTAAGAATGCAATGTTTTGCCAGATGAAATCTAAATCTTTCTATAGAAAAAAAAGGAAAGAAGGTGTAGAGGAAAAATAGTATTTGCTATTTGACTTGGAATTATTTTGTAATGTTTGTAGCAGAGAATACAACTTCTACATGCAGTAGGTACAAAAAGTGTCCTTTCACAGTGTCTGGGTAGTCAATGTTTGTCCCTTCTTTCCTTTTCCTCTCTTCATTGGGTGAACCAGGTAGCTCATCTCTGCCAAGGAAATGCTACTACAGCAGCATCTTTAAAGCAAGGTAAGTGTTAACAAAACATTGTTTCTCCCCATTTCTATAATGTAATGCCTCCTAGCTGAACTTGGCTAACCTCAGAAGGCAAGCAGCATTGGCCCTCCTTAGTGCTTAGGTGCAGGGCTGACAAGAAAGTTGAATTTAAGAAAAAAATCACAGAAGAAGGCAGTGCCAAACCACACATGTAACACTGCCAAGAAAATGGAATGGATGAAGCCACCAGAAACCAAATTCAATTTAAGGGCATCTTTCCCTTCAAGTTTATTAAAGCTTCATGCTGGTATTTTACCAAGATATCACAGTTATTTATAAGCCACTCAACAAAGTGAACAGTATATGTGTGTGTATGAGAGATATTGATACATATATATATATATATATATATAGAGAGAGAGAGAGAGAGAGAGAGAGAAAGACACACACACACACTACAGAAAGCATCTCTACAATTAACTGCATTTGTCTGGGTGCTCAAGGTATCCATGCAGATGGGAACCGAGGCACTTGGATTTGGAAAAGAAGCCTTGATCTATTTATTCCCATTCCTTTTTGCACTAATATCACAACCATTGTGGGTTAAGATATAATATGTGGTATGGAGAGATATGCAAAATTTGGTCCCACAAGCATCTGGGAACTTATACTTTTAACTTGGAATTGGGTTGAACTGTGAAGTGGTGAAATTATCCATGATTTTTTTTTATGACTGCAGAGAGTTTTAAAAGGATCTTACAAACTGGGCAAATGGGCTTTAAAATGGCAAATACAGTTTAAGGTAAACAAGTGCAAAGGGCTGCCCTTTGAAATTAAATAAATAAATAAATAATGACTTCACAGGTAAACTGTTGGACTCTGAGCTGGCAGTGACTGACCATGAAACAGATTTTGGCAGAGTGGGAGAGAGCTGAATGAAAATGTCTTTCAAGTGTGTGTCAGCTGTCAAAAATGCGAATTTCATGCTATGAATCATTATCAAAAGGACCAAAAGTATATAGCCAATACAGCAATATCTTTGTATAAATGTATAATTCAACCAGATTTGAAATATGGCATATGTTCTGCTTATTGCATTTCAGAAAGGGTTTATGAAATTAAAACGTGGAGCAAAGGACTACCAAAATTATCAGGGGCTAGAACAGCTTCCCTATGAGAAGGTAACAACAACTGTAGCCTTTTAGCTTAGGAAAAAAGTAGGTAAGGATGAATAGAAAATCTTAGAAGCATTTAAAGAATGGGCAGATTTCCCCTCTCCCCCAACTCCTGTAACATTAAAACCTGAAATCCATTGATTTCAAGATCATTCAAATACTTCTCTGCAAAACACATAATTAAATAATAGAATTTAATGTCACTCTGATATGGTGATGGGTACCAATGTATAATTTTGAGGAGGAAAATAGACAAATTCTTGTAGAATAGGACTATCCATGGCTTTTAATTTTGTTGGCTGTTTACTTTTTCTGGAATCAAAGGCAATATATATTCAGTACTAGTTAGGAAGAGGACTGCTGCCTTTGTGTCCTTGTCACTTTCCAGGATACACTTGGCTGGCTGTTTTGGCACATTGAATACTGAAATAGATAGATCTTTAGCCTTTTTTTAATAGTAATTTTATTAAAAATTACAATTAAAAAGATAAAAAGGAATGCAAAGTAAAAAAAAAAAAGAAAAGAAAAAATAGTGCAGAAAAGAAAAAAATAGAAAGAAAAATAGAAAAGAAAAATAAGAATATAGGAAAGAAAAAGAAAGGAAATATATAAAGAAATGACTTCCCCTATCACAAGAAGTATAAACAATTTTAGTAACATTTACTAACTACAGTTTAGTAACTTTAGTTCTCTTAAAATACAACAAACGACCTCTTCTTCCCATATCCCAACTCTTATCTATAAACAAATCCATAAAGCCTCATCATTCAGTCCTGATCAGACCAGAGATAACACATCTATTTTAACCTTGATTAAATAAACCAACTTTATATTCCTTCCTTTTACTTTTAACAATCTTGATCTTTAGACCCTTCAAATAATGTCCTAGAACTTGATTTCTTTTCATTTTTTCTTTATCCCTTCTCCCAAAATTCTTCAAAGCTTTAACAAGTCTCTTTTGTAAATCCAATAAAGGAAAGTTATCCAGGTCATTCTTTTGGTTTGTTATTTGTACATCCCTTTTAATTATTAAGACATCAGCCGGTTTCATTTGTATGTCCAGTGTAGAATCTTTTCCCATATCATTCTTGTAGCCTGTCATTTTAAAATCCACTTTCAGATCAGTCTCAGTCTTGCCCGGTAAAACCTAGTCCCTCTTCTATAACGTCTTTTAAACACAGTCTAAGAAATAGATAGACCTTTAGCCTAATCCAGTAGGACTCTTATTTGTTCTTTTGGTATGTACCAGACTCTGAACTATGTTGCTAGTGCTTCATACGAGACTTCGGTGTAATGCTTAAAGGTGAATGACAATGAACAGAAAAGGGCTGGAGAAGATTTGTACTCTCTTTGGTTAGTCTTTTATTCTACTTCAGCAGTTCTGCTTTGGTGAAGTGCTGTATGATTATTTTTCCAGGCAAACTTTGCAAGAAGTAGGGCTGTGCAGTTTCTCTGGAAAAGGTCCTTGTAGGGGGTGAAGAGTTATTAAATTTGTTTATACTTGTTGTGATGAAGGTTGGAAGTAATGTCTTTATATATTTCTTTTTCTTTATTAAATTATCTCTCTTTTTTTTCTTGCTTTCTCCCCTTCTTTTCTTGCACTTTTTATTCTTTCTTTCCATTCTCTTCTCTTTCTCTACGTTTAGTTTGTATTCGTTTTTACTATTGTAATGAAAATCCTTAATAAAAATTGTATTGGAGGAAAAGGTCCTTCAGAATGTGCAGAATCCTATACCAAGCACTTCTTTTTGAATCATTCAAGGAGCATTATCTTCCATGGTCTGAAAGCTCCTGCCATCTTCTGGCTGTATATACTAAAGCGAAGGGACTGTGCATGTGCACACACATGTGGAGACAGCGGCATCAATTTCCAAAGCAGCCATTTGAGTCTGGAAAGATGAAGGGGCTGCTTTAACAACTTGAAAAGAAGCACTTGCTCCTCTATGTTCCAAAGCATCTTTTTGAAAGAAATTGTACAGTCCTAACACACAGTGTCGGTTCTTCCTAATAAACATTTTTTCCTAAAACGCATAGTAACTATTTCTTTACTTTTTTTCCCCTGAAAGCCATATTCGATGCACAAAGACTGATCAAGTTCTCTCTTACAATTACTTTGAAGAGCCATGCAAATAACAACAACCCTAAAAACTGGATTAAATCTGAAAATCTACACAAACCAAACAATGGGACATTCAGTCATTGAAGCAGTGAAAGGTGAGGAATGGGACCATATTTGTTTTTCATAATAGTTGAGCAACCAGTTGTGTTAAAGGATCTATATGACAGCACTCCATAACCTAGTTACTTGTACAGATGTGGACTTCCAGCTCTCAAAATTCTCAGCTAATTATGGAATTCTGGAAGCTGAAATTCATCCCATCTGAAGAGTTGTTGGAGAAGACTGCTGTATGTAATCTTATTCCCTCTGTTGAGATGGTTCCAGTCACGTAGACAGAAACATTATATATTTTTTGAAAACTAGGACCCAAGCCCTTCCAGTTTCGAATGTTATCAGCAAGTCAGATCTGTATTTCTTAGCAAGGCAGATATAAAATGGAGGAAATATGATTAGGTTTCCAGAATAGGATGTATCATACATGAAAATGTGGGAAATCTAAGTTGGGCTGGGTCCAGAAGATTTATTAGAGTAAAAACAAGTACACACATGGCAAAAGATGTTGAGAAGTAGGTGGAGTTTTGACACTGAGTTCATGAGAGCAAGATTAAGGATTAATTAGCCCAGATTTTTTTTAGGTGAATCACAGAGGGTAGTCAGGAAAAAATCTCTCTGGTGTAAGCTTGTCAGGTGGGTGAGCACAAGTTGATAGGATGCGGCAGAATTAAGCCAAGCTGCTATGCAAATCCACAGAGCTCTCCTGGGAGAGCTGCCCTTGATTGAAGCTGGCACTGCCTACTCTTAAAACCTGAGGGCAGAAGAGATTAAGTTTTGCTTGAAGTGGCTACAGAGACAAGATATGAATAAACTTGAGCCTGATGTTGCAACCTCTGCAGCCTTTCTGTTTGTTTGTTTGCTTTTAACAAAATGCATCCAGGTACTTTTGTGGAGCAATGTTTTCTGCCTTCTGTATATGGCAGTGTGATCATTTTTTAAAAAGACAAAAAACTTTTCACTTGGTTGCTATACGTTTCTTTCCATTGAGAAATGACTTCTGAGAAGCATGGGAATGTATAACTAGTAGACTGGAATCAGTGAGGATACTAAACTGCAGGGCTAGGTGATGAGATGATTCCATTTCCATTTTAATAAGCATTTACAAAACATGATCTGCTGTTCCTATATTACCTGGACCAAACCTTTGGCAACTGAAAATGTCTTGTGAAAAGTGTATGCACTAGGCAACGTTGCATACAAAGAGATCATCATCATCATGTTCTTCCTCTTCTGAATTAATAAATTTATCCATGCTGTTAACAGTATGAATGCAAGCTTATGTTTAGTGATTTGAGCATAGGCTGTACTGAATCAACTGAAGATCACTTCCCCATTAAGTTCCTTTCATTGAATTGCCAATCAGTTGGAGCTTGGAATTACAACTGCTATTCTACACAGTGCTTACCATCATTCCATAGACTCCCACATCAATCCTTCGGTGTCCAACTTCATCACAGAAGCAAAAGTGGACAAACATTACTGGCCTAGGTTTGCAATCTTAACTAGAATACGCCCAGTTTCGTTCAATGAGATTCTTGGAAAATGTGGGTTTCAGCTTTCACTCAGCCACTTCAGATGGATTACATTCCTAATATTATATTTTGGGTATGCTTCTTAGAAGTAAGAGAGGTGGTGGCAAAGCTCTAATCAAATATTCTAGCTAGAAGAGAGAGATAAATGTACATTCCAGAAATGTGGATATATTACAGCTGCAACTGTGTATATTAACATGGAAGTGTGATTCAGGGGAGTTGCTTCCAAGCAACACCCATAAGATTGAGATACATGGCTATTGCAACTAAGATAGCAGAGACCCCTTCAGCCAAAGCATCTTGCAACTCACATCTGTGCATGCTTACTGAAAGTGAGTTTGACCTTGAGCTGAGTTTGTTTCCAAATAAGTGTTTACAGTTCTATATACTGTAACATCATCTCATCCCCCCCCCCCCCTCGTGTCTTGAATATCCAGTTGATGAAGATTTAAGTCCTAACTCACAATCTGGCTATACTTTGACTGGATTTAGTGGAAACAATGTTTTTTGCTGAAGTCAGCCTGGCTGCTGCCGCCTGGGGTATCGCCCAGTACAACAAAGAGGCAGGAATTTTCTTTTTCTCAAAGAGACACCAAGTGCAGCAAGTTATGTTGTTATCACCACCAAAGCTACCAATAGTATCATTTTATTCAAACATAAATGAATATCACTGCCACTGTATAATTACATAATAGGAATCTGCTATTGTTAGGAAGTATAGGACTCTGAGCTGTTTATAATGGGGCAGTAGCAGCAGAAGCTTTGCTTTGTTGATAATTGTTTCCCAGAGGTCCTATATTTCAGATTAAGTGCTGTGAAAGGAGGAAAGCATGTGCTGGCAATGATGACATCTGGAGTCTCTTTAAAAGGGAGCGAATGGAAGTCAAACATTTCTGGAGAAAGGCTAATGCAGAAGCAACCAAAATCATGAACAGCTATTCACATATTAAGCTCTAAATATGTTATCCTTTTCTGCTAGGAAAATATGTCATGGAATACACTTAAATGAGTAGAATACATAAGGGACATGTATTGGAGAGCCTATATTGGCCATACATCTCAGGTGTATATTTACGAAGGAACTGTACTTGCCCTTGAATACCACTTTACAATTTCGTGATCTAAGAATAAGGTATTTTTAACATATTGCCTTCTCTATTAGATACATTCAATTAAAGCAAGTAATATTGAACAATTTGTGACAAAGATCTAGACTTCAGTGGCATATCAATTTAGCAAGCAACTGAAAAGTACTGATAGAGTTAGAGTCAGTTTACTACATTTATTTTTGGGTTAACTGAATTTATACCCTGCCCTTCTAACAAAGAAAGGTGCTCAAGGTAATATCAAGATAATTAGATTGTTCAGCCAGGGATGGTGAGATTATGGTTTAAATCTCTTAGCCTCAAGGGTTGTTCTGAAACTATAAGATTTGGTTGCTTATTTATTTGATATGCATATTAGGAAGAATAAAGTACAGTGCAGAAAAAGAGGAGAAGATCAAGGGGCCAGCCTCTTACTGTATACTGGAATCTCATCCAGATTTATGAGCAGTAAGACAGCTCCAGTTGACAAACTATTTCAGCACCAGTGATAACAATGAAGCAGGCAGGCAATTTTAAACATTTGTATGAAGTCAAAGTAAATTCCATACATTTATTTGATTTATTAGTCATCAGCTGAAGGTGAAACAAGGGCAGGAAGAGGACTAGTAATCCTGTGGAAATTTACAGTGAATTTATTGGAGTAAAACCCGATAGAATAACATGTTTGTTTGCCTCACCTCTGCTCTAGTAGTGAAGCCTCAGCTAGGGAATCAGGCAATTGTCACATTTAAGTAAAAGATAACTGCCAAGGAAGTTCAAAAGAGTCAGATCTGACTTCAAAGAAGTTTAAAAAGAAAAAGAAAAAAACCTGATAAAACAAAGAGAAATTAATCTCTGTAAAATTATGCTATTCAGAGCCATATGCATAGGTTTTCACTATTCATCTGGGTCATATTTCTTAAGAACTGACCTAATATATCACACAAAAAAGACCTGAAGCTTTGTTGTGTTGGCATTTGCAGAAAGAAGTATTTCTCTGCCTAACTTCTAACTCAGCAACAAAACTAAACTAAACTAGAGGCACTCTGCTTGATCCTTCCATTTTCCTTGCCTTCTGGTGGATTCCCTCCAAAAAGTTAAATGCTTGAAGATCAATGTGGATTTTGCACATAAATCCCTGGCCTGTCATTTCATTCCATTGTGGATGTTGGATTGGAGGGTGCCTTGCAGTAGGCCATTTTACTGCATCTGTAATAGATCAGCAGTCAGTTGTGCTGACTGGATGCCAATCTGAAATGAATTCAGGCCACTGATACAATGACTACACAGCAGCCTGATCCAAATGCCTTTGAAGTCAATGGAAAGTCTCCTTTCTGCTCCAATATCAACCTCTAAATCAACCGCATGTGAGGAGAAGACGAGATAGTGTGCTTCTAGTTCTCCTACTTTCCAACTACACAGGCCTTTTGACCTCATGAACTATCTGAGATCTTCCACTGCTTACAAAAATAAGCACTTTATCCTGTGACAGGGCCAATCTCTTTACTTATTTAGGGTACAATCCAGCTGCTATTAAGTACTAAAGCCTGTTGGTTAAGCAGGCACCCAGTTAAAGCAATCAGACTAAAAAGTGCTTAATTTAGTCTGGAACTTCCCTTGACTGAGTCAATAAAGCAGTTTGTTTTAACATGTATTTATAGGTTGGTATCTTTTTTTTTTCCCAGTGGCCTGTCACATAAAAATTGAGCAGGTTAATCTTTTCCTGGCATGGAAGTGATGGGAAAGCTTCATGTGCTAAATTTATGAGCATAAAACTGCTGATAAAAGTGCAAGAATAGGGATACTCAAAAGATGCTAAACCGGCAGGAGCTTTATAAAGTGTACCTAAGTCACCACAATTCACATGCCATGTAGATCTGTCACTGTTTCTTCCTTTATTTTTTGTAATAATTGCATTTGCTATCACTATTGTTTCCAGATACATTTTGGTATATGACTATAATTTCAAGGCTTTATGACAAGAGCGGAGAACCTGTGGCTTTCTGGGTGTTGCTGAACTAAAGTTCCCAAGAGCTTCAGCTATAATGATCTCAGAGAGGTCATTCATTTGGAGAAAAGTATCACAAGTATGCTGATAATTCTAAATTATACATTGCTACCCTAAGATGGGGTGGGAATCCTGACATGATGCCTAGAGGCTGTGAGAGCCTGGATAAGTCAAACGTATCTCAGATAAACTTGTCCTTTGCGGGTGACAGAACTGACTCTATTCCATCTCCAGATTTAGTTCTTGAGGGTGTCACCTTCTCCCCTAGGAGAAAGTCCAAATGTGGGGGTCCTCCTGGACTCATGGCTCCTGCTAGAGTATCAGATAAAAATATGACCAGATGGGTTTTTGCCCAGATCAGCTGGTGCACTGATTGTGGAGTAGTCAGTATGTCCTGACTATTGTGATGCATGCCCTTGTCATCTCACAGATTCCTGTGACACATTCTACATGGGGATGTCTTTGAAGACAATGCAAACACTTCAATTAGCTTGTCTGCTAACGGGAGGGCAGGTTTAGCAATGCTAAAGGTACAGTAACCTATCCTATGGCTTAATTAGGCCCCCACCCCATGCAAAGTCAAGGGAATGGCAACCTAGCAATGTGCTTCTAGACTCCATAGCTATGGAATACCCTCAATATGGAATACCCCAAACCTTCTTGCCTTTCAGAAATTGCTTAAGACCTGGTAACCTGCATGTGAGGATGTGAACAGGTCTTGGTATGACCAAAGTATGAAAAGGTCTTTGAAACAGGCTGGTTTACATGTGGAGGTAAAACAGGTCCCAGTCTTCTCTGACAGAACATCTGTTACCTTGAATCAATTTTGGTTCATTGATAGCCACAAAGAGACTTTAGCTCAGTCATTTTAGTTTAATTTAAGCAGTCCTTTCTTCTTACAAGCTTTGCAGCAGGTTCTGGGCTAAAAGAAGGAAGAAAAGGAAGAAGGTTGAGAACAGCTAGCAAGTGCAGGAGATCTTAGGAACTGATTCTTCTTCACTGAGTCATAGGTCTTTGGAAACGTTAGCTTTGCCTGCCCTCTAGTGGGTCATAATGCATGTTGCCTTACCTTTTCTATTAGGATGCCATGCTATTTCCTTCATCAGATATATCACGATGAATATGGTTTGGCTGGGTTTGCATATCCACAAGGAACTGCAATTCCACAAGAAAATAAATACCAAACCATGCTATGGTTGCACAGTGTAGGACATGTTTTCCCCTTGATGATCTGATGAAATTTAAGACATATTTCCCCACCAGTCATATCTCAGAATATAACATGTTTTTGAATGCTAACAATCTCTTCCTATTTCCCATCTTAATATCTAGTATGACTGAACTCTCTAATCTTATACCACAATTACTTCAAATGAGTGTAAATCTTCCAGGCAAGACATATTATATCCTAGGGTACTGAAAAAGCTTGCTGATGATCTGGCTAAACCTTATGAGTTATCTTTGAGAAATCCTGGGGAATTGATGAAGTGCCAGATAACAAGATATAAACATTATTCCCTGTCTTCAAAAAGGGGGAAAAGAAAGTTCTGTGAAACTACAGACCAATACCTGAGAAGAATCCATAGCAGATCATAAAGAAATCAATGCATAAGCACATTGAAAACAATGTAGTAGTTACCAGAAGTATGCAGTTTTCTTAACACCAAGTTTTGTTAAATGAGACAAATGTTGTTTCATTTTAAGACATTCTGATTAATAAAAGAATTAAGTGTGGTCTGAGTGGTGTGACAAATATGGATACATACGTGACTAAAAACTCAAAAAGAGTTTTTTTAATGGCTCTTCATCAAACTGGAGGTCCTGGGCCATAGTCTTTTAAACAGTTTTATTAATTGAGTAGATGGAGAAATAGAGCAATGCTTATCATATTTGCAGATGAGATAAAATTGGGTGAGATTTTCTATCTTGCATTCTACAAGATAGAAATAAAATTCAAATTATCTCGGTAAATTAGAGAAACAAGTTGAAAATAACTGAATGATATTTATCACAGACAAATGCAACGTTCTTCACCTAGGAAAAAAAATCAAATGCTGAGATATCACAGTATTCATGCAGAGAAATGCAGAAATATCACAGCTCACGTATTCAACTAAACGGAATCAAAAACATGCGGCATTCATCATTGGAGACAATATATAACCATCATAACAAGTAACTACTGATTCCTTTATCATCCATGAATTTGTCTTTGTACTTTCAACCCATTCAAGCTGATGGTGAGCATGAATTCTTGAAAGGTCGTCAAGAGACAGCCTGGTAGAGTAGTTAAAGTATTGCACTAAGCTCAGGGAGATTTAGGATCCCTTGGGACACTTATTCTCTCTTAGCCCAACCTACTGTATAAGGCTCTTGTAAGAATAAAATGAAGGACATTTTCCATATGCTCTGCCTTGAGTTCCTGGAAAAAGAGTGTAGCAAGCTCTTAGCAGCCACTTACAACTAAGACAGCTAGGTTTTCAGAGTCTTATTAACCAGATTTATTGAAAGGAAACAAAAGAGTTAGGTTATAAAATCTTGGAAATGGGTATTGGTGCTTTAGCAACCCATTTATCAATAAATTTGTTAGGGAGGGGATTCTTTGTTCCTCTTGTTGACTGTCTTTTGAAGTGGAGAGGTTGCCGCTTGATTCCCTGTTACGGAAGGAATGCATAGATGTTTCAGCCCTGTAATATTCTGCAAACCACCATTCCCTTTCTCTGAGAAGTCCATTAAAAGGTAGGCTACTCATTATCATCATCATCATCATCATCATCATCGACATTATTGGGCTTTTAAAGCTGTCAATCAAACTGTAAGAAAGAAGCCAAAATCTACCTTCAAAACTTTCCATTTGATCGACTATGAAAAAATACTCATTTAATGATTGTCTTTTTGTAACAACAAGAAGTAGCAACACTTTTAGCAAAAGGATTGGAATGAGAGAGAAAGTGCCTAATCAGCCCCACTCATGCAGTTCTCTGTGAGAGCGATTATTGAATTTTCAGTCTCTGCAGAATTTTAATGAAGCTCTGTCTTCTAGAAAATCCAGCCCTTTGCCAATAAAGTTCAATAACTCGACCACCCGTGTAATAAGATGTACTGGCCTGAAATCTTTCACTTACCCCAAAGCAGGAGTCCTGCCAGAAGCTCTCTGGGAAAATAGAGATACCTTCAGATGTATTGCCCAAAGGAAATGGAAGACCTACAATTCCCTCTTCTACATTTTAATTCATTGCTATGTTCTCTTTGTGTATAAGTACTTTGCCAAAGGGCGATGGGCAAAGCCTTCATGAAAATCCTTATCTTCTGAATTTTCATCTGTCAGCATCATCATAAAGATTCACTTTGCACACAGAGAAGACAGGTGCGGTGCCTGCTCTTTTTCCATGAATATGTCAACCTTTGTATAGTTCATATTCAAGTCATCCATAAAGAGGGATGTGTGGGGTTTTTTTGATTTCTTCTTTTGTTTAATGTAAGTCAATTTACCTGAGTATTCTGTGCTACACCAACTGATGATGGCCTTCCACAGCTTCAGATAAAAGTTCTCCTAACTTTTCTGAGAGACACGAGCTAACATTAATAGCTAATATTCCTCGTTCAGGTTTTTGTTTCAGGTTTGAATTGCTGCAGCACATCTCAGAAGCGTTATTACTTTCTGCAGTGAACAATTTGCTCATCAGCTTGCATGCTCAATTTTCTGTATGGATCTATTGATAATATTCTCAAAAACGCAGCTCATTTTGAATACATATTTGCAAGAATAAGTGGGCAATTTTTTTGTATAGGAAAAAGTAAATTTAGGCATTAACATAATCCCTAATGATATAGTATGGGTTTTCAAGAATTTCGGCATTCCCTGAGGTCCTAATGCCACATAGTCTAATGATCTTAAATCACAGATTAATAGGTGGGCACACACTCCTCGGGTTCCTTATCTATTTCTACCCTTAGGCTTCTTTTCAGTGTAATATGGCACTATTAATAATCTCAGGAAATACACATGTAGTAGCAATTTTTGAAGGTGCTGCAATTTTAATTTTCACAAGTTACCCTGAGAAAAAAAATGGTCTGAATTCTTACTGAGAGGAAAAAAGAAGAAAGAGACTGGTAACTGTTTCTGCTGGTCACAAGATTTCAAACTAACTTTTTGGTTTTTTTTCCAACACACACTTCTACCAAACTACTTCATGTAAAAACCCATATCTTAATAGTGTCAAAGATTTCCTCTCATGCAATATAAAGATGTTTAGTTCCAGGAAAGCTGACGGGAGACATCCTTTGTTGATGAAGATGCTAGGAGTGGTTTCAAGTACCAGCCAAGAGCTTGGATTATTCACTAAGTGCTGGCATTCATCAAGGCAAACATTCCATATGTTCACACCCAACCTCTTTCTGCACTTGCCAATACAACTGTGGCATACAATGGAGGATGCAAACTTTTATCATGTTATTCTCCTTTACTGCCAGATGACAATGTCTGTGCTGTTAATTTGGATATTCCTATCCTGCTAGACGGTTAGCACATGTAAATAGTATTACGAATCACAACTCTAGAGAAGTGTACATGGTGTAATGTTGTGCCATTTTCTGATAATTACAAATAATACTAATAACAGCAAAAAAGTGTGGAATATCTGGAGACAACAGAAGAGAAGAGAAAGAAAATCACAAAATACAAAGACCTGCAAATAGAAATAGAACAACTGTGGAAAAAGAAAGCAAAGATAGTACCAATAGTAATAGGCACCTTGGGTGCAATCCCAAAACATCTGGAGCACCACTTGAAGACCATCACCATTGATAAAATCACCATCAGTCAATTGCAAAAGGCGGCTTTACTTGGAACAGCTTACATCCTGTGACAATACCTTTAACACCATCAAACAACAGCATGTGCCTATCCCAGATCCTTGGGAAGGACTTGATAGGTGGGTAAAAATGCCAAATCCAGTCTAAACATCTGGCTGACTGTGTGACCAACAATAATTTATTAAATTTTTATGTTGCTTGACTCCAAGCATCTCTGGAATGTTAGGCAAGATCAGAGCAATTAATGCCAACACTTCATCACAGATTGATGCATACCTAGGTAGCTTTTGTTATATATAGCAAAACGTTTGTCTACAGTTAATTGAATGTTGGTTTTGGGGGGGTCACAATACCAAACTAAGCTGCAGCACCCATCCCAGACTTGGCCTGGGATGTTTCATGACTTGTATGCCAACATCTTGCTTGCTCTGCTTTCAGGATAAGTAAATTCTTCATAGTCTAGCAATAGATTTTTAGCAGGGTTCACCAGGTTATTTGGCTTAAGGTTGGTTGAATCCAGTTGCTTGAGATCTTGAAGGAGAAAAGTGGATGAAAAATCCTATGAAACAAGATACTGAAGACAGTTGCAAACAATTCCTACAAGAAAGAAAAAAGGGGGTAAATTTAAAGATACCAATGTGGATATATACAGAGGTGTCTAAAAATCAGAAAAGAAATAAAAGCATTTATAGGAAATGTAAGAAATAGCACAAAGCCAGAGAAGAATACAACATAGTCTCAGAAACCATAGGAATTATGTCAGAAAAACTAAAGCTCAGAATGATCTAAGGCTTGTGAGAGATACAACTGCCACCATCACTAGTATTCTGGATTTGGTAGAAGCAAGAAGAAAACCAAAGACAGCAAAGTTCCATTTTGTGGAGAAAATGGTGAATTGTTAATGGGTGTTGGTGATAAAGCAAAACTTCTTCTTTCGGAAGGGACTGGAGCCATAGCTGCTCATGGTTATGCTGTTGAACAAACAAGGGAACTGCAACTTAGAATAGATAAGGAGAAGGGTGCATTGTACTGGAGTGCATTGACAGGAGCAAAGGGTCCCAGATCACAGGAAGTAAGTGTTCTGCTCTGCTTTGGTCAGACTCCGCCTGTGGGCACTATAGCTCAAAAAGGAGAATGACAAATTGGAATTAATTCAGAGGACAACTACCAAGATGGTGAGAGGTCTGGAAACTAAGCCATATGAGGAATGGTAAAGGATCTGGGTAATTTTAGTGTACAGAAGATATGACTATGGGGAGATATGATAACTATTTCCAAATATCTGAAAGGTCATATCATAGAAGAGGGGGTGGACTTTTCTATTATTGCAAAGGACAGTACCAGAACCAATAGGCTCAAACTACAAGGAAGTAGGTTCACCCTAGATGTCAGGAGAAACTTCCTGTTTAAGCAACTTGTTAGCCAAGGAAAAAGGCTCCTGCATGAAGTGGTAAGTTTTCTTTCTTTTTTTTTTTTTTTAATCTGCGCTCAGTCGTTACTGACTCTGCAGTGACTGCTTGGACAAGTCCTTTGCAGTTTTCAAGGCAAGGTGTTTCAGAAGTGGTTTGCCAGTGCCTCCTTCCTAGAGCAGAGCCCAGCTGGTGAGTGCAGGAGGCGGGGTTTCCATTGCTTCACGCCCTTTTCAGGCGAGCACGGTTTTTCACCCTTACCGGCAACTGCTCCCGACTCCTTTTTGCAAGGCGCCACCAGCGTTTTTCCTCCCACTGGAGAGAGAGTACCCATTTATCTACTCACATGAGTTTTCGAACTGTTGGGTTTACAGGAACTGGGGAGGAATTGATCTTCAAACAGAGGATAGATGTACCAGTGGATCTGTTGAGCAGGGGCTTGGCTTAGATGACGTGTAAAGTATATTCCAAATCTATGACTCTATGAAAAATGGACTGGCGTTGCTAAGGGATGAACACTGGAAACAGATTGTAGTCTTCTGATTCTGCTTCTTCCTGGATATATTTGGTGTACTATTGTTGGGAATAGGTTGCTGTAACATGGGTTATGGAATTTTATGAACCTCAAAATCTTGAACTCCCATCATATTTAACTTTGGGGCAAAATCACTGAGAGTGATGAAATTTGCAATAGAACAGAATAAGAAAGCCACAGGCCTCTCTACCACTATGGTAACTGATGGTCCAAAATTTAATCCAAGAATAAACCTGTGTTCTTATATTCAGTACTGATAAGAAACAGATAACATTCACATGAATGTTCCAAGCAAGAATGTGCATCTGATCCCTGATGTTTCACTAAGCATACTGAATGTTTCTGCTTCCTTTAAAATGCTTCTAAAGCTTCATCTGACAGGCTTTCTCCTGTGAGATTACCAACCGTAGTGCAGGATTCTAGATGAAAGTATGCTTCTCTTGAGATGTCTCTATATATTTTGTTCTGCTCTATCTCTCCAAGCTGAACAATATATTCATAACCACCCTTTAATTTTTTCACATTATTATATGCCATTGTAAGAAATTAATAAGCTTATTAGACCCAGTTACCCAACACTGTTTAGAGAACTGTCATCATAGCCAAGTAAAGTGACAGGATCCACTGAGAGAGGAGGAGGTCCACCTGAGGACTCAAAGCTAGAGTTATCTGTCTGAATATTTGCTTAAAGCCCATTTAAGTGGCAAGTCACTGAGTTCTGTCTGTTTTAAAGCATTTACACTGCTGGAAGGTATTCAGAGACTTGCTGGACCTCATGTATTATGTTCTTTAGAATTCTTTCATATGGTGCTAATGGTTTACTTATGCTCAGTTGTTAGAAAGATTTAAACCAGATAAGAAGATTTATGACTTTATAAATGAGAAAACTGATTTTGACTTGCCCTTGTGTAGTAACAATGAACATGTTATTGCTAAGATGTATAAGCTTTTGTTGAAAATGAATATGGAAGATGAACATGTTAAAGACTGCATGATTAAGTGGGCAAAATGTTTCGGATATAATATAATGCTTGACCAATGGGAGAATATGTGGAGTAAAGGATTGAAGTTTACACTTAATTACAATCTGAAAGAGAATTTTTATAAGATGATGTATTGTTGGTATTTAACACCAGATAAATTGTCAAAAATGTATGAGGGAGCATCAAATGTATGCTGGAAATGTAATCAATGTGAAGGCACTTTGGTGGACTTGTAAGAAAGCTGAGAAATACTGGGATTTGATATGTACTTAAATTAAGAGAATTTTAAAAACGGATGTGCAATTGAAACCAGAGGTTTTCCTTTAGATATGATAGACAGACAGAGAGAAAGAAAACATGAGACTTTATTCTTTTATATGATAACAGCAGCAAGGCTCTTATATGCACAGAAATGGAAGGACCCACAATTGCCTACAATTGAAGAAGGAATGGTGAAGTTGATGGAGCTGGCAGAGTTGACTATTTTGATTAAAGAAAAGACTTTGCCTAGCTTTGTTTCTATTTGGAAACTGCTTTTTGACTTTTTTGCTCAAAACTGAAAGAAATGAAATTTTAATTCTGAGATTTGATGATCAATACTGTTTAGGATTATAAAAGTACTGTGTATTAGTTTAACTTTTAAAGTAAGAGGCGAATGTGTTATATATTTGTATCTGTACCAAAGAAAGTTGGAAGCTCCCTTTTTTTCTTTTTTCTTTTCTGCACTTTTAATTTCATTATTTTTCTTATCTCTTTTTTCAATTCATTTTTCTGTTTCCTTATATTTTATCTTTTGCTTAAATTTAATAAAGTTCTTACATAACAACAAATAATTCTTTCATATGGTGCTAATACTAATGATTCTCTCCTATATCATCAAGAGTCAATTTGGTGGTAGTGTTTAAGGCACTGGGCTAGAAACCAGGAAACTGTGAGTTCTAGTACCACCTTAGGCACAAGGCCAGCTGGGTGACTTTGGGCCAGTCACCCTTTCTCAGCCCTACAAGCCCTACAATTGTAGGGACTAGTCCAGACAGTCTCCAGAAGTAAAAAATGACTTACAGGCACCCCCCACTCCCCACCCCCCCCACGAATGTCATGATCATCATCATCCCAGATTAGTCCACTGAAGTATGAAAACCTCTCTATTAAAGGTTACAAACTGTAGTCTGCCACACTGGTCCACTGTGGGTTGGTAGATAGATATTTTTCAACCTCCCAGTCTAGGCCTGAAAGAGTGACTGGTTCCAAGACCTCCAGCTGGCTTCCATGGTCTAGGGGATGGCTAGAATCTGGGTCTCCCTGTTCCTACTCTAGCAGTAGCACTACACCAAACTGACTCTCTTTCCTACATATACAGAAATAATTCAGCACATAATCACACACACCCTTATTACCTAAGTAGTTCAATGCTTTCATTACAGAAGAGGATTTCCTGCAACAATCAAGCAGCACAACCAAGTGGTAATCAAAATCATCCACTTACATTTCCATGGATAACAGCTTCACAAAATAGAAAAAGGGGGAAAAAAGGTAATTTTTCAGATATAAGAGAAAGAGATGAAAGGGAGACTAAGTTCATGGATTCATAACTTTCTTGGCATGCATGTTACAGGGTAACATGTAAATCACCAGATAAACCAAAACTGCAACAAAGAATGGAATAAAAGCTGTTTTCTGCTTGTCTGCATTATAGGTTCAAAGTATTTTGGTCCATATTGTTGTTAGGCTTAATTTCCTTTTTTTTTTTTTTTACATGTATCTTGATTTTCTTGGAATTCACATGAAAATTTCCTGAAAAGACTACTTTTCCTTTCCTTTCCTTTCCTTTCCTTTCCTTTCCTTTCCTTTCCTTTCCTTTCCTTTCCATTCCTTTCCTTTCCTTTCCTTTCCTTTCCTTTCCTTCCCTTTCCTTCCCTTCCCTTCCCTTCCCTTCCCTTCCCTTCCCTTCCCTTCCCTTCCCTTCCCTTCCCTTCCCTTCCCTTCCCTTTCCTTCCCTTTCCTTTCCTTTCCTTTCCTTTCCTTTCCTTTCCTTTCCTTTCCTTTCCTTTCCTCCTTCTCCTTCTCCTTCTCCTTCTCCTTCTCTATATGGAGATTTATATTTAATATGATAAAAGTGAAATGGAATTGGAATATGGAATGTTTTAACACTTTACATTACTCTGCACTTGGGTGAGAAATGGCTGAAATTGTCATTATTGGAAAAGTCCCAGAGCCAAAATGATAGTTCTCCATTTTTAAAAAAAAAAATCCAGATTCTCATTCTCAGTATGGGATGGAAGAACAGAGTAAATTACCCTATAGGGTGGTGAGCAGAGACAACTCAAGTATCATAGGAAGTTAGCCAGTCAGCTGAGAAGTCTTGGCTCTTACAAGGCATAACAAGCAACACATAAATACTTTAAACAAATCCAATAAAAGAAACTATGTAACTACCTTCTCAGAAAGAGATGCTATATTATTTTGGGATTTGCATAACTAATCTATCTACATTTTTCAACATATTATATATATATATAGCGGCTGGATAGCGTAGTGGTTAGAACACCGCCTTTGATGCAGGAGACCGGGGTTCAAATCCTGGCTGGTACCTACCTTACCAGTAGGGGTCCTTGGGCAAAGACCCCCTAATGCTTTACCTGCCTACCTCAAATATGAGAGTGACATGAACTAAGAGAGTCATGCCAGCTCAGACGTCGCCCGGATTAACAAGGTCCGCATCAGATGTTGGGGAACCAGGACAATCTGATGTTAAGTGGGCTACTGGAACAAACCATACATGGACGAGACAAGAGAACTTGGAATTGATGGAATGCTACTACAACAGCAGACCTAATGAGAGGGGATATATGAAGCGTATGAGGGAACTATGGATGGACAGAAGACCTACATCCACACTAACTGAGAAACAACTAGTTACCCAGCGCTTCAACATAGTGAAGAGGAAGCTGCTCTCACAACTTGAGATAGACCAACTCTACATTACAACCCGGACTCAAGAAGACCTGGAAGAACAAGCAGATGTGCAGCCAACACCTGAAGCTGGAATGTCACTGCCACCCCTTCCATTACAGAGCACAGCAGCTGATACGAGGCATAAGATCATGGATAAACTAGCTACAGTCAACCCTCGAGTCCAATTACCAAGGCTCAGTGGAGAAGTACCATCAGATAGTATGCTAGAAGATGCCAACAGAGCCCTCCAGACAATCCCTACTACCACCATAACTGAAACCAATGAATTGGTATATCCTACAGCCGCTGTAATCCTGGAAATGCTTGGCTACATGATCAAGAAGAACAGCAGTACATACCCACCCTGGAAAATGAGATTGGAGGCTAAGATCAAGGCAACTCGGAGAGAAGTCAGTCAGCTGGTGGAACTACAGAAGCATGTGGAGATTAAGGATAAGACTCGGCTACTGAAAAAATACATGGGCCTGACTCCATCTGAAGCCCTAGAGGCTGCTAAACAAAGGCTCACAGCACTGGCTACCAGGCTAAGGAGATACACTAGAGAAGCAGAGGCCAAGAAGATAAATGCCCTGTTCTCCAAAGAACCAGCCAAAGTGTACTCCCAACTGCAGTGCAACCACAGAGTAGCAGCTGAGCCACCAGCAGCGGAAACTGAACAGTACTGGAAGAACATATGGGAGAAAGAGAAGACGCATAACAACAGTGCAAAGTGGCTGCAGGACCTGAAAGCAGACCACAGCAATCTCCCAGAACAGGAACCAGTCACCATCACAGTAGCAGACATCCAACAGCAGGTCAAGAACATGAAAAGCTGGACAGCACCTGGCCCGGACATGATCCACACCTACTGGCTAAAGAAACTAACAGCAGTGCATGAACGCCTAGCAGCACAGATGAACCAACTGCTAGCAGCAGGCTCCCACCCAGACTGGCCAACACAAGGAAGGACAGTGCTGATCATGAAAGACCCTCACAAAGGAACAGCACCATCCAACTACCGGCCAATAACCTGCCTCCCCACAACATGGAAAGTTCTATCAGGAACAACACCAGAGGCTCAAAACACCAGTTACTCATAGATAGAGCAGTCGCCCGAGATTCAAGGTCTAGGCAGACCAATCTGAGCACAGCCTGGATTGACTACAGGAAAGCCTATGACTCAATGCCACACACATGGATCTGTGAATGCCTGGCGCTATACAAAGTCAACAGGACACTAAGGACCTTCCTCAAGAACTCAATGGGACTGTGGAAGACAACACTGGAAGTGAACTCAAGACAGCTCGCACAAGTGGCCATCAAGTGTGGCATATACCAAGGTGATGCACTGTCCCCACTGCTGTTCTGCATAGGCTTAAACCCCCTCAGCCAGATAATCACAAGGTCTGGATATGGATACAAGTTCAAGAGTGGAATCACCATCAGCCACCTCCTCTACATGGATGACATCAAGCTGTATGCTAAGAGTGAACGAGACATCGACTCACTGATCCACCTGACACGGATCTACAGCGAGGACATTGGGATGTCATTCGGACTGGAGAAGTGTGGCAGGATGATAGTAAAGAGAGGGAAGGTAGTTAAGACCGATGGAGTGGAATTACCAGTGGGCCACATAGCAGACATAGAGACCAGCTATAAATACCTTGGTGTCCCACAGTCACACGGGAACCATGACGAGGAGGCAAGGAAGACAGCAACATCCAAGTACCACCAAAGGATAAGACAGGTCCTGAAGAGCCAGCTCAATGGGAAGAACAAGATCCATGCCATCAACATGTATGCCCTGCCAGTCATCAGATACCCTGCTGGTATAGTGAGCTGGCCAAAGGAAGACATGGAGGCTGCCGATGTGAAGACCCAGAATCTCCTCACAATGTACGGAGGTTTCCACCTCAAGTCCAACAGCCAGAGACTGTACACCAGCCGCAAAGAGGGCGGGCGGGGTCTGATGAGTGTCAAAGCCACTGTCCTGGATGAAATCCAGAGTATCCAGGAGTACATCAGTAAGATGGCACCCAAAGATGAGCTGCTGAGAGAATGCCTCAGGCAGCAGCAGACATGGGAGGAAGTTCAAGCAGAGGAAATACCATGGCAAGACAAGCCCCTGCATGGGATGTACCATCAACAGATAACTGAGGTGGCTGACATTGGGAAATCCTATCAGTGGCTGGAAAGGGCCGGACTAAAAGACAGCACTGAGGCACTGATCATAGCAGCACAAGAACAGGCATTAAGCACCAGATCCATAGAAGCAGGGGTCTACCACACTAGACAGGACCCAAGGTGCCGATTGTGCAAAGAGGCCTCAGAGACAGTCCAACACATAGTGGCAGGGTGTAAGATGCAGGCAGGAACAGCATACACTGAACGGCACAACCAAGTAGCTGGCATTGTATACTGGAACATCTGCACAGCGTACGGGCTAGACCCCCCCAAGTCCAGATGGGAGATTCCAAAGAAGGTCATGGAGAATAACAGGGCTAAGATCCTGTGGGACTTCCAGATCCAGATGGACAGGCAGGTACTGGCTAATCAACCAGACATTGTGGTAGTAGACAAAGACCAGAAGACAGCGGTAGTGATAGATGTAGCAGTGCCAAGTGACAGCAACATCAGGAAGAAGGAGCATGAGAAGCTGGAGAAGTACCAGGGCCTGAAGGAGGAAATAGAGAGGATGTGGAAAGTCAAGGCCAAAGTGGTCCCAGTGGTGGTAGGAGCACTCGGGGCCGTAACTCCTAAGCTGGGAGAGTGGCTCCAACAGATCCCAGGAACACCATCAGAGCTGTCTGTGCCGAAGAGTGCAGTGCTAGGAACAGCTAAGATACTGTGCAGAACCCTCAAACACCCAGGCCTCTGGTAGAGGACCCGAAATTGAGGAAGACACGTACCACCCATAGGGGTGAGAGGGGAATTTTTTTATATATATATAAATAATATGTTGAAAAATGTAGATTGAATGGTAAATGGTGAATACGTACATATACCATTCAGTAGAATTTTTGTATAACTTTGTCATGGAAGAAGGGGGGTAGAGCTCAACACTGAGAAGGGAAAAAAAAAGTAATTTATTGAATGAATGATTGCTGGGTTCCAAACTGCAAGGAAAGAGGATAATTATTGTAGAGAAAAATAAGTTTAAATTTTTAAAAATGAGAGTTCAGTGTGAAGCAACGTGATTGCTTGCTAATGATTGATTGCTATTTTTCCAGTTCTTCCTTAATTTAGTCAAGAATAGAAAAGATAGTAGCGACAAGTCTCTGCCTTGATCTAATCAATGATGCAAAGTTTACTGGAAAATCTTTGCTGGTCCAGAGCTGTTAGTAAATTATAGGAGTCTGGGAAATGACAATTTGTGATTGTGTAACTTTTGGATATGCATGGAAGATATTTTCTTTTTCCCTTACAACTTCAAACAGGGTTCCTTCCCCTCTCCCCTCTCCCCCATTCTCCAGAAATAGAGCATAATACTTGCATTGCTGCATTTCAAATTAAATTAGAAGACTAACACTACAGTTGCTTGGGATGAACCCAATGGAGGAATTCTCAAAATCTCACCTGTAGAATGGAGAGTATTAATAATGGCTAGATTCAATTTCTAAAAGGCAGAAAGAAGTGCAACTGAAATGGGATAAATCATCTTCAGACTGAAAGGGTGAAAGGTCCCTTCTACCTTGAAAAACATAGGAATACCAGAGAGATCGTCCTTTCCTCTTCATTAATCACATTGGCATTGACAGTATAGCAGCTTAATTATTTGCCAAGACTGGAAAATGCTCTCATTCTTTAGTTCTCATGCTTCTCAGTATGATGCAGCAGGAGACTCCTTCCTTCCTTCCTTCCTTCCTTCCTTCCTTCCTTCCTTCCTTCCTTCCTTCCTTCCTTCCTTCCTTCCTTCCTTCCTCCCTCCCTCCCTCCCTCCCTCCCTCCCTCCCTCCCATATTTTTTGTATTTCCAAATATTCAAGCTGATTTCCACGTGAATGCAACTGTTTAAGCAACTGATATTCTGCATTTGATGAGTGGCAGAAACATTCATAGAGTTTTGAACAGAACTGCATTTAAGATTGTATGAGTAAATCTGAAGTATATATATCACACACAAAGATACATATACAAACATGTTTGAAGACTAAGTAAGTTTGAGACCTGTGGTGGTTCTTATGTTCAGTCTTCAAATGATGTGTGAATCTGGTTGGGAAAAAATTATAGTATTAGGCCACACCAGAATATTTGCATATTTATCTCAGAATTGTCTATTTTTTATTGATAGCTGGCTGCCCAGAGTATTTATTGGATCAGTGCTTCCCACTGGCTTAGAAACACATTACCATTGGGAGTAAGAAAAGTTTGACACATTATCACTGAAAATGTACATCTTTAACTCTGTTTTAGATTCATTGGCCTGATTCGCACATCATGCTAAATCAAAATGTGGTTTGCTCTGTTTGGTTTACAACAACAATAACAAAATTATGTGGATCCAGCCATTTGTGGATTATTCCAGATGTGATTGTGTTCCTCCAGCAGTCCAGCCTTCTGTACTTTAACTGATATTAGTTTTCAAGGATATTGAGTAGAGACTTTTACTACCATCAAATGCCACCTGGTCTTTTTTCCTTAACTGGAAACTTCAACTGAAATTTTTATGTGCTCTGCCACTAAGCTATGGGTCTGTTTAGAACAATTCTACAATCCCTTTTACCAATTTTTCCCAACCTTGGCACCTTCCAGATGTATAGAATTCAACTCTCAGAATTCTCAACAGTGGGGCTGAGGACTTCTGGGAGTTGAATTTCATACATCTGGAAGTTATCAAGGCTGAGAAACACTGCCTTAGATACAAGGGAAGAAGACATTAAAAAGAGAATAAATTTTAGATTCTAGAATTAGAGACTGACATGCATGTGACATACTTTTGCAGGCACAAAAATAGTGTATCTGCTAGGATCTAATGAAATGTAGAACTGTAAAGTCTTCTTAGTAAGTTACACAGGCTTTGTTCCCACAGCAGCATGGGAACAAGAAGGCAGTTGTGATGTGACTGAATAAATATAAAATCCATTTGTCAACCACTCAATAAAGTGAATGCTGGAGATATTTAACAATTTGCTTTGAAGGTGGTGTGCATTTTCTAATTTATTGGATGCTTGCTTTTTTTCATAGAAGTAAATTATGCATCATTAATCTTCCTGGGAGGTTGATGTCCTAGAGTTAATTTAATGATTATTTTCTAAGATAATTTACCTGCTCGGAAAGAACTGCTTAATCAATATAGGAAAGTCAACTAGGCTATGAATGAACTTAAAACATATGCACACCCTTGCTTCACTCCATAATATTTATTCCCAGTGAAAGGGACACATTTTTTCTGCCTCCTTGGCAAAAAGGTAGAAACACTCCTGCTTGAGGAGGGGGAGGAAATAAGTCACCGTAAATTATTCAATATTTTTTTTTTGGTTATAAAAAAGTCCCTCCATGCATTTGCATATGTCCGTCTCTTCTTTTTAATTAGTAAAAAATCATCAGATTATGTAATTTTATTTATTAATTTATTTATTTTTCAGGCTTGTATGCTGCCCAACTCCCCCAACGGGTGACTCTGGGCAGCTCACAATAATAAAAAAGAAGAAAAAACACAGAAAACACAAGTCTCTCCAAACATGGCTAAAATCTATAAATAATTAAAAAAACATATATTAAAAATACCCTAAAAACCTCCTCTAATTTTGGCCCTAAAAAACTTTCAGGTGATAGGTTACTGTTTTAAGAAAAGAAAAAAAAAATACTACACAGCATATTATTTTGACTTCTCGATTTCCTCATGCCACCTTGAATTCTGGTCCCCATCTTTCCCCATTGACTCACTTAATTTTATCCCTCTCTTTTCATGAACTGAGCAGGTTCAAAATAGAGCAAACACCCCACACAGCACTAATATTAGCTATTCTCTTCAATGAATCATTACAGAGTGCAAGATACAGAACATATAAGAATAAAACTTTTGCTAAATCAGAAGACTAGTCTGAAGTGCCCACTGTTTCTAACAGCAGACAACCTGGTAGTTTTAGAAATCCTACAAATAGGACACAAGAGCATCAACTTTAATGTCTGATATTCAGAAGTTTCTAAATTCAGATTTTTTTATACCTCATTTCATTCTGTCAAAGGTCCTCTGGCTTTTACAAGTGGCCATGGTAAAAGACAATTGGGAGACTTCAATGCAACACAAAATGCTTAATTAAGGCAAATTGCATTGCCATGATAAAAAGAATCACATTATCTCCACAGCACATACGTTTTTGTTAAAGCGAATCTAAGTCACTTCACACAGTCCTATTAATTTTATTAGCAGCTGCTAAAATAAATATAGTAAAACACTTAAAAGTAATTGATATACCTACATTTATGAGCTGGCATTGAAAAACATGAGAATAAATATTACTTGCATAATTAGTTCATTTGTTAGAGCTCAACAGAATTTGTGTAATGATAAGTTTTTTTTAATGTTTATTATTTATCAGTTGTTGGAAATGATAAATTTCAGGATAAGCTCTAAATATTTTTTGTATGTATGTTATAGTTGTACAACTGTCTGTTCTACTGTTACACTATTAAAACAGTATAAATAATGTAACAATATACATTATGTTATACAAAGGAAAAGGTAGCAACGGTGAATACAGGAACCACAGCACAATGAATTGGGTAGGTGTTGGCACAATTTTGACTGAAAGGATACAAAAGGTACAAAATAAACAAAGACTGGGAATTTCTTTGTGACTTTATAATTGGCAGGGGACCTACTGACCAGATTTTTGCTCTTCCACAGGTCACTGAGACATGTATGCATGTGAGAAAGTTTATCGTGTATTTGTTGATGTTAAGAAAGAATATGATAATGCTTGCATCATGGGATATTTTATGGGCATACAAAGAGGACATTTGATGATTGATAGTGGAAAGAATGATTTATGTTGGAAATAAAGCATATTTAAGAATAAATGAAATGCTTAACTGGTTCAATTTCAAACAGGAAGAAAACAAGGATATGTGATATCTTCTTGGTTGTTCAATGGATAAATATATGAGGAATGCTTGTTGATGATATTAGATAAATATATGATAGAAAAGTGAATGGATCAAAACAAAGAGGAAGACTGAAAATCTCACGGTTGGATGAAGCTCATGTGAAACTCACAAAGAGAGAGGTGAGAAGTTAAAGAACAATATGCAATTATGAATTGGTATATGGTCATAATGAAAGCAAAGATAGAAAGATTTGAAGAGTTGTACTGAGTGGTGCTGATATAAACCATAATTGAGTTAAATTTCTGATTCTTTCATCCCTGCCTTTAACTTCCTTTCCCACCATTTCTTTTCTGTGCTTTACATAATGTAATTTATTCCCAAAAGGAATATCATGAAATGTATGTGTATATTGCCTGGATTATGCTTTTATTAAATTTGTATTTGGTAATTCTTCTTTTTTATATATACATTTCTTCTTCTTTCCTTTACACAAGTAAATGAAAGAAATCTACCTTAAAGTGAAGAAAAATAAAATTAAAATAGTTTGGTTATGCATTCATTTTTAAAATGGAAATATCTCAAATATATGTTTCAGTTTGAATGTATAGTATATACAAGGGTATATACAGTCAAAACATATACTTCTTTGTGAGAATGTTTAAGTGAGGAATAAGATATACTAGTGGGTTTCATTCATTGTTACCCTTAGTGGTGGGTCTATTTCAATAGATTACGCCAATTCTCTTCCACTGAAAACCATGGCAGATATTTTGCTATCATGATTGCTGGTTGATATTGATGTATTTTTCACCCCATTCATTAAAAGCTATTTCATAGGTTAATTTAATGAGAGATTATTCCCTTTTGTAAATTCTGAATCTACTGCCAGTCAATTTCACTGAATGATGACAAGTTCTAATAGAAGAAGAAGGAGGAGAAAAATATCTCCCCATCCATATGCTCCAACACATGTGGCTTTAATTAAATATTACCAAGAATTACATCCATTGCTGGTTGCTTGCAAGAAAAGAGCTTGCCAAGTAATTAAATCTTATGAGTATATCCTATATAAATTGTAGCATCAAAGATGGGTGGAATTCAATTTTGGCTGTGTCTGAGTCTTGCTTAACCAT
This sequence comes from Liasis olivaceus, assembly GCA_030867105.1. Taxonomy (NCBI): domain Eukaryota; kingdom Metazoa; phylum Chordata; class Lepidosauria; order Squamata; family Pythonidae; genus Liasis; species Liasis olivaceus. The sequence continues at coordinate 44,012,927 of CM061349.1, forward strand.
AATCCAAAGAAAATAGTGTGTCTTAGTCACAGTCTGTATGCCTTGGAATAAATTTTGAATTAATTAGTTGGATGATGATTCTGGAATAGCTACGATGGTTTTGTATTTCATTTCAATGGAAACAACTCGATGTGCATTGCTTGGCGCATCCAAATCATCTGCTTCTATTGAAATTAGACAAGCCAAAACACAAAGGATCTCCATGAGTCCAACAGACTACATTTCTGAGAAATACCTTAATGTGTTTGAATCCAGTAGAACTAGATTATCCAAAAGCTTTCAGCAGCTGACCATGGACTCCTGAGCCACCACTCATTGGACAAAGTCTAAAAACACAGCAACTGTTGACATACTCCTCAAAAGCTTTCAAATAACTTCAGAAGCAGTATGACATTCAAAAGCAGGCAATAAAAATGAGCACATCAAGTCAAAAGTCACAGTATTATAACTGTCCAAGTGCCTAAAAATCATCCTGCTCTCCACCCTTCCAGTTATTAATCACCATTATCCACACACACACACTTTTTTTTTTTGCAAGTCCACCAATGAACTTGTAAAAATACTTCCAGCAAAAAAAACCTCGATCTTGTTTGTTTATTTGTTTGTTTTACAAGTTTGTCGTGGGAATAGTGGAAGAGTGAAATGGACCTTTTTCTTCTTCTTCTTGTTACTGTTGTTTTATTTTAACCAAGTAAAATTGACAAGAAATCTGTTACTTTCTCCTTCTAGAAGAAGTGCCAGAAAAAACAATAAAATGGTGCTGCTCTTCTTTTTTTCTTTTTTTGTATTGATTCAAGAAGAGTAAGAAAAGGGGCAATTTACCAATCAGGGCCCATGGTAAATATAGTCCAGAGATAACATCAAGCATCACTCTGGCCCAAGTGGGGGAAGCAGTTGAAATCCATAAAGAGATTTCTTAAGCCAGCTTCATTTCTTATTGGTCTATGCATGGGAGTCCTGTAGCTTAATGGCGAAGTGTGGAAAAGCCCGAAGTACTGTATAGTCCAAGTGCAGTCTAAGACGTACAGAGCATAATGGAGTTAGTAACTCCTGGGATCTGGATGCAGTGCTTCTGTTAATACAACCCATGTTTTCACTGGCCTTTTTAGCTGCTGCTACACACTGCTTACTCATGTTTACCTGATGGTATATTGGCATACCTGGAGCCTTTTCATACACACACTGCTACCAAGTCCAATCTCCTTAGTTCTCTAACCGTGCAATCGTCAGACTCTTTAGCAGATGCCTGAATGAAAAGTGATTCTTTTCCAAGTATGATTCTAACAGAGTTCTCCTTAACAAGATGCATTGAGATGAAAAGAGCAGAGGTCTAAGAATATCAGCAACTGAACTATTTTTAATTGAGAACCAATATATCTCTGTTTATATTGGTGGATGAATGTGAGTTTTATTGGGGCCTCAATGACGTGTATTGTTTATTATTTTAAATGGTCTTTTTAGTGTATTGTGTGTTTCTTTTGCTGGCCACCCAGAATTCCTTGTGGTGGATGGGCAGCTATATAAGTTTGTTAAATAAATAAATAAGATTGAGCTTTTCTGGTTCTTTTTCTCACAGCCTTCCAATGAACTGGCAAGGAGGATGATCTCTTCACTAATAACCTCATTGTTTATACAGGTAGTCCCCAACTTACAACCATTTGTTTAATGACCATTTGAAGTTTCAATGGTGCTGAAAAAAGTGACAGTTGCAGTGTCCCTGGGTCATGTGATTGCCATTTGTGACCTTCCTGGGGGCTTCTGACAAGCAAAGTCAATGAGGGAAGGCAGATTCACTTAATGATAGTGTGATTTACTTAATGACCACAGTGAGTCGCTTAACGACTGTGGCAAAAAAAGATTGTAAAATCAGATGCGACTCACTTAACAACTGCATCATTTAGCAATGGAAGTTCTGGTCCCAATTGTGGTTGTAAGTTGAGGACTACCTGGATAATGATTTCTTAAATCTTTATAAGTCTGAGAACCAACTCTTACAGTATTTAATATTTTTGATCCAGATGCATGTCCTTGGACTTGTTATAGTTGAACATCATCTTATTGGACTTAGGGTGATGTGCAAGCCTGATGAGATCATTTTTAATGGTGATTTTATCCTCTAAGGAATTAGTCAATCCTCTTAGCTTGGTGTCATCTGCAACTCTAAATCTATCTTCTAGGTCATTTATCAAGTTGAATAATATTGAGCTGAGAACTCCATTTAATATTTCCTCCAGGATGATGCAGAACCATTTATGAGGTTAGTCTGAGTCTTGTTCTTGACAAACCAATATTAGCATTTTTTCTTAGATGCTGGCATATATAGAGCTTGACAATTTCTTTGAGCACCTTGTCTGATAAAGACATTAAGCTAACTGGTCCATTGTTTCTTTGGTCTTCTTTCTTCCTTCTCTTGAACACTGGGACTATATTGGCTGTTCTCCAATTTTCTGGCACTTCATCAGTTCTTCAGGAGTTTCAAAAGATTATAGTCCGTAGCTCTGAGATTACTTTTGCCAGATGTTTCAACATCCTAGAATGTAATTTGGCTCTGGAGACTTGATTTGATTTAAGGTGGGTTCTTATTATCCCTTTGTCAGTCCTGAGTAACATCCCTACCCCACACCTCAACCATGTTAAGAAGGGATCTATTAGAGAAAATTGATATAAATAAGTGATTAAGCACTCTTATCTTCTCTCTGTTCACTGATATTACCTCTCCACCTTTCTGCACAACAAACTCTTCTCTTATTTGGATATATCCCTCAAACCCTTCTTAGTATATTTTGCATTCATCACCAACCGTATCTCATTCTGAGCTTTAATTTTCCTGGCTCTCTACCATTTAAAATACCAGTTAATACTTCTTCTTGGTTATTTCCTCTGCTTTCATTTCCTAAACCTCTTTTTGCTTCTCAGTTTCTTTGTGAACATAGTATTTATCCATACAGGCTTTTTAAGTCTTTTCCTGTTTTTCTTTCTTATGGGGGACATTTGTACCTGTGCTTTTAGGCACTCCCATTTCTCTCCAACCTATTTATCTTTTAGGATTTCAAGCCATGCTGTGCTACCCAACTTTCACCTGAATTTATTTCTTAGCCCAGATTTTTAATAGGAATACTGTGATATTGGAGGTAAAGTACTGGAGCTGCACCACAGAACTGACATTTTGGAAGACACATATAGCTGTAGAGGATGTCTGCATAATAACTCCAGAGCACAGGGATATTTCGCATTAAGTTGTAACATTGAGAAGAAGAGCTCAAAAACAAATCCAAAGTGTGGCATGAGATAGTTCCATGTGAAAGTGAAATTATGGAGGCAGAATGACAAATTATCTATGCTGATGGAATGACAGAATGTATGAGTTGGAACAGACCTTATTAAACATCTCATCTAACCCTTTGCTTAGTGTGGGAATCCACTAAATCATCCTTGAGACAATTGTCCTCATATGCTATGAGAGAAGACCAAAGAAGGAACACTGTAGCCCAGGTTCAAGATAGTTTCAATCCTGGGATATAGTTCTATGAAAAGCCCTGTAGATCTCTTGCTTCTGAAGAACTTTTTTTTCTGGATTTTTCTCCAATTTATCAAACATTATCAGCTCCCTATAGAATGTCCTATTTTCAGAATCTTACATATGTAATTGAATTCATACCAGTGAAACAAATTCCCTAACGTCTTGAAATATATCCTATCTTCAATTAATCACACAGCTTTAGGTACTGAGATTCACCACAGTTCTGCAAATGCTAGCAACAATATGAGATGTTTTTTAAGCCTGTGTACAGAATTACACTGACTCAGCTAACTGTCTGCTTACAGGTCACTTTCCATTTTCTTTTCCTTTTCATAATGATGTTTCCCAAGAACATTAGAAATTACTTGGTAGCAACTGTTTTGGTTGTTTTGTCCCAGTATAAGAATAAAACGACTTAGTGTTTAATAGATTGTTAGAATTCTCAGTACAAAAATTCAAATTAAGACATTCATAACAGATGGCAATTTATCCTCTGTCTGAATACATCCAATAAAGGGGAATCCACTCCTTTTCTGATAATTGGTTTCTCTTTCAAACTGCTTTTTACCATTACATAATTATTCCTATCATTCAGTCAGAACCATCCTTCCAATAAATTAAGACCATTATTCCAGATTCAGCACTCTGGACAATAAGTTTACTTCTGTGTGACATTCTTTTGGGTTTTTAAACATGTCTTGATCCCCCAATCTTCCCTAGTAATACTTAATTTCCATTCCCCTAATCATTCTCATTGCTCTTCGCATCTATTTCAGTTTGTCTGAATTCTTCTTAGAGTAAGATGCCTAGAATGGGACGCTGTATTCATAGTGGGGTCTGACCAATGCAATTACATTTTCAGACATGCAGAACCACCAGCTCACATGAATGAAACATTTCCATTTTCAAAGATCTACAGGCACTTTGTCACACCAAGAGTCAGATATTACATTTGAGAAAATTAGACATGTAATTCTATTTTTTCCAGTCTGTGCCTTTCACTTAACAGATGCACAATGCATTTGTAATTTCATCACAGGGCCTAACATAGAACAAAGGGCATGCAGAACCTCCACACAATTTTATCCCATTACATCAATTTCTGGTATTTAGTAAAGCATCATTTTTTTCTTTACCATCAGTTATGGTGAAAAGACCATTACATACCACTTTTCATAATCCCTGTCTTGTACTTTCCTGTTCATGTAGATTCCATTATGTATGCATGTACACACACCCTCACACTCTCAGGCACAAACCATTTTAATAGCAATGTTGCATTTTATCTTTCCATTTATTAACTATACTGTGACTAAAATATATCAATGAATGGCACCTTAGCTCATTCTGTGCATATTCACTTGAGAAAAACTGGCATACAATTCAATGGACCCCATTCCCAAGTAAACAACATGCCATGTAAATTAATAGATAATTGATAAAATGGCTAAAAGAATGAATTATTCCCACAAAAATGAGTTCAAATCATGTCTCTTTAAAGAATTTATTCAATGGCAGAAGACCTCCCAAAATGAAATTAAAAATTCAAGGGTGGGTGGGTGGATGTTGTTGTTCAGTCGTTAAGTCGTGTCCGACTCTTCGTGACCCCATGAACCATATCGCGCCAGGCCTTCCTGTCCTTCACTGCCTCCCTGAGTTTGCTCAGTTTCATGCTCATTGCTTCAGTGATGCTATCTAACCATCTCATCCTCTGCCGTCCTCTTCTCCTTTTGCCTTCAATCTTTCCCAGCATCAGGGTCTTTTCCAAAGAGTCCTCTCTTCGCATTAGGTGACCAAAGTATCTGAGCTTGAGCTTCATTATCAATCCTTCCAATGAGCAATCAGAGTTGATTTTCTTTAAGATTGACTGGTTTGACCTCCTAGCAGTCCAGGGGACTCTTAAGAGTCTTCTCCAGCACCACAGTTCAAAGGCATCAATTCTTCGGCGTTCAGCCTTCTTTATGGTCCAGCTCTCACAGCCATACATTACTACTGGAAAAACCATAGCTTTGACTATGCAGATCTTTGTCGGCAAGGTGACGTCTCTGCTTTTTAATATGCTATCTAGGTTTGCCATAGCTTTCCTCCCAAGGAGCAAGCGTCTTTTAATTTCATGGCTGCAGTCTCCGTCTGCAGTGATCTTGGAGCCCAAATAAATGAAGTCTGTTACTGCTTCCATTTCTACCCCTTCTATTTGCCAGGGATTGATGGGTCCAGATGCCATGATCTTAGTTTTTTTAATGTTGAGTTTCAAGCCAGCTTTCGCACTCTCCTCTTTCACCCTCATCAAGAGGCTCTTTAGTTCTTCTTCACTTTCTGCCATTAGGGTGGTATCGTCTGCATATCTGAGGTTATTGATGTTTCTCCCTGCAATCTTAATTCCGGCTTGTGATTCTTCCAGCCTGGCATTTCTCATGATGTACTCTGCATATAGGTTAAATAGGGTGACAGTATACAGCCTTGTCGTACTCCTTTCCCTATTTTGAACCAATCGGTTGTTCCATGACCGGTTCTAACTGTTGCTTCTTGGCCCGCATACAGATTTCTCAGGAGACAGGTAAGGTGGTCTGGTATCCCCATCTCTTTAAGAATTTGCCACAGTTTGTTGTGATCCACACAATCAAAGGCTTTTGCATAGTCAATGAAGCAGAAGTAGATGCTTTTCTGGAACTCTCGTGCTTACTCCATGATCCAGCAAATGTTGGCAATTTGATCTCTAGTTCCACTGCCTCTTCGAAACCCAGTTTGTACATCCGGTAGTTCTCGGTTCACGTACTGCTGAAGCCTAGCTTGTAGGATTTTGAGCATAACCTTGCTAGCATGTGAAATGAGTGCAATTGTGCGATAGTTTGAGCATTCTTTGGCATTGTCCTTCTTTGGAATTGGAATGTAAACTGACCTTTTCCAATCCCGTGGCCACTGTTGCGTTTTCCAAACTTGCTGGCATATTGAGTGCAGCACTTTAACAGCATCGTCTTGTAGTATTTTAAATAACTCAGCTGGAATACTGTCATCTCCACTAGCTTTGTTGTTAGCAATGCTTCCTAAGGCCCACTTGACTTCACTCTCTAGGATGTCTGGCTCAGGGTCAGTGACCACACCAGCATGGACATCAGGGACATTAAGATCTTTCTTGTATAGTTCTTCTGTGTATTCTTGCCACCTCTTCTTAATCTCTTCTGCTTCTGTTAGGTCCCTGCCTTTTTTGTCCTTTATCATGCCCATCTTTGCACTAAACGTTCCTTTGATATCTCAAATTTTCTTGAAGAGATCTCTAGTCTTCCCCATTCTATTGTTTTCTTCAATTTCTTTGCATTGTTCATTTAAGAAGGCCTTCTTATCTCTCCTTGCTATTCTCCGGAAATCTGCATTCAGTTGCTTATATTTTTCCCTTTCACCCTTGCTTTTCACATTCCTTCTTTCCACAGCTATTTGTAAAGCCTCATCAGACAGCCATTTTGCTTTCTTGCATTTCTTTTTCTTTGGGATGGTTTTAGTGGCTGCCTCTTGTACAATGTTACAGACCTCCGTCCATAGTTCTTCAGGCACTCTGTCTACCAAATCTAATCCTCTAAATCTATTCATCACCTTCACTGTGTACTCACATGGAATATGATCTAAGTCATACCTGAGTGGTCTAGTGGTTTTCCCTACATTCTTCAATTTAAGCCTAAATTTTGCAGTAAGAGGCTCATGATCTGAATCACAGTCAGCTCCTGGTCTTGTTTTTGCTGTCTGTATAGAGCTTCTCCTTCTTTGGCTGCAAAGTATGTAATCAATCTGGTTTCGGTATTGACCATCTGGTGATGTCCATGTGTAGAGTCGTCTCTTGTGTTGTTGGAAAAGAGTGTTTGCTATGACTAGCTTGTTCTCTTGACAGAACTCTATTAGCCTTTGCCCTGCTTCATTTTGTACTCCAAGGCCAAACTTGCCTGTTATTCCGATTACTCCTTGACTTCCTACTTTAGCATTCCAATCCCCTACGATGAAAAGGACATATTTTTTTGGTGCTAGTTCTAGAAGTTGTTGTAGGTCTTCATAGAACCGGTCAACTTCAGCTTCTTTGGCATCAGTGGTTGGGGCATAGACTTGGATTACCGTGATGTTGAATGGTTTTCCTTGGATACGCACTGAGATCATTCTGTCGTTTTTGAGGTTGTACCCCATTACTGCCTTTCCCACTCTCTTATTGACTATGAGTGCAACTCCATTTCTTCTAAGGGTTTCTTGCCCACAGTAGTAGATATAATGGTCACCTGAATTAAATTCACCCATTCCCGTCCATTTCAATTTGCTGATTCCCAAGATGTCGACGTTCAATCTTGTCATCTCATGTTTGACCACATCCAGCTTGCCTTGGTTCATGGATCTTACATTCCAGGTACCTATACAATATTGTTCTTTACAGCATCGGACCTTCTTTTCGCTTCCAGATACATCCACAGCTGAACGTCCTTTCAGCTTTGGCCCAGCCGCTTCACTCTTTCTGGAGCTACTTGGAATTGCCCTCCGCTCTTCCCCAGTAGCATATTGGACACCTTCCGACCTGACGGGCTCATCTTCCGGCATCATATCTTTTAGCCTTTTAACATTGTCCATGGGGTTTTCTTGGCAAGGATACTAGAGTGGGTTGCCATTTCCTTCTCCAGTGGACCACATTTTGTCAGAACTCTCTGTCATGACCTGTCCATCTTGGGTGGCCCTGCATGGTATAGCTCATGGCTTCACTGAGTTACACAAGCCCCTTCGCCACGACAAGGCAGTGATCCATGAAGGGGGGGTGGCTGGATAGGAGGTTCTAATTTTTAGGGGCTGGAGAGCCTTAAGCCTCTGCAAGTTTTAAGGTAAACCCTTTGGGTCTAAAAACCATGCATTATTCTCCCCCACACCAACTCCAAAACATCTGGCTTTTTTCACTCCTGGAAGACTCTGGAGGGGAAGCTGGGACCCACAGATTGCCATACTTGGCCCAAGGTACCGTTTTCCATCACAATGTCAGTCCCCTCTCCTACATACTTCTGCAACCTGGGAAATAGTATTGATTTATCTTACAGGATTATTGTAAGAAATGCACTGGATAATAAGGCAGTGTGAAGTGCTTTGCTTCAACGAAGCTTTAAAACTGCCCTCAAAACTGCTTCACAAGCCACATGTTCCCTACCTATTAATGATGAATCAAAGTGAACATGTTTGTTTTGGAGGCTCTTTTAATTTTTTCCTGCAGAGCTTATGCTACAGCAGAAGATTGAGAAGTGACTTCTTTGGTAACTGATACAAAAAAATGCAGAAAGGAGCTGTGATGCTGTAGAAGAGTTTCCTGCTTTACTGGTCTGAGTGGTAGTGGTGTTGCAGTAAGTAATTCATTTACACCACTCTCCTCCTAGCTACTGGTGAGTGATTGTCAGCAGTGCACAAAAGACCCTTTCATGTCACTCACCTGTCCCAAAGACTTTCCAGTTGAGGGGCAGTTGAGGGGCTTGCATCAAATCCATCTAGCCAGGAGCTTCTTCACTAAGTCCTCTTGTAGAAGGCTGAAGAAACTTCTGTTAGCAGCCTTCTGCTGAGGTGGTGGCTGAAGGATCTCCCAAGTAAGGTGGCTGCACTGAACAGCAACCTGGGCAGCTCCAACATGGGAGTGTGCTATACCTCTGTCCCCATCAAAGTCACCCATCCTGGAACCCACTTGCTCAGCCAGCAGTGCCACCCAACCTGGGAAGTCCTTTGGCAGATACCAAGGTCAGGCTGGAGAGTTTCAGCATCTGCTGCTGAACTCTCTCAACCACTCATTAGATAATAAGTGATTGAGGCCTTTTGCATACTGCTGGTTTCTCTCTGTACTTCTTGTCATTGGTTGGTGGAAGGCAAGCAGTGCAAAAGAATTGCCCACTGTCCAAGAGAGAGATGCTCCACCTGAGAGGCTTTCCCATGCACTTAAGGATTTTTGGGCTCACTGCCTCCAGTAAGTGCTACAGAATACCTGCTGTCTGTGTTGCAGCTGCTCAGCCTGGGAAAATCTCAGCACTTGCCAAGGTGGCTTTGGCTGGTGGCTTTGACATGTGTTACTAGACTCTGAATAATTCATCAGCGTGGTTGGGAGAACCAAGTGGCATGAAAGGATGTTTTGTGCATTACTGCTGTCTTGTCAGCAGTCAGGAAAAGACAAGTGGATCAAAGATTGCTCACTATTTGCACTGCAGCGATTCAGCCTAGCATATGCCAAGGGATATCCAGGACTGGGCAGCTGTGGTGTCAACAATGGGTTGTGCTGCTATGCACATCAGAAGTATTGAGCCCCTTTGGCACATGCCATAGAGTCTTCCTGGCTGAGTGGCTTCAGTATGGAGGGCAATCCTTTGAGGCTGGGAAGCAGTTGAAAGAACCAGCAGACATGTCATGTCAATCAGCTCTCCCAAATACTTGCCAGCTCACAGGTAGTTGAGAAAGTTCATTAGGAGGAAATGAGCAGATTGAAGGGGAAGAAACACTTCATAAGAAGGCTGAGAAGACATAGCAAATGATTGCTTCTCTTACAACACTCATCCCAGTGTTTCTAAGCTGGGTGGATTCAGGAAATCCTGCAGAATTGCCTGAAGTTGCTCATTGTGGGAACACTTTGGAGAACATTAGAAGAGAAATCAAAGATATTTCTTCTTCAGTGCTTGTCTGAAGAGCTTTGAGTCCACCTGAATCCCTCCATCACTGAAAGAAATCAGGTAATCTCCAAAGCCAAATTCACTTCATCAAAGCAAATTCACTAGTTAATGTACAGTACATGAAGAGATTTAAACTCTGACAGCCATATACAGTACAACTCTTATGAGTACACAACTTTAATTAATATAAGAATTGCCACCCTAACATACTTTCAGTCTTCTGCATTTGTATTCACTAGTTTTTGCATAATCTGGCCCACAGCACTACTAAACAGAAACTTGGTGAAGTCTGGAAAGGAGCTTACACAGCTGTTAACAAAAGTAATTATTCAGTACAGAAATATCAGAAAGGGATGAGGGAGGAGTGATCAGGCCCTAGGCCCCTGCTTTATGGTATTTCTCAGAGTTTTGCCATCTACCCCTATTTATCATCTACATGGAACCTCTTGTACTGGGATATTCCCATTTTTAGTTCTGGATGAGGCAGCAGTCCTCTAGTCAGAATTGGTGCACAATTTGTGGTTCCTTCTAGACTTTAGGCTCCTGCTTGAATGTTCTAGATGAGTCTGCCCCCTTATCAGCTGCAACTGGTCCAGAATGCAGCAGCATAGGTAGTTATGGGCATGCCTCAGAATGTCCACATTACACCATTTACTTTGTGAGCTGCACTATTTTTGTTATATATCAAGGTGTGATTCAAAGTGCTGGTTGTCACTTATAAAACCCTTCATGGCATAAGGCCAGGTTATTCATGGGACCACTTGTCACCTATTAATTCTCCCAAAGTACTAGATCTGACAGAGTTGGCATGCTTCTATTAAGAAATGTTATTTGTTGGGACCCAGGAAACATGCCTTCTATGTTGCTTGCTTGCCCTGTGGAACAGCTTACAACTCCCACCCCCAATTCAGAGGACAGGGATTTTTGAAAGCCACTGAGGAATTAGCTGTTTCCATGGACCACAGTGTTGAGTGACTCCAACTCTGAGAGATATTTTATGAGTCCTCAGTTGCTACATGTTCTGTTTTGAGATTGATGTTTTTAATCTTGGTTTTTAAATTTGTTGTATGCCACCCAAAATTCTTTGAATTCGGTGTCCATGTAAAATGAATGAATGAATGAACAAATGCTGGCAGGTGAAGGGACATTATATAGGGTTAGGACTCCATGAAGTGTACCCTTTCCAGGCCTGCTGCTAGCCAATTAAGTAATATCAATTTGATGATGGCAGTAAGGTAGTGGCAGTACTTGGAGCACATACTGAAAGCCCCATGGCCTGATTTGGACCCTCAAAGCAAGGGCCAAATGACAACAATTTCAGAACTCACTACGAATTTTAAATGTTAATATGACATAGAGGGAAAAAATGATTAAGTACATGGAGAGTGTTACTTGTGGTGTTAATTGATTAATTGATATTTAATTAGGTGCAATTGTATCATTTAATTAAATCAAATTTAACTTTTGTTTTGACCTTACCTACTTTTTGCAGGACAGCTTCTGCCATGCCACTCAAAGGCCAACTGCAGGGCTTGGCCTAAAAAAGTCTGCATGTCTCTAACCTAATGCCATGCAAGTCTTTGGCTATTGCTACATCTTGGACTGGCCATCTCACAGATTTATTATGCTATACCAGTTCTCAACCTAGAAACTTCAGACATCCAAGATGAATTGGTTGCTCATCTATCCGACCTTTTAGGCAGATTCTTGAGGAGAGTTGTTTATTCCTGCATCCTGATTAGACATGGTCCAGGTTAAAATTCTGTACTCAAAGCACCTCCCAGACTTTCCTTTCTTTGAAACCAAGAGCAGGATCCTACAGCTTCTACATCCTAGTGCAACATTTTCTGCACCTCTTTGCCCTTTAAATCTTTAGTAGACTTGACTGCAGACCTCAGCTGCAAGAGGGAAAATGTTTTTTAGGCAGTTTCTGGGAAAGAATTTTACATTTCTTTTTCCAGAGCATGAAGTAAGGTTACATCAGCATCACATGTCTGTGCAGTAACTTTCCATAAGGAAAGTGCAATGAGATAACAGTTGTTCAACCAACTTTTTAATATTTTTCCCCCTATGGAGCACTTACATCTGCCAATTATTTTGGCAATAGCAGCATATAAAAATGTTTTTTCCATTTCTATTACATTCCAGAAAGTAGAATTTGGTCTTAGATTGTACTCAGTAGTCTTTGTAATTCATGCTTCTCCATCCCAAATCCGGTATTTTGCTTCATCTTTGGACCTTTGGCTCTGATCCTTTTTTTCCAGGACCTAGTCACATAAAGATCCCCCTCATTGCATTTTGTAATTATTTTACCAATCATTTTTAAAAACTAACAAATAAGCCAGTGGATGAAGCTAACCATTCCCAGAAAATTTCCCCCAAATATAAGCATTACCTTCATATGCTTTGCTGAAATGTTGAACTCCTATTTCTCACATGTTCCTTGTACTGCAATTTGCTGCCATCACCCAGTTCAAACACCAGGCAAAACTGAGTATTTGGCATTTGATATAGCTAAAGCAATCTTGCAATCAACACCCAGCTTATCCTGTGTAAACTTCAGCCTCTTTCGCTCTTCAAATCTCTTCATTTGTTCTTCATTGCTTTTTACTTCAACATCAACGTCCAGTGTTGTGATTCCTGAAGGACCAGTCATTGGTCTGAATCACTCTGCTCATCAACCATAGCTCTCTACTTCATTGCTCCTTTGAGGCTTCATTCCTCTAGTTTAGCTTTCCAGGAATTTGCTGACAGTGTAGTCACTGGCACACCCAATGCAGGAAGAGGCTACAGCTCAGTTTTTGAGCATGAATTCTGCATTCAAGAGCTCTCATATTTGATCTCTGGAATCTCCAGCTCAGTTTGGAAAAACTGAACCATGGTAGCTTGGAGAGCTGCTGTCATTTGGAGTTAACAATGCTGGGGGCTGGTATTCTGACTCAGGAAAAGCCAGCTTCCTATGATCCTATACCCTTTCTAATGCTTATTTGTTAGTAGGTTGGGTGTGATATCACTTAATCAATACTACCTTGTTATAATAAAAGTCCCCAGCAGAATCTACCTCTACTAGATTCTGTTCAAAATTTTGGGGTTGACTAGGAAAAAAAATTCCAGAGTGGAACATAAACAATTCTTTGGGTAGTTTTCCAGAATATTATTGGCTGGAAGAGTATAGAAGAAAAATAATAATTTAGCTCTTCTTTACTATTCTAGCAAGCCCTGCATTGGTTGAAATAGAGAGGACAAAAAAAGAACCATGGGATGCACTTTTTTACTATGGTTTTGGGATTAGGAATCTGTTAGGACTTTTTCAAAACATAAATATCATCCTCCCAGGAACAATTTAGCTTAATATCTCTCAGAAATGCCAGCTACCTTCTTCTAAAAACATCTGTGCATCAGGTAAGGTGAATTAGGGTGGACTTTTTCACATCACCTCACTCAGTGAGTACCATCTACAGGAGTTGCAGAAGCAGGTATTCTCTACCATTGCCCCTATACTTTGGATCAGCACCCCCTTCTAGAATGCAAATGTCCCCTTCATGTTAATATTTAGAACATTTATGAAGACTTGGCTGCTCAAGAAAGCCCTGGAAGACTGAATGAGGTGTTTGTTCCTCTACTAGAAATGGCTTTAATTGGATGTGTGTGTGTGGATTGGAACTATTCCTGGGGTCTAATATTGTGATATTATGTTTTTGATTTCTTGATTGTATTGATTTTGCTTTAATCCAGGGTATAGAGGGAAATAATAGAGCCAATAAGCCCTTTTCATATTCATTCTGTGCATATATATATATATATATACCTTTTCAAAGCTAGTTTGTAAAGCATGCCCTGCTTCTAAAAACAAAATGAAGAATATGTGTTACTTCATTTGGTGTGACTCCCAAATCCTTTTAGAGCAGTTCAATAGCTGGAAGAATATTCTTTGCCTGCATTATGCCTCATCAGATACAGAGTTCTGACTCTGAAGGGGAGAAATAAGACAGGAGATTACCCTTCTATTTCTATGCTGTCTTCTGAGACCAGATCTTTCTGAGGTCAGGATATTTTGCCCTTAAAATGGGCAAAGATGGATTCAAGGTACAGCAGGAAGGATTAAAAAATCCTAGGCCTCTCCAGATTGATTATCATTGGCTGACAAATACTGGAATGATGTACCCTGGTAATTCTCATTTTCTGTCTTTCAACCTTGTTCCTATCACCCTCTTTTAGAGGAGAAGAATGTAATAGCTGTGTCTATTAGTTGAAGGCTGCATATAGTGATCAGCCCAGATCTGTTAGCTCTAGGATAGGGATTAGGTGGTCCATACAGGACTTCAACAATTGGGACAAGTGCCAGAGATGAAATCTTGAGAAAATCCATTCCATCAATAGATGAAAAGAAGGGACCATCAAGGTCGTATTCCACCTGGCTTCCATGTAACATGTAATTTGCTTGATTGCTTGATTCTGTGCTTGTCTGTATTGTTATCATCTTTTAATCTTGTAAGGAGACTTCATGTTGTAATATACCTACAGTATGACAAAACCGTGTTGCTGTATAGGATTGAATGAAAAGTAATGCCTCTACCCCCATAACTTTAGTTTGAAAGCAATATTTTAATAAATAAAAGAAGAAAAATATCCTTTACATGAGCTCTTTTGTGAGCTTTATTTACTCCAACACATCATCATCACCATTCACTACACACTTCTGTCAATGTTGAGCAAGCTTAAAGCCATCACAAAAGACCTGCACACCTTGTTTCTTCAACCAGGTCCTAACAGTTGTTTCCATCTCTTCATTTGAATCAAACAGATGCCCATGAAGGTATTTCTTCAGTTGTGGGAAAAGGTGGAAGTTGCATGGCACCCAGTCTTCACCATATGGAGGATGGGAAATGTGCTGAGATCCAAGTTTTCAACTGCCCCTTGGGTGGCTTGTGAGGTGTGAAGCTTAGCATTTTCATGTTCCAGAAAAATTTCCTGCTTATGCTTCTAACTCTGCTTAACTGTTGTTTCAAAGTTTTGAGTTGTTGTTTCAAGTTGCAGTGTACTGCTCTGAGTTGAAAATGGTGCCAGTTTCAAGGAAATCCATGTGAATATCACCATGGGTATCCCCAAAAACTGTAATCATAAGTTTTCCTGCTGAAGCCTGGGGTTTGAATCCTCCTTCCCCCCAGAAGAAGTTTTGTAATGATATTCTATAAACTAGTGCTTCATTTCTGGGTCATAATGATGAGCCCATGTTTCATCAGCTGACACAAAGCTGTGAAGAAATTCCTCATCTTTATTCTCATAGCATGACAACAATTGCTGGCAAATTTCAACTTTCAATTCATAAACTTTCTTTGCTGTCACTAGCATGCAAGGAACATATTTTGCACAAACCTTCCAGTATTGAAGAACATCAATAATGTGACCTACACATTCCTGTGAATTGCCAGGCTTGACAACAATTTCCCTTAAAGCAATCTGCCAATTGTTCTTAATCAGTTCATCAACCTTTCTCAAGTGAAACGCATTGTGTTGATGTCACTGGTCATCAACTTTTTTCTTGATTACACAAATCAGCTCTTCCCAGTTTCACAGTCCTAACATTTCTTGGCCTAATGATACACAGTCATCACCATAAGCAACCTGCATTTGATGGTGAATTTCAGTTAGAAGGACTCCTTCAGCAGTTAAAAATTCAACCATGGCACATTGCTTAATGCACACTGATGAGCATTTACTGCAAACTTCCGTTTCACAAACAATAGCAACACCATCTTTTTTCAAAGCAACTTTTTGCCGCTGTAGCAAAAGAGCCAATGCTAGAAAGCATCAGAGCATAAATATTTCCATCTGTTGGCAACTTATAAGAAGCTACTTTTAATTCAACCCTCGTATATCTATAGTGCCAATAAATTCCCAGAGTGTAAACAACTGATCTTGAAATCAATGGGTTTTTTGTTCTTACAATGTATTGTTTTTTTTAGCTTTTCAGACAACCACTAAAGATATGTATTTGATTCTTTCTGCTTGTTTGATTTTTCAAAGTAATATGTACCACAGAACTGTACAAAGGAAAAGATCCAGAGGGATATTAGTTGGACTAAACACACCAGATTAGGGTTAATGTCTTTGTTTCATAGGTGATGTATTTCAATTCTTGTTTAGATTGCCTTAAGCACCGATGTCCTGAAATAGAGCAATGATCTTTGGGCTCAATAATGCATTTTCCACAAGGACAATGTTTCAGACTAAGACACACAATGTCTGTAATGTGCACAATTGTTCAGCATTGTGTCCTGAAGGAAAGCTTCTCAGCAGATAACCAAGTTTTTGCTCTAAATTGTGAAGACTGACAATCCTTTTAATTTCTCTTTGGCAAATGCAGCCGCTTTTGCAGGATCAGTGAGCTGTCACTTCCTCAAAAATTCTGTTTCGGTAAGGTATATTTCTCAAACATACCCATTATTGCATTCCCTTTTGGAATAAACAGTGTTATGCAAAGGGCAAAAAAGAGCAAGAAGCAGAAAATCAAATAAGGCATGAGATAATAAAAAAGGAAATATAAATATAGCTATACCATCTGTATGCACTACACTTCTCCAGACTTTTCTGTCTTTGCAAACCATCCTTGCTTCCACCATATCCATACCTCACTTCATCCATTGCCTTTGGTTCTTTAAACTTCTTACCTCTCACTTTTTCAGGATCACATCAGTTCCATCAACCCCAGTATTTTCAGTCTCCCTCTCCCACTTGACCCCTTCATTCTTCCTTCATATATGTGTTTTGCAATCCAGTCCTCATTCATTCTTCCTGTACGACCAAGCTGCCTCAGTGCACTTCTGTATTAGTCACTTACTTTTGTATTCAATTAACATTCATTCAGCACTTATTCATTCTTTATCCTATTTCTTCTTGTTTGATCAATACATTTTTAAAGTATCCCATCCCCATCACATTCAATTTACTTTTATATTTCTCCTGACATACCCAGCTCTCACTTCCATAGAACAAAGTAGGCAAAAATTACTTTTGCTTTTTTTAAAAAAAAAAAACATTTATTTCTTGCCACAGACCAAATGCTACCTATAACCTTTCTAGCAGCATTTGATCTTTCTTATATTTTTCTCATTCTTTTCCCCCCCTTTTAAGTAAGCCACATTTATATTTTTACATGGTTAAGCCAATTACATCATTTACACCTGCAATCTTACAATTTTTCATAATTCTCACTAAATTTATTACTTCCTTTTCATCACTAACATTTATTATTTTCAGTATTTATTTATATTACTGTATTATATAAAAAGGAATCAGAGGAAAAAGGAAATCTACAATGACATATAAATCTCTCTCTTTTTCTCTATCTCTCTCCAAACAAACAAAAGTAAATAGAAAAGAAAATCAGAACAGCCCCCCCCCCCCCAAACACACACACACGAACATCCACAGCTATATATAAACACACCAGTGAATTAAACTTTGTGTGGAATTAAATTGATCAGGTTTTTCATTATGTCAACAAAGAACCATTTCAAACCTGAGAACAAGACATTTCTTAAATCCAGGATTTTAAAACTGGAGAGGTAATTTCTTTCCAACAATACAAAATTGTCTTTTAAGATGAAATCCAACCTTAATAAGTCCAAAATTCTTTACAAAGCAAGAAATTCCAAGTTTTCATTAAGGAATTCAATATCACGTTAGATTTTGAAACCTTATTGATCATTTCAATATCATATTAACAATAATGTGAACATTAAGCCAGAATGAAAATTGGGAAAATTAAAACCCATATCTTCATATGGAAGTCACAATTTAGATAACTGGAGATTAGAGATCCAAGTGGAAGTATATTGGATTTATTCCAGTTCATTGAATAACCCGATAATTTATCAAACTTTTTTATATTACCCACAAATTTAGTAAAGAATCTTGATTACACCCAAAATATGTTCTATATATATGTTCAATTCCAGCCACCTTTATACCCCAAATATCATTTGGTTTGATTTCCAAACCAAATTAAATGTAAGAGGAAATAAAGAACATTATTTGACAATAGCATCCTCCACAAACAACTTGATGGATTTTAAATACCTTTTTTTAAAAATCCATTCAATCATGTCCAATTCTCAGAGGTTGCCTAGACAAGTCCCTACAGTTTTCTTGGCAAGGTTGTTCAGAAGTGGTTGCCATTGCCTATTTCCTAGGGCTGAGAGAGAGTGACTGGCCCAAAGTCACCCAGCTGGCTTTGTGCCTAAGGCGGGCTTTGTGCCTAGAACTCACAGTCTCTTAATTTCAAGCTTGGTGCCTTAATCACTACACCAAACTGGCTGTCTTTATACCTTACAGGCCTTTAAAAGAGCACTCAGAACATGGCTCTTTCTCCAGACCTTGGGACAGAGTGTCTGAGATGTCTTTTTGCTGGACTTTTATCTCTGTGGGCAAGGGAGAGATTCAGTTGTTGTTCCCTCCAAATGATGCTGTCTTTTGGGGTTTTATTCTGATTTTTTTTCCACTGTTTTTAATATGTTAGCTGTCCAGCACTAACTCATTGGAGTTGGGTGGCCTAGACATTCAAAATATAAACAAATAATCAATTTAAATGGGTCTGGCAATTGAGCAAGCCCTTTAATGTGATTTTTTTTTTTTTAGTATGACTGTTGTTCTGTGAATTTCGTTAGATTGTCTCAGGCACCATTCTTTTATGTTATCATTGTGGGGGGGGGGGGGGGTTTCGGTTGCTTTTTTTGTTTCTGTCAGATTTTAATTCTTGCTAATGAGGGTCACAGTTGGTATGTTGAGAGGCTATAGAAATTGATATAATAAAATAAATATTTCATTTGATTTATATAGCTGCCATTTTCCAAAGTGAATTTGATGGTGAATGTAATTTAAAAACATCCATATAAATAACAATCAACAAAAATAACTAAGGATTAAGATCTTAATAGTTAAGCCAAGGTTTTGAAAAAAAAGTTTACTCTTATTGTGATGGATTCTTATGTCACTATATGTCCAACAAACTACATTCTAACCAATAATCTTAAAGTGTATTCCACATATGTGGCTGAAAATTACTTGAAATAGTATTATGATCAACCAAAGGGTCCAAAAATTGATTAAAATCAATAGCTATAATTACATGTTCCACCTTCAAGGTAAGAAGATGAACAAAGCATTCTTTAAAACTTCTGGTTTGTCTTTCACTGGACCATAATAATTAATAAAAGCTCCAAATATCTGATCACCAAAATTTAAAAAAACCCTTCAGTAGCAGATATTTCTTTTTCCATAGCTAAATTAGAAAACTTATTACTCAAAACTAGTAAATTAGAAAACTTACTACTCTCCTAGCCAATTTTGAGTTACCACAGATATATATCTGACTTAATCATTTCCTTGAAAAGAAATCCTCATTAGGAAGTATATTGTAAAAAATACCCTACATATTTTAGACTACAGAACTCAGAGGGACATTTTAGACTTTAACATTCCATGAGACAATTAAAGATGACATACTGTAAATATAAAATCTGCATGTTACATATTGATATTTTTTTCTTTCAGTTCCACTCTTAACTTCTGCTTTCAAAATAGGATATGAAATGAAAATCTGATCCTTCATTGTAATGAGCAGCACTTAAGCCATTTTTTAATGTGAAAATTATGAGGAAGTGGTTTCAAAAATCAGGAAGGCCAGGAAACATGAAGAAGGAGGCCAGGAGAGGATCAAAGAGTAATTGGTGGGTGCAAAGCCAAATAAAATACAGTGTATACTGTATTTTATACTAAAATTCTTTGTATAATTTTGGAAAGGAGACATCTGGTTATTAAAAGTGCTACAACAAGTGGAAGCTAACCCAGAACTGTGGGATAGTTCAAGTCATGAAGGAAACTTCACGTCAAATTGTTCATCTCCTTTCCAACTCTAACTACTTGTTTCTGGTCTCCTTAGAAACATCATTTCTTTTACTAAGTCTGCATCTAAGCCTTTAGGAAAACTGCTACATTTGCTGTCAGATTGAAATACGTTCCATTAAAACAAGAATAAATTGTGGCAATCTACTTCTAACTATTTCTTCTAAGAACAGAAATGACATCTTAAATTTCTTACTTGCATAAAGAAAATGATTCACTTTCCCATTTATAATACTAGAAATCAATATACGACAGTAGTGAGACATTAATTTCATTTAGATTTAGGTTTCTTGTTTGCTGTTTTTCAAAGTAAGACCAATTTGTAATTTTGATGGTTCGATTAGTTACTTTTAACCTTGTATTAAAATATGACTGTAGGAACTAAACTTCCTGTTGATAAAGGTTATTCAACCTAGGCCCAAAAATAGCTAGAGGGAGCTTGCAAGTAGATTCTTTTGGGGAGAGATGGGGTTTGGTTAAGTTTGTTTTTTGTCATGAAGCCTCTTCTTCCCAATTCTTTCAAACTAGAAGGATATTGGGGGTGAATTGTTTCCTCCTACCTGACTGGAAAAGTTGGTTGTAGGGTGCAGCACATGAGTGCATAGGAAACTGCTTCCCATCAAGTTAGATCACTGGTTGCTGTAGCTCAGAATCATTATTAAGCACCTTGTAGCAGATCTCCAGTTTTTCAGAGGGAAGTTTATACTCAGCCCCACTGCTGATGTTGGGAGTCAAACCTGAGGCTTTTTACTTGCAAGCCATATGCTGTAACCTTGAGCACTTAAAAGATGACAACTATGTTCTTATGATATACATCATCAGGATCTCTAGTGACAGCTAAAAGTTTAGGAAAGGTGAAGGGCTGCACCTTTATAATTGAAAAGACCTCTAGAAGAGTGCTTAGCCTTAGACATATATCATCTTGCAGTGAGCCCATTGTCTGAGTTAGCTTGAGTCATACCATTTAACCAGAGCAATTTAGGAGGAGCCAAAGAAAATTAAGGGGGGGCACTGTCTCCCCTAATCACCCCCCCCCCCCCCAGCTACAGACCTGCTTTCCTCTGCAGTATGTCCAAATATTTTAAAACTAAAAGAAAGAGAAAGAAAAGGAATTACTCATAAAGGAACAAAATAAACAAGGAATAGGGGGAGGGGGAAGAGAGAGCATTGTGGAGGAGACAAGCAGGACAAGACCTCTAAAGCAACGGTATCACTTTAAGGACCTTCTGGGGTTTCAGCTGAAGCTTGGTCTGGTCTTAGGGGATGCCACTGTGAATCAGGATGAGTTCTTCCCTTGTTAATCCTTTTTTATTGTTCCAAGAAAGCTAAGAGCCTTCAGAACAGCGTTTCTTCCTCTCTAGCAGTTATGGCTGCTGTAAAAGAGCAGAGATCTTTTCAGTTGTGAAAGTGCAGCCCTTTGCCCTTCCCAAAATTTTAGCTGATACTAGTGAACATATGACCTGAGGATGTATATAATCAGTACCCAGTCCTTATCGTTTAAGTGCTCAAAGTTACAGCACAAAGTTTGCAAACAGAGGAGGACAGTCTTTCCCCCCATCCAATCTCAGTCTCCATTTAAAACTGGAGCCCAGATTTCCCTCTCTCAATGTTACCATAGGTCCCAAAGCTCCCACCTCTCAGGCCTTTTCCAGATGGCAGCATGAACAAGTCAAGCTTCAGGCTCTGTCCTTAAGGCCAGAGCCTTCATCCCTTTACTGACCTGACCATGCAAGGCTTTGTTCTTTTCTATTCTGTCACTATTGTCCCTACCTGTTCCTCAATCTGCATTTCCCCATTGTTCTAAGCATATAATTGACTGCTAATTGTATCTACAGTTTCCTTCACAGATCAAAAAAAATGTTGCTTGAGTAAGTTGCATCAGATTGCCTTGAATTCCCTGCTAGGTGAAATTCTAAGCATAGCTTTTTTTTTTTTAAGCATATTTAGCTTTCAGATTTTTTTAAAAAAAGGATATTATATGAGTATTGCTGGAGGAAAAATATTTTTAGGAAATATTAGTTCTAAATGCATTTGCAAGTCAAAGACAAAAGACCAGGTTATGTTTGGGGTTGTATATTATTAGATGTTACTGTTGTGCTTCTTGTACAGATTTTGCAGCCATAGGAAATGTAGTTACTGTAAGGCAAATGGCAAAAGGAAAATATGTTTTATTCATGTAAAAACAGGGCAGCACTTGGTTGGCATGATTGTGGCTACCATCTTGAATTCTTTTGACCTGCTTCTGTGGACACTATTGATGCTAGTATTAATCTTTCACTGAAGACCCTTCCGATACACCTCAAGGAATCTCAGGAATCTCAGACTTTTCCTGAAACCCAAACTGAAAATCATTGTCCTAAAACAAAGCTATAATTCTTATGAATTTTTGGAGGGGACCCAGAAGATCAACAGGAAATGTTGGATTTCCTCATCTGAGGTCAGAGAGAAAACTCTAACCCTCTGAATGGAATCACTTACATAGGTAGCTGGATGGTGAGTGATTTATACCCAAACTCTTTCAGTTTGCTTTAAATAACTTGAATATAACATTATTTTACAAATATGCCTCATAAAATGAAAAGACCTTCAAATGTTTCAAGCCAAGTGCTTCACTCCAAATCCTTGATAGAGAGGAAGTGGCAATGGATTCTTCCTCAAGTTCCAATGATTAGATAGAACCATTATTGGTTCCAATGGATTAGAACCATAACCATTATGTAGAACCTGGTGTATTGCTTTCTTAGCAAGAATAATGAGCTTTCCAAAGATATGGACAATACATTTTAGAAGTTTGGAAACTGGGATATCTGGGATTCATGGAGATCTTAAATTTATGAAAATTCAAGCTTTTAAATTTAAGTTTGAAGCATTTAAGAGAATTATTGTTATTTCTCATGAAGCCAGAATGAAGGCCTTAGAAGGAAAGGATCAGTCTCACAATAAACTCATTACAAAACTACAGACAGAACTCCTTACATTATATGGGCCACTCATCAGAAATAACTGAAAAATAATTCACCTACATTTGGATGCTGAGCTACAGAAGCATTTGTTAAATTACATAAAAGAATGCATTCAGGAAATCTTCTGATTGCCAGTTGATTTTAAACTCATATAACAGATGCTTGCAGATTAAGAACAAGAGGCAATTTGTCATGGAGATCTAACCCTATAATTGCTAAATTTCTGAATTCCAATGCTAGAGACCACCTTTTACAACTTTCAGAACAAACTATTGAATAGAAATGCCATGGAAGTAAACTCATGTTTTATCCAGATCTTCTTTTACAAGTGCTTCACTTAAAAAAAACCACTTCAGTTTGGTGTGTACACTGGCAAGGAACAAGAAAGTCAAATATTACTCTTGTATCCAACAATCTTCTGCCTCTCTCTTAGAAAGGGAGACATCAAAAGATTTACAAGTACTTCTGGTTCTGTGGAAATTCCGCAGGCTGTGTGCTTAATTGATAACTAACAGCTTTGACTTTTTTCTCTCTCTCTTCATCTCCCCCCGCCTTCCCCCTCCCCCCCTTTAACAGTTGTTACTATATAAACTTGAAAGTTATTATTCCATATCTTTGTTCCCAGGGTCAGAGGTCTCAGTGTAAGGGGCCTGTAACCTAAGCTGAACAAGAGGTTTAATGTGGAAAGTTTTTTTTTTAATACTGTGTTTTTTAAAAAAAACTTTAGTCCAGTGGGGATGGTTGCCTTTTTGTTTTATTTTTCACATTATGTTTATCATTTTTCAATTTAGATCCATACTCTCCATTTAATTTTTTTCTTTGTCTGTAAGTATTCATTAGTTACTAAACTTATTATAGTGCAAGATATATCTATCATTGGGAAGTTGCCCTTGACAAATATTTTGTTTACAAGGAGGCATGGAACTTAAAATATAAGTTTTGGAATATAATGCAGGTTGGAATATAAATGCAGGTTTTGTTTTTTTTCCAAATATAAGTTTTGGAATATATTGCAGTTGGAATATAAATGCAGGTTTGTTTGTTTTTTTTAAGGAATAAATTTGCAACAAGTTGGAAAAATTGCAACCAGATATCATTGTGCTGCAAGTAACACAGCCTAGGTGCTGGACTGGAGATTAGTAGCTTGGACAATATCTTCCTCAAATAAAGCATGTAGAGTTGCTATTATGTTGAATAGCAATCTTAAAATTGATGTGGAATATGAACACAGTGTCATGAAGGACTCTTCATTCCTTTCATAGTAAAGATATACACTATCAAGATTGCTTCAATTAATTTTTATGGCCCTATCAAGAAACATTTCATAGATCTTTCACTAAATTATATTCTGCAATTCATTAATATATATTTTGTGATGGAGATTTTAACTTGATTCAAGAGTCTCAGAAGGACTTCAACTTTATTTTTTTCTCAAAATTGGAAAGTACTGCAGGTATATATATTGGAACTTAATATAAATTTAGCTTTTTTAAAATTTTGATTCAAAAGATTTTGAAAATGGATTTGCAGTTGAAACCAGAGAACTTCCTTTTAGGTATGATGGACAAACAAATGGAAAGACAATACAGAAACTTATTTCTCTATATGATAACCACAGCGAGACTTTTATATATGCAAAAATGGAAGGATTTACAAATATCTACAGCTGAAGAACGGATATTGAAGTTAATGGAACTGGAGGAGATGGTGACATTGACTACTTTGCTTAAAGAGAAGACATTGTCTAGGTTTGTTTCTAATTGGAAACCACTTTTGGACTTTTTGCTTGATACTCAAAAAAATGCAGTTTTGATTTTGGGATTTGATGAATGATGCATTTATACCTATAGAAATATGCTGTACATATCATATGTATTGTTGAAATAGATTGATTCTATGGTTTTTTTGAATGCTAGACTAAACATTATTTTTTACTATATAAATTTTTAGATATTAGAGTAAGAGGTGAATGTATTTTACATTTATACTTGTACCAAAGAAAGTTGAAAGTTACTTTTCTCTTTCTATGCTTTTTCTTTTTTGATGTTTTTCTTTTCTTTTCTTTTAACTTTTTTGTATTTTAATCTTTCTGAAATTTAATAAAATTTACAAAAAAGAAAAAAGAAATTTGTCATTTTTAAATCCAAAATATAGGAATTATACTTTTTGGTATATGGACAACATTGTTTTAGGTTAGATTTTTTTTTTTTAATTCCTCCTGCTTTGGTGGATCAAATTATGACTCTTCAAGAGGCCCCACTGCAATCTCATACCATGCTTCAGTGACTCTAATTCTGAGATTGAAAAATTATAAATCATCCAAAATTCTAGATGGTATCTGAATATTTCTTTTCTAAAGGATTCTCCTTTTGTGGAATATGTAAAGAAGGAAATATGTTCTTTAAATAATAGTATGTATAGTAATATGGCTTTATCAATATGCTAGTCCTGTGATATGAGTTCAACACATATTTCCAGGGATCTATTATCTATTTCCTCCTTCATGGATCACTGCCTTGTTGTGGCGAAGGGACTTGTGTAACTCAGTGAAGCCATGAGATATACCGTGCAGGGCCACCCAAGACAGACAGGTCATGACAGAGAGTTCTGACAAAATGTGGTCCACTGGAGAAGGAAATGGCAACCCACTCCAGTATCCTTGCCAAGAAAACCCCATGGACAATGTTAAAAGGCTAAAAGATATGATGCTGGAAGATGAGCCCGTCAGGTCGGAAGGTGTCCAATATGCTACTGGGGAAGAACGGAGGGCAATTCCAAGTAGCTCCAGAAAGAGTGAAGCGGCTGGGCCAAAGCCGAAAGGACGTTCAGCTGTGGATGTATCTGGAAGCGAAAAGAAGGTCCGATGCTGTAAAGAACAATATTGTATAGGTACGTGGAATGTAAGATCCATGAACCAAGGCAAGCTGGATGTGGTCAAACATGAGATGACAAGATTGAACGTCGACATCTTGGGAATCAGCAAATTGAAATGGACGGGAATGGGTGAATTTAATTCAGGTGACCATTATATCTACTACTGTGGGCAAGAAACCCTTAGAAGAAATGGAGTTGCACTCATAGTCAATAAGAGAGTGGGAAAGGCAGTAATGGGGTACAACCTCAAAAACGACAGAATGATCTCAGTGCGTATCCAAGGAAAACCATTCAACATCACGGTAATCCAAGTCTATGCCCCAACCACTGATGCCAAAGAAGCTGAAGTTGACCGGTTCTATGAAGACCTACAACAACTTCTAGAACTAGCACCAAAAAAATATGTCCTTTTCATCGTAGGGGATTGGAATGCTAAAGTAGGAAGTCAAGGAGTAATCGGAATAACAGGCAAGTTTGGCCTTGGAGTACAAAATGAAGCAGGGCAAAGGCTAATAGAGTTCTGTCAAGAGAACAAGCTAGTCATAGCAAACACTCTTTTCCAGCAACACAAGAGACGACTCTACACATGGACATCACCAGATGGTCAATACCGAAACCAGATTGATTACATACTTTGCAGCCAAAGATGGAGAAGCTCTATACAGACAGCAAAAACAAGACCAGGAGCCGACTGTGGCTCAGATCATGAGCTTCTTACTGCAAAATTTAGGCTTAAATTGAAGAACGTAGGGAAAACCACTAGACCACTCAGGTATGACTTAGATCATATTCCATGTGAGTACACAGTGAAGGTGATGAATAGATTTAGAGGATTAGATTTGGTAGACAGAGTGCCTGAAGAACTATGGACGGAGGTCTGTAACATTGTACAAGAGGCAGCCACTAAAACCATCCCAAAGAAAAAGAAATGCAAGAAAGCAAAATGGCTGTCTGATGAGGCTTTACAAATAGCTGTGGAAAGAAGGAATGCGAAAAGCAAGGGTGAAAGGGAAAGATATAAGCAACTGAATGCAGATTTCCGGAGAATAGCAAGGAGAGATAAGAAGGCCTTCTTAAATGAACAATGCAAAGAAATTGAAGAAAACAATAGAATGGGGAAGACTAGAGATCTCTTCAAGAAAATTGGAGATATCAAAGGAACGTTTAGTGCAAAGATGGGCATGATAAAGGACAAAAAAGGCAGGGACCTAACAGAAGCAGAAGAGATTAAGAAGAGGTGGCAAGAATACACAGAAGAACTATACAAGAAAGATCTTGTATAGAAGAACTATACAAGAAAGAAAGGCCTGGCGCAATATGGTTCATGGGGTCATGAAGAGTCGGACACGACTTAACGACTGAACAACAACAATTATCTATTTCAGCTCTGCAAAACAGAGGCTGAGAGAGTCTAATCTTACACAGCTGGAAAAGACAATTAAAGATTCTCTTTTGTTATATGCCAGAAACCCCACAGACAAATCATAGCAAGCATTTATAGTAATAAAGCTTACATTGGGGCTACTACGCTCAGAACAATTTGAATATTCTTTGAACTATATGAATCAGTGCTACTTGGATTCAGAAAGCTGAGAAAGTTATTGGATTATTGTTTGAAACAACAAAAGGAAGAATAGATAGATAGATAGATAGATAGATAGATAGATAGATAGATAGATAGATAATAGACAGAGGCAGAATTAAGGCCAGTGATGGACAATCATTTACTGAGACAAAATCTATTAATTATCAGTTTCATTATTTTTATTTTGTTGTTGTTGTTCAGTCGTTAAGTTGTGTCCGACTCTTCGTGACCCCATGACCATATTGCGCCAGGCCTTCCTGTCCTTCACTGCCTCCCTGAGTTTGCTCAGTTTCATGCTCATTGCTTCAGTGATGCTATCTAACCATCTCATCCTCTGCCATACTCTTCTCCTTTTGCCTTCAATCTTTCCCAGCATCAGGGTCTTTTCTAAGGAGTCCTCTCTTTACATTAGGTGACCAAAGTATCTGAGCTTGAGCTTCATTATCAATCCTTCCAATAAGCAGTCAGGGTTGATTTCCTTTAAGATTGACTGGTTTGACCTCCTAGCAGTCCAGGGGACTCTTAAGAGTCTTCTCCAGCACCACAGTTCAAAGGCATCAATTCTTTGGTGCTCAGTCTTCTTTATGGTCCAGCTCTCACAGCCATACATTACTACTGGAAAAACCATAGCTTTGACTATGCAGATCTTTGTCAGCAAGGTGATGTCTCTGCTTTTTAATGTGCTATCTAGGTTTGCCATAGCTTTCCTCCCAAGCGTCTTTTAATTTCATGGCTGCAGTCTCCGTTTGCAGTGATCTTGGAGCCCAAATAAATGAAGTCTTTTACTACTTCCATTTCTACCCCTTCTATTTGCCAGGGATTGATGGGTCCAGATGCCATGATCTTAGTTTTTTTAATGTTGAGTTTCAAGCCGGCTTTCGCACTCTCCTCTTTCGCCCTCATCAAGAGGCTCTTTAGTTCTTCTTCACTTTCTGCCATTAGGGTGGTATCGTCTGCATATCTGAGGTTATTGATGTTTCTCCCTGCAATCCTAATTCCGGCTTGTGATTCTTCCAGCCTGGCATTTCTCATGATGTACTCTGCATATAGGTTAAAGAAGTAGGGTGACAGTATACAGCCTTGTCGTACTCCTTTCCCTGTTTTGAACCAATCGGTTGTTCCATGACCGGTTCTAACTGTTGCTTCTTGGCCCGCATACAGATTTCTCAGGAGACAGGTAAGATGGTCTGCTACCCCCATCTCTTTAAGAATTTGCCACAGTTTGTTGTGATCCACACAATTGAAGGCTTTTGCATAGTCAATGAAGCAGAAGTAGATGTTTTTCTGGAACCCTCATGCTTTCTCCATGATCCAGCAAATGTTGGCAATTTTATCTCTAGTTCCTCTGCCTCTTCAAAACCCAACTTGTACATCTGGTGGTTCTCGGTTCACATACTTCTGAAGCCTAGCTTGTAGGATTTTGAGCATAACCTTGCTAGCATGTGAAATGAGTGCAATTGTGCGATAGTTTGAACATTCTCTGGCATTGCCCTTCTTTGAAATTGGAATGTAAACTGACCTTTTCCAATCCCGTGGCCACTGTTGCATTTTCCAAACTTGCTGGCATATTGAGTGCAGCACTTTAACAGCAAATAACTCATCTGGAATACTGTCATCTCCACTAGCTTTGTTGTCAGTAATGCTTCCTAGGGCCCACTTGACTTCACTCTCTAGGATGTCTGGCTCAAGGTCAGTGACCACACCAGCATGGACATCAGGGACATTAAGATCTTTCTTGTATAGTTCTTCTGTGTATTCTTGCCACCTCTTCTTAATCTCTTCTGCTTCTGTTAGGTCCCTGCTTTTTTTGTCCTTTATCATGCCCATCTTTGCACTAAACGTTCCTTTGAAATCTCCAATTTTCTTGAAGAGATCTCTAGTCTTCCCCTTTCTATTGTTTTCCTCGATTTCTTTGCATTGTTCATTTAAGAAGGCCTTCATCTCTCCTTGCTATTCTCTGGAAATCTGCATTCAGTTGCTTATATCTTTCCCTTTCATTTTTGCTTTTCACATTTCTTCTTTCCACAGCTATTTGTAAAGCCTCATCAGACAGCCATTTTGCTTTCTTGCATTTCTTTTTCTTTGGGATGGTTTTAGTTGATACCTCCTGTACAATGTTACGGACCTCCGTACATAGTTCTTCAGCCACTCTGTCTACCAAATCTAATCCTCTAAATCTATTCATCACCTTCACTGTGTACTCACAAGGAATATGATCTAAGTCATACCTGAGTGGTCTAGTGGTTTTCCCTACGTTCTTCAATTTAAGCCTAAATTTTGCAGTAAGAAGCTCATGATCTGAGCCACAGTCGGCTCCTGGTCTTGTTTTTGCTGTCTGTATAGAGCTTCTCCATCTTTGGCTGCAAAGTATGTAATCAATCTGGTTTCGGTATTGACCATCTGGTGATGTCCATGTGTAGAGTCATCTCTTGTGATGTTGGAAAAGAGTGTTTGCTATGACTAGCTTGTTCTCTTGACAGAACTCTATTAGCCTTTGCCCTGCTTCATTTTGTACTCCAAGGCCAAACTTGCCTGTTATTCCGATTACTCCTTGACTTCCTACTTTAGCATTCCAATCCCCTATGATGAAAAGGACATCTTTTTTTGGTGCTAGTTCTAGAAGGTGTTGTAGGTCTTCATAGAACCGGTCAACTTCAGCTTCTTTGGCATCAGTGGTTGGGGCATAGACTTGGATTACTGTGATGTTGAACAGTTTTCCTTGGATTCACACTGAGATCATTCTGTAGTTTTTGAGGTTACTGCCTTTCCCACTCTCTTATTGACTATGAATGCTACTCCATTTCTTCTAAGGGTTTCTTGCCCACAGTAGTAGATATAATGGTCACCTGAATTAAATTCACCCATTCCCATCCATTTCAATTCGCTTATTCCCAAGATGTCGATTTTCAATCTTGTCATCTCATGTTTGACCACATCCAGCTTGCCTTGGTTCATAGATCTTACATTCCAGGTGCCTATACAATATTGTTCTTTACAGCATCGGACCTTCTTTTCATTTCCAGATACATCCACAGTTGAACATCATTTCGGCTTTGGCCCAGCTGCTTCACTCTTTCTGGAGCTACTTGGAATTGCCCTCCGCTCTTCCCCAGTAGCTTATTGGACACCTTCTGACCTGAGGGGCTCATCTTCCAGTGTCATATCTTTTAGCCTTTTGACATTGTCCATGGGGTTTTCTTGGCAAGGATACTGGAGTGGGTTGCCATTTCCTTCTCCAGTGGACCACATTTCGTCAGAACTGTCTGTCATGACCTGTCCATCTTGGGTGGCCCTGCATGGTATAGCTCATGGCTTCACTGAGTTACGCAAGCCCCTTTGCCATGACAAGGCAGTGATACATGAAGGGGATTATTTTTATACTCAGTTATATAAATTAGGGACTTTTGTAAGTGGATAATGGGGTTGATGGGCTGGATAATGGGGTTGATGGGCTACTCATCAAATTTGCAGATGACACAAAATTGGAAGGTCTGGCAAACACCCAGGATGAAAGAATGACATTGCAATCTAACCTGGACAGGTTGGAAGACTGGGCTGAAAGGAACAAGATGTCCTTCAACAGGGAGAAATGTAAGGTAGTACATTTGGGGAGGAAAAATGTAGGGCACACATACAGGATGGGGGACTCATGGCTTGGAAGCTCTACATCAGAGAAAGACCTGGGTGTGGTCATAGACAACAAGCTGAACATAAGCCAGCAGTGTTAGACAGCTGCTAGGAGGGCTAATGCAGTTTTGGGCTGCATTAGGAAAATCATTATATCAAAGACGTGGGAAGTCATTATCCCCCTCTACTCTGCACTAGTGAGACCACACCTGGAGTACTGCATACAATTCTGGGCACCATATTTCCAGAATGATATTGACAGGTTAGAACAGGTTCAGAGGAGGGCAACAAAGATGATACAGGGACTTCAGGACATGTCCTATGAGGACAGGCTGAAGGAACCTGGGCTGTTCAGTCTGGAGAAAAGGAGACTAAGGGGAGACATGATAGCAGTGTTCAGGTACATAAAGGGGAGCCATAGGGAAGATGGTCAGGAACTCTTTTCCATGGCCACAGAAACTAGGACCAGAAATAATGGGTACAAACTGCAGCTACCTAGATTTCACTTAAATATAAGGAAAAACTTCCTGATGGTTAGATCTGTACAACAGTGGAACAGGCTACCTACGGAGGTTGTGAATTCTCCATCTCTGGAGGTTTTTAAGAAGAGGCTGGACAGTCACCTCTCGGGGATGGTTTAATTGGTTTCCTGCATATTGCAGGGGGTTGGACTAGATGATCCATGTGGTCCCTTCCAACTCCAAAATTCTATGATTCTATGATTCTATGATTCTATGAATAGCAAGTTATACATTTCCTGGGAAATATTGAAATGGAAGATATTTCCTATAAAACTATATATAAACTGGCACAACCACTGACATTAGAAGAAATCACAGGAACAATTCAATCTATGAAACCGGGGAAAGCCCCTAGATCAGATGGGCTTTCAGCTGAATGGCATAACTTTCCACATACCTCCTGGCATCTATATTGTTAGAGGTTTATACTCAATCATTTAATGTCTCTATATTTCTTTTATAATTTTATGAGGGTTATATTACAGTAACATTAAAGTCTGGGGAAGAGTGTATGAGATATGGAAATTATAGACCAGTATCTTTGCTCAGCTATAGCCAAGGGTACAGAATAGAATTGAATACCTTCTATAATCCAGCCATCTTAGTCTGGATTCATTAAAAAAAATAGACAAGCATCTGGCAATATTCACCTGGTGATTGATACTGTGTATGCTGAATAAGTCTTTGATATGGTTCAAATCACATTTATGAAGTGTGTTCTAAGTTTCCACAATCTTTTACTCACTGGATTTCAATCAGGTATCTTCATGCAGTGATCTGAATTATTACATATAGATTTGTCTCTCAATCTATCAAGTTATTTTATGGCACTCATTAAGGATGTCCTTTATTTCCATTAATCTTCAATTTTGTGGAGTGTTTGATGCTCTCTGAGCTTGGTTGTTTGATTGCAACCAACCAACATTTCATTACCTAACTAGGTAACATCATCAGTGCCAATGAGTGTGGGGTTTGCTCCCTGTTTATATACAGTAGCTTGCCCTGCCAGTGTTGGTGGGGGTGTGGTTTTCAAAAATATATCATTGGGTTTTTCTTTTAACATCTATGGCTTTTAGGGAAAGACACCTTCTTTGAATATTACCCTCTTTGGGCTTACATGGACAGTTAAGTGTATAACACCTTTGAAATCATTGCAAGTTTTAGGGTATATTAAACAGGGAATTTTGTTTCCAGTCTTGAAAGCTGCCAGGCACATTTGGTCATTAATATGTGAATGGTTATATTCTGAACCTGAATTACATGAGAAATTGATGTTGTATAATAACCCAAATTTGGAAATAGCAGAGAGAAATTGCTTGGACCAAACAAAGGATCAATACTTTGAATAGTTGATTTCTCATAGTTGTTTTCAAGAGTTTATGATATTAAATTTTGAATATGACTTACATGCACTTGCTTGGCAATATATACTCATGTAATTGAAACATGTATTGACTAATAAAGGAGAAAACCTGATCTAAGAGGTAGCTTGGCTTAATAAAATGGCTTCAGCTTGCTAAAGAGCACTGACCTGGTGCAAAGAAGCACAAATAGAGGAACAGCTTATGCAGCTCGATAAAGCAGAAATGAAACCTCAAGGAACAGTTGTGAGAACAGGGAGGTCACCCCTCAAGCTGCAAATGCTTGTTGGATTAAGGCTATTAATAAAAAACGGAAATCAAGTTGCTAGGAAGTGGGATTTAGTTGCTATGAGGTGCTGCTCTGGTTCACGTAAACAGGATCACTATATAGGCTTTTGCCTTGCCCCTCATTATTGGGCAGAACCTTATAATCTCCCCCTGCACAGTTACAATGAGCCTGGCTCAAAGCAGAGAGGGTATGTGTCTGCTGAATGCGCGAGTGACTGTCTCCCTTTGGCAAAATGCAGCAGAGCAAGGCTGTGCATTGTCTCCTTAGCCGCCCCAACCTGGGTCAAGGCACAAGTCTTCGACCCATAGCATCGGATTGCAAGGGAAGGGGAATATGGCACACATATTCTCACTGGCTGCAAAAGTGTGTGAGTGATATTAGCAGACCAGGATAATCGGAAAGTTGGGTAAACTATTCAGCTCAAGATGGAAGGTTGCCGTTTCCCTTGAGAGGATCCTTTGACCCCAAAGTTCTGAACCATTTGCAACCCCTAAAACAATGTTTTAAAAGAGTGGACATTGGATCTTTATTTTTCCTTTTTGTGTGTGTGTGCTGGAATTTTGCTAAGAAATGTGAAGGTTCTTTCATTCACGTGATCTGGTCTTGTCAAATTATAGAATCATTTTGGTTTCAGGTCATTACCTAAGTTAATACAGTTTCGGAAAGAAATTATCTATCTATCTATCTATCTATCTATCTATCTATCTATCTATCTATCTATCTATCAGGTTTGTATGGCCACCCATCTTGGAACACAATTCATTTATAGTTAGGGATCTTATGTGATATCAAATTATATTCCTAAAATGTGAAATTTTCATTTATAAAAATGGATTCAGAATATGATTCTCTTATCTATTTTTGAAAAGTCTCTGTTTTTTAAAAAATAAGAAGATGAAGCAATATGTTTCTGTATGTTCAATATAGAATGAGAAGCTTAAGGATTGAATTAATTTGATATCAATATATATGGATATTTTTTTCTTTTACCACATTTAGTCTATTTTAATCACCATCATTTGTCTTTTTTCCCTATTGACATTGTAGGTTTTTTTCCCCCAATATTAAATAAAAAATCAATTAATTAAATAAAAATAAAAAATAAACTCCCATTCTCCCTTTCCTGTTTTTTTCTCCTTACATCTTTTTCCTTACATCTGAAAATATGGCTTTGCAAATGACCAACAGAAGTTATGCCTTGAGGTGGTAAGTTCTGAGATCTGCTTGATCCCAAAACCTCCCTGCTTTCCTAACTAGTAAGTGATCTATTGCAATCCTTCAGTAGGTGTAGATTCAGCTCCATTGCTTCAGTGAGGCAAGATAGCTAAAGTTATTTGTGGTTATATATTTTTAGAACATTTTCTTTGAGTGATTTCTGCTAATTATATTTTCATTGCTCACTTTCCTGTGTTATGGCACTCAGCTCATGCTCTAGACATAATTGCATGCATTGCTTTTCAGAGTTATGTTTGCTTTTTCAGTTCATCTCTCTTCAGATTTCTCCCACTGTGCATGTTCTTTCCACAGTCTTGCTTTATCTGCACATAAATGGATAAAGTGCTGCTAACCCTGATGCTGAGCACTTTGGCAAACCCACTGTCACCCACGCCTGCATGTGTTTTCATCAACTAACCAGTGTTTCTCAACCTGGGCAACTTGAAGATGTGTCCTTGCATGCTGGCTGGGGAATTCTGGGAGCTGAAGTCCACACATCTTTGAGCTTCCAGGGTTGAGAAACACTGGACTAAACGTTCTCTGAGACAGCAAGGAATGGAAGAGAAAACCTTTTCTAACAATAACTCCAATTAACCTTTACAAGTCTTTTGCTTCTACTGGCTCATCCTGGCTAAGGAGGGTCAACAAGAAGACTGGCAACTTCCTTTTCAAGCATGGATATAATAGCAGCTAATCAAAGAAAGGAGCAGTCCCAATACCAAAACTCTTGGTTGCAGAGTGAGGCAATTTCCATTCCCCAGTGCTGCTTTGGGCTGGGATGCTAGGAGGAAAAGAAGCCAAAAAACTTGAGATGAGCAGTCAAGAGTGGGAAACAACGCAGTGCATTAGAGATGGCTTGAACTCTTTCTTTCCAGCCAGGGTCACCCTGCTGATTCATTTTTAGTTTGTGATGAACTTCTAATCTGAGATATTTTTCAGAACTGCTGCCAGACTGGATATCCATTATTCCATATATGTGCATTTGATTTCTGTTTCCTAAATGAAGAACTTTTCATTTGTCTCTATTATAGTTCAATCTTTTCTTGTTTTTTTAAGCTCATGTACACAGAGGGGTGGAGACAGAAACTTCCCAGTTTTTAGGGGTGAAAAGAATTGGAGTGATCTTGGTTTTTTTAAAAATCTCTTCATGTTTCATGTCTATCTGAGGTCTTGAGCTGCAGTTTTTGTGTTTTTCCTACTCCCAAATATTTTCAAAGCCACTGACTTTTAACAATCTTGCCGCTAAAATTCAGTGGCACCATCAGAGGGCAATCTGAGAGATAGCAAGCTAATATTGCCTGTATCATTCCTACTTTGTGGTTACTACTTCCTCCTAATTTTCATGATAAAAAGTAGGGGTATTCCTGCCATTAAGGGAAACCTCAGGCATGAATGATGAGAGGCAGTAATGTCACCTCCCTGTCGTCCTGCCAGGAGTTGTAATCATGCATGCAAGCTCTGATGACAGAGCTGTGTGTGTCACACAGCAGGTTCTACACCCCCTAAATTAACTTTCTGCTCTCAGATACAGCAGAAGATGCTGTTGAAAAAGCTGGATGGTGTCTGCCAATGGAACAGAGAGTGTTATTTTGTTTGTTGGGTCATTCTTAGCTGGAAGACACCACAGGGGGCTCTTTTGCTGAAGGCATCAATGCCAATCTCTGTATGTAAAAGACTCTAGGTGCAGTTCCCAAATCTGCAAGTTGTGTAGGAAAGGTCTCTGTCTGAGACCTTGATGCTAGTCCACGCAGCAGTACTCTGTGTAGACCCAATGGATTGGTGGCTTCTAAAGCTTTACTTGGTATAAGAGACTTTCTGAACTTCCCTAAGCATAGCATCTCTCCACTTTTTTTCCTGCTATGAGAAGGAATATATATATATATTCCTATTGAGTATGCTTGAATGCAGCATTGCTAGTCATGGAGCATTTCACATGCAAATAAAAAGAAAAATGTTTGCTGCAGAAACCAGTATGTGCACACTGGTGTGATGTTCCTTGTGTAACAGCTTGTGTTGTTCTTATTAAAGGTATAACAGCACCAAGCATTGTGATGGGGCTGTGAAGTAGAAACTAATTATCTCTTAACAATTCTGTCTGCCTATTTCTCGCATGGACAGTCAGCATCTTCAGCAGGGCTGCCTTCAGAGCCAAGTTCAGGCTTAAGGGACTTCAGTTGGCTCAGGGATATTTTGTTATAGCCTATATAAATAAGGATACAAAAAATAAGAGCACTTCCACATTTTACACTGCTGCATCTGCATTTTTAAAGTAATTACTTAGTAGATATCTTCTAGGTAAAGAGACTGGAAAGTGTAAACCTCAGCTAACCAAAAGAGTGAGCAACATGAAGGAAAACAATTGCTTGTGACTAGGAACTGATGAATCTGTCAATCTGGTTTCTTTCCTTTTCTCATTTTTCTGATCAAGAATTGATTCTGTCCCACTTCCCTATGTCTGAAAAACCTGCATGAACATTCATATGCATTTTCACACACATTTCTCTTAATAGTCAGTTCTCTTAAATTTCATGAGCTATTTTCCACTATTATAATGTCTTTATGTTTGTTTGTTTGTTTCATATTTTCTCCCTAATAGATTCTGTGGTGTGAATTTTTATTGAGAGAAACCTATGTATTTGGAATATTTAAAATAAGTCTTTTTGCATTTTGATTTCAGAAGTTGGAACACTGTATGTTAATATGAAAAGGTAAATGGAATAAAATTCTCCTCCTCCTGAACCATAGTTTAGTAAAATAAGTGTATGTCTACTTTGTTGCTAGCTAATATAAAAATAGATTTCTAGAGGCAACTATAAACAGCCCTTTTCTGTAAAACTATAGTTATTTACATTATCATATTTAGGTGGTTAGTTCTGCATAATTCTACATGAGGGAGTGGACTATATTTGGCAAAAGCTTTGGGTTTTTTGGGGTTTTATTTTCTACATTGTTTCCTAACCATTCTGAATTAAGAGGTCAGATAGAATGAGATATATTAGAATACAAAAAAGGGGAGAAGATGGTTTAGGCTTTGCGCCATTTGATACTGTAATATATCAAAATATCAGAGATCCCCAGCCTTCTTGGACTGGTGGATATATTTAAATTTTTGAATCAATAAGAATAATTTATTAAACTTGTATACCACCCAAGTCTCAATGACTCTGGCCATCTCACAACAATCAAACAAAGAATTTACAGTAAAATAAATAAAAAATTAAAAAAATAAAGATGGCAAGCAGGATGAAGTGAAAGATCTCAATCTCTGCCTCACTAAAGGTCTGGGTGAAGAGCCAGGTCTTCATGGCTCTTCTGAATAACAGCTGAGTGTGGGCCACCCAGGGAGAACTTGATTCCTGAGGGCAGGTGCTGCTACAGAGAAGGTGCATTTCTGGAGTCCTAATAGATGATATTGTTTAACTGAAGGACCCTGGATTGTGCCAACCCTGCAGGATCAGATCAACTGGTCAGATATTGTGGGAGACAAGCAGTCCCCCAAGTAACCAGGCCCTATACCATGTAGGGATTTATAGGTAACAACTAGCACCTTGAATCGCCTTAAGTATATAAATTATGGGCATTCTCACAAGATGGCTGCTTTGGTGCTATAACCAATTACAACATACGAGAGAAGGCAAAACCACTGAGGTTGTTTCCTACCACCTCTTTTAGCCTCTTAAGATGTGCTTTACCACCTCAATCTATATTTGTCTACTTCTGAGCAGGGGAGACACTTCCAAACATTACAGTATAGCCACTAACTCTTATTCTCCAAAAGTGTCTCTAAGTTCGGAGTGGCACCACTTGACACTGGACATGCTCAGTTTTATATGTGTTTTGCAACAGTCTAGCTTCCCATGGTGTTTATGTAAAAGAATATTTAAAATTCAGGTGGGCCAGGAACCCAATAGGTGCCAAGGGAGGTGTTTCTGGCCACAACTGGTACATAGTAAAAAGCATGTTGCAGATACAGTCCTATAATAGCAGCAGACTTGCACAGTTTAGTTGATTCATTGGTTAGGTTTTTTTTTTTAATCTTTCCCAGTCTGGGTTTAGGACTTCCTTTGGCTTGGGGGCGGCTTTTGGTTGCTCAGCTGAATGATCTGACCTGGAAGAAGAAATGAGATGCACAAGCTTGTTGATACACCCAGAACACTCAGCAGCTTTTAATAACATTAAACATGAAATAATTTGGAGTTGGAGACTGCACTTTGTGATGGCTCTACTGCTATCTTTCTGGGCAATATCAGAAGATGCCATTCTGATACTTCTCTTAGCCTATTGGAAATTGATCTGTACAGTCCTTTGGGGCTTCCATCTTATCATCTATAATAGCTAAATAAAGACACTGAAAGGATTATGTGAATGTGCAGTTAATTGCCATCAGTATATGGATGATCAGCACTCTGGGAAATAATTTATCTCCAATATTTTTATATTTCTTTTAAATGACAACAACATTTGTGACATGTAATGTTGAGAGTTATACTCAAGATGAGGAGGATTTTTTATTAACTGAAGATTATGAAGTCTGAATTTTTACTGATTTATTTATTGCAAAAAAAAATAATCCTATTCTCCCTGAGGTCAAACAATTTATCATTAGAAATTCGATTGCTCAAATGTATAGAATAGAATAGAATAGAATAGAACAGAACAGAACAGAACAGAACAGAACAGAACAGAACAGAACAGAACAGAACAGAACAGAATAGAATAGAATAGAATAGAATAGAACAGAATAGAATAGAATAGAATAATAGAATAATAACTTTACTGTCATTCCACTATACACTATACACCAAGTGCGTAATAAAATAAAATTCCATTGCAGTTGGCTCACAATTACAATCATACACTAAAATACAATTGAGATACCATAGTTACTATAAAATATACATTCTATACACATTTGACATTAAACATTCAAACATCTAATAGCCTGGGGGACAAACCTATTTCCCCATCTGGCTGTTCTACATCAGATACAGCAGAACCTCTTCCCAGAGGGTAACAAAGGAAACAGCCCATGATGAGGATGGGCGGCGTCACTGATGATCTTTTGAGCTCTAGACAAACAGTGCACATATGCTAGGTCTTGGATGAGAGGCAGAGAGATCCCAATTATCTTCTCTGCTGCCCTTACTACCCTCTGCACAGACTTGCTGTCTGAGGCACTACAGCCTCCATACCAGCTGGAAATACAATTAGTGAGTACACTCTCTATGGTGCCTCTATAGAAAGTAAGGAGAATGGAAGATGAGAGATGTACTTTCCTCATCCGGTGCAAAAAATGCAAACATTGCTGTGCTTGTTTTACCAAAAATGCAGTGTTAAGAAACCAGGTCAGACTATTTGTTAACTGCACCCCTAAGAATCTAGTGCTACTGACTGACTCCACAGCTATGTTATTAATAAAAAGTGGAGTGTGACTACACCAGTTCTTCTTGAAATCTATAATAATCTCCTTAGTTTTTTCCACATTTAGAACCAAACTGTGGTAGAACCACACCGCTCCACCAGACCCTTCACCTCCTCCCTATAAGCCCATTCACTGTCATCCTTGATAAGACCCACCACCATTGTATCATCCGCATATTTCACAATGGAATTGGTGGTAAACCTAGCACAACAGGCATGGGTCATCAGGGTGAACAACAATGGGCTCAGAACACAGCCAGGTGGGGAGACGATGCTCAGAGAAATAGAACTAGAGATATTATTTCCAACTCACACCGACTGAGACCTCTCAGTAAGGAAGTCAAGTAGCCAGTTACACAAGGGAATACTGAAACCCAGTGAACCCAGTTTGTCCACCAAATGCTGGGGAACAATCATATTAAATGCTGAGCTGAAATCTACAAACAGCAATCGCACATAACTGTTCTTCTTCCCAAGATGTACCAGACTCGAATGAAGAACAGAAGATTGTGTATGTATGTATGTATGTATGTATGTATGTATATATATAAAATATGCAGTATATAAGTGGAAATTTAAAATTTGCCAGATAAATGGTTATTTTACATCTTCTAATTCTATTGTGGAACAAGAGATTATGAATTCTGACCGACATAATACAAGCTGGCAGATAAAAATAGAGATTGCTAAATGGCCTGGATAAACCTTGTAATTTACATAATTGTTTTGTTAATCTTTTTGAGTTGCAGGTAGACCAGATAATGGTTGCCAGGGTCTTTAATTTAATTTTGGACCCATTAATGGATTAGAATAAGATTTCAATGAAAAAAAAAAAGACTTCTCAGCACTGGAATGTTCTTAGTGCTTACATTTGGAGATTTAATTTTATGGTCATATGGCGACAGTTTAAACTAAATAAGCAAGGGTATACATTCATATCTACACTGTATGCCACATTTTCATGATTGCATTTTCTTTTTAATAGCTAGACTGATGGCTAATTTAGCTGATCAGTGTAATGTGGGATCAGTCCCAATTTCTGATCATATATCCATAGCAATGTCATTGATTCGCAAAACTATGAAAAACAAAACCCAGCTATTGGGAGCTGGCATTTTAATACTTCATTGTGGGATGACTCTTGGTTTCTTGAAGAACAAACAGAAGATATAGACTTTTTTTTTTAAATTAACAAAGCTGACTAAAATTGGGGATCATCTGAGATAATCTTAATAAAATAACAGTTAATGTCTCTCAGAGGAAAAAGTTGCATGAATTACACACAACAGTTAGAAAGAGAAGTAAAAGAAGCGTTGAATGTTTTTGCCAGATCTCATAGTTTGGAAACATATCAAGCTTTTAGATCAATTAAGTTGGAGTTTGATCAATTTCATGCATCAGATGCTGAATGCTCACTAAGTTGTATGAAACAAATGTATTGGAAGCAGGAAGAAAATGTGGGAAATTATTGGCTTCTTGTTGAAACAATTGAAACAAACTAATAAAATATATCCCATAAGCAATTCAGCAAGGACAATTCACAGCAGATATAATGAAATTAGTTCCCAACTTATGAGATTAATCTATTCTACAAATACAGACTTATTTAATGATGAGTTTGAGATGTCCTTGAATAAAATAAAACTTCCGGAAATTTTGGTTGCTTAATTTGGAATTCAGCTGCACCATCAGAGTTATAGGAAATCTGTGCTACTATTGTTATTATATAATCTGGAGAAACGACCAGGCTAGACAAAATAACCATAGACTGATATAAGAAATTAAAGGAGAGTGTAGCTCTTATATTGCTATTAATATATCTAGAACCTTGTGAAATAGAGGTCCTGCCAGCCTCGTACAATGAAAGTTATATAACAGCTATTTTCTAACCAGGCAAGGATTCTACAAAATTTGCTACTTATCATCCATTAGCTTTGTTAAATGTGGATGCTAAAATTTCAACAGCTACTTGATAAGAAAATTACAGAAGATACTACCTTCAATAATTCATCTATCACAATTGGTTTTCATAAAATGGTGTCAGACAATATTAGACTTTTAATGAACTTATTAGCTTTATATCCTGACATACATAATACAGCTGTTTGTGACTGTATGTGGCAGTGCAATGGGAAATATTCCAGATATATAATAAACTGGAATGTCTAATATTATGCTTATTGGCAATAAGGTCCCTGAGGATGTAAGTAAAAATTTAGGGTTTGTCCAAAATCTATCAAATACTGAAGGTTATAATTTCTAGGAAAATATTCGGCTTAATGAATAGAAATATTTTAAATACTATTAACAAGATTCAATGTCTAAATTTCTGGGCATCAATAGATGGCAAAAATGATCATTGCATCAAGATTGGGAGAGAGAGGGAGAGAGGGAGAGAGAGAGAGAGAGAGGGAATACCAGTGCTGGTTCAACTTCAATATTTTAAGCAGATTGACAAAAGTTTTATGGAAGGAACACTAGATTTTCTTGTTTAAAGCTGTGACTTTTATATGATGAAGGTGGTTTTAATTTTTCTGATTTTAAAGAACATAATTGGGTATATTTGTTAACTTCAATGATATATTAGAATGAACAGGGCATTGATTATTCACCATTGTGGACTCAATTAGAAAGCTACTACTTGGTACTCTTAATGTCCTGGCAAGTCCTTGGTTCTAACTATTTTATTAAACAAAATAACATGCGGGTTTTATTTAAAATCCACTCCAACTGTCATGAGAAATTTATGCTGCAGAGTAGTCCTTATTTAAAAATGTCTGGGAAAAAAATACATATTTTGGAGAATTTGGTCTGAAAACTTGATTAATATTTAAAAAAGGCAATAAGTATGTTTAACAATTCTGAAGCATTACAAGAAATGTTTTAAAAGGAAGGTAACTTACCTAGTACAGCTGAATGGCAATATATTTACTGGTTACCTAAGGGACCGCCTCTCCCCTATGACTTCAACCCATCCCACCCGTTCACACAGAGAGGGCATGCTTCGGACCCCCTCAGTAAAAGAACTCCATCTAGCGGGGTCCAGAAGGCGGGCCTTGTCTGCGGTAGCCCTCGCTCTTTGGAACATTCTGCCCCCGGAGGTGAGACAGGCCCCCTCACTCCTGGCCTTCCGAAAGACCTTGAAGACCTGGCTCTGTCACTTGGCCTGGGGCAGGGAGGGAATATCTCAAGCAGGGAGATGGCTAGCCCCATAGTGTCCGGCTGTCCCCAGCCTCATTTTCCATCTTCTTGGATTTTTCCTTTTTTAGTATTGTTTTAATTTTATATATATTATGTATTTTATATATATTTATAGTTTTAATGTCTTTGTAAGCTGCCTAGAGTCCCCTATTGTGGGGGAGATGGGAGGGGGAGAAATCCAATAAATAAATAAGTAAATAAATAAATAAATAAATAAATAAATAAATAAATATCCAGTTGTGGAAGCCACTAGCGTGTCAGAACCAAAAATGAAATTAGCAAGTGCTAGTTTAGTTGTTTG
The DNA here is from genome assembly GCA_030867105.1 of Liasis olivaceus. Taxonomy (NCBI): domain Eukaryota; kingdom Metazoa; phylum Chordata; class Lepidosauria; order Squamata; family Pythonidae; genus Liasis; species Liasis olivaceus. Next base: position 44,056,364 of record CM061349.1, read on the forward strand.
GCCATGACACCCTAGTGGCTTCTAAAATTCCAGAAACATTGAGCATATCAGAGAAGGCATTCAATGCACCAACTACTACTACTACTACTATTATTTTTATTTTATTTTATTTATTATCAAGAATGTAAGCACTTCACAAAAATAAATGTGGATGATCTACAGGAAATATGGAGTAGAGAGTTGGAACATCCTATCAATGGCTTCAGTTTTAAGAAATGTTAGTCATGTTTAATTATGTTTTGCATAATTAAAAGATAATAATTTAATTGAAAAACAGTTTAATTCAGTGGGGAACAGACAAAAAGTTTTTCAGGTTTATGGGCTCCTCAAATGATATTTTAAAAAGGCTGACCATTATCCTTTCTATGCTGGAATGTAATACATTTGAAGAAATTCTAGCACACATGTTATGGCGATTCCTTATTGGCTAGATATTATTGCTGTGGTGAACCGTGTTCTTGGAGGGAAATTGAAGTTCAAAGATATCAATTTACTATTAAATGCTATTCTAAGAAAGTTGGCTTTATCAGTGTATGAACTTTGGATAAATTGTGCCCAGACTGTTGTGAAGAATGGGATAATGTACTCCTAGAAAGATACTTGTGTATCAGAGCCTAAATGTTGGTTCCATGAAATTTATCAACTCTCAGCTTTCGAATTAACTTTATCTTGGCAGAAAGGCAAGATCAGACAACATAATTCCATACAGTTTATGTTTAACTCAGTATATTTGAATTGTAATGATTTCTATATATACATAATTAAGACATATTAATACATATTAAAGAAAAGTGGTGAAATCAAAGTACTGGGATTTGATTTGTTTCTTGCTTTTCTTTCTTTCTTTTTCATTTTTTCCAGTTTTGCTTAGGTTTCTCCTTTCATGCAGAGGACCTCTTGTGTCTTAAGGCTGCAGAGGATTGAGTAAGAAGCATATTCTGAACCTAAATGTTGACAAAATGGAATTGCCATTGATTTAGGAAGACTAGACGTCAGAATTTGGGAGATACGCCTGATCTAGATTGATTGATTGATTGTGTGTATGTGTGAGAGTGTGAGAGATGCTTCTTCATAAGGATTTGAAGTGGCATTGACACTAGACAGTCATGTTATCTCAGTGGCATTGGGCTTTTATCAGATGATAAACCCAATACACCTAGTAGCAGAGAGGAAAGACCAGACACTGATGATGCATACAACTATAACTTCATTGTAAGATACTCTTCATGGAACAGTCCTGAGACCTGCAACTGGTCCAGAGTGTTTGCAGCAAGAAATGCTATAATAACATGTTCTGGTTACTGGTCATTTTCTAAACTCAGTTCAGAGTGCTCAGCAGTGATATAAATCCTTGAATAGCTTGGACCCAAATTACTTGCAGGACTGTGTTCTCCCAAACAGTCTTTCAGTATTCAAGAAGCATCTTTTGCACATCCTGCCATGAAGACATTTAAAATCAGCAGCTACCTCTTCATTATCTGTCACAAATATCTAGTCATGACTTCTGGAGAAACAATGGTGGATTGAGGATGGCTCTGCATGAGTACAGCTAATGGCCATGGTGGAAAGAGGAGCTGGTGAAAGGATCAGCTCCTCATAACCCCCCTCCAGATCAAGGAAAGGATTAGGATCACCCACAAGTTTGCTCCATACAGAGGCTCGCCTATGAAGAGATTGCAAAATAGCAATCTCTCCTGGATTTAAGAGCTCTGGGAGCCAGGGGGTGGGGTGGGGGGTGGGAATCATCTTGCCTAAGCTGCAGTTCAGTGCCTTCAAATGGACACTGGTTTCACCCACTTTCTCTCTTAACTACTTTAGGAAATTACTTATTATCAATCTTTTGGATGTTAAGAACCTTCTAAAGGGCAAATTTCATCACACTGAGAGAGCTTCCTCCTATCCTGGATGAAAGAAGTTTTATGTAAAGATTTAAAGTTTAAAGATTAAATAGAAAAAAATTAATTTTGGGGAAACAGCAAAAGTATGTCTAGAATGCTGATTTTGGAAAGTTAAGGGGCCAGATGAAAGAGTATTTCCTATGGGTGGGTTAAATTTTTTATAAAAGTATATGTGACGATTTTGAAATTAACTGTAAGAAATCCTCCTGTGGGGAAGTTTTGCTAACTGGAGAATAAATATATGATAACAAAGGACTTTGAAGGTTGACTAGAGGGAACCAGAGAGAACTAAAGATTACAATTAAAGGAGGTGAGATCTATTAATACAATGGAACAATATTATTTGACTATAGAAGAAATTAAAGCTGTCTGGGAACAATGTACTCAGAAATTACTTTTAAGATTGTCTGCCACTATAGAAATGGATATAACAGAGGTTACAGAAGAGGAACAGATTTTACAGAATAAAATATTCTGATTTGAATGTGGATCTGAAAAAGGATTAAAAAAAAGAAAAATGCCAGACTACAAGAGTGATATGGAAGAAGAAGATGATGTGGATTTGAAAACATATTTAAAAATGACCGACTATAAGAGTGACATGGAAAAAGATGCCATGGTAGATTTACAAAAGAAACTGGCTGATATAACTAAAGGGGGTGTACAAATACAGAGTGAGTTGCATAGCTTTTTCATTGTGGACTTACAAAAGGGATCTGTTAAACTACTGAAGCTGTTCCTCAGGGGAGACAAAGAGAAAAAGATAAGAAATCAACTTGTGAGATTAAAAACCAAGCTTTTTAAAAGTAAATGGAAGGACTACAACTTATTCAATCAGGGTTATTATATATTAACCCTGACAAGCCCCTGCAAGCCTTTGGTAGAGGACATGAGATTGAGGAAGACACATACCACCCATAAGGGTGAGAGAGGATTTTTTTTTTTTTAATATATTGTGATTTCTGGTAGCTGTTAAAGGAGTTTCTTTATGACCAGGGCTGAATGATGATGCTTTAAAGCAGAGTTGTCCAAACTTGGCCACTTTAAGATGAGTGGACTTCAACTCCCAGAATTGGCAAACTCCCAGCATGGCTGGCTGGGGAATTTTGGGAGTTGAAGTCCACTCATCTTAAAATGGCCAAGTTTGAACAACACTGCTTTAAAATTTGTTTATAACTGGGGAAAGATTGCTTTTGCTTTATCCCTTACAGAAAGTGATAAGTTAGAGCACAAAATGGATTTATTTCATTTAGGTTAAAATATTTATATTATTTCTGGTAGCTCTTAATGGACTTTTGCTGAACGGAACTGAATGATGAGTTTTTATAATTTGTTTATTGATAAGAGATGAGTTATGAGAAGAAGAGATCTTTTTTATTATTATTGAAAAACTAGAGAAGGTGTTAAGTTACAGGAGTTGTATATACTTGTCTGGAGGGAAGGGGAGTCACTTCTATATTTATTCTTTTCTTCTTTTCTTTTCTCTCTCTGCACTTTTTTTTTCTTTTCCTCACTTTTTATGTTTCTCTTAGTTTGTATTACTCTTTTATCGTTGTGTTTGTAAACTTTAATAAAACTATTACAAAGAAAAAAGAGAAATAGCCAGCCATGGGAGTTAAGACTAACCCCCTCCTTGTTCTAATGTAAGAAGCAGGTTAAAGCATATCTTCAAGAGTTTTAGAATGGTTTTAATTATTTTGACTGGCAGATTGAATTGTAAGTCACCAAGATCCACAAAAGAGACACATGCACCATATGCACGACAAACAAAATTAACACTTTTCATCACCCCATTAGGGTCTCTAATTTGTTCAAAAGTAGGAAGCAGGTGTTTAGAACTACCAGTTCCGGGCTGCAGTAATTTGGACAACCACCTGATGGGAGTATCTGGAGGTTGAGTCATGGCAACTGGACTTCTTTTCTTTTGGTTTGATGTTTCACTGCTTGTCCAAGCAGCTTCTTCAGTCTAGAAAGTTGGTTAGAGGGGACCCCATAAATGTCTTCCAGGGTGTCTGCATTTCTCACTAACCAACTTTCTAGACTGAAGAAGCTGCTTGGACAAGCAGCGAAATGTATCAAACCAAAAGAAAAGAAGTCCAGTTGCCATGACTCAACCTCCAGATAATTCCACCTGGATGACTGAGAATCTTCATCAACGCCTGATGGGAGCCAAGGAATAGCGACAACCTTAACTCATTTGGATTTTTGCAGGTCAGGTCTGATAATCATATAGGTAGCATGATCTCAGGAGACACATGTAGGGGAATGCTCTTTGAATTCAAATCTGCTATATGCTCAAACTGTTTAGCCTTTGCAGCCTCTCAGCAAACTCTCAGGAACCACTGGCCAAATAAATTCCAGGTGCTAGTGTGTTGCTTGTTTTTAGTTAGTCTTGGTCATCCAAAAGGGCAGGATTAGCAGCTGTCATGTCTACTTAAAAGAGTGCTTGTTCCTCCACTATGCTTTGATTCCATATTGGTACTACATTGATTGATTGTCATTAAAAAAAACCCCTTACCTTAGGATTCTTTGCATACTTGCCAGAGAGTAAATCCATTAAACTCAATATGTTTATTCTTGAAAAAGATAAAATTACACTTTTACAGCACTAAGGGTATGAAAGGTCTACTGCTTGACTGCATGCAATTGCTTCTTGCTGCTGACATCTGCTCCTTTCCACATGCTGACTAGCTTATTTGTATCAGATATCTGAATGCCTTCCTTGGGAGAATGAAAATCATCCCTGGTAAAACTTTCATTATTTTATCCATAAAGCACATACGGTGAATAGTAACTGAATAGGCAGAAGCTGTAATAAAACTTGATGCAATAAAAACTTTTGTGGTGAACCACATTTAATAAAGAACAGAGTGACAAAGATCCAGGAAAAAAGACTGTACAGGGTTGATTCTTCATAGTCTCTGCAGGAGGCGGAGATGAAGCCAGAAGATGTTCACCTGAAGAACAGCAGATACAGTAAGGAAAAGGCACTATTAACATCAGCATCTGCTTGCACAGCCTTCTCAGGATGCTTTGTTTCTTGAAGGAGGTAGAAACTTAGTTTGGCCTAGTGGTTAAGGCACCAGGATAGAAAGCAAGAGACTGTGAGTTCCAGTCCTGCTTTAGGCATGAAAGCTGGCTGGATGACTTTGGGCCCATCACTCTCTCTTAACCCAACTCACCTAACAGGGTTGTTATTGTGGGGAAAATAGGAGGAGGAAGGAGTATTAGGTATGTTTGCTGCCTTGGGTTATTTATAAAAATAATAAAGGCCGGATTAAAAAAAAATCTAAAAAAGAAACTTAATTCAGGTGAACATGGTGCATTTAACTGTTGGCAGCAAAAATGCTTATGACATTTTAAAGATTAAAAAGAAATCATTTCTCTGTGAAAGTGTTGGGGGGAACCTGTATCACACAGCATGTGCTACTCAGGTATTAGCCAAAGTAAGGCTGTGTGTTCCATACCCAGCAACTATTTTGTGAATGAACCCAGTCTTCAGTATCAGTGTCTATATTTTTCACATTTCATTTCTGTCTGACTGTACCATTTACCTATCCAGCCAGAAAGGTTTATTTATAATCCTATTTCAGGATAATACTCTCCACTTCTAATGAAGCAGGGCAGTCCATAACACTTATGCCGGAATGAAAGTGTTACCCTTTCAGATGCCTCTAGCTTCTTTGTTGGTTTTTCCTGCCGCAGCAGTTTAATATATTTGCAGCAGACTCCCCTCCCCACCCCCCGCCCTCCTCCACACACAAAAAGACCAGTTATTCAAACTCTCTCTTCTAACAGCAGAATTAATAATGGTCAGCATAGACTGTGACATTGTGAGAGACCATCCACAAATAATGGTTCTAAAGACCATTGTGGTGGTAGAGACTATACATCCTAAAGTTATAGCTATTGGCACTACTCCCTAAAGCTTAGTGATAGCAGAATTTATGTGTATGTAACCTACTGCCTAGTGCTGTGGCCCTGAACCAGAGATAGTTAACATAAACCAGACGATTGTCCTTCTTTAGAAGGGGAAGAGAATGAGGTAACAAAAGATTACAATGCAGGCATTGTTGTTTATGGTACATGTTGATACTACAAGTGTGAAAAATAACAGGAAGGTAATCTAAATAGCTTATCAAAGCATTCCAGGGGAAAGGATAGAGTGTAATTGTAGTATTCCTTTTATCTATCTCTCTTTAAATATAATTGACCACACACATATAATGGGGGGGGTGGGTGGGTTGTTGTTTTGTTCAGGACTTTCTCCTGCTGTTGGCTGGCTGGGAGACCAGTGGTCACTGTAAGTCTATTCCAATAAAGCAAACTTCATTGCTTCTATCTCCAAACACTTTGGTTTCTTGTTTAAGTGAGCAGTTTTCGCACAATGTCATGCTCATATGAATGTAATTCTGTCTAGATCAAATAGATTGAAAAAACAGTGTTGTTGAGGTTCAAGTATTAAACTGGCACTGGGAGATTCAGGTTCAAGTCCACCTTTGGTCAGAAATCTCACTGGGTGAATGTGGGCTGGTCACTTTCTCTCACGCCAGTCCTACTTCTCAAGGTGATTTTGTGACAAAATGGGAGGAGGAGCACTATGTACATCACCCTGAGCTCCTGAACAAATGTGAAATACACATTTAACCAACAATCAAATGAATTAATAAATAGGATTTAATGGCAAGAGGGATTAAACAGAAACCAAATATTTATTTATTTATTTATTTATTTATTTATTTATTTATTGTACTACATGTTCTAATTAGCTCTTCAATGCAAAACTATACATGTCACTCTTTACTACTATTTAAGAGCTGCTCAGGTTCATTTTGGAGTTAGTCAGTGCCTAAATCTAATAACATTAATAAACGAATATTTAACAACCATTGGGTAAATATATAGAATTCCTTTCTCAGGACTGTACTCTATGTCTGTGATATAGTAGGCAGTGATCCATGAAATGTTATGTGATAATAAAAGTATTACTTTTGGGAGCTGCCACAAAACTGTATAATATTTGCTTATATTCATTCATAAAGTTGAATCTTTATATTTCCACTTAAGATCTGTTTCCTCCCTCAGCAGGTGCTTCAAATCTGCTTTGGAAGTTTCTCCACTTTTGCAAGGTAAATATGGTGTATGTTTGGAGAGGAGAAAGGTGTTAAGATGTTTTGACAGAACAAAGACCTCCATCAGCAGAATCAGTTCAAAATTTATTTACTGTCAATGACCACAAAATACATACCACCCTAAAATATGAAATTTAATAAATCTCTACACAATAACACCCGTAATGCCATATGCATCAACACTGTACAATCATGTGTTTAATTTCAGTGGTCATTTTGCTTCTTTTGCAACTCTCCTAGAAATCATCATTGACTTAGCAACTCAAGGAGAATGATGAAGTCTTCTTCTAAAGTCCCATGGCTATTGGTTTACTAGAGGTATAATTAAGTCTTTCTGAGTCTTTCTGCCAGATTAAATAGAAAGGTCAATGGAGAAGGTCATGCAGAACTTACTTTAACTTCCCCCAGCTGACAGGGGTACAGCTGTTCTTACCAAATAGGATGGCATTAAATCTACTACCTAATAATGGTGAAGGCAACCCATCAAATTTGGATTAAGTGAAGGCTGTCCTATGTGCTAGGCAAAGGATGTTAGCAAGGTAGAAAGGGTTGAGAAGCCTCTTTCAAATAAAACTAAGTATATAGTTTTGGGCTACGAGTGCACTTTTGTAACTCCAGATTTAAATTGCTCTTTCAACTCTGACAGCCCAGAGAATGACATCATTTCAACTAATCCACAAGTCCATTTCATTTTGTTTTCACATTTATCAGTAAATTTTGAATCATACTTCTTAAATATGAGTATTAGTATTCTGACTAGTTTTTTCTTGAAAGTAAATGTTTCTAAATTAATTAAATTATGTATTTAATGAATAACAACTTAAATTCTACAGTGTTCAATGGGTGTATTCTAAATAGGGATAAGTATAGGCCCAGTTGTAAAAGATACAGTGACCATTTGTTCTACTTCATGCTAGATATGAATATTTATTTTATTCAAAATAAAATTTTTACAAACCCTAGAAAGAGAAACGTCTAGAAAGCAGATAGAAAAGTAATGTGACCATCAGTCATCATGGTCACATTACTCCAACTATAACAAACTGTCATTACTACAATTTAAACAGAAATATCTAAACTCATGCCTATGCATTTAATTGTCATGGGTAAATGTAAATCTGTGCTGGGCTTTGATGACACATTTCCTCTTTTTTGTCAGTTCAAAAATGGACCCCCTAAGTTAAGGTCTATTTTTAAAAATCCAAATAGTTTCATGGACCATAATTCCTAGGACTCTGAGGCAGTACATGAATTTGGCAAATCCTCCTGGGTAAGAATAAATAATGGCCATTGACGGGTCCCTCAGCCTCTTTTCAGCATTCCACATTCTTTGCTGGCCTCCAGGCCTGCAGCAGGTCTCTTCAAATGTTTGAACAAAAATATCTCGGCTTCTTTTCCCCTGAAATGACCCCTGCTGTTGATGCAGTGAGTGGCATTGATAGATTGGGTTTCTTGCCTTCCCTGCTGGAGGAGTTGCAATGATGGAATACCAGGAGAAACGGGCACTGGTGGTGAAGCCAATGCTTTAGAGGTCAGAGAGAAATAGAATGAAGGGGAAAGCAGCAGGATTTTTTTTTTCCCAGATAAAGATGTCAGAACTCAAAGAAAGTTCTGATTTCCCAGTGCCCCCACCATCTGTCACCCTAGCTAGAAAGCTAACAATAACTTGTCCAGAATTAGCCCTCTGAGCAAGCAGGAATTCTAATTTAAACTGAAAGAAATTGGGATGTGCACTCTCTCCCTCCCTCCCTCCTCCCTCTCTCTCTGTATCTTTGTGTAATAGTGCTAGGCCTTGTACCAGTGCTATATCATTACTATATACAGTATTATGTAATTACTGGTACTGTATATACATACTGGTATATACATACTTAGGATGTAAATGGTCTCATGCCCTGTCCCACCCCCATTTTTAGATAACAATGTAGATTATTTCTATTATTTTAAAAAGTGACAAACCAGCCTTATTATGTTTGAGTGGGAGAAGGCTCACCAGAAACTGAATTTCAGACCTCCAGTTTGGCCTGATGGCAAAACTCTGGAGATCTTTTTCTTGTTCTTGGCTGTTCATTCATTGTATGTTTACTTCATTCAAATCAAGTTTCCCTTTCTGGTTTTTTGTTTTTAAGTAAATCAGCTACTACTGTTTACACTGGCTGGTAATTTCTCTGTGGCAGATGTCTTGCCTAACCCTGCTGCTACTTGAGACTGCTTTAGCTGGAGATGCTGGTTCTTAAACCTGGGGCCATGCGAAAGACATACTCTGCCACTGAGCAGAGGCCTCTTTCCAACAGAGAAGAGGGACTGCTAAAGTGGCGATAGTAGTAATGATCTATGAATCCAAATACACAGACAAGTGTTTGAGGCCACATCTAGCCACAGGAGCCATCTGTATTCGTATGCTTCCAGATGCATGTGACTAGCTCTATCCCTCAATGCTGCAAGCACAAAATTGTTTCCAAGTCAATGGCATCATTCCCGTGGCATATTTAACTGGATCATGGAGGGGTTAAACATGCTGTGGGTATACCCTCAAAGAGTTAATTGGTCTAGTCAACAAAATCCTAGGGGGTTAGTCAACTCAGAATAAATTTAGACATTCACAGGGTAAAACTAGCTTCAGCAAATTCTTTGTGTTCTAGACACACCTAAACTATTTCTCACCTTTATGAAAAAAAGGGCCAGAGAAAAAGAGCATCTGCAAAGAATCCCAATTATCATTCTAAAATGTGCTGATTAAATCCTGGCAGCCCCTCAAGTCATGCACCCATTGACTACAAAGGGACTGCATGAAGACATGTCTCTGCGAAGCACTGCAATGAGCAACAGGAGCAAAGGGGGCTGGGGAAGGGAAACCTCATCTAAGCCACTGAAACAATCTCACATCTTCTCATGTGCTTCTCAAGGTAAAACACCTCCAGAAGCATCCCTGGGAAGCTTGCTTCATCTGTATTGCCACAACCACTCCCATTAGATCCACATGGGTGAGATAAAGAGGCAAGCCTTTTATTCCCATTCCCACAAGCACTCACCCCGCCAAGCATCACAACAGTCCCTGTCCCTTCAGCCAGAGAGAAAGCATAGCCTGCAGCAAATTTCTCCTGCATCACAATCAGAGCAGTGACACACCACTGGAGGTCATGCTGCAAGTTGGTGGCACAGGCAGCCAAAAGCATTGGCTTCCCAGCCCCTTGCTAGATATGGGAAATACATCTGCTCCCAGAACCCAATTTATCTCGAGCAGCAAGCCACCGAGGTCCATAAAAGGCAGCCCAAAGCCAACATATCTGCTTGAAATCCTTTACATGCCTTACTGAGGAGACAATGGAGAAGTTGTGCAAGCCACATATCTTAACATTCCCAGTGCATGGCAGAGAAAGAAGTGGACAGAAAAGAAGACGGTTCAGCAAAGTCTGTGAGCATGAGAGCAGCGAAAAGCTGCTGGAACGGATTAGGGATTGAACGTTAGGGAATGACAGGATTTGTGGTATACTGGCAGGAGATGCTGACAGCACAGGAATGGAAGCTGTAATAAAAGGTGCTAGATAAAAATGTTTCCAGATGGGTCAGCTGCATCATTCTTTTGCCACAAAAAGAACAAAAGGTCTTTTGGCACCTTAAAGACTAACTTAAGTATTATGGTATCTCTAAAGGGGATCACAGCCCCATTCATCAGATGCAGAGAGCGGGGTCCTGAAACAGAGGTCTTTCTCTCTCTTTGAAGAGAAGGAGGAAGGGGGAATGTTGGCAAACAGGTCCTTAGTTCCCATGTCTCTATCACTGGCAGGTAGAGCTGTGGGGAAAGAGCTATTAGAAACATACTGAGGTGCACAAAATTATGAGCCCAAAATATACAATGCTCAGCATGAAGTTGCTAGAGCTACATAATGCCAAGAAGCAAGACAAAGTGTACCAAGCATTGAATAGTTAGCAGAGTAAGGTTCAAATCAGGCAGACAACTTTTATCTTAGAACATTCACTTGGAATTCCTCCTATTATTGTAAGTTTATTGCATTTATTTATGAGCTGGGTTTTATTTGCAATTTTACAGGACTCAGTATGCTGTCTAGTTCATATTAAATTAGAATGTTAAAGGCATTGGTGCGACGTACCTGTAGAAGAAGTTAGTGACCTTTTTCAGTTGCCCTAATGCAGCATGTCTTATCTTAGGAAATGGAAGGGTTGGAGAATGCAATTCAGCTTCTTACGGCTCTTTCTCTCTCTTTGGGCACAGTACATCATATCCAATATAAGTGACTTTTCTAGCTCACACTGGAGCAGTCAGCAATAATACAGGTTACTGGCACAAGAAAGCATGACTTATGGAAAATATTATGCAGAAAGTCACATACAAAGTTTTCATCTTTGTTACACTTTTAGATTTTTTGACTTTATGCTTTAAATTTCTAAAGGCACTGAGTTCCCAGAGGAAGGTGGGACATAACCTAATTAGTAGTAGTGGTAGTAGTAAATAGTATAATGTTATTTTAGACTCAGTTCACAAGATAAATAAAATGAAATAATTAAAGTGTAAATACACCCACATGCATTTAAACAAGATGTTAAAAGTCCCTAACGATAAACTTTTTTTGTGTGTGAATGTGCCTTTGAGTCAGTTTTGACTCCTGGCAACTGGACAAGTCCCTGCAGTTTTCTTGGAAAGGTTTTTCTGAAGTGATTTGCCATTGCCTGTTTCCTAGGGCTGAGAGAGAGTGACTGGCTCAAGGTCACCCTGCTGACTTTGTCCCTAAGGTGGGACTAGAACTCATAGTCACTAGCCCTGTGCTTTAACCATTACACCAAACTGGCTCTCAACGATAAAAGCAGCATTAAAAAAATTAAGAATGATGCTTGGGCTTAGCAATGTGCAGGACTGTGGAGACTATGGAGTACTGGGATGAAAGCATGCGCTTAGGAGATAGAGATAACATGAGATCATTGCAAATGCCAGTCATACAATGCCCTGCACTAACTGGGTGGTATTACAGACACTGATAAAATAGCTTTGCTCTGCAAGAGAATGGGAACAAATTATTGGTTTTTCTTAGGATCTGACTCATACCATCTGCATGCCAGAATGAAACCACTAATATCAGTTTTGGACTGATGGTTGTAATGGAAGAATTCAGTCTTCTTTTCAATCTGTCATTACAGCACCTCCACCAATAAGACTGTCTCCTGGGACAACTCAGACATATAAACCTCAACGTGGAATTGGACTTGGAGAATCAGCTCATCCTGTTTCCAGGAAAATGAACTGTGCAGCATGATATTTTGATAGCTCCCTGTCCCCTTGTGTAGAATGCTGATTAGCTGGTCTTTCCAGCAGCCTGAAATCACACGGCTTCCACCCAGAGCAATGAGAAACAAGCCGACTCTTTTTATCAATGCATACCGTTATTAATAAACATCCATTAATAACATGAAGGAAAAGGCTTTTTAAAAAGAGTTTTCCTGTAGTGTGGAGATAGAACTCATGCTGACATTGGAACTGGAAAGATGTAGTAGTAGATTCCTGCAGTGGATAGAGGGCTGGACTAGATGATCTTCAAGATCTTTCCAATCTTTCCATTCTATGATTCCGCATCAACAGAGAACAATGTTGAAAAAAAGCAGAGCTTACCTTTCAATAGAAACTTTTCTGTTGTACATCTACCTTCACCACCATTAACTATGAATAAAATGTATAACCTAAATGTGGGTTATAACAAAACTACAAACCATTATGTCATGGTACAAATTTTGAGAGCTCACTAGGTAAAAGTCTTAATTTCAGTTACCATCAGAGACCTTTGTTGAGAATTTCAGCCATGTAGAGCCATTTCCCCATTCTCTTTAATGTGCATAAAAACTCCTGGAAGAGATCATCTGTTATTTTGGGGTCAGGTACCATATCTTCACCCTGGGCTGAGCAGCCATTATAGTGGAAGTCTGACCTGGTGCCTGGAGATGTAAGGGACTGAATGAGGTGGAAATGGCACTGGATGAATCTTATCAAGACAGAATTATTATTTGTTCAGAAACCCTGTAATTCCAGACTTTAACTCTGGATGAGATGGCAGTACCCCAAAGAAGCAGGAAAGGGGTTTTTCCTGGGCTCATGGCACCTGATGGAACAGCAGGTGGAGGTGGTGCTCGAAAGATCTATTGCCCAGCTTGAGCTGGTGCACTAGTTGCAACATTTTCTAATTTCAGTTGCTCTGACATCTGTTCCCCAGGCCTTCATTATCTGCAGTTCTCTCTAAATGGGTTTGCCTTGAAGATGATTTAGAAGCTACAGCTGGTACAGAAGGCAGATGCCTGCTTGCTGGCCAGCCAACACCAACATATCAGAATAACACCAATACTGCAGGATTTGCATTAGTGGCAAGTGACTTCAGGGTCCAATTCCATGTACTGACTATTATCTATAAAGCTGCTTACAGTTCAAGTCTTTGTTAACTTCAGAACCATCTGATTCAGGTAGAATATGCCTATCCACCTCACCTTGGCCAAGAGTATAGGTTGAGAATTTCCCCCTCAAGATGTTGTAGGGGGGAGTGAAGGATACTCAGAGCAAGCCCTCTTGGTAGCAGCCCTCTTGCTTTGGAATTGATTGTCCATCAAAGTTAGGATGGTTGTTTCACTGCTTACATTTGGAAGGTAGTGAAGACTGTTCTCTTTCAACAGTCTTCATGGAGGAAGGTACCATGTAATCAGAGGTAATTTCTTAGAGGAAATTGAACACAGAAGGCATAATGTACTGTACATTTTGTGTCTTGATGTGCTTTTTTTATTTTTTCATTTTTTTTAATAAGATAAGCTGCCTTACATTCTGTGGAGTAAGAGGCATACAAGTGCATGTTTAAATAAAGTACATGCCTAAATAAATAAATACATAGCTCTGAATTCACAATGAAAACCCTACTCCATTTCTGTCTCTGGAACAGGCTACTCCAAACAGAACAAAAATAGCTAGGATTACTGCACTCATTTTTCTCATTCAGATAGAATGGTTCATTTTTTAGCTAAGTCGTCTGAGTGCCTTGTTTTTAGCATGGCATCTTCACAGTAGACAAATTACTTCCTTCCTTATACACAAAGTGTGTATTAAAGTGTGTATTTAAATTTATTTTCAAAATTCTGCTCTTTCCGGTGGTTAATTTCTCCTTTCTCTCATCAATAATCAACCATAGTACAGTAGCTGGTGTGTGTGATAGTTAACTATAATCTGAACTCTCCATTCTTGCCACATATTCCTCTAAATATGTTTTTTTTGGGGTGGGGGGTATTTCACATGGCAAAGTACTTTAATAAAACAATCAACCAGCTCATAAAGTATAGATTGTAATTGAAATGTATATTGATAGCTTTGATGCAAATGATTACTTCTGGATATCTCTGTGCAAGTAACTCTGATCTACTATCGAACTGGACTGTGGAAATTGCCTCTGGGCAGTGGCAGCATGTTAAGCATGGACATCCATTAGAAGTCCCCAGGACATCACAGACATTATGATGTCATTCCCCAAATGATGCTAATTATATAATTCACTTAATTTGCAGGATGATTGCATGATGTGTGTGACATCATTTGTACCACTTGCCTCCTGTGAATGCCCATGATGCTAAGCTATACAAAAAGGGCACTGGAGATGTTACCTAGCCGGGTAATGAAACGTTTGCAAGAAAACAACCAAGCTTGGAGAACCCTAAGGACTCCACAAAAAGACAACAATTTGCCATAGTGGCATAGAGATAGATCCACTGGATCTGACCGAGCAATTTCACTATGTAATTGTTTTTGAGAAATCACCATAATAGGTGCTTGCCTTCCAGCTCACAAGTTTGAAAAGGTTAAATATCAAGAACCACTTAGCATCGGAATATTGTATCTAAATTCCAATACCTTGTATACAAATTGGGCTGCACTTAATTTGATGAGCATTTTTCTTTGCTTCTTTAACTTTTTTTTTAAAAGAAGCCTTGCAAGGTCTCATTGTGTGGTGAGGTGGGGCTTTGTTTCCTTCCCAGAGGCCCATAAAATCCATGCTACATCAAGACATTGCAGGATTCTCTGTGGGGATTTAACTATTCTCTGCAGTCTTCTCACAGTTCAACACCACTTGGAGTTGAGGGTTTTTCTAGCAATGCTAGTGAAGCCACTAGGTTTAAGGTATTTTTAGCCATTTCAATAAAGAAGTAACATGCTGAGGGTAGGGGTGGGAAATCAGGATCAGCCTTACAAGTAAGTTGAAGTCAATGGGTGCCTCGGATGGCAGACTTCAGGAGATGACAACAAAGATAGTGGAGGAAATAACTAAATATCATTCAGCATGTCTAGGATCTCTGCACTTGCCTGCTGCCTTCAGTGCAATGGGGAGTTTAATCCCATCACCCATGTTCAAGAAAGATTCTACTGCCAGTTCAGTTCACTTTGAGACATGAGAGGTGATGGGCACAATCTTGATCTTTGCCTCAAAGAGCAAAATATTGTGGCTGACCATGGAGTAATTCATTCCACTTGAATCACAATCTCATTTTAGGAATCTGATGGTTCCAACCAGATGTCCAAAATATCTACTGCATATGTTTGTGTGAAAATAATAAACTTGTAAGGCAAAATAATCTTGAAAGCAACAGTCAATTTTTAAGCTTAGAACATACAATGTAAGAGATGCAATTTTTCTATTTAAGGGCCTTTGTTTTTGCATTGCTTTGAAGCCATCTATGGTACTATAAATTCCAAGTATAAATTCCAAGTGTTTGGCTAAATAGGCAATGCCAGATATTTGAAGACTGTGTGTTGACAGTTGTACTAGATCTGGGCTGCAAACATTTGGATGACCACACGATGGTAGCAAATAAATACAGGATAGTATAACTCTTCGTTGACATCTAGTGCTCATCTGGGGTTTCGCAGCCCAGATCTCATAGCTCTAAACAGTTACCCTTATATAAATGGATTATAGACACCATTTTATTACCACAATGGAACCCAGTTGGGTTGATATTTTTTTCCTATTGATTAATCTGCTGTGTCTTGAAAAAAATTGCCAGATGTTAGTCTTTTCCCACTCCAGAAATGACTATTAAGAATTTAATTTGCAGCTGGTATGTGAGGAAGACTGAGGAGGAAAGCGTGAAAAAAGGGAGAATTTGTGCATATGGGAGATATTATATATGCAGAAAGAGTGACTGAGTGGAAAGTGGAATGCCCAGAGAAATAAGCTAAATTCTGTATTTTAATGTGAATGGTAAACAGTCAGTGCTATAATAAATCTCCAAGGTATTTGATCCCTAAAAACTATCTTAATCCTTAGGGCAATTCTGGCAAAGAGAGATAACTGCTCTGAAGCAGAAATGTTCTTAACATAAAACCCACATTGTATTTACTCTGTGTGTGTCAATTTTCTTCCTTAAAAAAATTAATAAATAGAGGGTTTTAAATGCCTACTCTTTCTTCACCCAGAGGCTGCTCTTGAGAGCTTTGCCTATTATGTCTGTCAGCCCTTCACTTCACTAATGAGAACATTTTAATTTATGGTTTATGACTGCCAGTCAAGGTTCAGGCAAAATTGGAATCACATAAGAACGCTGGGGTGGAGGTGGGGGCAGAAGGGGAGGTGTTCACTTCTTACTGTACCTTTGCAACAAGGGGGAAAAAAACCCTATACACTACAACTTGATACTTATATGGCATGGAGAAAATTGGCTGATCCAATTGTGATGAATTTGATAGATGCTAAATCTAGCTTGTATCTGAGGATATAAGCTATATATAGATGGGGCTCCTTAGGAGACAATTCATACATCTCTACTCTACAATAGAGCTTAGGAAAAATGGTCTTGTGAATTCCAAAAAGGACCTAATCTGCACTTCTTGGATTATTGAGCATGGAAGAACTTTTGAAGTTCCTTGTAATTCATATATCTCAGAATGTGTAATATATCCTGACAGTTTAAAATTATCAGTATATGCATAATTAACATTCCTGTTAAAAGGAATTAAAACATTTCCTCCCCCTATTTGTTTTGAATAAGATAGATAAATGCATGCTAGAGGATATTATAGTCTTGTGGATTTGCAAATAACTGATATTCATAAATGATTCTGAATTAACCTGGAGGGAAGAACTGAGTGGGAACCCTCAGGTCTCTGCTTCAATCCAGTGCTATTCAACATCTTTATAAATAACAAATGGAATGGAAATGGCACTGAGGAAATTTGCAGATGATACCAAGCTGTACTCTGCACAGACTGCCCTTGGAGTACTATGTCCCTTTCAGGGTACCAAACATTGAGAAGTTAAGAGGATTCAGGGAGAACTACCAGGATAGTAAGGGGTAAATCAAGCCCTACGAAGAGTGGTTCAAGAAGCTAAAGGGAAATATCATGCTTCTAATGTCTACAAATATCTTAATAGGTTTCTATAAATATCTCAAAGTATATTGTGTGTAAGAAGGCGGGGAGCTGTTCTTTGTTGAAACCAAGGAGATGACAAAGCCAAAGGGTTAACAAAAAAGGAAAACAAGCAGGTCCAGGATGAATATTAGGAAAACTTTCCTGATGGTAAGGGCTGTTAAGAAATGAAACAGTCTGCCTACAACAACAGTAAATCCCCCCCACATTACAGGTTTTCACACAGGAGCTTGGAGCTCCTGCATTGAGCAAATAAGGGCCCTTCCAGCTCATACATTCTAAGATTCCATGAATTGTGATTAATCATGTGGACACTTGATTAATCTTGCAAAAATGATGACATCTGGAAAAAGAAAAGCCTTAACGTTTAGCATGTAGTTTACCTGAATCATCACTCAGTTGCTGTTTATTCCCTGCAGCATCTATTTTCTTATTCTACTGAATAGCACTTTCTAGAAATGAGAAGCAATATGAAGGTTCCTCTTTTGACATCAGATCTATGACAAGCAGTTCATCACTTGATATTGCGGACCAATCTTTCCCATTCTGGTGATTTCTTGATGAGTTAGACGTACAATTACCAGAATTCCTAGGCATCATGTTTGTCATAGTCCCAACCTGTCTGAAGACTCCCAGACTGTCAAAAGCAAGCACAGAGTCCTGGGTGTAATATCAGGGTAGCCAGGAGAATGGCCCTACTCCCAGAAAACTTTAAGGGTGCTACAGGCAGAAGATATTGGGGTGAGCGTAGAGATCAACATGTGAAGATCAAGTATAGAAAGCTGATGGGAAGAAGAAAAGAAGCAAAAGGATCTTGAAAACAAGATGGGCTGATTTTTTTTTACAAAACACTGAGCATGTGAGTGAAAAGAAAGACAGTCTTAGACATTAATGCTGCTGCTCAAATGTATCAGCTTTTTGAACATTTAATTTAATGTATTTGGTTTAGGCTGCCACCTGACTCCAAACATCTCTGGGGGGCTCTTACATGCACTCTTACATTTCTCTACTGCAATGCTCTCATTGTTGTAATCTTTTCTGGTTATAGCATCATACAGGAAGATGAATTAACTCAGGTCTAAGCAAGAAGCAGTTCACTTGTCTGGAAAACTAAAACATATGGCTTCTAGTAAAGTAAGATTAAATTAATCTTACCTCATCATGTTGCCTGTGGTGAGGAAGCTTACACTAAAGCAAAGAGAGCCAGAGGCATTTTAAACTTTAGTACACATAGCAACCTCAAGCTATGTTTCCAAGCATTGACCTGAATACTAGCAAGGCTGTTACCTCACACGTAGGAAGATTATCTCAAAAGTGACATATTTCATCTATATGGTTCATGTTTCTGTCCTGAGATTAGGTCACAGGAATGTGATGGCAGTGGGGTGTGTGTGTGTGTTTGTACTGTAAAATGAACCCTTCTCTTGTTGCCTCTCCTCTTCTAATTATGCCTTGTAAAATTATGTTCTGTTGAACAGTGACACCAACAAACTCTGACATAGCATATTGATATGCTGTAAGCCACTGAACATATGCTTCAGTATAATAAGGAGGGGTGGGAGAATGAAATGACTTTTGAAGAGATATTTGCTTCTTTACTTTTCATGTCACTCTATATAAAAATGTCCTTGATGATACAGGGTACTGGATGAGTCTCCTGCTTCTTTTGATACTGATGAATTGCAGTGAAGCAATTCTAAATCAGATCAGACCATGTTTTCCTGATCTTGGACTTCCAAGGTATGGATTCTATTAATGCATTATTAATATAACTGAACCTTACCATACCTCTTGTGTATGCTGAATTATTTACTGTGAAGAAAACTGTTCCAATATTTTGGATTTCTGTTATAAATCAGAATCTACCAGCAAATGAATGAAGGGTTATGCACAGATGGATATACTTGCACATATATACATGAACACAGGGGGAAAGATAAATAAATAAACAAATAAATAAAGGGGATTTAAAAGCTATGACATGCAGAGATGGCAAAGGGCCTATACCATTTTCCTGCAGATTCCAGATCTGTATAAATTAAGAGTAGATTTGTAACAGTAAATGCTGAGCTGAAATGTTGCTTAAGTGGAGTCCTGGTGACTGCCTGGACAAGTTCCTGCAATTTTCTTGGCAAGATTTCTTAGAAGTGGTTTGCCATTGCTTCCTTCCTAAGGCTGAGAGAGAATGACTGGCCCAAGGTCACCCGGCTGGCTTCATGCCTAAGGTGGGATGAATTCATGGTGTCCCAGTGCCTTAACTACTATACCAAGCTGGCTCTCTAACAGATTGATTAATGCCTGTTAATTGACTAAACAGGGTACAGTATTCCAATTATTAGGCAGGGTTTTCCCCCCCCAAAAAAGCTGTACTGTTAAAATGTGAAGATAAGCACCAACATAAAAAGCCCTCTTCTTTATCACCCACATACAGGAAGAATGTCCCTTCTAAGATTATTCCAGCTACAATACACATACAGCTATCATCTAAAAGACTAGAAAATACATTTTCCTTTAAAAAATATGCTACTGTTATACAGATAAATGTAAATGTAATTCATTCATCAACTAGGCCTAATTTAAGTAAATGCTTCAGATAACTTTAGGGGTGTTACTATAATAAGCTCTTGTTCATATATTTTGAGGTATTTGCAGCAGAAAATAAATTCATAGCTTGAATTGCCTGAATTAAACAGAATTGATTTGGCTTATAGGAGAAACTGCATGTGGGAGCCTCACCTTCCAACTTTGTGGAGATTTGGGCTCCACCTACATGCAGACCGAATGAGAAAACAGAGATGGGAAGAATAAATTGTGCCATTTAATATCACCCTCCCCTTTGGAAAACTTTACAAATAGAAAACTAACTCAACAGGAAACAAACAGTCTAGAACTGCTCTCCTTGATAAGCAATTATTAATTGAAATTATTTGTTTCAAAATTTATAAACATTCACAGTTGGTATCCTTGCCTGTTTTAGGACATATTATAGCATTCTTACCGCCTCATCCTGTTGTCTCTGTTCTCCAGTCCTAAGAGGTTATCAACAGAGTGCCTTGAAAAATTGAGATGATCTCCAATGGATTTCATATATTGCCGTAACTGGAATCAGATTTATATCCATGCGTTCTGTTGCATAGGAATTGATCTGTTTGTTCTTACAAAGGCAGCAGGAGGATATTGTTAGATACATCATGATGGCAACATAATGAGCAAATAAATGAGACCTTGACAGTAGGGCTGATGTTACTGTAATAGAGTTGCGTGAGTCAATCCTTGGATTGGTTTGGAGATTTAGTCCACAAATTTGCATTCAGTGAATTCATCTTTTAGAGTAAGGGGTTTTCTACTGGCAAGATCTGAGAGTGAGATATCTTTGTCCAAGATAAGTGATAGATTGTTGGAGATATGTAGGAGCAGTTTTACCTGCAAGTGCAATTCTATTCTGTTCTGTTCTATTCTATCCTATTTGATTCTTTTTATTGATTAACATTGATGCTGTAATTTGAAGACATGTCTGGTGGGAGAATCATGGAGGATGAAGTCCAGCCTGACTTGGAAAACCATTCTTAGGGAATGCTACTGCCTTTCACACAGACTGCTGCTATGGAAATGGATTCTGTACACTTTCTCCTCTTTTTGCTGGGTTGCAAATGCTTTCACTGGACTGCACAGAGGGTGAAAGCAGAGTGCTCATGAAATGCAGTGTTCCTCACATGAAATGCACCTTGGATACATTTTTATTCAAGCCTTTATTTTTTTGTCTTCCTAGTCCTTAAAGTACTTCGAAAGTGAAATCTCAATTTACCTCAAACAAACTTGAAAGTGGCTTGGTTTGCATTTTTTTTTAAAAAGCATATCTGATATCTTAGGAGATAGAGAAGTATGTGGAGGGTAGTATATTAACATGAGCAAGTTCATTTGTCAGGGGAAGCAGAGAAAACTCAAGCAGAATGACCATAGGCTATAAAAAACACTTGGCCATAGAGACATACTAAATCAGAGTTTTGCACTATGCCAGAATGAAGCTCCTGAAGAGAAGCAGAACAAATGTGCAAGCTACTCCTCAATTCACTGAACTAAGAGCTGTCAGGCTGAAACAACAGAACTAACATACAAGCTTATTATAAGAGCATGGAGGGCCCAGGAACACAACATCTTGGGAGGGTGGGACCCCAAAAAGTCAGAATTCTTGTTCTATCTGTGCTACCAGGTCTGGGCTGCAAAAATCCAGACAAGCACAAGATGGCAGCAAATAATTAGAGATTGATGTATCTCTTTACTGCTATCTAGTGGTCATCCATCTTTTTGCAACTCAGATATGATAACCCTAGTTCAATTCACGCTGTTTTCAAAAAGTCTATCACACAGATTAAGAGCAATTCAGTACACACATTGAGTGGAAAAGGAGGACAGGGCAAGGTCCTCTTCCAGTATTTGTATGTATATCAATACACTGTTTTTTCCCCCTGTATCTTGAGCTTGATTGAAAATAATACTGTGCAGAAAACCATCTTCTATTTTCCTGAACATTTTCTTCTCTTCAAAACAGATTTCTATTTTTTAGTTCTTCTCAAGATGTTTTAGAACTTTTATTGTGATTTTGACCAGTTTTGATCCTGTAAAGTGCAGGAGGCCAGGATCCTTTTATTACTGTTGTTGTTGTCATTATTTGCTCATACGAATAACTCCATCACTCAACTGTCACACAGCTGCATGTGCTGTGCAGCACAAGTAGCCAAGTGAGTTCTGATAGCTAAGAAGTAACTGGGCAATGAAAGACAAGAGACCAGGCTGCATTCTGCTTGGCCACCTTGTAACTAAGATACATCCAGCACCGTAGCCATGAGAAGTTCAGCAATTTTCTCTTTTCCTTTGACAAAAAAAAAAAAAAAAAGGAAAAAAGAAAAAAGAAAAAAGAAAAGAAAAAGAAAAGTGTTTTCTTTTTCATCAACTTGAATGAAAGTCCCCTCCCCCCACTGCCAAGCAGGACATCACTCAAAAGTAAAAGCTCTTTTCCATGTTCACAGCAAGACTCATTCCTGTGTTGCTGGGTGGCATTAGATGGAAAAAAGCATCTACGGTCCCGACAGCTATCTCTCTTTTTGCAATGCTGCCCAGAATGAAAACAAGATCATTCCAAAAAGGCTATGCAAAGAATAATGAAGCGCTGATGAGAGCTCTGCTGGGAAAAGCCAAGAATCTCAACCACCCCATGCATTTTCAAAAGTGAGTCAATATTTTTTTCCCGGGAAAGAAACAGGCTATCCAAGCTTTGTTCTGTTGGCATTCATCTCTCTGTGGGGCAGCTGGGAGCAAGAATCTCAAAGCTACTTCCAACAAGCTCTGTGACAAAATTCTTTTGCATCCTTTTATAGGAAAGAGCTATTTGATGCCATCAGTTAGTGAGGTTCATAGAATGGAACCATGCTGCAATGGCCCTAGCGCTACTAAAAACAGAAAAAGAGGATCCTAGTAAGCTTCCTGCCCCCTCCATAATTACAAATAAATCTTTCAAGATGATAAGAAAAATGTCATAAAACTGCGTCTGGGTGGATCATAGTTTCCCTTTTATTTCTATTAGGCCTCCTTATACCTAATTAGGCTGTTTGGTTCATGAGTACTCAGACCACCCAAGAACACCAGCAAAGGCATCTCATATCATTTGCAACTTGATACTGTCTGATTCTAGTTTTGCAGGGAAAGGGAAGGTTTCAGACTGGGGACCTTCAGCATGCAAACCTTGTGCCCTGTCCTGAGTAATGACATTTTCCTTATATGTGGCGTCTTCACTTTTGGATCCTACAGAGTTCTTCCTGTGACCCTCCCTCCCCCCATGTACATTTAGCATCTACATGGAGTGGCTAATCAAGTTCCATTAGTAAGACATGCAGACTACTTGTCTTTGGAGGCAGATGAATCTATGCCTGGCTCTTGGAATAGATTGGAGGAAGCCCAAAGAGTTGACCCAGACAAGATAAAACCATTACTGATAAGTAGTTATTTAGGCTACATGAGCAACATTCAAACTGTTTCTGAAGGCATTGCGCTCCCCATGGAGAATCAAGTTCATTACTTGAAAATGCCTTTGTATCCATCACAGTCATTAGCAGCTCAAAGAGCCTTTGTGGTGTGGTGTGGCTTATACCAATTTAGGCTGGTGACCCAGCCTTCCCTCCTTGCTGGATACTGGCTGCAGCATTTCCTGATCTCTTGATCTACCATTTGGATTCCTGGAGTGGCCTGAAATAGAGATGACCACAACTGGTATAGAACAATGGCTATGGCAGAGTTACCAAGACTGCCAGTTTGGGCTTATCTGCATTGATCTGAAGGGCTATAAAACAAATAACAGCCTGGAACCATGGCATCTTTCTTCCTTGTGTGCATATTTGTGTGCTAACATCATTTTCAGAACCTTCATATGTACAGTATACTTTCTTTAACTCAGTTGAGGCTTTCCTATTTGCCTTCAGTTCTAGGTGAAGACTTCATTGTCCTTTAAGGCTTTTAAAGCCTCCATTGTTTTAATCCCTTGAACATGTTTCTTTTTTGGGGGATGGATATATTGCATCAATATTACTTCATGTGTTTTATACTGATGTTTGAAATGCTTACATATTTTTGTTCTGTGGATATTTTTAATGATGCTTAGGGAACTGGCTTGATAGACAGCTTGCAAATCCAAACAATTGATAAATGAGCAAATTAACATTGCCCTCATGGTTTTTGATTATATTTATTTCTTTATCGTATTTATATAGCAACCAATCTCACACAAAGTGATTATATAGTACTAAATATGGGGTTTCTGCTATGAGAACCATATATTGTTCATAAACCCAAGAATATGAGCAAAAGTGTGATGCATCAGTTTAGAGTATAGAGTTTAGAAAGGAGAGAATAGGATTGAAATTCATTAGCCCAGGAAACTCACTGACGCATTTACTCCAAGGTTTGTTGTGAGGTTAAAATGTGACAATCCTGCATCTGTTTTTCTAAGCTCCCTTGCAGAACAAACTTGTTAAATTAGCTGAAGTGTTCTTACAACCAAATCTCTTAAGAAAAAGGAAAATCCCTTATCTCTTTGGACAGAAAGTCACAGCAACAACAAGAGCTTTGGGAAGAACATTTTATTGCTAAGCATATTCTTGAACAAAAAGGCAATTATGAAAAGAAAAGAACTGGGGGAAAAGGAAAGGATGGAGAGAAGAAAGGAAACAAAAGCGAGATAACGGCACAATAACATTAACAAAAATCTTCACAGTTCCGTTCAGAAAATAATAGTGAAATGGGAGAAGCTTCCAGACAGAAATGCATATGTTCCCCAAAATCTGTCCCAAACAAACAGACAGAAGAAAAGAAAAGTGGGTTTCCTAAAGAAAAAGAAAAAGAAAAAAAGAAAAAGAAAAAAGCAGAAAATCATTTCACAAGACTCTAAGAACAGCAGCAATCTTTTACAGACATCAAGATATAATCAACTCTATATATGTTTGGCCAGGTAGGCTGTTGAAAATCGTGCTTTCATATCTTTTTAAAACCTGTCTTTCTTTCTTTCTTTCTTTCTTTCTTTCTTTCTTTCTTTCTTTCTTTCTTTCTTTCTTTCTTTCTTTCTTTCTTTCTTTCTTTCTTTCTTTCTCTGTTGTAGTGTAAAAAAATAATTGAAAATTAAACCAAAGAAAACAAAACAAACCTCACGCACACCAAAAAGATTTGTTAGCCAGGTAAGCCTCTTCTCAAAGCATATGAGAAGACTGCCTTCTTTTTATTGTTCCCATGTGCACGTGTGCATTAGATAACACGTCTTCAAAGATTCATGCGACTTATAAACACCAGCAAGAGTAGATTTCTAAACCTAAACAGCTGATTAGATTTCATCTGTACACAGGAAAATTGTACATTTTTTGTTTGCCAGAGTCCTCTAAGTTGTGTGTTTTCCCTGTTTCTATCAATCTGTCTTTCTTGTTTGCTTTATTTATTATTATATTGTTATTTTTGCACATGATATTTGTGGCCAGAAAACACCAGTTGGTCATTTTTACTGTACAGTAAGTTGCTCTTTTTAAAAAAATAATGGAAGAGATTAAAAAAAAAGAGACAATCAAACAAAATTAAGTACACTGAATATAATCAACAACCCAATGAAATCTCAGAGCATTATATGTACATCAGGGTACCCATCTAGAAATTACACCAGCCAAAAAAAGAATTGTAGTAAAATATGTAAACAAAAATTTTTTTGCCTGAAAATGGGTTTTTTTTTTTTGACACAGGTAACTGTGACAAGGTTAAAATGCACACTCTCTTCACATTTTTTAAAATTTAGATTTTTGCTGTTTTGTAAAAACATTTTTTCTTTACAACAGTCTCATTTCATATTAAGATTTTAACAGCATTTCTGTTCCAGTCGTCCCATCAAACATACCATGATAAATATATCTGTGTCTGTATATATATATATTTATATTTATTTATTTATATATATTATACTATTAATAAGCTCCTTTTTTTCTGTGTGTCATAAGGACTTCTTAAATTTATCTTCTTTCATATAAAAGTGAAGGGAAAGGGAGCATAGGGCAAATGGAAGGACAGCAAATCAGAAATGTCAATCTACAAAATTAAATTGTCACATATGAAACATACCGTCATGATTTTGTTTTTTTTAAAAAACACCCCTATTTTGTAATCCTCCATGACATTTTTTGACTTGTCTGACATATGGTTTTGTCACAAGACAAACTCTATAATCTTTATAAAGACTTTATTCAGCTGATTACTACTCCTTGCTTTCACTCAGTGTCATCAGCCAAGGAACCAGACAATGGCGCCTTTATTTTTACTTGGATTATTCAATTCAGAATAACTATTTTGGTTTGGTTTTGAAATTCTTTTTCTTTTTCCCCATAGTTGAGCAAATGGTAGTCAGACATGGCTAGGGGCTCCCAGTCAAAGAAGAAACTGTTATCCTCTTATGACTATGCTTTCAAATACTAGAGCCAGTATCTGGGGGTGTTCAATTTTCCATGACCATCATTTTCAGCATGATCACCATCACTGCCCTTTCCTCACCTTTGTTTTTTATGTTAACAACTTACTGCAGACAACAGATTCAAGAGACAACACAACCTGATATGTAGAGCAAACACTGTGGATAGAACTTGAGTTCATATATGGCAACAGTCTTTATTTATGATATTTTTTTCCCCAAGATTTCTTTTTGACTTATGTCCTGGCTCATTCTCCCAAAACCTCTCACAGAAAATGAAAAATACTCAGACAAAAAATATAATGAAAACCCCAAACCATTTATTATTATTATTATTTCTTTCCCCCTCACATCTTGAAAAATGATACTCAGGCTGGACATGGCCAGATCAGTTGTTCTGTTTTGTTTCTAACATTTCCACTTTTTTTCTTTTTCTATTTTTTGTTATTTTTTAAAATAATAAACTGGAAAAAAAATAGCGTACAGTCAAAGATTGTGAACATCATTAAAGACTCACTTGGAGATACGAAACAAGTAAGCCATGAAGTCTTCTGCCCTTGCAGAACAGTTCAGCTGAGGAGGAGCTCGAAAGGCTTTTAAGTCTGCCAACACGGATATGCTGGGGAGGCCTTCTTCTGAACATGACGTGTGCTTTATAATACAGGAGGGCAGAGTTTGGGGACTCCAAGCAGTGACTGAAAACTTAGCAGTCAACGACTGAAATGTTTATGCTTGACATTGGTCTCAAACCACAAAGGGTTGCTCCCAATCTCGTTGGCTGCAACAGTTTTGGTTCAGTTATAGCTCATTCAATATTTATATATTTATATATAAATATGTATTTTTTTTGTTTGTTTGTTTTTACACATAATATTCTTTGTCCTTGTTTTTCTGTTTCTTGTGGCCGCTCTTTGAACTCTGCTGCTTCTCCTTCATGAGCGTGCCATTGCTCTGGGCTGAGTTGCTGATGTAGTTCCGCGTCTCGTCCACCTGATAGGACCCTTCGTCCCTGTTCCTGTACTTGTACATGGCATACAGGAGGATCAGGATGCAGAGGGCAGCAGCAGCCACAATGCCGACGACCATTCCCGTTGTGCTGCTCGACTCACGGACCACCTCTGAGGCCCCCGGAACCCGTCTGATTCCTGGCTCCGTGGGGTTTGCTGTGGGCACATTACGGAACATGGGGGAAGTTATTAGCGGGCTCTTCAGTTTTGTGCTGTCTAGCTCATAGGCAGTGGGCAACGGAAGCAAGACTATATCAGGCTGGGGTTTGAGGTCACGGTTATTCATGTTGCCAGCTGGCAATTTGGGCACCATCCCAGTCGAGGACGAAGCTGTGGAGCGGATCAGCTCAGGGGACAAAGCTGTGATAGTAGTCCTACCAGTTTCGGAGACTTTGTTAGGTCTAAAGTCCTTGGCTTCCCACTTGGGTGCGTGTGCTTTGTAGCCACCTTCGAAGATTGAAGTGGAAAGACTTTTATCTGTTACCAAGGAGAAGGTGGTGTAAAAATCTTCATCATCAGTAGGGGGTAGGTTAGAGTCAAAAGTTTCCCCTGAGCCATACCCAGATATCACCAAGCCATCATCATCACAACCATCGCTGCCTTGGTCCGACAAGCAAGGTAACCCCGCCTCAGAGGTCATGGACAGGGAATCTTTGGTGGTCTCAATAATGGTGAGGAGGGGACGGAAGGTAGTGGGGAGTGTAATGAAAGGTGCACGAGTAGTAATAGGAGGGGTATCTAAAGGGTCTTCTACAAGAAGAGGGATAACTAATTCACCTCCTGGACAGAAGAGAAAAAAAAGGAAAAGGTTAGTTCATCTCAAATGCAATGTAGGATGTGATGTTCAGCTCACCTGTCTCAAAGGCTGAGTGTATAAAGCTGTATATGTATGTGGGCAGTTGCACCAAGCTAGCAGGTTTTAAGCTGTTAACTTTCTCAGTGGGGCTCTACATTTTTGTACCCACCCCATTTAGATGTAGGATACATTAAATCCATCCTCTTTCAACTTTTCAGAGACAGGCCATGTGTGATTTGGTTGTTGAAGATACTCTCAGAGCAACTTTCAGAATTCCAACATTATATATTTCTTCTGTTCATTGTAAAATTTAAAGGCTTTTCAGTAAATGCATGTTTCATTGTAATGTCTACTTAGTTAGAAATATGTTCACTCTTTTCTTTTAATTCACAGCATTTCAAAGATCTTGAAAGTAAAATCTCCCTCTAGTCATGTTAACTTCTTGGAGTCTTCACAGACATATCTATGCAATTTATTGGCAGCATTACAGAAGTAACTTGATATTGCCCTATTTTGGGATATGTTTTGATTTTCTTGCCTAGCCAACAGCCCTTGGAGTCCCCAAAGATCCCAATCTAAGTACTAACTGAGACTTGTTAACTTCCAAGCTTTTTTAAAGTTAACTATGTACTATCAGCAACTTTTAAAAAGTTAGAATTGATTAAGTGTAGGAAGCAAAAAAAAAAAAAAGAGATGCCAACCAAGACTACTCTAAGATTACTGTTTATTCCAAATAACTGAGATTAGCCCAAATAAGAAGAGCAAATTCTATAATTTGTACAACAGCCAACTATCATGGCTGTATATACAACATCATTTTTAGATTTGATTACTGACCTTGATGATCATAATAAATCATAGAAGAGAATAAGTAATAAATGTGTGGGTTTCTGAAAAATAATACCCACAAATGATGGATTATATCACTTGCCTCCAACAAAACTTCTGAAATGTCCGTTTGCATCTCCTAAGAACCTGGAAAGTTGCATCCATTTACAGATGCCCGATTTAGCCAAATGGCAATTCTCCTACCATCACTATTACCACTTTCATAATCATGGCTGCCTATAATCTGTTGGCTATGTCAGACACTGAAATAAATAAATGGTGTCATGGAATTGCATTGGTATGCCAGGCATGGTCTTGAATCCAAGAAAGTCTCTGCTGTCAACCATCAGGATGAGAGGATGAGTAGTGTCAAAGTAGCACTGAATCCCAGGATATGTTTGGTAATAGAGGAAATATTTCTGGGCCCTAATCATGCCATCCAAATAAAGAATGGACTTTCAAAATAATTTAGACACTGGAATTAAAAAAGGTAGCAGAAAATCAATGCAGATAACTTTATCCTTCAGAGGGTAGAGGAAGGCACAAGATCAGCTGTTGTTCAGTTGATACTAATCAATTGAAGACTTAGTCTAGAAAGTAGAAATAGAAGACACATTTGAGGAAAATAGTCTTCTTATGCTAGAATTCTTGATTTTAAGGGAAAATAATTTATTTAATCTGTATACATAGTGCCAGTTTCAATTGACTGTTAACACCATACAACCAAAACATAAAATCAATAAAATAAAAGCAACAAAATAATGCTATAATTATAAAAATCACAGGAAATCAGTTCAGTGTGGTTGAACACATTTTAGTAGATTTTAATAAACTCAGAGCAATGATGGATAAGATTCCATCACAGAAAAGCTCAAGATAGATGGGAGCTTCTCAGAAAGGCAAATATTAAAAGCACAACTGCAAATAATTCCAAGAGGAAAAATAATGAAAAACAGCAGAAGAAGCCAATGTGGCTGCACAAAAAGCTCAATGGGGGTTTGAAAGTGAAAAAGAAGGAGGAGAGAGAGACGGGTCACCAAGGAGAAGTGCATATAGGTGGTCCAAAATTGTAGAGATGGTGTAAGAAAGGCTAAAGTTCTGAATCTGCTGAGGTTAGTGAAGGAAACCAATAATAGAACAAGAAAAAGTTTCTTCTGGTATATTTAAAATAAGTGGAAGTGAAGAAAAGTGTAATAGCTCTTGTTGCTAACAGGTAACAAAGAAAATGTGGAACTACTCAACATCTTGTTTAAGAAAAGAATATGTGTGCCACCAGGAAATTGTTAAGAGAAGGATAAAGAGGCAGGACCGATCCTTGAGAGTGACAGAAATATCATCAGGGATACCTACGTACTTCAAATGAATTTAAATCTCCAGGATGAACTGCATCCTAGGGAACTAAAGGAGCTCAGTTGTCTGACCACACTTTTATGAGATAGGTTGAGAAATCCTGGAAAATGGATTTAAGCCATATGGGCAAAAAAGGGAAAAAGGGATCCAGGGAATGATAAAAATACCTGGAAAGATTCTAGTGCTGGTCATAAAGTGACTGATCTGTCAGAACCTAAAAATAATGCTGTGATTACCAGATGTCAACTTGGATTTTTCAAGGCCTATACCTATCTTTTTTTAAAAAATTCATTGGTAGATTATAGAAATGCTTTAGATGCATGAAACCTTGATTTCAGCAAAGGCTTTGACCAAGTACCCCATGATATTCTGATTACTAAGCATATTAAATGTGGCCTGGATAGCATGACAATCAGGTGGATATATAGCTGTCCTGAACATTGTGAGCAAAGTTGTCATCAGTCATTGGTTCCTCACCAAACTTAAGTGAGACAATAAATAGTGTGTCCCAAGACTCTGATCTGGGATTTGAAAATGTTCAACATATTTTTGAATTAATTAGATGAAGAGATGGAGGGAATGCTTAAGAAATCTGCAGGTGGCACCAAACTGGTGAGATGCCTAATACACACTAACACATCAATCAAATTGAAAATGACCTTATGCTACAGAAAAATTAAAATTTAAAAGAGGCAAATGCAATATGTAATATGCATGGGTGCCTGATTTCTTCAATTGGGAAATAGAAATCAATTGCATAATCTAGAATGAGGGGCATCTTCCCATCATCTTCCAATGTGCTAAACAGCAGCCTGTTGTCCATAGTGTAAGGCATCCATTTCACATAAAGACCCATTGGCAAAATGATTAAATCTCTGTCTATCATCTCTCTCTCTCTCTCTCTCTCTCTCTCTCTCTCTCTCTCTCTCTCTCTCTCTTTCAGTGGAGGAGGTCAAATCATACAGCTTAACATATTGCCTGTACAAGGGAACCTTAATTTGGAGTACTTGTAACCAATACACATCAGAACCCCAATGTAGTATCATCAATAACATTCAGTTGAAACAAATGTATGTTAAGTTATTCTCAATTAACTCCACTGGTTCAAAGGGACTAAGTCCTCCATAACTTTAATTGGTTGGGTGTGCAGTGATGACATGATTTACATAATATTGTTCTTCTTTGGGACGGATAGAGATATACCCAGTAAGTCACTCAGTAAATAGCTACACCCTCCTGGTTCAAAATATTTAAGTCCAACTCGAAACAGTCCATAAAGCAGTTTCAAATGGTATTGTTTCCAGAAGAGAAAGCAATAATGCAGAATGTTATATTTCTGAAAATACAGTAATCATAGGCACAGAAGCTATTTTGGAACTGTTGGAAAAGCGTAGTTCCTAGCAGTGGAGGTCCTTGTTTATTTCTTCCTGTACTAAGCAATTATTTTATTTAATCTCTGTTGTTTGGACCTACTATTATCTCCTTTTGATTTTTATTGCTGTCCAAATATTTAGTTTAATATTAAGAATGGTTTCTCAGTTTATAAGAAAGTAGTTCCCTTAATTTGAGCTTCACTTGTGGTGACTTCATGGATCTGTCCATCTAGTTTTCTCATATTCTGTAGCACTACAAAAGGGGTTTGCCATTGCCCTCTGGAATGTTTTTCAACTTTCCAGTCTAGCCTACTGCCCTGGAAGTATCCCATCCCATGTACTAATCAATCCTGGCCCTGCTTAGCTTCCAAGACCAGAAAAAGTCAACTTGGTGCTATCACCTGTTTACACCTTCAGATTTATATCGAGGCATTTTTTTTGAAGGTTAACATGGAATCAAGCAATGTTTTGACTGGTGAATGCAAGTTCCTGAGCATCATTCAAGGTCTGTTGAGAATGCAATTTAGCCAGCGTTATATAATGGCATTCATCTGTCGCATTATTATGCCATCTGTGACTTAGGATTGAAGTCGTAAGTTTGTCAGTTCTTAATTGCCTGTCTAAAGCATCTGAAGTGCCTTTGTTATGAAACTTTCTGATTTTTATAAAGAATTTAGTGCACAGCTGAAGTGCCACCTACCCAAGGCTGGTGAGAAAGACAACTATCCTTTTTCAGACTGAGGACAGAATATGGAAATCTTAGCTATTTTGCAGTTACTTTCATTTTGGTTTGTTATATTATTAATAGTGTATTTTTCTTTTACCTTGACATTAATGCTTATAGTCAGAGAATTAGCCTGGCAGGGTAGAGAGAGGTCAATTTCATAATAATTCAGGGTGGAGTGGTGGGGAGAGAGTTGCACTTATCTATGGAAACAATTTTGAAAAGTAATTCTACAATGTTTGGTAGGCTCATAGCAGCAAAGGAAGCAGCAGGTAAAGGAGATTTTCAGGATGGCTGGGGAACTGTAATGGGCTACAAGAATAACCTTGGAAGACAGGAAGAAGAGCCACAGCCTAGACAATGGTCTGATAAATGAGTCCAAAGGAGGGAAGGGGGTAGAGGAAGCATCTCAGAAGGGACCCTCCCTAGTTCTCTGGAAAGTAAAGGCAGGGGAGGGGGAAGTCCTTTCAGACTTGCAAGATTCTGTTACTGAAACCTTATAATAAAGGTAGCATTAGTACTCATGGTTTTGGTTTCCTGTATGGACTACCTCAAAGGGCTGACAGGAACTCAGCACAAGGAAACCAAGAGCAAATGGATGCTAGGATAAATTAAATTGAACACGTTGAAGTTTGGGTGGAGGATCCAAAAGAAATCTGTCTATAGATGCTTATCCTAATTCCTTTTTTGAATGCAGGTCCTTGTATACTATGGAGGGGCGCGTGATTTTTAAGTGCTCAGTTAGGAAGTGGAATGCTCAGAGCATGCAGGAATGCCAGATGTATCAGTTTGCCTACTGGCCTCAGAAATATTGTCAATATCTTTTTGTGTACTTCATGTGACACTATATTAAGAAAAACATTAGTCTTACTCATCTGTACTGACCAATCTTGTCAGTTCTTGTTATTCTTGTTATTCTGTCATTATTCTGGCAATTGCTTCATTATTCAGAATACAAATTCCAAAACTCAAAGGAATAGGCAGAAGATCTAAAGACAGTCTACATGAATCTTGAGTAGATGAATCAAGCTACTAATTAAGAATTGCTAGATTAAAAAAGAAAGAAAAAACCAACAGATCATGCAGTAGTTGAAAGAACTGGCTATTCTTTAGGTCAACTGTATAAGGTTTGTTGGAACACATTTCTTCATTAGACTAACAATAGAATAAAAAGGCATAGAATCAGGCAAGCATCCTAAATAGAATGGAATGCTTCTAGAAGAGCATGTAAGACTCCTCTTCAGCTGAAGTATATACATCTATCCTTGAGTTGGTGGGAATGCTATAATGACCTCAAATTTGCTATCCCCATTGCTAATCCCTATCCATGCCCATCAGCTGACTTACCTCTGAGGTAATTGATGGCTAAGCCTAACAAATTTTATATACCTCAAGGCTGTCCTTGGACAGCATCATAACAAGCAGTTAAAAACTACTTTAACACTGGTATAAATAAGGATGCCTTAAGCCTGTCTCACTCATGATTGGTAAGAGATGAAGCAATGGCATGAGGACACAATAGAGAAAGCATATTGCCAGGGCATGTTGGCACTGTGATTAGGTATAAGTGGGGACAAGCTCTGTCTCTGTCCCATATTTTGTTTGTTTAAACTTCTAGACATTATTCTAGCTAGACACTGTTCTACCTAATAAACTTAGATCTGGCTTCCTCCTTTTCCCTACATAGTTTTTGCTTCCCGCAGAAGGCCACACACATTTATTGAAGTGATTTGTGCTGACAACAAAGTGCAGTGGGATGAAAGAGAATACAGCAGTTATAATGACTTCTGTTGCATTAGTGATGCCAAATCACCTTCTGTTTGTCCAGATAAAAATGAAACAGATACAACGAAGAAGCCATTCTGAGAGGATTGAGGTGTGCCTGGTGACAAATGGTATCTCTAGAAATGCAAACATCCAAGAGCTCCTGTGAAAATTGCTTCTCTTTTTCTTTTTGGAACCAATACTCTATATTTCTTAAAGTTAGCATTTTAAAATCTGGGGCATACATACTTGTTTAATAGAGTTGGGCTTTCCTTTAAATTAGCAATATCACTGGGAAAATAAAAGGTCTATTTTAGCTTTGAAGGCTACCCTCTATTTTGCTTTATGAGTGTATTTATAGATATATAATTCATACTTCTGGAGCTGATCTCCAGTAAGGGTCTTTTTGACACTGGAAAAGATGGAGTGTTGAAAATTTAATAAGAGTGTCTTTGACTGTATAGAGGTTGTGGGCCGATGAGGAATGCATAGGGCACCAAGTGACCAATGTTAGATTAGGAGGAGAAAATAATGGAGGGATAATTAGAGAAGCTGAATCCTCTTCTTTTTCACTTTTCTGAGCAAGACAGTCTCACTGACTAGTCAGGAGGAAGAAACAATGACAACTGTAATAATAAGGTCTCCTATAAAGCATGATGATAAATATATACAGGGACACATAACATTCCTTCTGTCCTTCTAGATGAAGCAGAAAAACTTAAATGTCAGCTGAAGTAAATCTGCAATTATTTGGATTTGAACTCTAAAGATTCTCATTTGCACAAGTTTACTTCTTTTCACTATAATTCAAATAAACTTTTAGGAGAAAAAGATTCTGCCTTTGGAAAAAAATGCTATAAACACTATTTTCCTTTTCAAAAAGAGAAAAACATGAAAGTTTGTACTTGCATTCTTTTC
This sequence comes from Liasis olivaceus, assembly GCA_030867105.1. Classification (NCBI taxonomy): domain Eukaryota; kingdom Metazoa; phylum Chordata; class Lepidosauria; order Squamata; family Pythonidae; genus Liasis; species Liasis olivaceus. The sequence goes on from CM061349.1 coordinate 44,091,542, forward strand.
CCTCATCCGCTCTTCAGGAAAAAAGAAAAAGGACAGTGCATTTTAAAAATCTTCTGAGGGTTTTCTTCCTTGTCGGCTCTTTGTGCACTAAGAGGATAAAATATTCCACCTTTTGCTGCTAGAAACCTGATGCTGATAAGACACTGCATTAGCAGTTAAGTATTTTTAATATTCCCTTATCTCTTTCCAAGCTCAATTAATTAAAGCTGACAACCTATACCACAAGGAATGGGCTTCTTTGTTCCAATGTGGAAAGCCTCACCTGACTGCATGACAGTTAGAGAAATCCATTGATGATCTCTCATGAAGAAAGTTGCCACCATATAAACTCTACATATTCACAGAGATTGCAAAAGTGTTGAATTAAAGGTCTAGTTTACAAAGGGACCTCTCTAAAGAGTTGCTGAAAATATGAAACTGGAAGCAAAGTTAGTAATTCAGTTGACTTCATATGCCCTCGCTCAGACTTTTTCACTTAAAATCTGTAGCCAACAAAAAAAGAAGACATTTATGTAGCATTACTGAGGGACTTCGTATGCTCACAGTTTATGGATGTGCCAATCTGTTCTTTTATTTCCGTAGAGATTTCAATTTTCCTGCTACATGGTCTCATATGTCCTTCCTTTCAAGAACCTTAGTTCCACAAGTTGTTGGATGTGAGACCCTGTTCCTGAGGATGGGATCAGCTGGGAGTTTTGCTTCTGTACCAGCCTCCCTGCTACTTAGCAACCTCCCTGCTGGAGGCCATCTCGCAGTTGGCAGAGGAGTTCCCCAGGCTTATGGTCTTGGGGGACTTTAATCTGCCATCCCTAGGGTTGGCCTCGGAGGCGGCTCGGGAGTTCATGGCAACCATGGTGGCCATGGGCCTATCCCAGGTCATCCATGGCCCGACTTGGGACAGTAGACACACTCCAGACATGGTGTTCTTGTCGGAGCAATGGCAATGTGATCTCGGGGGGGATTTGGTACTATCCCCTTTGTCATGGTCAGACCACTCCCTGGTGGCCTTGAGATTCTCCTATGCTGCCCCCCTCCACAAGGAAGCGGGACCTATTTGAACGGCCCACCCCAGTGATTGATGGACCTGCAAGGGTTCCAAAGGAGCTGGGGGTTGTTCCTTAGGCCTTGCTGCACAGTCCAGCAGAGGCCCTGACTGCAGCGTGGAATAAGGAGGCAGCTGGGGCCTTGGCCAGGATCACACCTATGCGTCTTCTCTTGATCCATCAGCCCTGGCACTCTCCATGATTTATGGAGGAGTTAAGGGTGCTGAAAAGGGCCAAGAGACATCTAGAACATCACTAGTGGAAAACTAAGGACGAGTCTGACTGAACATGGGTTAAAGCCACTATTAAGGCGTACCGGGAGGTGGACTTACCCAGTTATCTGGGAACGGTTTGATCCTGTTGGACCTGAGGAAGTGGACAGGGTCCTCAGGGCTGCTAGTGAGGCTACCTGTGCATTAGATCCTTGTCCGTCCTGGCTGGTTAAAGCCAGCAAGGAGGTGACATTGGGTTGGGTGCCAGTGGTGGTCAATTCATCCTTGCAGGGGGGGGTGGTGATCCTGACATCTTTTAAAGAGGCCCTGGTCCACCCCCTCCTCAAGAACCCATTGCTGGATCCCACCCTTTTGGACAATTTTTGTCCAGCTTCCCACTTTCCCTTTTTAGGTAAGGTTGTGGAAAAAGTGGTTGCACAACAGCTTCAGAGGATCTTGGAAGAAATGGATTATCTGGACCCCTTTCAGTCAGGTTTCAGGCCCAGTTATGGGACAGAAACAGCATTGGTTGCACCTTTAGATGATCTCTGGTGAGAGTGGGATGGGGGGTAGTGCATCCATCCTTGCTGTTCTTGACCTCTTGGCAGCTTTCAATACTATTGACCATGGTATCCTTTTTGGGTTGGCTGTGGGAGTTGGAGCTGGGTGGCACAGTTTTGTGCTGGTTCAGCTTTTTCCTCCAAGCCGATACCAATCAGTGCTAATAGGGAGTGAGAGGTCCAGCCCGTAGCCCCTACTTTATGGGGTGCCACAGTGTTCAGTGTTTTCACCACTCCTATTTAACATCTACATGAAACTGTTGGGTGAGATAATCCGGCACCACGAGATGAGATATCATCAGTATGCTGATTATACTCAATTATATATCTCCATCTCAAGTGACCTAAGTGATTCTGTGTCTACCCTTTTGCAGTGCCTGGAGGCTATAGGGGCCTGGATGGGGGACAACAGGCTTCAACTGAACTCTGGTAAGATGGAGTAGCTGTGGGTGCGGGGAGCCTCAAGATCTAGGAGCTTATCGTCTTTGATTCTGGGTGGGGTGGCACTACCCTAGACAGACCTGGTGCATAATCTGGGGGGTCTTCCTATACTCACAACTCCTGTTCAAAGAGCAGGTGGCAGTCATAGCTAGGAGGGCTTTCATGCAACTTTGTGTTGTGCATCAGTTACACCCCATCCTGGATCAGGAGGCCCTCCATGTGGTCCCTCATGCCCTGATCACCTCCCGTTTGGATTACTGCAATGCACTCTATATGGGGCTACCCTTGAAGAGTATTCGGAAGCTACAGGTGGTGCAAAATGCAGTGGCACAGACAGCTTTGAATGCCCCTAGGACGGCACATATAACACCTCTTTTACGTGAGCTGCATTGGTTGCCAGTTTGCTTCCGGGTCCAATTCAAGGTGTTGGTTATTACCTTTAAAGACCTTCATGGCACAGGACCAGGTTATCTGAGGAGCTGTCTTGCCCCCGTTATATCTGCTCACCCCACTCAGTCCAGCAGAAGGGGCATGTTGTGGACTCCATCAGTCAAGGAATTACAGCTGGCAGGGTCTAGGAAGACGGCCTTTTCTGCCATGACCCCCGCCCTGTGGAACAGCTTGCCACTTAAGGTGTGGGCTGCCCCACTATCCTGGCTTTCAGAAAAGATGTAAAAACATGGCTATGCCAGATGGCCTGGGGGCCTGATGGGGGCTCGCAGTGCTGGAATTGGCTGGTGGGATGACTGATACTGCTCCCCCCATCATCTTGAATTGTATATTGGGTTTTTAAATAGAATTGTTACTTGCTATTTTAATTGTGGATATTTATATTTTTATTGCTTTTATTGCCTTGGATTTTTAATTGTAAGCTGCCCAGAGTCACCCTCTGGGGGAGATGGGCAGCATATACATTTAATAATAAACAAACAAATAAATAAATAAAAACTGTAATATAAAGTGGATGTGCATCTAAATGCAGAGTGAAATTGTAAATGCTCTCCCTTTGTTTTTAGCTGCATATATATTAAAATATGCAACTCTGAGAGAAGGTGGCTCAGACAAAATCAGATAACATTCATATCATCAGAACTACAAAACTGGATCCTGACTGGAACAATTGTTTAGCATGAATCGGTTGAGAATAACTACTTGGGCAGTAGTAACAGCTCTTTACTGAAAGAGGCATCCCCAAATGCACTAAACTTTAAGACAGTTTATGTTCTTTTACAGCAACAGTTATGTTTATAGATTAGCTGACCCTAATACAGCAGGAGAAATAGAATGCGAGGCAAAGGAACTTGAAAGAGACATTGGAATGGGTGTGGACCACAGTGAAACATCACCTTCTAGTTCGTAGAATGCTCTCCCATGGGTACTATGACTGGAACATTGTCCTCAGAGCATTCAAGGCAGCAGGTTTTAAATGCCACTTAGCTGATTCTGCATGCTCTTGGGTGGTGGGTTTGGAAAAGAAAGATCTTCCTTCATATTCCACCAACGCAAGTATGTCAGACATGTGCAATAGAGAGATTATACAAGCCTAAAAGCTAAATTGAAAAGGTAGCCTTTGATCTGTTCCATTTTACCAAATACTATTTTCCTGAGATGTCATCATTTTGTTTCATTTTGTTTCATTTTCTTTATTCTTTCTTTCTATTCTTTTTTAAAGGTCTTTTTGTACAGTAGTTGCAGTTTAGTGAGCCAGGTGAATTCTATTTTCCACAGAATTAGCATTTATTCTTAGAGCTAGTCTTCCTTATTGTATCTGCCTGTATGCTATTCTTCAGATCCTTTTAAAACCTCTTCTGTTTTCACAGAAGGAACTTATGCCCTTTTTTTTTTCCTTTTCAGAAATCTAGGCAGAAAAGAAGAATGATTATAGCATAGGAAAGTGGACCAAGAATGCTTGGAAATGTTATACTTATCAAATATATTACAGTTCCATTTATACCATCATCTTCTGCATCTTTGACTTTTCCAGAACTGAATACATCTCTAAAACATTATAAAAAGTGCACTTGAGAGTACCTTCTTGACCAAAAACGGAATGCAACAACTATACTTTAATTCACAAAAGCATATCTTTTGGGAGGCCAAATATAAGCAATTTCCTTTGTTCTTTTCTTAACAGTTATCCCAACATATAAGGAAACAAGAGATGTTAGAAAAGAAGAATAATACTTGGAAAGGAAAGTTCACAAATGGAAAAGTACAGCTGATTGCGTTACCCAAAAGCATAAGCATCTAATTATCAACAGTACACATTGAAAGCAGATCATAAAAGCCAATGCTAAAACACACATTTTGCAAAAATTAAGTATAGCTATGGAGCTGAAACCAATTATATACTGAAAAATAATGGAAAAATAAAATACACACAAAAATGAAAGAAATCTGAATGAAAAGTAACAAGAACAAGTCATCCACTATATTTAAAAAAAAAAGGGGGGGGGGACCCAAGGAAACTGAAACTGAAAATTGTTCAAAAAAAAAGCAAAAAAATGCAATTTGTAAAAAAAAAATATATATATATATATATATATAAAACTGAAAAGACACATGAAATAGTCAGAAAAAAGCATCATACCACAATGATTTCATATCGTCAACTTACATCAACAAATTGCCCGCATGTTTTTTGGCATGAAAGAAAAATTTATAAAAGAAAGTTGTGTAAGAATGTTCTTGGATAAGCAGAATTGCCACATTTGAGAAACTTTTTTTTTATTTTGCTGTTGTTTTTTTCTTTTTTTTAAAAAAAAACTTTTTGATCAAAATGTGTTATTTTCATTATTTTAAAGTATAATAATTATATACAACAAAGGGTGATACAGGGAGGCAACAACACATACATCCACACCACGTAACATGAAAAGAAAAAAAAAATCCTGCACTGTAACCAATTGGAACATTTTTCCTACTGTTTTTTGTTTGTTCATTTATTTGTTTTTTCGGTGTTCTTGAAAATTGTCAGAATTTTCCTTTTTTTAAAAAAAAAAAAAGAATAGTCCTTGGGTTATGATTTAATTTTAAAAACTATATAACTTTTTGTGACTGAATTTGTGTTGATTTTCACCTCAATAGATTGGAGGCAAATTTTCCCAGTCACTGCTCACATGTATCCAACCTCAGTAGAACTTACACAAAAGCAGTGCTCAGTGGATCATATCCTCAGTGGGCTTGAGATTGACTCATTTACCCTTTCTTTCTTTCTTTCTTTCTTTCTTTCTTTCTTTCTTTCTTTCTTTCTTTCTTTCTTTCATTGGTTGGATATATTCATTTTTTTAAAGAAAAATCTTTTATTTTCCCTAAAATTTGGAGTGAGAGTGTTTTAAGGAATGGATGACTGCACATAAAATCTGAAACAATGCTAAAGAAAGGGAGGTAGGAAAGTGAGGGGAGAGTCATGGGAAGAAAAGATGCCTCAGGAGAATGGAGTGGGGATATACAATCTATGAGTGTACTACACAGATGAAGATGATGGGGGTGAATGTGTAAGTCAGTTGCCATGTCCATGTAAGTGCGGAACGAAGTGATCTAGCAGCATTAGAGCTTCTGGCTGTAAGGAAGGGATGGGCAATATACAAAAACAAATGAGCATATTCATGCCCATCAACAAAAAGAAAGAACAGAACTCTAACATTGACAATCTCACAAACCCTAAGCTGCAACTTCTTCAACATGCAAAATTTACTAAGAAATATAATAATAATAATAATAATAATAATAATAATAATAATAACAACTATAACAGTTTCATTAAAGTTCTCAAATTATAAGAACAATTCAAACATTTCCCTACTTAAAAAGCAGTAAAATATACAAATTAAATATAATCATCAGATTAAAAAAGAAAATAAGAAAACCAGAATTTATGCATAGGAAAGTGGAGCCACTTCAACTGCAGCTCTGCTCAGTTTCATTGTGTCATCATTTTTTCCCCCAGTGTTTCTTAAATAGTTAATATTAAAGTTTTCATTCAGTTTGAGGTATGGGAGTTTCCTGAATATATTCAGGCAAGCTAGTTCAATAGTATAGGGATTTTTGTCATTTTTTTCTAATCCTTATCCCAATCTCACTTCTAATTGAAGATAAAATTATGCTTTTTAAAAAGTGATTTTTTTCCCCTTCTTTTAAAGTGTTCTGCAGTTGAGGTAGTCCCTTATTTAAAGAGAAAGGCAGAAGGAGAAAAAAAAAAGAAATCAATTCAATAATGTTTATGTTAGATTGGAACAAACCAAATCTAAGATAGAAATCCAACATTTGAAAAGAAAAGACATCAAAATAGGCATACTTAAAAAAAAAAAAAGAGCAATTTATTCCCAGCAAGAAGAGAGACGAGAACAACTGCTTGGGTTTTAATATTTTCATTTGATTACTTGTTTTTTTAAAAAAATCCACACACTTTCAGAGATGAACAAACCAGATGCACACACCAAAAAGAAACAGACAAGGCAGTCTAGGGACACTTTTATCATTTCAAATTCTTTCTCATTTTTTAAAACGTTTTTAAGTCCCTTTTTTTTTTTAATTAAAACATTTGGCAGGAAAGAGGCCACTAAAACCACCCCTCTGTTTTACATTTGCTTTTTTTGTTTTTTGTTTTTATTTTGAAAAAAAAACTGGTTGTCATTATTTTCAAAAAGCAAAATAAATTATTATTGGGGAACGTGCAGTCTGGATGTACGCCATAAACAGACATAGGAAAATATGTAAGAAACTGGCTAAAATTGACACATGGATTACTAAATAGCTTAATTTTATTGTAGGAGGTTAATAATAATGCATGCTTAAAGTAAGTTGCATTTAGGGAAAGTAGAAGAAACAACAGCAAGCTAGGAGTAGATGAGAAGGAAGGGAGAAGGGAGGTTAGCAAATGAGGCAATTCAGAAGGGGCAAAGCACATTCCAGAGGGCATTGCACAAGCTATGGGAAAGATAATAAGGGCAAAAAGGTAAGATGGACATTGGAGACAGCAATAGAAAAACTGTCTGCAACTCTTTATAACACAACAGTTGGGCATCAGAGCCATATGACCCAAACTTACAGTCCTCATTGATTAAGTGGTTGAATTTTGTCAATAAACAAGAACACTTTACTGGAAGAATAGTCTTTTGGCAGCCTTTTTCAACATATCCAGAAGACATCCAGAAAACTATTCTATAGGAATTATGATTAATACTAACAATAGTTATCACTGAAATCTTTTTTCATGGCAAGACACATACAGTTCAATCCTATGTAAATTTCCTGAGGAGTTTCATAAGAGACAATTGTGATTGCTTTCATGAAAACATGCATAGACTCAGGCCTTAGTTATGTGAGTAAGAACCCTCAAGTACAGCTGCAGCTTGTTAATCTATGTAAGGTGGAATATAAGGTATTATCCACTGGGGCAGCACAAAGTAGTAAATCTCCCCAGAGTATAGGAAATGTACTGGATTGCAAATTAGTCCCAATCAACAAATGCATAATTTGCCAGACAACAAAGGAACACAATTGTCAGTACGTGCAGATCTGGTCACAAATCCAGGCAGTACAATAGGAGGACTGCAGGGTTGAGTCTTTTCAACATTATAAAGAGGTGCTGTTAATTAGCAACATCTTAATAAGCCCTTGGGCTTTGTAAATTTTAAAAGCCAATGGAGGGCAGTAGCCTTATGCATAGGAATATGCAACAAAGAATTTAAAAAGCTCAGTTTATTGGCCAGCTTTCAAAGCATGGCCCACTGTACTTTCAGACCCCACTGAAAAAAGCAAAGGCAATTGCCAAGGGGATAGACTTCAAATTCCAGGTACAGCAATACCTATGTAAAAAGAGAATGTCCCCTAACATATTCTTGGATATCTTACTGAAAAAAGTGTCCCAGTCTGGTTGGGAATGGGAAGGGCTAAAGTGGATGGAAATTAACACATCTCCAAGGAAGAGTAGAAGTGTCAGGCCATTGTGGCCATCAGGATGGCCATTCATGGCCAGACTGACTCTGCATCTACTGGAGGTGTGCTTTAGAACTTTATTTTATTTTCATATGGGCACTAGATTACAAGTGGTAACAGTTCAACCAAGACAAGAAAACCTGGCTGGGTTAGCTTCATGGACTGTAGAGTCTATATTTCATTAATGGGACTGAACCGAGATGATTGTTGAGATGTCATTTGGCAAATGCTTGTAGAATACAGGAAACTGGAGACTATTATTCTTTTACACAATGTAATATGACTCTTCATCCACATACTGAAAGTGAAGTCCTTAGATGCTATTCCCTGCTAGGATTCTTAGCCTCTGGCCTAATTTGATTTAAAGACATTTCACAAATGGGCAGTTATGCCTTGACTTGATTTCTTATAGGAGATTTTTGTCCACAGCTCCTATAATGCAGTCAGTTAGCATGAATTTAGCTCAAGAATCCATGCTAAAGCACATCACCCTACTGGAATACTATTGCATTCCCTCCAACACTGATTAGTCCCATGAATTCAATCCCACACAAATCTTTAACTTTCCCCTTGCTTTAAATGCTTTGGCCTTCAAACTTAAGATAATACACCATAGTGCTACCATGTCTGGCCCAAGTCCCTGCTCTACTATCTCCAGTCCATGACATGGGAAAATTAACACACCCTTGCTTGGTGAACAAGGTGTGTTTTTTTTTAAAACCCATTAGGATTTTTTAAAACAAAGGCATATTTGATAAATAACTTTTTAATACATTTATTTATTTAGAAAAGTATTTCTTCTGAATGTATATTGAGAATGTGTTTAAGACTTTCTAAAAAGCAGAAAACGGCACATAGGTTTGGTATAATCATTATCTCATATTCTATTTAGGCATTTCTCTTTTGCATCTTTATCTTTTATCCTCTACACTGTTTGTTTACACTGAGTCTAAATGGATCACTATTGCTAGAATGCTTCCTGTCTGTCCCTCTAATTATATAATTGAAAGCTCTAACTGTGATGGAATTTTCTGACCCTGGGAATGAAAATGGGCATTTCCAAAACATTGAAGAACAACATGGACATTTTTGTGGTATCAAATAATTGGTTACCAACTTTCCTATTAAACCATGACTCTTGTAAGAAAAAGAAAGAAAGCAAAAGCAAAAGCAAACAGAGGCCCTGCCTTGACATACTCACTGATAAATGAAGACCAAAGTATACATTGCCATTTTCCAAGATTCTGTAACCTAACCCTTCCTCACTGCAAAAAGTCTTCCAACTCTGAATCTGGGAGAACTGGCGTTCTAGATTATAAACTGTTGTAAGGGACTTGACAGTGACCCTACCTCCTTTATTATCAGTAAAATGATCCTGGCACATTTTTTTCTTTGTGTGTGCCTATATATGTATACATATCTGTGAAGTGTAGTCTAAGCATCAAATTGTTGATGACCTTTTAATAAAAAATAAATAAAGTCTGACAACTTGCCAAATGTTAAGGAATATCCAGGCATGCATTCCAGCACAAGAATAGTTTTCTCTAGATGAATTCTGGAGATCTAGACTTCAATTCCCAGAATTCTCAGTAATAACCATACTAGATGGGCAGTTCTGGGAGCTGAAGTCCATGTCTCTGGAGGATGCCCAGTTTGCAGAAAGCTGCACTAAAACCTTGCATTTTTTTCTTCTAGATCAATAATTCTCTTTGGATAAAAGAAACATGTAGACATGTGGTGACTGTGTTTAGTTGTTTTTCATGCTATTCCATGTTATTTTTTCTTTTCAGAAGTGTTGTCTTTTTGTTTTGTTCTTTTTTCATCTCCAACAGTAGAAAATATCCTAACTTGAACCCTTTTGACACTAATTTTTCTGACTTCGTTACACGCATTTTCTTGTTACAGAGCCCAGATATACTAACTTAATTGCTCTTTGCAAAGTATATCTACCTCCTTTTTAAAAAAATCTCTGGAGCCCTCCAATTAGAATTGCTGAAAAATGTTGAACAGGAAGCATATAAAAACTATAGCAGAAGCCCTTAAAATGGCTTTTAAAAATGATCTAATATGCTGTTAAATAGAAGAGTTTAATAATAAAGAAAAAACAAAACAAAATTCCTACCCCCTCCCAATTGAGGAAAAAAAGAGCATATCTTGTTTCTATCATTGTTCTACCTTCTGTATTCATCTCTTAAAATTGTTTAGAACCCCGACAATCAAAATGTTTACTGCCTTAATTTAAAAGTATTTTCCTTGCAGAGCCAGAATAGTAGTAGTAGTAGTAGTAGTAGTAGTAGTAGTAATAATAATAATAATAATAATAATCAGTAGTAGTAGTAGTAGTAATAGTAATAGTAGTTTAAGCAGGTGGCTCCAATATGAAGTTTGTTAATAGCTATCATGTAGTTGCATATACTTATGTTCCTTTAAGCAGGTAAATTGCAAAACAGTGATGATGGGAAAATACTCCCTTATTTATGTAATGGATTTAAAGTTTCTCAAAATCTTCAGCAGCCCTGTTTAATAGAACTGATTTTGGCAGCCTGCCAAGTGAAAGAAAATTAGGAAAAAATACACATCATTTTGGATGGATTTCTAAATGGAGGAGCTTTTTAAACATTTCACAGCAAATAAAGCTCCTTTTTCAATGAATCTGAAAACTTCATTCTGAATAATTCTTACTGATCTCAGACCTCAATCCTAACCATGCTTATCTGAAAATAAGTCTGATTCACTTCATTGGGATATACATCCAAGCAACTATATTTAGGATTAAAACTTCGATCTTTGTTATGAATGTTGTTACAGTGTGTATTTAGAGGAAAAGAAAAATATCCTATCGCACCTTGATATTTAACAGTGCACTCCTAGTCACAGCATGGAAGTAAGTTGCTCATTATGGAATGTCATCCCCATTTATCAGTCTGAATACAGCACTATGCAGTTGTATGAACTGAGGGTTAACCATATTGAACACAGTACTTCTGAGTTAATATGCTCATGTTAAGCTACATGACTTCAATCCTTTGTATGCTTACAGGTAGTCCTTGACTTACAACTGCATTAGGGACTGGAAAATTCATAGTTAAGCATCATTAAGTGAGGCATCACATGACTACACCCAATTTTACAACATTTTTTGCAGCAGTTGCTAAGCAAATCACCATGGTTGTTAAGTGAATCACACGGTTTCCCATTGATTTTGCTTGTTGGAAGATGGCTGGGAAGGTTGCAAATGGCGATCATGTGACCCTGGGACACTGCAACCATCGTAAATACATGCTGGTTGCTAAGCACCTGGATTTTGATCATGTGACAGTGGGGATGCTGTGACAGTCATAATGCAAGGACTGGTTGTAAGTCACTTTTTTTCAGTGCTGTCATAACTTTGAATGGTCACTAAATGAATAGTCATAAATTGAGGACTACCTGTATTTGGGAGTTAGCTCCACTGAATGCAGCAATAAACAGCTCCAAGTAAATATTTATAGAATTCTACTGTACAAACAGCTCTACCTTATTCAGTAACCTCATAATAAAGTAAGTGATACACACACACACAGAAGTTCAGTTTTGCTTGTTCTTTCTTCTCATCAAAAGTACTTGCCTGAATGAGCCATTTTTTTTTCCTGACAGCTTACTCTATGATAACAAGAAAAAAAGGGTGGGCAACCACTGATAATAAGAAAAAAAAACCCACATTCTTGTGCCATGCATGTTAAAATACATGCATTTTGTAAGTAACTCTCAGCACAGCTATGATTACTTATCTTCAAAGCATTCTGGAAGCACTGAATATTTTTAAATCCTGGTATCTCTCTGTGAGACCTACAGAAATCTCTCCATTTTATGGTATTGCAAATGGGATGCAGTTTGACTGAGATAATTTAAAAAATCAGTATTATAACAAGAGTAAAAAGAAAAAGAAAGAAAGAGCTGTTCAGTACTTCTGGTTTAATTTTCAGAAGCTGCTTTGCAGTACATGAGAGTGAAAATGTCACACTTGGTGGTGACTTATTAAAACAGCTGCATCCTTTTTCCAAGATGGTGCACTTCAGTGAGTCACCAACAAGTGCTGCGCTCATGCTCCTGCATGCTCCAGACCCACTTTTCAGTCATATCTGGATCCTTTTGTGGGTAAGAGTCAAAACTCAAGGGGATAACATCTGCTTTGAAATTCCCCCAGCTCTTCAGTAAAAAAAAAAAAAAAAAGGAAATAGATGGCAGGACTGAATCCATTTATTTATATAAAAACGTGGGTCTAGCTTCTGGCTTTAGGGAATTCTTGGCATTATCTCTTTAGATGTTGGTGTTCCCCTATGTAGGTTTACTTGGATGTGATAACACACTCTAATTAGTGCTAACTATTGTCATTTATGCTTCATATATCCTGGAATAATGTTTCAACAGGACATTCTGGGGAAATTAAAATGGTGGCTTTCTATTGTTCAATGTTGGAAAAGAAAAGAAAAGAAAAGAAAAGAAAAGAAAAGAAAAGAAAAGAAAAGAAAAGAAAAGAAAAGAAAAGAAAAGAAAAGAAAAGAAAAGAAAAGAAAAGAAAATGTTTGATCCAATACTGATTTGGGTGCTGACCTTATCAGAAGCTACTGACCTCCAGGAAGCTGCCTAAAGGTCCTTTCTATGAAATAATGCCATTTGATGGGACCCCAGAGATGTGTCTTCACTGTTGCTGCCCCAACCCTGTAGAACAACATAACTTCAAGATTCGGATGGTCTCAACCCTACTGGGTTTCTGTACTGAAGTCTTCTCTTGGGCATTGCACTAGGGTGTTAAATGAGCATGCTGTAAGAGTTATGAGAATTATTGCAGTTGCCTTGGATATGTTTGTTTTTCTTTATTTTTGTTACTTTTTGTTTACTAGTTTTTAATCTGATGTTAGCTGGCCAGAGTTGCAGCTGTGAGTTGAGTGGCCATTATTGATTGATAAATAAATAAACCAACCACCAGCCAGCCAGGCAACTCTATCATAATGTCCAGCAGAGTAACCTGTTATGATGCAACTTTGTCAGTTCAAACTGTAGTGCAACCTCAGTTTTGAAGACTAAGCAAAATTTTCTTGCTTCACCAAGTACTTCAAAACTGAATCATAGAAAGTGTTATTTGACTATTTGTTATTATTTATTTATTTTAATTCTGTCTTGGCAGTTGGATTTCAGAATGGTCAAACTGTTTATATATTGGATGCTTTTGGAGACAGGCAATTGATGAAATTTAGAAATGAATAAATCTGAGTACGTTTTATAAATGAATAAGTAGTGAAGCTTATGAAATAGATGTCTTCATCCTAGTTTCAGTTTGTGGCACCAGGGAAATACTGTTTAGGGAATAAATGGAGAAATCTGAGTTACAAGTGTAGCCCCATTCAGACCACACAATCTGACACAGAACTCAGTAAGTGAACAGTAGTAAGCAGCCTCTTCCCTTTCTAAGTTGCATGATGAGAGCAGTTGTGTCCAAGTACAGAGCAACTGTCTATAGAGACAAAACCTTTGTGTAATCCCGAACCCTACACAATCAGAATTCTAGCTCATACTGAAACCACCATGTATAATCTGTGTAATCTTCCCCCATTGTGGACTGTTATGCTGCACTTGTAGACATCTAACACCCCAGTGGGACAAAGAGAGGGGTAACTACTCAGCACTGATCACATTGTGTATTCAATATTGGAGTGAATTGTCTGATAGGTATATGTATTTATATTTTAGAGTACAATATGTGTGAATCATTCATGACTTATAGGTAGCTCTTGGCCTGCCTAGGTGGTCACAGAAGTCACTCCCAGATAATCATTTATCACCAGGTTGGCAAGAAACACTTTTCAGTGATATTAACTATTTTGATTAGGATCACTGTTAAAGGTTCCTTCATCCTGTTGTAGTGAAAGATGGGTGTTTCCCCACTACACTCTCACCTATACCTGAATTGCTGCAGATGGGGTGGTTGTGGGCAAAATCAAAGATTATTAAGGAGAGCATTAATCCTCATTTATTATGGCAATCCCAATGTATGAGGAGGGGAGTTTGTATAAATGGGAATGAGACATAATATATGTGTGCATGTCAGTCTTCAGAGAACACGTCTAACCTACACAACTACTAACTTAATCATAGTTAATTATCAACCACACTAACTAGATTAAAAGCTACCATTTGATTTACAGAGTCCCCAGTATTCCAGGAAATGTCTGATATCCCATAAATTTTTGTCCAAGAGAGTACTAGCAAGCTTTTATTACAGCACTAGCCCCTTTCCCATTGTTCAAGCCGGGAGTAATGCACTTGGCTTGGGTGCTGCAGCCAGTCAGAGTTAGAGAAATCTGTGGCTGCTAGAACTCTGTCAGTTAATTCTGTAATGGAGATTCTTGCTTTTTCAGGTTTTTTTTTTTTTTTTTAAGAACTGACTACCATTTTCCTATTTTTCACTGGATTATGGGGTGTTTGCACAAAATAGCTAACCCGTTGTTGTTGGAGTTAAAAGTAACCTGCTCCAGTCCAGCTGCTGACTATGTCTTGGGGTTTGCACAATATGCTTATCCTGCCATCAACCAGTTAAGTGTGATATAAGAATACAGCTTGTGTGCATACCTACCTAAAAGTGTGGATGTGGATGTGTGTATAACAGAGAGAGAAACAAAGAGAGAATGTGTGTGAACTGGTCTCACTTTCTGTATTTTCATCACCAGACTTCCTAACTGGTGTTGTCCTCAAAAGATTTTCGGAGGATGAATGCAAGCACCTCTTGACAAATCAATCAATCTATCAATTAATATCAATCCTGTTTTAGAGATTTGTTCTGTCAAAACTCAAACGTTTATCTTCCCATTTTACCATAATCTTCAATCTTAATTATTATTGGGTGTAAATAATCTATAGGATGACTTTTGGGTCACTAATAACCATTACATTTTGAGCTTCCTGATTATTAATACATAATTGCATAATAACCACCGACAAAATAAAACTTCACAGTGAAGCAAATCTAATGAGATAGAATGTTAATTACCAGGAGCAGAAAACTCATTGCTTTAGTCTTTCTTCTATTATAGAGTAAGATGTTATATGACTAGATTTTAATAGGAGAGAGTATTAGTTTCTCATAGACACTAATTTCCTTTGTCTCTATTACTTCAGAATTGCAACTTTCTTTCATAGTTTAATGTATTCATTATTCCTGTACATGATCCTTAATTCATGAACTTGATGGTGAAATTGAAACAGGTTTTGTTAAAAGTAATAAACAATGTATAATATACATGTTCATGATTTTTTTCAGATACTGTATGTGGGATTACCAACAACTGGGAACTGTAGTCTGAAACATTTGGTGAACATCAGATTGGGATTTGGAAGTCTTTCGCATATTAAAAAGGCAATTGAGGAGTGATATGTTTCAACTGTATAAAATCATGCATGGCAAAAAGCAGACAGATAAGCTTTTTTCCCCCTGTCTAAGAACACTAGGATCAGGAATCATCTAGTGAAGCTGATTGGAAGAAGATTTAGATCAGCTTAAAAAAAGTACTACTTCACCTAGTGCATAATTAAGCTGTGGCAATAGCCATTAATGTGGATGCTATTAATAGGAGATTCACAGATAAATTCATAGAAGACAGCTCTATCAAGGGTTATTCAGACTCAGTGGTACCTGTGGGTGGGGAAAGCATGCCTCCAAATATCAATTATAAGGGAGCAATGCTAAGAGGGAGAGCCACCTGGTTGGCCACTGTGGAAAAAAAAATGCTGGATAAAGATGGACTTTAGCTTGATCCAGCAAGGCTATTCTTATGTTCTTAATGAAGGATCTGCAATACAGGAGGTAACAGAAGCATTCCAGACTGGTGGTTATCAACTCTAACCATAAGATCTGGTTTGGACCAGTTAGACTCTTTGGAAAATTCTTTGGGTCAGATGGGGATATATCTGGGGCTGCCTTATTTGACTTGGGCCCAGAAGCAAGATTTGTGCCTTCTGTTAATGAGCATGGGGAACCTATAAATGGCTGTTTTTGTTTCCTTTGAAGAGAATATAATGACTTTTTCAAACACAAAAGGTCATTTTGAGGGGGTAAATCCTGCTCAATCTCAGAGAAATAGGTGAAGAAGTTTTAGAATTAGGCTCCTCTAACTTATTTTCTTTTTTCCTTTCTTAAACAAAAATGTTATCTGCTTTAGATTGTTGTTTTTATTTTTTGAGATTCAGATGACATTTTCAGGCATAAATGCTCCACATGGGGGAATCAAGCCAGTCCAATTCTAAAGTGTGTGGAGTCTTTATAGATTGGTGATGGAGAAAAGTCTTATTAGCCTTCCTTATGTTTAGGTAGACAATGTCCTTGAAAATTGCACACATTATAAGAGATGCCCTTTGATAAGAAACTTGCCAAATTATAGAAAGATAGGAAAAGGAGTTTTAGCGTTAAACTCTTCAGATTATGATTCTATTGTTTTTGGACAGAATTGCATGACATTTGCAGACAAAAAATAATAAACAGTAGCACCCTTCTCCAGGCACTGTGACTGGTGAACTATTCCTATGATAAGATTAACCACAAATTCAACTCTTTCCTTTCTTCCTCTCAATTCTAGTTTTATGGAGAAATGACAACTCTGTGTAAAGGGGGACTCTCTCTCTCTCTCTCTCTCTCTCTCTCTGTGTCTGTGTGTCTGCTTTTTGGACAGTATCTGTCCTCTTGCAACATTTAGAAGATCAGACATGATGCTACTGATGGTCCTAATATACTCAAACTGTTTTTCAGGAAACTTTGTGTCATGGAATCAAAGAATAAGTTCAGAGCAGCCCAGTTCAATGCAGGATGTGGGATTCAGTTGAATTCAAAGCAGTGAACGAGAGAACCTCTAAAATCCCTGAATATTAACATGAAATATTCAAATATAACAGCAAGTGTTTTTTCTATATATCTGATTTCTCTATCCTGTCCTATTTTGGTTAAGTATATCACTCAGCTTGTCTCCAAAGTATTTTTTTGTAATCTGAATTGTGTATGGTAAAAAACAGCTTTTAAAACTCTCTAATGGTAATAAATAAATGACAATAATTATATATATTTTTGTGGTGTCAATAATTATATATAGTTTTGTGGTGTCAGTTCGCACTGCAAAGTTTGTAAGGTTACCATCCATTCACAAAAAAGCTTCTGAGGAGACTCCAGAAATAATTAGAATCCTTTTTTCAGATTTGCTGCTATCATACTTGAGCTCAAAGGGGCATGACCAGGTCACGAGAGAAAGTAATTATCCCTTATTAGATGTTTACGTACATTATTCATCTGGCATTGCCAAATCATTACTAGCAAAAATGGGTCACACACTCATTTTGACTGATTCTTTTTAAACAGAATCTCATTTCCATTTATGTTATTTGGAATAATGGAATACAAAAATTGTTATTCTTGCTGTTATTGTTGTTGTTGGTCACACAGTCAGCCAGATGTTTAGACTGTATTTGGCATTTTTATCCACCTATTGAGTCCTTCCCAAGGACCTGGGATAGGCAGATGATGATGATGATGATGATGATGATGATGATGATGATGATGATTGAATCACTGGGCCTTCTGGCCTCACTTTGCAATAACATTAATAATAATAGTCCTGTTTGTACTTATACCTTGGTATGACTATATGTATTGATATAAGCAGGTACCTTCCCTAACTGAAGATAGCAATGAATAAATATGAAGGTGAGACCCAGCCAGGTGAAAGTTAATGCCATATTTATTGGTTCTAAAGGTATCATATAAGACCATTGTTTTTGCTTATAGAGATTAGCACAGCTACTCTTCTGACATTCCAGGCATTCATTTCCATACTAAAGCAGGATGGAAACTGCCTCATAGTCTTTATCCAATTGGGACCACAAACGTTCTCCAGTGGTTTGAATGACCACACACCCTAACTTCAATCCTGCTTCTCTCTCTCTCTCTCTCTCTCTCTCTCTCTCTTCAATGTTTGTGGAGGGAGTTTGTGGAGGGAATCTTTTCTGATTCATATGTATTTTTCCTCCTTTATGCAGTTTCTGCAAGGCTGTTCTGGTCTTTCCATGTTTTTCAGGTCATTAGAGAGCTTTACTAATTTTTTGAGTGTTTCTAATTTTCAGAAGTTATGTTCTTGACTGACTCTGTTTTTTTGGGCAGCCTTGCTGATATTGAATGTTAACCACTTGAATGCATGGTTCTGTATTGCTAGGCTAGCTTCCCAATACTAAAGCAATATCTACCTTGAGAGCAACTTCATTCTGCCAACTGCAAGCTGGCATTTGTTTCTGGAACTCATATCAGCATTTCTGCATCCTGACCTGTGTTGCTTTACATACATTGTTCTGAGGCTGGAGTTTTGAATTGCTTCTTACTTTTGAGTAAACATTGATAAAGAATGCTTTCTATTTGCCTTCATTAAACAAAGGACAGATAATGGAAGTTTCACTTCAATGTGACGTATCAAGAAGAATCAATATGGCTGGGGCATTTTTGTCAAAGTTTCTTTTTCATATCTTTTGTGGATGGTGGTGACTAAGTTTATTGTTCTCCTTTGTTTTTATTTGGAAAATCTGTGAGAAATGGCACTTCTGCAATTTGATGGTTTGCTGCCGAATGACAAATACTGTGTTACTGCTTATGTAACCATGCTATGCCTTAACTAAACAAGGTATTCATGAATCTTAGATAGATTTGGGCCAATTCAAGTGTTTACTACCTAGTATTCACCTTTCCTAAAAAGGCACATTCTTAGAGCTGACATAAAGTAATTAATCTGTAATTGCTTATCAAATCATACCATATATGTAAAATTTATATGTTAGAAGAAGTCTTCTTGGTTTTACATGGAACTTCCAAATTAGTGTATCAAAGCTCTTTATTTTGGTCATTGACCAAACTTGAATAATGTGACAGAATAAGATTAATGAAATAGTATTGATAAAATAAAGTAGGTTTAAAAAGTAAAAGGAGGTAAATATAAAAATGTAGTCAAGTCGAACTGTTCCTAGCAAGGTTCCGACGGATCTTGCCAGCTATTAGAGAAAATCTGATGACATTATAAGAGAGTACATCACTCTGATCAGCTAAAAGGTAAATGAGATAAAAGGAGCCAGTGTAACCTGAATACTGGGATAATAAGGCATAATAAGTTTGCGTTGCAGTTTGTGGTAAGATTTACAATAAAAAAGTAATTAGATAACTACATTAAAGCACTAACAAGCTATCCCTCATTAACCCCTTTGTTTGTCCCTTGGAAGTATGGTTCTGTAGTGCCAATTTAGCTAGCCTAAATTCAGTCACAGATGAGTCGTCTCAATTAGGGCTACTAGATCTGGTCTGTAATCAATCAGTAGACTGTTAGATGAGTAAAAAATATGTTAACTCTTAGCTGGCATCTAGTGATCATCCAAATCTGGCAGCCCTAGTCTCAGGTAGATTCCTATCCAGAAACCACTTAGTGAATTATGTGTTTAATCCTGATTCAAGCATATTCAGAGTTACCTTCGTTGTATTCCTAATGAATATGATCATGGGGCCTAATGTACAGATAATCTCATAGCGTGAGCCCATGTTCCTCCTTGGTTTCATTTGGAATGGGTAGAGATTGTCCCATAGCTTAAAGGGAATAATGAGCCAGAATTAAGAGACCTGAGCCCCAATGCATGCCATTCTAGATACAGATTTTCTAGACAGAAATATCATAAATGAAAAAGGTGACAATGCACATCAACCTTTCACATTCAAATTACCTAGAACAGCATATGTGCAATGAGGAGAGTAATATTTCTCTGCCTCATGGTGGCAGTGGCAGTCCCTCAATTACTAAAATCTACAAAACCTCTAGTGGGAGATACAAGTGAACTGACACTAGAGTAGCTGGAAGGCAGTACATTTCCTATCCTGACCTTCTGTAGGGAGAGCTGGACCTCAGGGCATGCAGCTGTTTTCAGATATCTGAAAACATTTCCCCTTAAATGAATATGCAAGAGAAATAAAGCAACAGCATTTGAGAATAGTTGAAGGGAAGGACTGCCTGAATTTGGAAAACATCCAAATGTGCCTTATCCATTCAGAGCATATGGACTGGAGCTTAACATTAGGATTGGGTACAATATCTACACATTAATCAAAACATGTTAGAAGATTCACTAGCTGGCCCAAGCTGAACACAGGGATCTTTCTGCTGCAGCCACTAGTTCTATTAACTTGCCTGTTTCAGTTGAAAGCATTAAATTCAACTAATTTCCTGCGTGATTTGCCCTCCTTTCTTGTTCTCAGATACTCTATTACCAACCTTTAGAATGCAATGAGCAAATACATTTCCACATTCTCTAATCCAAAAAGGAAACAACAGAAATTGACAATTACAGGATCAGCAAGTGCCCACTCTTCTTTTCTGATCTTTGCAAAAAGCATATTTTGCAGTTTCTTTGAAGACTACTCTAATTCTCTCTCTCTCTCTCTCTCTCTCTCTCTCTCTCTCTCTCTCTCTCTCTCTCTCTATATATATATATATATATATATATATATATATCCTTGTCCAAATTCTTCACTCTGCTATTCTCCAAGATCTTTTGCAAATGAGTCCATTTTTTCTCCTTTGTAAACTAATAAGCATGTGTACATTCCTCAAAATCTATAAACTCTTTAGCTTCATCACCTAGTTCCTGCCATTTTCAGCAAGGCTGTAAACATATCTAACTGCATGTAATTGAGAAAAATATCTTTCTCTGATTTACTCTGCTTTTCCTTTATTGTTTTATATCCAGTGCATTTCAGGTTGAAAACTGATAGTATTGTAGAAATAAATATTCTACCCCCTCCCCGATACATGCACACACACACACTTTATGTAACCAAAAATGAACTATGATGGATGTGTTTCTCTAATCAATAGTTAAGTACATTTCATAAATTTATCTTTTTTTGACGCACAACTACATTCTTTTAAAGCAGATTCAGATGTGGTTAATGAAAATACTAGCGAGGAGTAAAAAATGGTTCTTGCAATTTAGTTTCCTTTGAAATCATGTGCAAAATAGACACAGGTAAAAGTTGTGGCTGCTGTTATATGCACTACATGGGAGAAACTATTGGAGATACTTCAGAGAAACTCAACTGAGTTGGAGCAATTCCATGTCAGGAATCTTTGTGATATACTTAAGAACTGAATAGCTCTTACAGACACCTATAAAGCTGAGCCAAGTTCCCTTCAGTTCCTTAGTGACAGATCACTATTCTTTTACAAGGCTAAATAGTATTAGTATATCCCTTTAAGGCAAGGATGAAAAATCTGTGGGCCTCCAGAAGTTGCTAATCTTTCTAGCAGTCTTACCCAGAATTAGACAACAATATGGTTGAAAAACTGTGGTTGAAGAATAGCTGTACATGTGAACATTTTCCAGTGTTGTGTTAAGGAATCACTGAGAGTTGCCCAGTTTTCATTTTATAGAAGTATTTTAATGGTTGCCATAGAAACCAAGAAGCTTTTCTACCCAAAATTATAGCATATCTGGGAATATCTGGGAAATTCACAAAAGTGTGCTAATTTTCATATTGCCTATTATTTCAGGCAAAATGAATTGACTGTTTAAAAAGAATAAATTATGTTACAAACATAGACCTTTGTAAATATTTATCCATAGAGAATACTGAATTACTTCATATATTGAACAAAGATGAAAATTCCAGGCTAGTCAAGGACTTTGCAAATTGATCCTCCAAGCCATAACATTACTTGGGCCTGCAGATAATTTAAATCAGTCTTTTGAACATGGTGTCCTCCAGATGTGCTGGAACTGCAACTTCCAGAAGTCTAAGCCAACAGAAATGATATATGTGTTTCTGTATATATATATATAAAAGCTAGTTCCTTCAGGGTTTCTAAGCCGCAGCATTGATCACTATAGTGGTGATTCAGGCTGGACTGGACCTAAGATTTTAGATATGTAGCAATGGAATCTATTGATGCTTCCAAGGATTCAATAAAAGTCTGCAGATGTTATTTTCTTCTGTTGCACTATATAGTTTTCTGGTGACAGATGAAGCTAAAACAATATTCTTTTTGTTTTCTGTTTCTTTTCTTTTAGGAGTCTGTATTTCTTTATTTCTACACACATGCATGCACATATCTATTAATTTTATTTTATTTTTTATACAGCTTTCCAATATCTATTACCTTTCCAACTGTTGTAGTCATTACTGCAGAGCTAAAATTTCCAGGACTTTATAAAGAGAACTACATTTCTTATAACCCTCTGATATGAAAAATCTTTGCTAACTCCTGTGCTTGGTTTTTCTCATTAAGCTTTTCTACACATAGCTATTGTTGGCAAAACTTGGACTACATATTTGGGGATGCAAAATCAAGAGGAAAAGAACTTTTCTATGTTGGTCTGACATTCATTTAAATAACCGGACCAGATTCCAAGTGGGACTATTCCCAGATATATAATACAAAACTAGACACGGGAAATGCAAGAACTGCAATAATACATTACTTACATGCCTGTTAAAAATGTAAGTATGTGCAGGAAGGAATAATTATGTTGGGCATCCTATGTTGCTGTGGTTCTAACATGTGCTTGAGTAACACCAGAGAAAAGGAACTTTTTTTCTACACTACATAGCACTTTTATAAATAAAATAAAACTATAGTTTGCACTCTGCCAGAATTTTTTTCTGAATTTTAGAGCCAAATTATTTCATTTGATAGGAAATAAATTACCTAGTTATGAGTTGCTGAAGTTTGTGTGAATGTAATTTCCCTGTATAGCCATTACTCCAGTGATTTGTAGCCTCCCAAGTTCTGGACATTTCGATTAATTCCCAAGGGCCTTTTCAAGTAAGAAAGCAGCGATATTCAGGAAGATTATACTGAAGACAGGAGGGAGCCCTTCGTCATGGTCAGATAATTTTCTGGAGAAATTTGTATGTCCTACATTTGTTCCTCCCTATTGAGGTGTGGAATCAATTAGAAAAGAGACTTAGGAACTCCACATATTTGTGCGTGCATGCATGTGTGTGTGTGTGTGTGTGTGTGTATAATTTTTCACTATGGTTAGATCTGAGAGACTCTGTTCACAAAGTGGAATGATCTGATGAAATATTCATCAAGATGATTCGTAATACCTTGCTGATTATGCAATCCAGCCTGAAGATGATGAAATAGGCAGGGTAACAGCTAAAATAGCAAAGACGTGGAAGAGGTGCCATCCAATTTGTGCCAGCTTGGTAGTGTTGTTGCATAAAGATAGGCCTCTAGCTACCCCAGGGGAAAAGGGAGGGAACAAAGGGGGTCTTGCACGTGCATGAGTGGTGGTGGTGGTGGTAGGGTGACTGACTGCCTGGGACTAGAGACATTCAATGTTTGGTCAGAAGTGTTCCAAAGAAGTAGAAGTCAGGCAGTTGGATGTCTGCAGGACTGAGGTATGAGGGGAGGCCTTTTAGACAGGGGGAGGGAGGGTGGGGATTGGGAGTCCTATATGCTCAAGGGGGAAGAGCAGACAAAGACATAATGGTGGTGATGGGCAGGAAGAAATATGGTAGGGCAGGGCAGTAGGCTGCTCTTGGAAAATACAGTCTTAGTATGTTATTCTGTTTCCATGTTCTCCCTCCTTATGCTCAGCCCCCAGCTTGCTCATCAGACGCTCGGTTGCCCAGGCTGTTGGCTGCTGCTACTGAACACCATTGGCATGAATACTGCTACTGAATATTTATCATGTAATAAGGCCTCAGTCACCATTATTTGATAGCTGACAAAAGGGCTGACCTGACATATATTACTGAAACCTGCTTGGGCACAGAGGGACATGTTCCTCTCTTGGAAAAGTGCCCACTCGGGTTTGGAAGTATAGCACCAGCCACAACCCCAGGGTAGGCTAGTGGACTGTCTATTATCATCCAAAACACCCTGATGGCTTTCAAAGGCAATTCCCTGCAGACAGTTGGGTGTGAGAGACTGTTAATAAGGTTGAGCTGTAGGGGTCAGATGGGACAGCTGGTACTATACCAGCCTCATTGCTACATAGTAGCCTCCCTGCCTAGACTGTCTGGTGCTGCGGCCAGGTTGGCAGTGGAGGTCCTCAGAATTAAGATACTGGGGGATTTCTAACTGCCTTCCATAGGTATGGGATTAGAGGTGCCTCAGGAGTTCATGGTTTCCCTGACAACCAGGGACCTGACTATTGAAAGCCTGAATCACAGCAGTGAGGGCAACGGTGAGGTGTTCTGGAGTTGGGAGGTGATACCATCGATCTGCTTTCATGAGCAGATTTCTGTGTTGGCTTTAGGGTTTTCTGAAGCCACTTCCCACCACAGGGAGGAAGGACCTATTCATTCAATCCTCCCCAAGCATCTGATGTACCCTGTTAGGTTCCAGAGGAAACTTGTGGTTGTTCATGAGGCTCTGATGCACAGTTTGATTGAGACCTTAGTCACTGCATGGAACGAGGGCAATGGCCTTGGATCAGATTGTATCTCTGTGGACTCTCTCTGCTCATATGCTCATGGATCCTGGAAAACTTCCTGGTTTTCAGAAGTGCTCCAAGAGATGAATCAGCAGAAAAAATGCTTAGATGCTTGCTTGCTGGAGGAAAACAGCAAATCTGACTGAGCATGGGTAAAAGCCCTAATTAAGGATTAGCCAGTGGTGAGATGAATGGAAAAAAACTATTATTTCTCCATTTTTATCACATCTGCAGATTGCTGGTCAGCAGTGCAGGTCTTTTGAAGATGACCATAGCATAGTCTACTGTGCTTCTCTGGGAATCCTTTGAAACAGCATAGCCCCTAAGGCTTTAAATCCTGTAAGGGTATAAAAACTTGTTTTTGGACCCAAGTATTGGGTTCAGATGATGGATGAGCCTGCCTGTCAGGAGTTTCTGGATTTACAGGATCCAGATCTCTCAATCTTCCAACCGTACTCTTCATGTGAACTCTTTGGAACTACTAAAATCTAAAAGAAGTCTATTTAATTTCTTAGAAAGAGAAGGAAATGCTTTTTTAATGATAGGTAGGATGCCAAATGCCTCCTTCTTTCAGACTTCTACTATGATGGTAGAAGTCTGACCAGTGTCCAGCATCCAATAGCTCTGATGAAGGCTATTTGCCCTGTAAAGCTGCAGTCCTAAACCCTCACCTAAGAGTAGGATCCTATTCAAAGGAATTATTCTTTGAAAAGATATATAAAGGATCTGTTTGTATTTTTTTAATTAAGTCTTGATCAGGTCTCCTTTATATATACATTACTAGCAAGGAGGCAAAATAGATGCTTTTCCTATGCATGGATTAACTGTAATCATGCCTGTTAATATTATTACTCCATCTTCCATATAATAAAATGAGTAAAATATAATTACAATTGTTAAACATGTTTAAACTTACCTGAAACCACATAAACAATGGTCCCAAGTTTACCTCCTTGGTGGGAATAATATCATTAGGAAAGCAGGCTGCGTTTACAAGATTTACTGATGTTTGCTGTCCTATGTTTGTTATGAATGTATACAGTTTTCTGAAGAATAGTTCAAATGGTTGATGTGCAAAGCAAATTGAGTATTAAAAGCCACGAGGATTCTCTAGTCTTCCTTTGTGCAAGTGAGAATTATTTTAACATTGCAAAAACAGAAGCACCAGTGGTTGCTTTCATCTTTAAACAAGATGGTTAAAAGAGATATGCTGCAGGCATAACATTAAGCACAATTTGTTTTACCAGATGTTTCTAAAAATACTTGTATGTTTCTGGTCTCCTTTTTTCGGGGGGGGGGGGGAAACAAGCTTTACTTTGGAGAGTATTTCATGCTGCGGGAAAAAAATAACCCAACAATACTTCTGACAGATATGGAAAATAGCATCTGTTAGGGAGATCACACGGGTTCTGTAATGGACTGTTTGTTTCATATCTACTGTTAAAAATAATGATGAAAGGCTATGAATGAAATGAGCGAAAATGCCACTGTATCTCTGCTGCCCTCACTTTTACAGATCTGATCAAAAAGTTTCTTCTACTAATACAATAATTGTGTGGTTTTGTTTTGTATTTCTCATGACAGATATTCCTGTGAGGTTGAAAAAACTCCACTAATCTGTAAAGGTGCTTAATTTTCTAAATATCATGTTGAAAGAAAAATAAAAATGAAAGAAAAGTATAATTAAAATGTTAACTGATGGTGATTTGGGCTCAACGATACAGATCTTTACTACAGCGACAAAAAGTGTTGTTCATGGATTGCATTAATTCCTTCTCTCTCTCTTTCTCTCTCTCTTTGAGAAGGGGGAATATGGAAAATGATTTCCTGTACCCATTTTTGGCTTTTTGAAAATATTCTTTTAAAAATAAAACAAGGAAGGAAGGAAGGAAGGAAGGAAGGAAGGAAGGAAGGAAGGAAGGAAGGAAGGAAGGAAGGAAGGAAGGAAGGAAGGAAGGAGAGCAGGCAGGCAGGCAGGCAGATAGGACTCTTTAAACACTTTCCCAGCAATGCATTTTTTCCAGTAATCAAGAAACAATACCCACCTTCCCCAAAATAAAATAAAATTAAAATTAAGAAACAAACCAAAACAAACCTATTTCTGTTTCTCATATAAACACATTTTGTCAAGATTTTATTTTGAGTAAATTTTGATTGAGTAAATTTGAAATCTTTGATAGAGAAGAAAACATTGAGGATTTACCAAGGATTGTTACTTTAATAATAAAAAAATTAATAAGATGAAATAAAACTGAATTCTTAAAATACACCTACAGTTCCAAATCAATAGCTTTTGAGTATTTTTAAAGAATCTTTAATAATATTGCAACTTTTGCTTTGTTGTATTCCCTGAAGAAATCCATATATTCTTATAATTGTATTTCTAACAATTAAAGATTATTTCACTAAATGATAATAGAGCTCTTAGTAATGGTTTGCTGCCTCGTTTTTGTTTGAATAAGTAAATTTGTGGTCCATTTATTAAAGTATCTTGATAACTACTTGTATAATTACAGGATGTATGATCCTTTGTTTTGTATATCACATAATTTTAATTGTCTATGTTTTATTCTTAAATGTAACACCAAATTCTAAATAAAATGTTCTCCCACTGAAAAAAATACCTTATTTAGAATCAGGCATTTATTCATACATGGACCTAATTTGGATGAGTTTATACTTAAAAAAAATACCCTACAAATTACATTCTCACTTGTTATCATATAGAAGCTTATGAATGGTTAACAAATAGGAAGAGATGAGGGATGAGGGAAGGAGTACATGGCAGAATCTGGTGATAAGAAAGTGGGGGGAAAGGAAGTATAACAGACCATTCAAATGCCCATTGCCTTCCTTGCCCTCTTCCAGCCATCTGTATAGGATCATGTCTATCATATTTGATCTATATTTTTAACATGCCAGCAAGGGAGCAAAATAAATTATGAAAAAGGTGTGTTTGATATCTTTTTAACTCTAAATGGCATTATGGGAACACAGCACTAATATTTCCTATCAGCACCAAGGACAGTTCCTAAGAACAGTTCCCTGCCTCAAACTCACTTTGATTCTATACTAGTTCAGGTAGTTTATAGATAAAGTCAGTTTGGCTGGTACACATGGCTATTAGGGGGGAGAGGGGGGAGAGCATTATTGGAAGCATAAGCAAAAAACAGTGAGTAACATTTTAAATTAGGCTATATAGTACAGTGTTCTCTAAAGTAAGCTCTGCAATTAGGAGCTATTAGGTGGTGAGCAAAAATCTGTGGTCTGATTTTCTTGCCATATAGTATTGACAGTCATATCTAGATTTGCTATCAGCAGTCTTTTACACAGAAATTTCTCTTCACATAAGAAATTCAATTAACTACACGACCGACAGCTCAAAAGTAAGTAAGTACAACTACATGTAATGCAACAGTGAGCAGTGCAAAAGCAGGAAGCTGTCATTGTCAGCTACGAAATGGTAAAGTACCCATTTGCAATAAATCCAGCAATGTTAGCCAAGTACATACACTGAGATACATTTTATGCCTCTGTTCTCTCTGTTCAGCAATTGCTCTGAATTGTTTGGAGATCTGGGCTATATCACAGTGAATTTTCTTAGATTAAGTTTTCCACTTCTATTGGTTAAGTAAAAATTATTCAATCACTTATTTATTCAGCTATTCATTAAATTTATGTAGCCTCCCACTCAAAAAATAACCAAAAAATAAAAATAAAATGAAATGATAATAAAACATATTGTTAATCCTTATTGGTAGCCTTATTTGAAGCTTTGCACATAAGCACACAATTACTTACTTCATACTATTAGGCTTAAATTTCACAGCCAAACTCAGAAGAATCCAAACAAGAGTTGGCTAAACTTAATTTAATTGCACTTAGGATATGGGGGAGGGGAGGAAATCTGCAGATCTTCAAGTATTCAGATCTCAAGATATTGTGTATCTCTACAGAGACAATTTTGGAATGAAAGCCTACCCTTTTTTTCCCATTATAGAACTTCTATAAATATCTGTCTAGTTCTGCTCTTGTATATTTCTGACATTTTCTGGTCATGACAATGACACTGATCATTTTATGAACAAACCAATCAACAGGGCTTTTAAATCGCTCATTCAAAACTCTCTATCCATGAATTCAAGGCTTTCCTACATTATATCTATAGTCCCATATACTTAATTTATTATATTGGATGGGTAGGAATGGTTTCCAACTCAGTCCTACCAAGATTGAGTGGCTGTGGGTGTTTAGGCCACCCAGGTCTGGGGATGTTCCATGTTTAACTGTGGATGGGGTAGTGCTTCCCCCTTCGAGAGTGATGTACAGTCTGGGAGGTGTCCTGGACTCACAGCTCCTCCTCAATGAGCAGGTGGCAGCTATGGCCAGGGGGGCTTTATCTGGTGTGCCATTGTGTCTCTTCCTAGATTGGAAGGCCCTTCACACAGTCACTTACATCCTGGTCACCTCGCAGCTTGATTATTGCAATGCTGTCTACATAGGTCTGCCCTTGAAGATCACCCAGAAGGTTCAACTGGTCCAGAATGCGGCAACACGGAGAGTGACAGGCATGCCTTGATATGCCATGTAACATCTCTACTCTGCGAGTTGCACTGGTTGCCAGTTTGATTCTGCGTGTGATTCAAGGTGCTTGTCATTACCTATAATGCCCTACATGGCATAGGGCCCTACTTGAGGGACCACCTACCTCCCTTAGTATCTGCCTGGCTGCTTCAATCCAGCAAGGCTGGCGTGCGCTGGACTCCTTCTATTAAAAATATCATCTATTGGGACTCTGGAAATCTGCCTTCTCTGTTGTAGCACCTGCCCTCTGGAATGAGGCTGTCTCTGAGATCCCACCCTACTGGCATTTCAGAGGGCCGTAAAGACCTGGCTGTTTGCCCAGGCCTTTGGCTAGGATGGGTGTAACCCCTTACAAGGAGTGTATGTTTGTTGCTGCCCAGTTTTGCCATCTTTGTTTGTTTGTTGTTGTTTTATTGCTGCAATATTTTTGCTGCTTTATAGTTCTTATGTTTCTTGTGCCAGGGTCATTGGGAGTTGGGCAACATACAAGTTGAAATAAATAAATAAATACATCTCTGTAAAAATGTTTTTACTTAGAAAATGCTATTTTTAAAACACCTGCTTTTCTTTGTGTGTGTGTCTGTGTGTCTCTGTGTGAGTCTACCTTCAAGTCAGTGTTGACTCCTGGCGACTGCCTGGACTAGCCCTTGCACTTTTTTTGGTAAGGTTTTTCAGAAGTGGTTTGCCCTTGCCTCCTTCCTAGGGCTGAGAGAGAGTGACTGGCCCAAGGTCACCCAGCTGGCTTTCTGCCTAAGGCAGGACTAAAACTCACACTCTCCCAGTTTCTAGCCTGGTGCCTTAACCACTACACCAAACTGGCTCTCTTATTTAGTTGTTCTTTTATTTATTGTTCTCATATTTAGTTGTTCTAATTTCCCTTCCCTTGTTTGCAAGTTGTTTTATATAGCATGCTCTCCTCTTATTTTCCTGTCCTAATTTTGTTAGCAGAATTGTCAAAACGTGGCAGCCTGTTCCTTGCCATGCTGAGGTGGAAAGCATAGAAAAACTGTGGTGT
This sequence comes from Liasis olivaceus, assembly GCA_030867105.1. Taxonomy (NCBI): domain Eukaryota; kingdom Metazoa; phylum Chordata; class Lepidosauria; order Squamata; family Pythonidae; genus Liasis; species Liasis olivaceus. The sequence goes on from CM061349.1 coordinate 44,121,825, forward strand.
CAGTCCTAAAACAGACTTAACTTTATTACAAATCAAAATGAAAACTCACAGAATTCTCCCCAGCCCCATAAATAAAAAGATAAACCCAAAACTCAGAAAAGGGAACTCCTGGCCATGCCTGTATATATAGTATAATACATTTCTCACACTGCATTGTCTTTCTGACCACTGCAGCCCTTCCCAGCAATAACTACGGCTCCCTGCCTCCAAAAGATGGTTGTAATATATGCATACTTGTACACATTTTCCCTAATATACATATTTTTTCATCAATTTTCCAAATACAGTTCCTTTTTTAAATAATTTCCCCTAATATAAACATTTTTGTATTCATCAGTTTGAGTTTGAGAAAAATGGGGGGAAATTGCCAATTTTGATATATGTGAATGGGTTCTCTTTACATATACTTCTTACAACAGTAAAGTGATTAGATCTGCATTAAGATAAGAATCAAAGGAATCTGTCACCTATCTAGAACTGCTCTCTCACTGGGTTTAATTATTATTTTAAATTGCATAGCATCCTATGATTTTTTTCCCCAGATGGGTAATTAATAAATTCTGAAAGAAATGAAATAGTATATAATGGCAGGATGGTGGAAGTGCGACCATCCTTGCTCTCCTTGATCTCTCAGTGGCTTTAGATACCGTCGACCACGGTATCCTGTTGGGACAGCTCAGGGAATTATGGGTGGGCAGCACGGTCTTGTGCTGGTTGGCCTCCTTTCTCCAGGGCCGATCCCAATCGGTGTTGATAGGGAGCGAGAGGTCCCATCCTCCACCCCTCCTTTGTGGGGTGCCGCAGGGTTCAGTTCTCTCTCCGCTCCTTTTCAACATCTACATGAAACCGCTGGGTGAGATCATCCGTCATCATGGGGTGAGGTATCATCAGTACGCTGATGATACGCAGCTATACATCTCCATCCCTGGTGAAGTAAGTGATGCTGTTGCCACCCTTTCGCGGTGCCTGGAGGCTGTAAGGGTCTGGATGGGAAGCAACAGGCTTCGACTGAACCCTGGTAAGACCCTGGTAAGACGGAGTGGGTTAATGGCTCCTCTGTATCCAGGATTTTGTCATTTTTGGTGCTGGATGGGGTGGCACTGCCCCAGACAGACCCAGTGAGTAATCTGGGGGTCCTCCTAGACTCACAGCTCCTGCTTGAAGAGCAGGTGGCAGCTGTGGCAAGGAGGGTCTTTGCACAACTTTGGGTTGTGCATCAGTTACGCCCTTTCCTGGATCGGGATGCCCTTTGAACAGTCACTCACACCCTTGTTATCTCCCAGATAGATTACTGCAATGCGCTCCACATGGGGCTACCCTTGAAGAGTATCCAGAAGCTACAGCTGGTCCAGAATGCAGCCACGCGGGCTATTGTTGGTGCCCCAAGGAGGGTCCATATAACGCCTCTGCTGCGCGAGCTGCATTGGGTGCCAGTTTGCTTCCAGCTCCAATTCAAGGTGTTGGTTATCACCTTTAAAGCCCTACATGGCATGGGACAGGTTATCTAAGGGACCACCTCTCCCCTATGACTTCAACCCATCCCACCCGATCACACAGAGAGGGCATGCTTCGGATCCCCTCAGTGAAAGTACTTCGACTGGCGGGGTCCAGAAGGCAGGCCTTCTCTGCAGTAGCCCCTGCTCTTTGGAACATCCTGCCCCCGGAGGTGCGATTAGCACCCACACTCCTGGCCTTCCATAAGGTTTTGAAGACCTGGTTCTGCCACCTGGCCTGGGGTGAGGTGAGAATACCTCAAGCATGGGGATGGCTAGTCCCACAGAGGCCTCGGCCTTCAGCCTCAGGTTTTCATCCCTTTGGTCTCTCCTTCTTCTTTTTAGTTATTTAATTTATGGTTTTATGTGTTTATATATTTTACGTTCTAATGTTTATTGTGAATCACCCAGAGTTCCCCCATTGGGGGGAGATGGGCAGTTGAAAAATTTAATAAATAAATAAATAAATTAAATAAATATATATATATTTTAAGACGTGCAACAATTTTGACTGAAGCACTAGTTCTAAATCTCCTTTAACAAAGTACTTTAAAAGGAAGAAAAAAGTACTAGGTACGCTGATAATGTTATCATTATGAAAAAATGATGACATTATACAGAAAATAATATTTAAATCAGTCTTCTCTAATGTATTTAGTGTGTTAGATTATGATTCCTAGAATTCATTGGCCAGGCGGCTGGAACCTTGGGAGTTGCAATCCAATATTTCTAGAGGGTGCTGTGTTGAAGAGGTCTGAGTGAATTAGTAAAAACTGTAAGTGAAGTTCCTTGAGAAAGCATTCTTGTTTTCTTCCTTTCCCCTGCAGTCTGTCCACCACTGTAAAGATGCCCTTAAGTATGGGAGACTCTCTGGAATAGCAGTGAGATAGCCCAAGAGGATTGCTATGAAACCAAGTGGAACAAATCGGTGGAAATTAGACTCATCACACACCCATGCACATCTTATTGGAACACACTAACCCTACTTGAGCTCTACTGAAAAAAAGTTAATTTAACTAAAAATAATAAACACTATATTTAGTCATGGTATTGTACCAATCTGCAACAAAATGCTTCAGTAATGCACTCTTATTGCCAACCAGCCATAATCTCTTTCAGGGTATATCATTTACTTGGGAGACCCTCTTTCTGAATGTTTCCCAGAACCCTATAAGCTTGTCAAAGTGATAGGGAAAAAAATTACCATATCAAGTCAGGTAAGCCCAAATCCATGTCCAGTGGGCTGACAGCATAAAATGTGGTATATGCACATACATTGGCCCAAACCAGCTTTTTAAAACATTAACTCCTGTGCAGGGCAGGAGACAGAAATATGTATTATGCAGTCTTCTGATATATGGCCCTAAGTGGATCACCTGCATACATTTAAAGAGCTCCGGTATTACATTGTGAGCCATCACACTACTTTGTGTTTTTTATCTATATATTTAATTTAAATGTTACTGGAACTTATAATCATCACTGGGGAAGAGTGGTATGCAATACATTATGAATCAAATAATGTTGCATTTGCAACATCTTGTTTACAAATGCAAAAATGTCCCACTTTGAATGTAAAACAATTGTTTTAAATGTTTTCTTATGCACTTTGGAAGTGTTTTGAGCTTGAAACAACTCTGTTCCACATATGAAACTCTTGGTTTTGAGCCGAAGACACTTCCAAAAATGTTTATAAACAGTTTTTGCCATGATCATAGTATCTGTTCTTCTTTTGGAATAGAGTGCTTTGTATTTAGAATTCAGAATTGTTCAGTTTGAAATGTTTTGCACACCATTATTAGACAACATTTGTTCATAAGTAAAAAATAGCAAAAACTAACATTCATTTTTTAAACAGAAATTATGTGCAAAGAGTGATCTACATTAGAAAATGTTTAGGAGCTTTGACTGCATATCTATGGTTAGCTTGATTTTTTAAACCCAAAGTGCAATTTAATTGTGCTGCTAGTGTGGCTTTAGGCTAGTAACTCTTCTAGCCTAAAGTTTTCAAGAGATCTTCCTGAAAAGAGTTAGATATTTCTCTGAACACTTTTAGTTGTCCTATAAGCGAAGAACACAGTCTACAGCCTCTAGTGTTTCCTGATACGTGCAACACTCAACTTCATTCACAAAATATTATCTGCCGTTTAGCCAACATTGCCTTCTCTTTTATCTTGTGTTCCCTGACAGTCTTTTTTTCTCCCTTAAACTTTAGTTGAGGGCAAAAAGGTAGTATAACTTCTTTGACTTTATAAGGAACTATAAAGAATATAAAGTATTTTCCAATTTTTACTAATTGTTCTAATTTAGCAGTCACATTATATAAACAATACCCTGGTCTATCTAACATTCTCTTTACTGGATTCTCCAGAGATCATCTGAGTAAAATCAGTTTTACTTTTGTACTTTTGATTATTTTGTTGCTCTATGTATTACAGTTAAATGCATTTTGTAGTATTTCTATATTATTATTGTTGGTCGCACAGTCAGCCAGATGTTTGGACTGGGCTTGGCATTTTTTTTCCACCTACTAAATCCTTCCCAAGGATCTGGGATAGGCAGATGTATTATTATTATTATTATTATTATTATTATTATTATTATTATTACAACAATATAAACTTGAAAAGCTCTTATTGAGTTGCAAGCACTTAGTAAAGGTTGTTTTACTTTGTTCACTACAAAGAAGCTGTCTTTTTGGTAGTGGAATAATACAGATTCATACTTATTCAAGTATTTAGAAGTATTTTCATGCAATTTCTCCAAAGTTACTATATCCTTTATACAATTCAGGTATCAGTGTTGGAGATATTAAATATCTTTGCCCTTTTGTGGAATTTCTTCAAGGAAAGATTGAAAGGGAAGGAAGAAGTAAGGAGGAAAGGAACTGAGTGTGGGAATTAGAACATCTTACAAACAGAGAACAGAATCACACAACCACACAAGAACAGTGAGTTCCAAGACACAAAAATATGACAGATGAACATAAAGAAGACGTAGGATTGCTGTTGGGTAGGGGTGAGTTGGGAGGGAAGGGGAAAAGCAAAATAACTTTTTAAAAAGTTTAAAAAAAGTAAATAAATATAAAAATTGGGGCTGCTGAAGTAGCCAATGATATTTGCACAAATTATCCAAAAAGAAAATAAACTATATCTAAAACATATTTTAAAGGGAAAATAAATATTTCCCTCAAACTGGACCACAAAATTAGAATTGCTATGTTAGCCTGAGCGCATCACTCTGATGAAACAAGATGGCATTACCACAACCATGCATTAGTCAATGAAGGCCATAAATGGTTAGTTATGTCAATTAATTACTCCATGCCACAAAAATGCTTTTTGCATTAACCCCAAAAGAAATAAAATGTATATTACAGATATTCTGCACTTGCAATAAAATTCTTTTTATGCCATCAACTATTTGTATGTGGGGAATATGCTGGAGATTTTGAGGAGGGTTTTAGAGGGACTTTTCATCTAATACATATTTTTTTTAAAGTCAAAGAACATCTAAAAAGAAGGCAAGAAGGAGGCACTCCACACAGGAAGATGGGAAGAAAGGTGGGAATAAAGTAAGGGGGGAAAAAAATGAAGAAGAAGCAAGAATCTTCATTCTTTAGCACACAACTTTCTTGGGTGAATTTATTTGAATATAAAAATTTAGGTTATTTAGATGGCAAGAAAAGATTTTGTTGCCTTGGTTTGATTGCAGATCTATATTTCTCTTGAGTAGAATTATTATTATTTCATTGGAATTATTCCAGAAATAATTTTATTTTAAAAAAATAATGCAACAAATACTTTCAAATTAAAAGAAATGGCAATGTAGTACCACATATAATATAGAAAGAATGATCAACCACCAAAAATTCATGCGGCACAAAATGAGGTGAAATGACAGAAAATGTTATTTCAATAGATACAATCAGCGTAAATATTTTTTATGTGACCAGGGCTAACCATGCAGATATTAAAGATATATGAGTATAATAATTTATTCTCACTGCCCCAGCCCTCCCCAAGGATAACTGGGGAATTAAAATATCATTTAATCAAATGAAACCAAACCAAAATTTAACATAACATTAAAAATTACTCTATAAATTTAACATGCTTTGCACACTAATTAACATATCATGCATCTCCACGTTAGTGGATGACAGAATTAGATGACGGCATGACTTTCTGTGTAAACGTAAGACTGGGTGATGAGGGCTATTTATCAATTTAGTTTTAATTTATTCTAAGCAAAGATACGTATGTGCATGCATGTGCATGCACACACACAAAGTATATAGTATACATATAGATATCAGATCCTTGAGAGGGGCTTTCGGGGCTTGGAAAGAAGCAGGTAAAATCATAATAAATTCAAATTTAATTAAAGGCACCCTATAAGACATTTGCATGAAAAAAGAGTAAAACTTGCTATTTCCTTTTTTCTGTAGAAATGAAGACATGTACATGTAGCTTGGAAGTTCCAATGAATAGTTGTAACATAATCCTTTTTTAAGTAGTTGTGCTTTGCAACTTGGCCCCCAATTTGGATATCTGTATATTCAGAACTTATATAGATGCTCTTGCTATCCTTAAAAAGAGCAGCAAACAATCAAAAGAATCAGTGCAAAAAGATTAAGCTCCTGGGAAGTGCTTACAGGACCTGGACATTTATTAGATGACATCTACCAAGACACTTGTTTCCTTCCACAGAAGCAAAAGACTTGTAAACCCATTTATCAGGTAATAAGCAACTCATTGGTGTTTTTCTCCCTCTCCTCAATTGTTTTAGCTTGCTGTTCTTGAACAAAAAATGTTCTGGATGACACCCTGATATCAGTTTCTTCTTGGCTTTTGCACAGGTCAGCTGAATGATCTTTTAGCACAGAGGTAACCTTTGCAGTAACAGAATTAAATGTGATCAAGCAAAGATGAGTGCTAGTGTGTGGTGCTCATTGATTTCTCCACACTAAACAGCCATGCTTTACCATCACACAAGTTATCTGGCTTGTTCTTCTGACAAGCCAAGTAACTAGGTTTGTAGATGATGCCAGTCAAGCCACAGGTGGGATGTGTGGGTTTATTTAGCTGGCAAAAAGAACCAAGAAGACCACATTTTCTTGCAGTCTGCACTCCATTCCATGTACTGAAGCTGACTGAATTGGTGGTTGAATCGTATTTCAACCCTGAACATTTCACTGAGTCCTCTGCTACTGACGAAGGCAGCTAGTTTAGGGGATGCAGGGCAATTTATCTGACACTTGTAGTGCCATTCTCTGGGAAACGGGAAATGAGAATGCCTAGGGACTCAGAAGCAAAAGCGGGACATGATTTCCTTGGCTGCCTCCATTATCTTCTGCTTGCCTAATGGTAGAGCTGGTCCTGTAAGCAGCAGTAACTGAGAAACAGACACCAGCACACTTATTTTATCACAATAATGACTGTTACATGCAAGTGCTTCAGCAAGAATTATCCTCTGTGCCCAAAGACGTAATGAAGAAAAAGCTGCGCATGTTCTAAGTTGCCATATTTTTATGTGCTATCTTTTGGCTCTTTTTATTTCTACAGATATTTATTCTATTCAATATATGCAAATTCTTATCAAGAAAAAAAAGACCTGTTGGGTTTCTTCAATGTGTCATCTTCACCTTATTAAGACTCTTGGATGAGGAAAATGCACAACTTTGATGCATATTGCAGTTATTGGTGCATAAACAATTTTCTCCCAGTGGAAAACAAAGGACCCTAGCTAACCTGTTAAGGCACACACAGATTGATGAAGATAATTTTCCTGGATTCTACCCTGAGTGGCCTCTAAATTATTAGTAAGGATACATGAATAATCCAAGATCTCATTTGCACTCAAAATTCATGTATTGGGGGTGATCTAATTCAGTTTAAATTTGAAATTTGAAGGTCACAAGATTCCTTTCAAATCAGTTTGAAAAAAAGTCAAACCATAAGTTCTAATACTGTAAGATACTGAATACGTTCAGCTGATTCTGTCTTTGACAGAATTGCATGAAAATAGCAAAGACGATGGATCTTTTATAACACATTTTTTTCTGTAAAATTTCAGCCAGATAGCTTCAGTGGTTTAATCTTAATAGTATTCCATTCTAGGATGAGAGACAGACAGGCTAGCAGACTCCAAGTTTCCAGCAAACATGCTGAAATTATGTAAGCCAATACAGAAAGTGTCTCATCCCAACTTAAAAATACACATTTTCAAGAATTGTTGAAAAATTTACTAAAGTTTGGAAGAGTCCACCAGTCTCTGACCACTTAGTTTTCTGATGATGCTTTTTGACATGGTTTTTTGGGAATGACATGTTATATATTGCTTGTACAGCTGTTGAATCTCTGAATGAAACAATTTGGAAGGACCTTATTCAATGCCTTGAACATTCAGTTCACAGATTTAATTAGAATGGGTGAGTTGATCAAATGTCATTTGAATCAAGTCATCAATATGGAATTCTGCACCACCCTAATTACTACACCTTTCGAGGAACTTGGAAGAACAGGCCTTTTTTTTTTTTTTAAAGGCCTTTTTCCTGAAAGCCCAGTGGCCACAGAAGCTCCTCAGAAGAGAAGGTAAAGCATCTGATATGCTGGGACTTATAGAAACAGAAAATTTCAGACAATCAGCAGCAACTTCAATGTTCATAAATCAGAGCAGACACATAATGGTGGTGAATGCTACTTTAAGATTGTTTGAAAGAGAGTCTCCATTTGTGTATGCCTGTATGTTTGTCCATATGAATAAGTGCCTGCATGTTTGTGCACACTTGTACATTCATATATTTTTACGGGGCCAGACTTAACATCCAGTACACACGTAGCAATTAGGGCTGAAAATATTCCACATGATTCAAATTTTCTAACACATCCTATCAACAAGAGAAGTGGCGCTGAAAACATATCAAGTGGGTGAGACAAGCTGGAAGCGTTTATTTTAAAACTAAAAACATAAGAATATGGGAATATGCTGAGAATTGTAAAAGGTTTAAAAGAGAAGCTTCTCGAAGCTTCATCAACTAGGAAACAATAAGCAAAGCATAAGTTAGTGGCAAGTTTAATTTCATTTGAAGTTCTTTTTGTCTCACTAGATGTATGGCATGACCCTATGTTTCTTAACTGTCTCTTTATGGATGAACAGGCACTTCTTACATTTGTAGCAACCTGATTCATTCACTGATGCCACATCTCAAGGTTCTGAACACTGCAATGCAACACCATGGAAGTAGTAGTGATACTGACTTCACAACATCTCTTCAGGTGATGGATAAGAGGAAAAGATTGAGAAAGGGCAAAAAAGACTTCTATTTTAAGTGCAAATTTATTAGAAATTAGAGAAATAAAAAAAAAAGTTTAACAAAGTTCTAAAAAGATTAGCAGTGGGATTCCAATATATGTTTGAGTGCTTTCTACATGAAACTCACAATCTAACTGTACCTTGTTGAAAACTGTAAACAAAAGACCAAGTTTGGGTCTGGTATAATAGATTCAGATCCATTTTTGAATAGCCATCCTTTTTATTTGTTTTTCTTGCTGACACTACAATGTATCTGTGCAAGCGTGATGGATGAAGCTACAATAGGAGTGCCAGAAAAAGCTGAAAAATATGATCAGTCACAAGAAAGGAGGTCAAAGACCTCTGTCTACAGGAACAATTCTCTAGCACAGCCCTACTGAAGGAGCTCGCAAAACTCACAAATTCCTGCCATATGAGGTTTTTAAATCACCACTTGGTTTAAGACCTATGACTTTTCTTTTCAAAAGTGCCATTGTTTATTCCAGCAGAACATGGCCAAGAAACAAAGAAGAATATTAGGAAAGGAGCATCTTGAACTCCCAGTTATGCAGCACAACAAAGCAACTGTTAATGCAAGAGTGTTGATGCTTAACCCATGGCATAAAATCTTCATGAGCATATCTCATGGGGCTCTCTGCATTATTTTTTTTTTTTTTTGAACTGAACTGTGCATCAGCATGAATGCCAATGTTATGTTGCTTTAGCTTTATTGTGGAACTTCCCAGGTACATGCAAAGCCACAATGGTTTTTATTACTGTCAGAGCAAGTCTTACCCCAAAATGCAAGCAGAATATGAGTGGTGGAAGAGAAATGTGAAAGCACTAGCTTTGGATGATTTTTTTATTATTATTATTGTATTAATCTGAAATGCTTCAGGAAACAATGAACAGAACCATCTGAAGTTTGATTTTTAGCAAACATAAGGCTTTTCAAAATAATAAAATAATCTACCCACCCCACCCATTTGTTTGTTTGTTTGTTTGTTTATAACAAAACCAAAAGAAAAGAAAGAAGACTTTTATGTGTTTTGTGGTTAAGGACAGATTTGTAGAAAACTTCATTTTTACAATGCACACAAAAATTTGATGAAATTCTGTTCTCTATTATATATCTATTTAATTTACAACAAGCCTCAAAATTAAAAAATTAAATGAAACTAAAAGAAAAGAAAGACTTGGAACAGAATTAGTTAAAAATAAAGTAGACTGCAGTTGCCTGCTGGATATTGCACAATCATATCTATCCCATCCTCTATCCCCCCAAAAAGCCATCAAATCATCAAAATGTATCTATGCTCAAAGGGAGAAATCGTGCCCATTTCAGATTGCTCTAATCAGTTTTGACATTTCAGTGGATACATTTTGAAGCATCATTGCTGCAGGTAGCATGGCACAAGCTAATAATTGTGTTTTAGACCCATTGTGTTTTAGATCTTCTCAGACTGGTTAAGTAAACCGGGCACAACATTAGCAGAAATACATTGCCATGTTAACCGCTTTTGAAATCCCATGGACAAATAGAACTTTTGAGGCATGTTTTCATATCTGTCAAGAAGATGTAAAAACAGCCATGGTTCTACCTCTTTTTTTCCCTACCTACTTCTTTTTTTAATTAATAGCCAGACTTTTATTATGTCAGGAAAAATAATTCAAACTGCTTCCTTTCTCCCCACCAGAGCCAGTTCTTAAACCATTACAAATTTATCGCACATTGGTTCACAATAAACTGAACAGGTACTGGTTGAAAAATAGTTGGTTTTCTTTTTTCAAAGATGGCTTCCCAAAATGACAGCACATTCATGTTTTGCCCCTGCCAGTTCCATGGGATTGGATGCTTGGCTTTACACAGTGATATTTTTATACACATTTCTACCCATATATACATATGTCACATATACCTATACGAGCATACATATATATGTATACATTCAGACACACATATATGTATTGGCACTGTCAATTGCAAAATAAAAGAAAGCAAGCCAAAAAGAAGACTGACCTGGCTTACCTACACTCTGCTCGCATTCAATGAAATCTTCATCATCGTTAGAACATTCTGCTGAAGAAACAAGGTCATCTGTTGTCTGATGTGAATAAGAACAAAAAAAAAAAAAAAAAATGGAAACAAAGATCAAATGAAGGAAAACATATTTAAAAGAGCAGCAGTCCTTGAGCCATGGCTTAGAAATTTCTGTGACACACATTGTTCTTCTCCTTTAGATAGTTGGCATTATTTTTTTGTATATGCCTATTTCTACCCCAACAGATCAGATTCTATTAAATGACTGTAGTGTGCCTCAATTTCCCATATTCTGTTATAATATTTCTAAGGTACTTCTAGAATATTCAAAACACTTCCCATGTGTAAGAACATAGGAAATTGCCTTAAACACAGGTCACTGGTTCATTTTGCTCAGTATCGTCTATACAACTCTGCATACCTGGAAATGCCAAAGACAAACTGGCAACTGTGTGTGTAGCAGGGGCTCTGGTATTGAGTTTTGGTCTTTGTTTTGGAGAATATAATGACAAGTTAGGTTAACACACTCTTATCCCCACAGTAGAGACTGTCAGCAAGTTCTGCAGAACTTCATACAAAACAGTAGGAAACATTACTTAATTTTATATAATCCTCCAGTTAGTTAAGTGGGCAGATTAAAATATAATAAACAAATGAATAAATATTATCAAATAAAATGGCATAGGTGCATAACTAAATCATCATCATCATCATCATCATCATCATCATCATCATCATCATCTGTTCCTGGATACAGTACTAAAAAAAAATCTATACTCCACAAGATAATCCATATATGACAATCTTTCTAAAAATAATATGGACTGTGTAATCAAACTCTAGGTATGTTTTGGACAGTAAAAATGTACTACTGTAAAATGAAGGTTATTTTATTTCATGTATCCATGAAAAAGCAAAATACTTGTCCTCATGACACTGGGATGCATTCCCCTGGTATTGTAATGTAATGGTGGATGGGCTGGTAAGTCTGTCTCTGAAAAACTGAGGCCACATCAAGAGCATCTCTGGTGTCAGTGAATCAGAGCACATGTTCCATGCACTCTTCAGCTAGTAATTCTGAGCGTGTCAGAGGCTGTTTCTAATTAAAGAGCAGCATGTACTGCAGTGTGTTAAGGAGAGGTATAATGGCTTCCCTCCCCAGCAGTAAGTCCTTCATGTAATTGCTGCAATTAGTAGAATTACTAATGGAGACCAATAGGAGGATTTTGTGGAAGCCTCTGGACCCAGGCATATTGTTTGTGCATAAGAGTATGAAATTATCCAGCCCTTGGCAACATGATCTCAACAGATGCCTGATTCTGGTTTTTTCCCCCTCTTCCCTATTCCAGTCCTGTATACATAAAAGGTGTAGATCACACAGTGCTGTGGGGCCTATATAATCAGCATTCCTGTTGGATACACAGTAGAGAACCTGTCTCACTGTGGCTGGCTGAAGCTGTTCTTTACCCAACAATATCCAGAAGCCGCTGATGGCAGTCCTCAGACTTAGGATTCAGTATGCAAGCAAACCTGCCTTCTCTCACTGCCACTGCTGTTTCCCTCATACTTTTCCAGATGGGATGAGAAAAGAGAGGAAAAATCTCACTGAATTCATTCTCTTCCTGAATTATGCTTTAGAAATCTAGTTATGATATTCTTTTACTCAGCTAAATTACAACCTATGCAATGATTGGGGGATCCAAAAGCCTCCAGATGTTGCTGAATTTTAGACCCAGCATCCTTCTCCATTGGTCATGGGGATGCTGGGAGATGTGGTTCATTAACATCTGGAGAGTGACAAATTTAGCCTAAGAAATAAAGGTAATTCTGACTCTTGTTTTAGTCCATTGTAAGTATTGTCCCCTCTTTCTCTGGACAATTTTTACATATTTAAACATCTCAGTGGAGAGGGAGATGAGGCAACTGCAATTATTCCCATATGTTTCCTCCTACTTATAAACTATTAAAATAAAACAATTCTATTTTATCTGTAAAAAGGCCCTCAGCTTTGGAATGTGGCCAGTGAAAAAATTAGATAAAAATCCACATTTCTGTGAGTTTTTCTTAATAATAAAAAATGTGCCTTGGCAATTCAAAGAGCAATATTTGTTCTCCCTGCCTCTTAGCCCCCTAAAGACAATTTTCTTGCCACTGAATTAGGATTCAAATGGAGATGGGCTAACATCATCTCTTCTCAGCTGGGCATGATCCATTGGTGGAGCTCATATTCTGAATACAAAAGATGATAAACTGAGTCCACAAGACTGCCAATTAGACCTGAAAAGATTCTTGCTTCAGTACTTCAAGAGGTGCAGAGCATCAATGAGCAAGATTGTCTGTTTCAGTGCAAGTTCCAAGTAATGGGCAGAGGTCTAAAATCTGATTTTAATAACTAATTGAAAACCAATCCTGCTAAGTAATTGAAATAATAATTGAGGTTCTATAAAACAGTAAGCAATGCTTTCACTTGGAAAAGAGGGAGTAGACAGAATGTATTAACCTTGTCTGTTTATCTTCTTCATAAAAATATTTCACAGTAACCTATTCTGAAATATGTATTTAATTCTTTTGAAGAAATTTCAGTACTGAAATAACTCAGCCCAATATTTACAACAGAAAAAAAGAGATAATACATTTTATTATAAATTAATTGTAATTATTGTTGTTACTACTTTTTTGTGCTTATTGAAAAAGTGTTGATATCAAATAGGAATACTCTGCCTCTAACCTTCAGGATTTATGACAGGTTTACCTTCAATTTCCCAGTTTTACAGAACTGACTGTAATGGATTATCGTTTCTGTAATCACAACTTCTAATTATTTGCTCCTAGAATTTGTTCAGGCTCCTTTGATGAGGATCCTATATCTGTATCCATTATTACACACTGAATATTGAGAGGGAATTCCAGTTACCATAGAAAGATGCAATCAGGGCCATTACATACCTTCTTCCTTTTTCTGACAGCCCAAAGTAGGAATTTATGCTGCAGACTTGTACCCTTTGACCTACTGTTCCAGATAAAATGGCTCTCTCTATAAAATATTCCATAGGAATCAGTCCCTTTTAGACTATGCCATGCGATGATTTGATGGGTATTAAGCACAAGATAAAATAAACCCTGCCATGGAACAGCTTTATGAAACTATAAACAACACATCCAGTGAATGATGTGTTCTCATTCTTAGGATGGATGAAAACAGAAAGGCCTATAAATATCCCCTTCTCAAATCTAGCAGATAAATTGTGCCACAAAATGTTCTTGGTGGCTGACTTCCTTTTTAAAATCTGGTTTATATTCCTTTAGCTACATGAAGAACTGTTTCCCTAAAGCGCTGCATACTTCTTAACCTTTGTTACAAATCAGTATCAAAGTTGTGTTTTCAATAGCCAGTTAGGATGAATGTGGTATAGATTTCAGTTCAACGTCTATTAATAAATTATATATTACATTTAACTTAGAAGTTGGGCTCAGATAGTTGCACAAGAAGGAAATATCATGCAACATGATCTCAACGATCATGAGGAAACGCTCCCCCTAATGTGGCAAATTTAAACCTCTTGGTTTAAACTTGAGCGATCTGGATTTTATTGCTCACTTTCCCCCTGCCCTCCACCCCCAGATAAATAATATCAGTTGAGAGAATGTATTTCCAATTGTCCACTTTAAACAAAATTTGATAGGAATTGGATAATGGGCAAGGACTTCCCTGGAATTATAGGAAAAATTACTTCAGCTTCCTTGACAATTCCTTAATTGTTTTATGTAACTCCAAAATGTGCTTGGCACTAAGTAGCATTTGGTAACAATGTTACTTTCCTTTAATGCTACACCTTGTTACTGATTTTTAGTTTCATTGCTGCTTCAAAGGCTTCTCTCTTTGTCTCTTCCAACCCTCCTGTATAAGAAGGGAATAAATTATTTGCTTAAAGTGAACAATTAGAAATACATTCTCTCAACTGGTATGATCTTTTGCGGGGGTGGGGGGGGGGAGAATGAACAGTGAAATCCACTTGTGCACACAACTATACATTATTATTAACAATAATATTAATAATTTTAGTTTGGGCTACATTTTCTTTTTCTTCTTTCTCTTTTAGCATATAGTTTGTTATAAAGATATTTTTATTGTACAGTATATAGTTAATTATATATTAATAATTTAGTCTGTGTATATTATTAATTTTTACAATAATGGTATTTTTCCCAGAAATATAATTGTAATGCTTTAAAAGTCAGTAAAAAGATTACATTTAAAAAAAAAGATGTTGAACACATTGGGTACTAAAGTGTAATCTTACATAAATATCATGGGATCAAGCAGAGATCCTGCAGATGTCCATCCAGGTATGGATGGAATCTCTTTAAAGCTGGACAACTTCTCCAGAGGAATAGTTTAGCTGATAGTATCAAAAGCTGCTGAGACATCCAGGAGAACCAACATGGTTACATTCTCCTTTTCTCTCTTTCTTGGCAAAGATAACATTTTCCCCAAAGAAATACCCAGATCTTATGCCATGTAGGGTTTTATAAGTAATAACCAGCATCCTGAATCACAGCTGGAAGCACTGTGGCAAACAGAGCAACTTGCAAAGTAGGGGTGTCATGTGGGCATGCTAAGGCAAGCCCACCACAGGAAGGGTACTAACCACAACTGGGAAATGTAAACAGTCCTTTACGTTTACTGATTCTTAATTTTCATGCCCAGTTCAATCTATAATGCCATTTAGAGTCTGGGAACACAGCATTTGAAGGAATGCCTCTTCCATATTTTTCTATCATCTTCTGAGGGCCTCGTCTGGGCGCTCTCCCATGCTGAAGTGTGATTAGGAGTTACTTAGAAGCAGACCTTTTCATTAGACAGTCCAAAGACTTTGGGGAAGTAATAAGTCATGACTTGAGATCAGAAAAGTCTGCAGGGGGAAAGGGGGGCAAATAATGAAAGAAGCATGACACTGTCATGAAGCAAGCTCTGCCCCATTTGTATGTGTGCTATGATGTTGCATGGACATCTATAAGTGGTGGCACTTGCATCATAAGTCTCATGTCAGATTCCGCAGATGCCTCTGCTTGAGAGAGAATACTTCGGATGAGATTGTAAGGTGTGTGACTGCATCAGCTCCTGTAAGCAGTCAAAAACAATAATGCTTGTGTTCTAATAACCAAAAGTGTGAATGATATGCTGCTGACACTAAATGGAAAATAAAAAGATTGTGGGAGACCCGCGTTAAAGCAAATACATGACTGGAGCACCCTTTGACCAATTATGGGAAGTCCATGAATCAGAGGGTTGTTTCCAAAATTCTACTGCTGCTTTCTTCCTGTTTTAAATACATGTTTTAAACTTTTATTACTGCTTTCCATAGTAAAGAATATGTAACAGGGCTGATGATTATGTGCTCCTTCTCTTATGTATAAAAGTAATAATTAAAATCAGACTTTTTAATGAGACTAACATTGAGCTAGATACACCAAGAATGCTCAAACATTTCAATCATATTCAGTATTCATTCTCTAATCAAGTAATGTTAACCAAGGACTTTAGATGTTACTTATGAGAATGACATAGAAAAAAACGTGCAGCAAGAAACAGAGCCTTACCTTAATGGGCAGTCTCCAGATGTGTTGGGACTACCTGTGCTTATGCTAGTTAGGAAATCCTGATTTGAAGCTGGAAGGCTGCAAGCTGAGTAAGGCTAAAATAGAATCTTTCTCTAGAGATAGCATTCTAACTTTCAAAGAAATAGATTGGCCATTAGCTGAAGATAGGCAGAAGGTTATTTTCGCACAAGGCACAAAGAAGTGACTGCTACCTTAGGCCTGTATGGCTTTTAAAAAGGATTAGGCCGAGAATGCTCTGTGATCATCCTTTCCTAAAGTAGGCATTTGAGATATGATGGGAGAGATTGCAAAGCCCAGAATGTGGCCAGGCTGGTGGATGTTTCTGGGATAGGCAAGGTGGATCAGGTTGTGAAACTCTGCTTGAAGTGCGGCCAATAGATACTAAAAGCAGTTTTCACATTTTACTTTAAGAAAGGAACTGCAAGAGGCCTCATCTCAGAAAATACCTTCTTTCTTTTAAGCCCTTGATCCTGATTAGCTGAGGGCTAGTCATTAATCAGCATGCCCTTTATTCTCTGCATCAACCAAAGTTAACAATAACAAAGAAGCCAACACTCCCCCTTCTGAAAAACTCCCACCCCTTACATTCTCTGCATATGTGCTCCCTGTTGGACTTAAAAATGGAAACCATACCTACTGCAAAATTGTATCATTAAGTAGAGTGCACAATGGGGCTACCCATTGTAACAAAATCAGCTGCTCAATCATTACCACAGCAGATGAGAGATTAAATAACTAGCCACACAAGTTATAAGGGGGAAAGTAAATCAGCCTTCATTTTTGCACTCTGTGTGTCAAGTAAGTCACCTATCAAGTGTTGTTCTTTTTAAAAAGAGTGTGCACACATATGCACACAGTAAGATGAAATTAGTCTCTGGGAAACACAATTGCTATCATTACTACCATAAAATAAAAGCCAATTGTTGCTACTTCACATACTGCGTCAAATATTGGAGAATTTTGATCTGAGTTCAAAGCATTCAGAGGACCATGGAAAGGTGGAGCAGAAGGGGAAGGACGTTAGGCTTTAGCTGTCCCAAATGCTCTCCTTCCCTCTGCCTTTAGCAGGGTGGACAAGGGAATCTAAATAAGCAGTGTGCCAAGAGAGGGGGAAATTAAGAAAAAAGAAAGAAAAAAGAAAAAGCAAGGATTAATTTGTCTGTTGTTCAAGGTACCTTGACAGAGGAAAGAGAAGTATTGAACCACAGCAGCTTAAACCAACCTTAATGTACCTTCTCAAAACCAGGAGGAATATAATGCTAGGTGGTGTTCCGCTGATAAGCAAATCCCCCTAAATCCTTTCCATTTATTTCTTGGCCTGAAGAAATTACATATTATTTAGAAGCTAAATAAATAAATAAAGTCCACATCTCTGAGAATCTAGATTGCTTGTTTATTGATTACACACCCCATCTTGTCCCTAGGGCAAGCAAATGTGCATAAAAAACACACAAGCACATACATGTTTTCCCAACCACTTTTCTTTACTGCAGACAAATCTTTATTGAGATTTAAAGCTGGATCATGGACTAACTAGAAAAGGTTAAAAAGTGAATGTGCGCTTCTTCTTTTCGTCACCTGCCACCCACCCATATCAAATTCAAATTAGTACTTCTGGGATTCAGCCTTCTTAGGATTATAGATAGCCACAAATTCTACTACTGCAGTTTACTAGCGATAAGACAAGTTCCATCAAGTTATTCATACTTCAGCTATAACCATGTCTAAGACATGGGTAAGCCAATATTATGTAATGGGTAAAATGTTGGCTTTGCAGGAAGAGGACATAGGAAGACTATGTTATCCCTTGGGATTTAGAATGAAGCATGGGGCTTCTGATAGCAGACCACCAAGACTGCAAAACTGTTGAAGAATTGATTGCATATGAAAGTCTGGACACCTATATATTTACACACATGCACACATACCCTTGGCCTTATTTAATACCGTTAAATAAGTGCAAGAATTTCAAATTCTACCCATAATAATGTTCCAAATCATTCTCCCTTGATAGAAATTTCTAAAGCAAATTCTTTTTCATCAGGCTGAATGAGAACCTAAGAGCATGAACAACAACATTCTTCAGCTGAACACAGTGGAGATGTCTCCTTGGTTGGACCTGTAATTCTAGGTTGTCTGATCTGATGACTATGAGGTGGCTGCAGATTGTAACCTCCTTAAAACTGTTGAATATGAAGAAGCCAAAGTCTCAGGATATGTACCTCATTCACTTAACAAAGGGCAGCATGGCTTTCCAAAAGCCAAAGGTTCATCTGGTCTAAGAAACATCAGTCGCCCTTTCAGAATAAATCTCCAGTCACAGAAAATGAGCTTTCTGCTTGTCATGTCAGCTGTGCACTTCATAATTGTGTCCGAAGAATATTTTTCATTTACAATCTGCTTCTTCTCCAGAAATCAATATGTCATTTTGCTGGCATGTTTTGCCTCTGTCTCCTGGACATCTTTATTTAACTTATCTTTTCTCTTCCAAAAGAAGAGAACTGTGTTTGATTTTGTTCTATTATTGATTAGATCATTTGGAGAGATAAATAAATAAGTACAGCATAGTAGCTATAAAGATAGTAAATATGTCCTTTCTTAGTAATATTTGAAAGGCCTCTAGGGAGAATAAACAGTGGTTATGTTCAGATGACAGTATTTAAGCATAAGGAGGAAGTTGTCTTTGATTTTCAGTCATCACAGAATTCTGCAATGCAGTTTGCCTAACAAATAAATACATGCAACTATATGTGAAAGAATCTCCACAAAGCCCTTGAGGAACACTACTTGTAAAAAATAAGAAATATTCTCAAATATGCATACAAATGTTAATGCAGACTTTTTAAAAATCAGATCTCATGTGGAAATGGAAAAGTGTAAATGAAGACCTGAAAGTGAGAAACAGAAATAAATTGAAATTGACAGTATTAATACTTTTATCAACTTATATCTTAGCTTAATGATAAATTTTATATAATAGCAATATTCTTAACAGCAGTATGGCTTACTAGCATGTATATCTAGATATTATCCTCATTTTAATCTTGCAATATGGAAATTTTCAATTAAACACATTCTGAATTGGGTGTAGTTTGAAATTGCTCTAGAGCAGGTAATGTGATGGAATGGAATTATGAAGGCCAGACTCAGGGAGGGAAGCATCCTCTTTGGTCTCCTGAAGGGCGGGGAAGAGATAAGAGGATGAGGTTGGCACCTCCCTGACGAATTCACTCTGTGTTGACTGGCAGACCCTGGGAACTAGTTTCAGTCTGGGAAGATTCTTGCTAGAGGTTCTAGGTAATAAACATTGCTGAACTGAATCTGCATGGTCTCCTGGAGTTCCTTGGGCTAGGCCTAACAGGTAATAATAATTGATAAACTGGATGAAATTGTGATTGATTACAGGTATTTATATAATATTCAGGGATGTTGAGAATGGAAGAAAAAAGGATTTGGTTGAAAAAGAAAAGCAAGAAACTAAAAGCAATACAACACACTGTGTGATAAAATACACAATTGAGCAAAAAATAATATCTGAATGTGCATTTGGAAAGAACACATTAATTTTATTATTTAAATAGAAATGTTCATGCAGGCTGGGGTTAGGTTTTGTTTTTTGTTTTTTTGGGTGGGAACTACCTAAATAGGACTTATGAGAGAATGCATTCAAAAGTCAAGCAGTTTGAAAATAGACTGACTCATCCACATCTTACTCTAAATACACAAGTTTGGAAATGCAGCCAGCAGCACCTGCAGAGTATGTGTCAAAATTGGCAAGATGGTAGATGGATTCAAGCCCCACTAATTTTGTATGTGTGTTGACATTTGATATTCATCCCCCACCCCCTAGGAACACCACTAACTGCAGCCCCTACATACTTTGCTTTGCTGGTTTCCTGAGATTGATTGTCAGCCTTCCCAGGTAGACCAGACAGGAAACATGACCAGATAAGTTCATTCTACTTTATTGTAAGGCTGCATTAGCAGAATCTTGCAAGTCTGAAAGTACAAATCTCCCTCCATCTCCCTTACAGCTCAAGAAACTAGGTCTTTCCCACCTATCATTACTCTGATGGTGGATACGCAAAGGGAGAGGGCACTGAGTTGCACATGGCAGCCTAAGTTACCGACAAGTTATGGCACTTTTGCATTAAACTGTTTCCATTCCCCAATCTCGCCAAACTGTTTTGAAGGCAGCCATGTGCTCATGTTCTGTCTGGGAGAGCAGAGAGATCATAATAAGCCAATAAATGATCCCTCCAGCTAACCAACAGGAGAGAACAAAAATAGTCCACAGATAGCACAATCTCCTCTCCCCAGCCCATTGTGCCAAGAAGGATTTAGCTGTTTCAGCTATCCAAACAAGCCAGCATCATGCAATCAGAGAGATCTAGATTTTGTTCTACCTGGCTCAAAGTTGAAGTGTGGAGGTGCCCTTAGTCATACATCACAATTTATCATAGTTCAGATATTTCAAGTGAAACTATATTTTCCCAGAGTAAAGCCTGTACATAAGACTTTCTGAAAAATCATGTCCCTCTATTTCGTATTTATGTCCTCCCTGATTCCATGGGCTCAGGATAGCTTGCCACAATTTTCATCAATTCTATTGATCACTGTCACCCAAATGGCTCATAATCAAAAGTCTTCCAGGATAAAACCATTTAAAGCATTATAAAGTAATAAAGCATCAGCGGTCTCTTGCAGACAATAAAACAACCACAACAATGAAATGCAACAGCAACTGCAATAGGAAATAGCTATTTTGCCCACTCACGTCAAAAGCCCTCAGGAACGGAAAAAAATCTTAACCAGTCTCCAAAACTGGTTAAAAAGGAACAAGCTTGATGAACACCCTTGAGAAAATGTCCTAGGACTTGGGGATGCTTTCTGTAAAAGACCCTTCTCATAGCAATCATCATCCAAGCCTTGGAAACTTACCCAATACAACATAAGAGCAAGAGGGAAAACTTAGCTTTAGTTCACAGAAACAAAGTTTACTCCATCTCACACCTAAGAAGAAAGAGGGGGAAATGTATGTGATACAAAATATGGTAGTCTTTGTATCTTTGAGCTGGATCTCAACAATATGGATGTGATCCATAAAGCCACAACTCAACATCTGTGCATGCTGGTTTATCAAAGTTTTGTCAAAAC
The DNA here is from genome assembly GCA_030867105.1 of Liasis olivaceus. NCBI lineage: Eukaryota > Metazoa > Chordata > Lepidosauria > Squamata > Pythonidae > Liasis > Liasis olivaceus. Next base: position 44,143,434 of record CM061349.1, read on the forward strand.
TCCTTTATAGATCTGCCAGAATCTACAAAAGTATATGACAGCTTCCTGCATACTAGAACTGTGCAGAGGTTCAAAGTGACACTAGGAGGCAAAGCAAATGATCAAAACAGGCTACCCTCTCCATCAAGGCAAAGTACCTCATCCAAGTGGATTAGCTGCAATTTACAAGGGCCTATTACATGCAATTAGTATGCTGTGTTAAATCACACTTTTTGGAATGGGCTTCCTGCCATGTCATTCAAAGGTCAAAAATGGCTTTCAGCTCCTGAGAGTTGTCCAGACCTGATAATACTATGGTGAAAAATGAAGCGATAGGGATAGATAGTACCACTTCAGGTTTTTTTTTTAATATATTCCATTAATGTTTTTTTTTTTCAGTGCTGCTTTTTAGTTTATTGGCCTCAAAATGGCAGAGTAAAATTAAAATATATAATACATAGAATTATGTGAAAGGTGTCAACCACCTTCATCCGTGTTGTCCCTGCAAAGGTAAAATGAACTTTCAAGGCTTTTGTTTGGGTGGTGAAGGAAGGGCATAAAAATATAACTTCTGAAGATTAACTGCTCTTTCTTTTTAAACTGAAAAGATAGACACCATTCCAAGCATTACAATTTTATATCATTACCAAGAGTATTTCCAGACTCAGTTTTAAAGGTGTCTCAACTGTAGCAGGGTTAACAGCATTTCTTATTGTGTTTTTAAAAAATGTGGAAGGCATGGACCTTTGCAGTTAAAAAGAAGGAAAAAGACATTGACCCCTTACTAAAATAGCAAATTTTATCAAGTTCTCTAACACTAACATATTTCTTCCTACTACTAGGAATTCCATCATCCATCTGATCTTCAACAAAGTTTACTCCTTCCCACAGCTATGAAAGGCACTAAAATTCAGTTAGTGAATGGTTGACTGACCTGGGCATATCATTGACTGGGCCAATAGTAAAAATAAATAAATAAATAAAATAGGTAAGGAATCACATTCTAAAATGTCTCCTTTATAAGCAAACTCCTTGCATGTAGATCAAAAGTATAGCAAGGAGACAACCATGGTACAATTTTTCTCTTGATTTTTTTTTTTTTTAAATAGGGAAATGTTTATTTGGGTGAGCATTGCTGTACCTCTCGGCCATTATAGTGTGGTCATGGCTATGCTCATCTCTTTAAAGTAATATTTATGTTTATTTTATGTTATTGTTTATCTTGCATACTTTATGTAGTATACCCTGTGCTGATATCTTTGACTGCAGGAAAGGGTTGATTGATTATGTGTCATCGAGTTGGTGCTGACTCTTAGCAACCACATAGACAGCTTTTCTATAGAACAATTTGTTCCCATCCTCATCATTCAGACCTTCCAACCAAAGGGAAGGTTATTAATGTTTAAACAAATAAACAGGGTCCCAACAGTGGAGTCCTTGGTGCTCTCTGGTAGTTCCTTGATTAGAGTATTGTTTTTTGCTTTTTTGTCTGGTGTTAATCCCTGCTCATCTGGGTGTTGGCTGCTGGAGAGGATGTGTTCTGGTCTTTTGGTTTCCTTCTTAGATTTTTTTTATTGTCTCTTTTCAATGGTGTGTAAATGGTGTTTAGACATACAATCAAGCAGAAAACAGTACCCTAATCAAGGAATTTCAAAAGAGAGAATCACACCCCCACCAACACTGGCAGGGCAAGCTACAGTATATAAACAGGGAGCAAACCCCACACTCACTAGCACTGATGATGTTATCTAGTCGGGCATTGAAATGCTTGCAATCAAACAACCAAGTTCAGAGAGCACCAATGCTCCACAGTTCAACCCTGAGCTATATGTATTCTATTAGGGTCCCAACATCTTACCACTTCTTTCTACTGAATGGGGAGCGCTGCTTGGCTTGATGATGGCCAGATTCCATCTGCTTACTTTAGAGCAGGAATCCCCAGTGTAAACCAGTGAGCACATTCAAAATGTTAACAGCCTGTCACAGGCACTCTTAAAAAAATTGTGGCCAGTCATAGAACAGTTATTTATCAAAAAGCAAACTGGTAACATTACTCCCTGCCACCTCCCCTAATTCACACAATGCCCTCTACCACTTCAGTTTACCTTTGCCCTGGGTCTGAATAAGGGCTTGTTGGGCTTTCTTCCAAACAAACTATTGGGCTGAGCCATCTACCATTTTTATTTTCTCATTAGTTCCTTTGAATCCAGGTCTATGAGGGACCCAGAAGCACGCTCGGATATAAATATGATGCTTGAGATACTGGTTTGCTTTGACATATGTTCACCATTACTCTTATTATTACTATTACTCCTATTATTATCTAAAAAAGAAAATAACCCTCAGTGGGAGCCTGGAGCCTGGCAGACCCCAAATAAGATGAGCACCCCCTAAGGTGCCATGCTGGGGACTCAGTCTTTTAGTCATGATGAATAGCTGCATCGTGGCTCACATGCTGGTGAAAGTTTATGAAAATGTGTGCTTCTGAAGACAATCAGTGAAGAACACAAGAAACAATACAGTAGAAGGCAGAACTCAGTGGTTTACTGTTTCTGCCAGACAACCTACCACAACATCTTTTTATATTTTGCTTTCCATGATGTGAACCTTAGCATGTGCATGCCTCCTACTAGCAGAAAAGTAGATAATTGATGGGTATTAATAAATAGGGCATCAGAAAACTAATACTGCCATAGGAAAGTTTTCATTTGGATATATTGGAAGACTGGGGGAAAATAGCTCTAAAAAGGCACAATTGTTCACACTGCCAAGAATGTTTTATTTAAACCATAGGTGGCAAGGAATAAAGCAACATAAGCAGAATAGCTTTTAATAAATGTGTTTTAGACTTTCCCTTTTTAAATTATAGAGTATAGAAATAGCTCAGAGTCCAATAAGAGAAACATCTACTTTTGAATATTCACTATAATGCACTAAGCTGCTCCTTTCCCAGACTTTAAATCTTAAGTAGTACAATCTGCTGTTAGCACAGTTTATCATTCCTTGTTTCACTTCATTTGCTTGCTTTGCTCAGAATAACATGTCTCTGAAAAACACTGTTTAAGTACCTTTACTCTGAGGGCAGACATTAGCATCCAGGGTGGTTTCCAAACACCTTGAAATGCAGAATAAATCCTTCCTAACTCTTTCTGCACATGGGAGGCATTATCTGGAACTAGTCCCTTAATAGTTTTTACAGATCACAGCCTGGTTAGGATGTATAACACATACCTTTGGGGGGAAAATAAAAGCCCATGTTCAGGCAACATTTATTAGTACCATCCAAAAAATGCACAAGTCAGTTGTTATATAAAGCAGTAGTGGGAGAAATGGAAAGTAGGCAAGAAGCTGACTTGTTACTGGAACTGTAAAATTCCCATGATTGTTCTCTTGATATTTTGAGATTGCAGCTCCTAGAATCCAGAGTTTTGTTTTGCTTTTTAAGAAGAGAAAAACAAAACAAAACAAAACAAAAGAGAGAGGCTTTACACATATAGGAAATTCCATCCAAAATATTTTGAATGAGCAGATGGACTATTTTAGTTAACGTCAGTATTTTGGCTTTCCCTACACACTCCCCATTTTCCAGCCTATTATTCTCAATGGAGGAAAAACAACAGCGATAAATAATTACATAGAACTAGTATGTGTCTGTGTGTGTGTGGGGAGGGGGGAGTCCAACGAACATTCTGCCCCAGGACCTCTCATGGAAGCTTACTTTATTATGCAGAGGACTGCAGGGAGATAGAAATATATAATGGAATCATTTATACAACACACTAAGCCATAATCACACATTTGACTGAGAGAATACTGAAATCATAAACGACACAAACATCTAGACATCCAGAGAATTCCTAGAAGCCTGACACCCAAACAAATGAACCATTAACTGATCCATTGAGCTGGAGACCATCTACCTCCCAGTCAGCCACCTGATCCAAAATACCCACAACAAACAGACGAAGATGACCAATCAAAATGGAGACTACAGCACTCCCAAGCACCAATTGATTGACACCTCACAGGAAACCACCATTTACCGATCCACCCCCTTGAGTTCAAATTCTATGCAGACTACAAATACCACAGGCAACCCCCACCCCTTCTGAACCACTGAGGAACCCTCACCGAGACTCAGCATGACACCTCTGCGGAAAACCTGTTTAGTACCTCACTATTAATCTCCGCAGCCCAGAGAACCTGACCATAAGGTGTGTACAAAATACCATTTTGTGTCCTTCTGTGCACTTTTCACTATTATATCACAGGCTTGTTTTCATCAGAAGTACATGACATAGATGCATCGGGCATTAATAAAGTATTTTTCTTACGCCAAACTCCATAACTGTGTGCCATTTAAAAGAAAAATCTGCCTTATTCAAAAGGCATTACTTGACTTTCTGCTTCAAACATGAACGTGCCTACAGCTGGCTCTGCCATATCATTATATTGTATAGAACTTGTCATTTTTGAGATGCAAATACTCAGAGTTCTTCTGTTATACATTTTCTTAACTGATCTACAGTATATAAGTAATCATATAGGCAAGACGCAACAGTATGTTTTGCAGGAGAAATGGACACACATCATTATACTTTTTGTCAAATGTACAAAGCAGAGATGAACAGGGTGGGAAAAAGGGAGTTGTAATCTAGGAACATAAAGCACAGTCTTTATAGCATATCTTTTTAAATTTCCTTCTAGAAATTTGAATGGAAAGTTCACTAGTAACATTCATTATGATATCTGAAAACACAGATGACATTTCAGGAATTTAACTGTTTGGTGTATCATACAGGTGAAACTCGAAAAATTAGAATATCGTGCAAATGTTCATTTATGTCAGTATGGCAACTCAAAAGGTGAAACCAATATATGAGATAGACGCATTACATGCAAAGCGAGATATGTCAAGCCTTACTTTGGTATAATTGTGATGATTATGGCGTACAGCTTATGAAAACCCCAAATTCACAATCTCAGAAAATTAGAATATTACATGACATCAATAACACAAGGATTGGAAATAGAACAATATCGGACCTCTGCAAAGTAGAAGCATGCATATGTACTCAGTACTTGGTTTGGGCCCCTTTTGCAGCAATGACTGCCGCAATGCGGCATGGCATGGATGCTATCAGCCTGTGGCACTGCTGAGGTGTTAGGGAAGACCAGGATGCTTCAATAGCGGCCTTCAACTCCGCTGCATTGTTCGGTCACATGTCCCTCATCTTTCTCTTGGCAATGCCCCATAGATTCTCTATGGGGTTCAGGTCAGGCGAGTTTGCTGGCCAATCAAGCACAGTAATCCCATGGTCATCGAACCAGGTTTTGGTACTTTTGGCAGTGTGGGCAGGTGCCATATCCTGCTGGAAAATGAAGTCAGCATCCCCATAAAGCTCGTCTGCGGAAGGAAGCATGAAGTGCTCCAAAATCTCCTGGTAGACGGCTGCGTTGACCCTGGACTTAATGAAGCACAGTGGACCAACACCAGCAGATGACATGGCTCCCCAAATCAACACAGACTGTGGAAACTTCACACTGGACTTCAAGCATCGTGCATTGTGTGCCTCTCCATTCTTCCTCCAGACTCTGGGTCCTTGGTTCCCAAATGAGATGCAAAAGTTGCTCTCATCAGAAAAGAGGACTTTGGACACTGGGCAACAGACCAGTTCTTTTTTTTTTTTCTGTAGCCCAGGTAAGACGCTTCTGACGTTGTTTGTTGTTCAGGAGCGGCTTGACAAGAGGAATATGACATTTGAAGCCCATGTCCAGGATCCGTCTGTGTGTGGTGGCTCTTGATGCACTAACTCCAGCCTCAGTCCACTCCTTGTGAAAGTCCCCAACACTTTTGAATGGCCTTTTCCTGACAATCCTCTCCAGGCTGCGGTCATCCCTGCTGCTTGTGCACCTTTTTCTACCACACTTTTCCCTTCCACATAACCTTCTATTGATGTGATGTGCTTTGATACAGCACTTTGGGAACATCCAACTGCTTTTGCAATTCCCTTTTGGGGCTTTCCCTCCTTATGGAGGGTGTCAATGATGGTTTTCTGCACAACTGTCAGGTCAGCAGTCTTTCCCATGCTTGTGATTCCTACTGAACCAGCCTGAGAGACCATTGAAAGGCTCAGGAACCCTTTGCAGGTGTTATGGATTCATTAGCTGATTAGAGGGGGACACTTTGAGCCTAGAATATTGAACCTTTTCACACTATTCTAATTTTCTGAGATTGTGAATTTGGGGTTTTCATAAGCTGTACGCCATAATCATCACAATTATACCAAAGTAAGGCTTGACATATCTTGCTTTGCATGTAATGCGTCTATCTCATATATTGGTTTCACCTTTTGAGTTGCCATACTGACATAAATGAACATTTGCACGATATTCTAATTTTTCAAGTTTCACCTGTATTAAGTCTATGAGTTGCTTGTAATCTTTCACTTTTTCTTTTTTATATTTTCTTTCTTTTCCTACTTTTCTTTTATGTTTCTGTAGCTTTTAAAATCTATGTAAAATCTTCTTATAAGGAAATTTACTTTCAAAAAAAGTCTATGGGTTGTTTTTAGAGCTATCAACCAATTAAAAATATTTGATTAATGCTTTTCATTTGAATAAATCAGCCACTATGGTTTACTGACATTAGGTTAGGACCAGGCAGATCTATGGAAACTTGTGGGTGACTTTGGGCCAGTTAGACTCTCTTAGTCCAATCTATTCACTGAGGCTGCTACTGTGGGAACAAAACTGAGCAGGGTCTAGTATTCACTCAGTTTGAGTTCCTGGAAAAAATGTGGAATATAAATATAATGAATAAATAGAATTAAATATATTAGACAGCTATTAGCAGCATGACTTCTTGAGATATTGAAGATATAACTGAGTAAAGGAAATATCTTAATCAGTATTAGGAAGCAGATTAATAGTTAAACTTTTCTTTTGCATTTCTCACTAATGTAAACAGAACTCAAACAAGTAAAACAAATGAGAAAAATAAACAAATCTGCCTTCACCTTGCATTTCGGATGCATAAAAATGATTCTTCTTAAATTGAAATAGCCAGTTGTTTGCAGCTGTAAATTATTGTTCTGTTCATATATTTAAAACAGTTGTTTTATAGATTGGTCAGATCTTCTAGATTAGGATTCAAATAGTTACCTATCATCACAGCTGGATACACAGGAAATGTTGCTGTCTTTGGTAGATTAACTAAGTCAACAGCCCCTTTGTGCACTGAAAAGTTAGAAAGAAGTTAAGTTCTTTGGTCACTGAATTACCAATTGGGTGGTGTTCTAGGAAATTTTAAGTGTAATTTTGAACAATGGGCACACTTAACAGTTGAGCCTATAACAAACAAGTGCCCAATTTTGTTATTTAGTACTATACACCTCCGGGTGCAACAGGCCACCATTTGTATTTATTCCCGGGGAGGGGGGTGGACTTCTGTGGCTTCTACTTCATCAAAATAGCCTCCCCACAATGTATCCAAGGTTATTTTCTTTCTTAATTTATTTAGCTCCCCTTTAGATTGTATTATGCATAGTAAAGTCAGATTGGTCCTTTTTTATGTGTGCATTTATTAAAAAGAGAGCACTATAAAAGAAACAAAATTGATTTAACAGCCTAGTAGATACACAGCTGGAATGCACTTTTCAAAGTGAGTGTTAGACCAAAAGAATTTTAGTGGTTTCAATCACCATCTGGAACGCTGAACTCATTTATACATGTTTTAAAATTTCAGAACGCATCCAGGTGGAGAGACATGAGTTTTTGGGTACTTGCTTTATTGTACTGATAGATGCATATTTTGCTCCCTCAAAATGGTCTTCCAAATGGGTTAGCATGAAAGCTGATTAGGGGTGCTGTGCTGACTGGGTGACTAAATGCAGTGACAGGTAAAATGTTCTGAGGAAAAGAAAGTTTCAGACGTGTGGAAATAATACATTCTGCCTCAGTTTGCTGTTTCTAAGCTTATGCAGGGATGCACTTGTCTCACTGTCATTAGCATGTGATACGGGCATGTCCAAAGAATGCGCAATGGGAGAAACACTCAGGGGCAACCATGGCTTTCAATTCTAATTCCAAAATGATACAGCAGTTATATGCTATTAATCAACGTGATAAATTGTTTAAATAAACAAACAAATGAACAGTTTCTGATCAGGAACATCTATATGATTTATTTTACGCTCCTGGAGAAAAGTGGAATATAAATATAATGAATAAATAGAATTTATTAGTTCGAATGCTGAGTAGCTATCATTTACTTTAAAAATAGCCCTGTATTAATTGCACCAAGTAATTCATTAAATTTCAAGTCCCTCAAGTTCAGGCATATGTATCCCAAGGGTATGTACATTAGGGCTGTCTCCTCTAACAGCTATTCACATGATTTCAGGTAGGCATTTTTCCAGTATCAGTGTGTGTGTGTGTGTGTGTATGTGCATGTATGTATGTATATATATATATATATATGATATGATATATCAGTGTATATCAGTATAACCCAACATCTATTGTGCAGTATTTGATGTTCTCTGCCTGCTCTTTGCCTGCAGGGCCAATTTTATTTCTGTCTTTAGGGAGGTTTTATCCAGCCGAATATTATAGAAAGCAGTTCCCATTGGCAGCTTAAACTAGAGCAGTCTGTTATATCTATTCAGCATTTTATTATATTATTCTGGTTAATGGGTAGGCCAGGCCTAAATAAATTATTTCTCAGACTATACGACAAATGCAGCCATTTTTAAAACCTCTATCACCTGTATCATTGTCAGGTTCAGCCCAAAGAACTCCACAAGACAGTACAGGTCTAGTTCAATAACTTTTATTAGCTTCCAACCACAAGACAGAATCCTGCCAGACTAAATCTAAACCTCTCAAGCCAGCAAGCAAACACTGCGAATTCCTTAGGTGGTGCCAGTCTCATCTTCTTAACCTTCCCATGCTTTTGCTGGGGGCTAAGGAAATGCTTATCTCCCCGAGTACAGCCTTCACCAAACCATTCCATCACAATTATGTGTTTATTAATTTAATTTATATCCATCGTTCAACCCAGAGGGCATTCAAGTCATCAATCACTTCATAAACCCTTGTGAGATTTCTTGCCATAACTTCATCGAGCTGTTTCAGCTCCATGTAAAACCTGTAATGTCTAATCAAAAATTGATTTCCATACCAACATCATGAATCTCTGAACTGAGAAAACTTTCATGCATCAAGATGTATGTACATTGACTTCCACTTCATCTTGAACCTTGAGCTATTAGAGTTCATCCTTTTATGTGGAAGCAATATGCATACATTGTCATGCACAAATACCTTCTCAGTATAAACAGGACCTATTGAAGAAACTTGGGATATTTAGTCAAGACAAAAGAAGACTGAGAGAAGACATTTATCAACATTCAGGTACATAAAAAAGGTGCCACAAGAAAGGTAGTCAGGAATTATTTTCCATTGTCACAGTGTCAGCCTTACCAGATAGACCAGACAGGAAACACAGATGAGCTAATTCTACTTTATTGTAAGGCTACATTAACAGAAACTTGTAAGTGTATCTGAAAGTACAATTCTCCTCCTGTCTCCTTTACCCCTGACAATTAGGGAGGGTATCTTCTGAGCCTCTTGCCCTGCCCACTATCCAGCTGTGGACTATGCTGTCTTTTATCTGACCATTCCCTAGGCAGTGTCTCTGGACCCAGTCTCCCAAGGTCATTCCCATATACCATTACACACAGAAACTAGGAGCAGGAATAATGGATATAAGTTGCAGCTACCTAGACTTTATTTAAATATAAGGCATTCTTTTCTGACAATAAGATCTGTACAACAGTAGAACAGTCAACTTATGGACATTGTGGGTTCTCCAACTCTGGAGGCTTTCAAGAAAAGATTGGACAGCCACATGTAGATGATGGTCTAATTGGCTTTCCTGCACACTGCAGAGGACGAGACTAGATGATCCTTTTGGTGTCTTCTAATTTTATAGTTCTGATTCCATGATTTAGGGTTCTACCGCTTCTCCCTGCTGCATTTGCAGACCAGGCTAAGCAAAAAAGAATAACTGAGAAATGTGTCCACTGTATGAGCATATTCATCTATAAATAGTAGCAGTGGCCTGTGTGTTTCAGAGTAAATGCTTGCAGAGATCTGTGAAAGAGAAAAACTTAATAAACACTGAGGGTTATTATGAACAAACAGTGGGGTAAGTTAAATGTATCATGTCAACCAAACAGCAAGATTACAACTGCCATATAACTGGAAAACATACTACAAGTGTGTAAAGTCCAGGTGTGATGGCTTTGCTAATCTCCAACAGTGCTTTTCTTTTGCAGAGCGAACAGAACTTTTTATTCCCTGCCTGAAGCACCTGCATAAAACCATAAGCAATTCTCTCTGTAATTTGTCAGCCCCTGAAAGTAAAGCTGTATTCTCTATCTGCTAAAGGGAAAGGGCATCCCCCCCCCCCCACCAATATAAAATCTATATGAGAGGTGGTGATTTGTTTTGTTTTTAAGAATGACACATCATGGTGGATTCCTAGTTTGTATCCCTTCAGGGTTCAACCCTAACCCTTCAGGGATACAAACCCATAGATTTGCTGGGACTACATGAAGATCTCTATTTGCCAAAGAAGAAACTGGGTTTTCAGTACAACAGAATCATTTCATTTTTAAGCAATTACAGAAAAAGTAGAACAAACTGTGCGGCAGGCCCCAGCCTCCCTCTTAAGTTTCCTACTTATGCATAATGTGAAAATGAGTGAAACAAATGCTAATATGTGACATTGCTGAGTTGTCGACAGATGTCAGCTCATTAAGTTCCACTTGCTGGTTCCCCACCACCTTGCTGATATATCACATAAATTGCTTTTTAGCTGGCATTCTGTTGCTCTGCTTCAAAGTAGCTTGGGTGTGGGAACTCTCTTTTTATTCACTCCTCCAGTCATTTGGCTAACCACAAAAGATAGGATAGGTTCAACAAGATGCAGGATGCAGTTTAGCGAGTTGGCTGCATCTGGAAATGCAGATGTAAGAAAAGCATGTCTTGAATTCAGAAGCAACAAAGGTGGAGAAAGCCACATAATGCCTCAAAAACAGAGACAGCAAAGAGAAGAGGATGTGGAACAATAAAAAACAAAGATGCCTCTTTAGACCTACATGATTTTGCTTCCCCCATTATCCTCTTTTCCAGTAGTGCATGATAATAAAAACTGAAAGGATAGCTAGCTACAAGGATGGCTTCCCTTACACAGTGTCTCCTATGCATAGAAATATCAGTTGTGTGCAATAATTTCCTATACAGACAACCAAGCTACCTCAGAATGAATGAGCGCAGGCTGTGATAGTTTGGTCATCAGAATGGTATCTGTACTCCATATATGGATGCTACTTCTCTAATCCTTTACTAATCCTGTTGAATTGTGAGTATATATGGAGCAATGGTAAAGACACTATCAAAGGAGACTCACAAAAAACTAGGAGCATGACTGCCATAAGGAAGAATATGGCTACTAAGTGATGGGTTGTAACTTTGTTTGAAGAGAAATGTTGCCTTTGAGGAACAGAAATCTATTTGGCTTTATAAGTAGCAGTTTATGATCCTGCTTTTAGCTTTGTCCTCTCTTCTATTTACATTGGGTCAGTTTATCTGAATTGTTTTATTTGGTGTGGTAAGGATTTTTTCTTCCTAAAATAGTCCACCTATGGGTAATATGGTTAATCTGTAATCTTCCTATTGCCTTTTTTAAATGATTATAATTGTGACTTGTTCATTTCTCATGTCATGAGCCATGTTTAACCTCACCTTTTGGGGAAAATTACATATAAATAAACAGATGAAAATGAAAGAAATACCCTGGTCTTTTCTCTGGGAAGCTCTGAAATGCTGACAAGAGGTTTCCAGGTAAGCTCCCATATCGATTTAAAAGAGATTGTGAGCAGCATTGTGTCCATAATCTCTAGTAGTAGTCCACTAGCTACATCCTTCCATCTCTCTTTTTTTCTTTCTCCTTTGCTTTAAAATAAGAATAAAACTATCACCAGCCACAACAAAATAAATGGTGGCCAATATTACTGGCCTGATCTGGGGAACTGCAAGGGGGAACATCATTTGCAGTGATGAGGAACATTTTTGTCCTCCAGGGGTTGCAGGAAGATTGCTGTTAATGTCATGAGATTATTGGAGTGGTCAAGACAAATATTTTTCAGCCTTTATTTTTTTTTTAGGGTTTAGTAGAATTTTAAAGGTGAAAATAATATCTTAAACCTTGGTATCAAGCACCAATTTTGCCCCTGCTCTCTCTTCCCTCAACTGGAATTGCCTGAGAAGTTCTCTGAAGCTCTAATGGCTAGAGATATATGCTAGACAGCCATATGTAGCTCACAAGCAATGGTTTGTCCACCCCTGTAGTACTGGAATGGATGCCTCCTTTTCCTCTCCTTCTTCCATCCTTTAATCCTGTTTCCCTAAACTGCTTTGGAGGGTTCAAACTGAGACAATGTGAGGAAGAGGCAGCATTGAAAAGTCCAGTGTGGTGATGATGATGATGATGTATTAAATTGATATGCCTCCTGACTCCCAGAGATTCTGGGATTGCACAATGACAAAGAAAGTCATCTGTATCTAACAAGAGACCGAGGTACTAAAAGCATGAAGACATTGCACTTGCAATTAAGATTTGAATAGTTCTGAATCCAAATGTGGTTTAGGTTATTATGAAAAGTAGACATCCAACACTGATCTTGTAATGCTATTTATGAACTGAATTGCTACAACAACAATATTTACATCAATAAAAGTAGTAACAGCTTCGTGAAGCTTCAAATATTGGAAATGCACTCTGCTTGCAGGTACTCATTTTGATAAAGCTACTAGGGTGGTAGAACAAAGAAACTCGCATTACTGAACTTGTCCACTGCGGCTGCAGCCAAACCTGCCAAGACTGCAATTTATTAATCTACAACGTAAGAGACTAAAAATAAAAAATTGTACTTGCCTAGGCAGAAAACACAAAACAACCAGAGGATAAAAAAGAGGGAAAAAAGAAAAAAGAAAAAAGAAAAAAGAAAAAAAAAAGTGGGGGGAAGAGAGGGGGAACAAAAATGTAATTGCCTGCCTATCAGCTCCACTATCATAATTACTTTCTCACTCTGACACAGGTTGAATCAGATGAACAACCAAATCAATTTTTGTAGTTGGCAATCAGTGCATTCTTAGCTCATAAATTAAAATGTCACTGCTACAGTGAGTGCAAAGTGATGCCTGCTTGGCAGTTTTCAGGGAACAAACAGATCCCTTTGCTTCCTTTCTTATTTTTGGCCTTGCTGGTGCCCATCTTTATACATTGCCTAGCACGAAGATGAAGGTATGTTTTCCCAGTGCAGGATGGGACAGAAGGCAGTCCAGTTGGGGAACTGACTTAGATGGCTGGATATCCAGATCACTTCTACAACAGGATTATTGTTGTTGTTGTTGTTCTTATATAGGATAACAAAGGAAGGAGTGTAATGAAAATGAACTATATAAATCTCTTCTCTTTATGGCACAGTGCTGACAGTATTAGACTGAAAAAAGGGTTGTCTATCTTGGAGGAAATACAGGTGGACTGAATTTGGTGCCACTAGAATAAGCTTCTTAAACCTTGGAAATAAACATGGACATATGCAGGATTTTTTCCAAGAAAAGGCAAGCTGGAATGTATGATGTGTTTATAAACTATAACACACCAGTTTGTTTTTATTGTATAGGCGCTATTTGGTACTTTTAACAATACTACCTTTTCAGATAAATCTGACAACTTCATAGAAATTGTCAGAAAAAGGATCTTATGTTCTAGAACAGAAACATGAGAAGATGCCTTTTACTGAATCTTATTTCTGTCCATCTAGTTCAAACTGGCCAATACTAAACAGAAACAACTCTTGAGAATATCAGGCTGGAATCTTCCTCAAACCTACCCGGACAGGATAGAAATAAAATCTGGAATTTTTTTGCATGCAGAAAATCTGCCATTGAGGAACTAAAGTCCTTTGCAAGGGACACAGAGAGAAATTGATATACTTGCTCAGAGTCTGAAGCTCACTTTATTTTTACTGATGTTCAACCACTTTTTCCATCAGCTAACAGAACTTTTGCATTGTCTGAATTTTATTCTGCACCAGTGCTCCTGGACTGTTTGTATTAGGAATTAGGAATTAGTATCTGCTTGCAACAACAGCAACAATAAGCATTATTATAATATTCAGTATCCAATACAGGGAATAACAGCCTATGCTGCAGTGAATCACAGGGCTGCTATATCTGGATTGCAAAAATCTGGACACTCACTAGAAAAAAGCAAAGACTTAGAATTTTCACTGTCTCTCAACTTTTGCAGCTTAGATCTAGTAGGCAAATATCAAATACATACATCCACACATACATGACACTTTTCCTGGCTTCCTTTATGAATTACGGAATGCTACTTGATCTACCTTGCAGCTATCCTTAGGATCTACAATCTGGGCAGAATTCACAATTTATAAAGTTTACAATTCATGATAAGACACTAATTCCTGAGCATCTTCCTGCCAAATTGCTTCAGATAAGTCATATTAAAAAGAAACAAGGAGAAAAAAAAGATTTGGGTTAGAAAGATATTAGCTGTTTTTAAAATAAAAGCTGGAGATCAGAATCATGGCATCATTGTGTCAGAGGGTGAGAGCATGGGGGAACTGCCTCCCTCCCTCGCAGTTACCCATGAACCCAAAGTATCTCCTTGTGCTAATTTGCCACTGAGGATCAGCAGAAGTTTACATTTTGACTCTAAAATCTGGTGCCAAATTTATATTATTTATTTTATATTAAAATGCCAAATTTTAATATAAATGTTCATTTTAAAATTTAAGTTAATGTTTTCTTCCTACATACTAACTCTACCCATGGGCATTTTCTGATGCTGGCCCTGATATACTATAGTATTCTTTTTTTCAAGGGGTAAAGAGCTGCTTATTAGTTTTCTAAATTCACAAGTCATACAAAAATTGTACCATTGGTGGACTGTCTGCCTGAACATGTTACTCAAGCCATGTTCAGGTTTTAACAGGAAAGCATGTGTCTCAAATATATTTAGGGAGTTCAGAATTTTCTCTGTTACTTCTCCTATTTTGAAAAGTTCACGAGTTGTACTGAAATCCTAAGTATTACAGACTAGGAAACTAGAATTTTCAAGTTACAGCAGGATCACAACTCACAAACGGTGAATCCTTATTTAGAGAAAGCATTTTTCAGAATTCCTGCACATGTATTATTTAATTTATTTTTTACCCAATTTTGTTTCCAAAGCATGCAATATAATTAACATTAGGGATGGATGTACTTGTTTATGCTCTCTTTCATGTATTTTCCTCATAGTTTAATTCCATGCTATTTACATATCAATCTGCAACATATTATTTTAAATATCTAATATATTTAGATATATAATATATCTATTTAGATATATATAAATACATACATACACACACACTTTAAAAATGTATTTAAGTGTGTATTAGCTCCCAAACTAAATCCTGTATTCCATTTCTCTAATGAGACTTGTTCAACCAAGGTTATAGACAGTGCATTTCCTATTATTAATATTTAAATTTAAATATGCATTTTTATGTTTAAACCCCTGGCGGCTCTCTGAAGAAGACTACGGCATGAATGCTCAGTGCAGAAAAAAATTCTCACTGTAGAAAACAGACCTGGGAGGGGAGGAAATACAAGAATTGTTAGATGAAGAAACCAGTTTGGAATATTCAACCATGTGTCCTATATCATATAAATCCTCCCAAATGCTATGTACGTTTTTCCTATTTAATTCCTACGTGCAAATGAAAACATAGCACAAAAATCAGTTATTATGAGAAACCATGGAGAAAAATGAAATTATGGAAACAAACCCCCAAAAGTACACATCTTGGAAAAAGGTACGTACAAAAATGTGAACCTTAGAAGAAATCCATACCCATAAGTATAGAAATATGCACGTTTATTTTTTCTGCTTAGTTTTTAAACAGTGGTATTGAACTGAGCTTGTGGTCAGCAAAATGACCATTTCAGATAAAATGAAAAAGAAACAAATTCCCGCTGGAATATAGTTCCAGCATTATTAATGGAAGGGGCCTTGTTGTATACAATCCACTTCAGACCCACTAGCAGTCAGATACTACGATTCAGGGCATGTTGCATTCAGCCCAAGTCTTTTCTATCTCAGCAACTAATTATGGCATTTCAGAAAGTGAAATTTCACTTACAGTGGAGTGTCTGTCTTTTTATCTAATGATTGGGGGTGGTTTGATCTTGCCTAATGCAGCCGGCCAAATGAATGGAAGGTTGAGTGCATGATGTGTCTGGCTGAGTTTTCTGTTCTTGTCTTTCACTGGAAGCTCTGTGGGCTTTTGCCAATGCCTTTTGCCCCCTGCATTTCCCTTTGAGTTGCAAATGGTTTCCAGGTAAACTGTCCCAGAGTATGGGGTGAGCTAATGCCTGCTGTGCTATGGTAACTAAAAGCAATTTGAAGTCAGTGTAGTTGGGTCAGAAAAAGATATGAGAATGTCCTTTATAACTGAGGGAAGCATTACTTAGGGAGAAGCACTCTTGCTGGGACCAGACACACTTAGGACAAATAGAAGAGGCTCTAATGTCAAAGATCAGTTGAGCAGTTTGGTGAGGCTGGCTCCCAGGCAACAGTAAGGATTTCAGCCTCTATTTATCCTCTTTGGTTCTGATGCTGGCTAAGAAAGAAGAAAGGCTGCTCAGCTTCTGACATGCAAAAAACAAAGAGGCTCCACAAGTGAAAAGGCAGTTGCCTTTCTTCAAGACAACCCATCCTCTGAACTGCATTGTGCAATGGAGAACTCAAACCCTTAATCTCAATTAAAATGATTTGGGGCTTGCTGTCTTGACTGTAAAGAGCCAGTTTGGTGTAGTGGTTAAGGCACAAGGTTAGAAACCAGGAGACCATGAGTTGTCGTCCTGCCTTAGGCACAAAGCCAGCTGGGTGACCTTGGGCCAGTCACTCTCTCTCAGCCCTGGGAAGCAGGCAAGAGCAAACCACTTCTGAAAAACCCTGCGAAGAAAACTGCAGGGACTTGTCCAGGCATTCCCCAGAAGTCAACACTGACTTAAAGACACAAACACACACATCTTGACTGTAAGGAGTTCTTGCATACCTCTTGTTCAGAAACAGCGTTATTACTGTTATTATTTCTTCTATACGAATGTTGGGAACAAACATCTTATCTTATACTTGTTCCTAAGCTAAAAATATGTTCCTTTCTGCTTTTTGGAGCTTATTAGAATCCATCCCTCCTAGATAATTAAAAGGTGTCATTTGGTACAGAAGCCAATCTCTGAAATCCCCACAGGAGATATTGCTATTAAAAGTCTTATAACCCTCCTAATTCAGGCAAAGCTTGGGCCGCATAATGGCAAGTGATTGCTCTTGACTGGCAATGCAGAAAACACTGGATCCTAGGAATCTCAGGCTGCACAATTCCCCTGTGGTGTTTTTTTACTCCACTGCCCCTGCTTTGCTTCTATGGCAGCTTGAAGGATGAGTGAGTGGCAGATGAGAAAATCCATTAGAGAATTACTGCAAGAGAAGGCAGAACCAAAGCCTGAAGTTCATCAAAAGAAAATGCAAAGAAAAAAAATATAGATGTAAAGAAGTCAGCACCCTCCTTTTCAGTTAGAAGAGAAGAAAGGAGAAGACAAAGAGACAAGTATATGAAGCAAAATAATGAAATAATGTTTGGCTTGCTTTCTTATACTCCGGAGGAATCCCCAGGACCTCAATTCCTGTCTGGATAACAGAACTTTGTAATTCCATTCACAAAACTCTTAGCCAGGTTCCCAACCAGCTGTCCTCCTGATGTGATAGATTTCAACTCCAGCCCTTATGTGGAAGGTTGTCCTAGTCTTACAGATGAAACCCAACAAATACTCTAGGCAAACCCTGCCTGCAATTTCAATTCCCTTCTTCCTTATCATTAATAATAATGTTTGAACAGTAATTATTGGGCTCGATGATTAAGTTTCTTTCCCCTCACAAAGCGACTGGTTTTCCTTTTGAAATCTGAATCACCCTAAAGGGGAAATTTATTTCTCAGTACAGTAGTCTCACTTTCCTGCCCCTTTTGCTTTCTGTCTCATAAATAAATAATAATAATAAATGGGACTAACAAAAAAGGAGGAGGAGGAAGGAGGAGGAAATTGCAATAAGAAAATGGAAGTTGGCAAAGTATTAGTGTGTGAATCTGTATGTGTATGAAGTACAAAAGGGGGATGGTGCTGCAAAATATTTTGAGAAATTCATAAAAAGAAATGAAAATAACAGCTCCTCAATCCACACAGAGAACAGAAAAGAATCAATTACTTTACTACCTGGTGCTTTCATCCATTCACCAGAGTTTATATAAAAGGGGATATGATATGTATTTTCCTGTTTTTTGATATGTGTTTAGCATATTTGGAAGTTCTATTGTATAATTTTAAAAAAATAGCTCATTGTTCTATGTTCTTAAATTTAAAACACGGACACACACACACAAAATCTGGTACTGCAGCAGGTTGCATGCTCTTAGAAGCTAAGCAGAGTTGGGCCTCATTAATGCCACCAGACAATTCCATGGTTATAAACTAAGCAGGGAAGTTGAAAAGCCTCCTGGAAGAACAAAGAAGGACAAATCACTTCTGTCCTGTTGCCAAGAAAACTGCCTGGTTGGGTCCACCCCACTTGTCAAGTTCCCTCAAGCAAAGGTGTAAAGATGGCTGAAAATGTATAGCTGTGTAGCAGAAGTCCTGTTTGTGATTTGTTCCACATAATGATGAACAAACTCCTAGTGCATTTTGTTATGTTGATGTTCTTATGCTACAAAGCTGGTATAAGTGTACGCTGATTCTGGCGGGAAACAGCTGGCAATTATTCTGGCCTCTGTGTAAAAACGCAAGCCTAATACACTTTGATGCTGAGCCCTTGGAAAGCCTTAGACAGAATATTATCACTGCAACTCTTTCCTTCTTCCCACAGTGGACTTTAAAATAAAATAACGCCAGATTTTTTTTTTTTTTTTTTGTTGGAGCTTTGTGTATCATTCACAGGTTTGTTCACATCCTGCTATTTAAAATACACACATTGCATTTGAAGTGAATAAAGGAGAACATTTTCGTCACCTCTACACAGTGTTAGACAATTTGCATAATTATAAAGAAGGTTCATGGAATAGAATCAATCATACAATTCTTCTGTGCAAATGAATGATTGTTCAATTAACAGGGCAAGTGATGTGTGAAAACCATGCTAATATGGCAGTAGGTGTTCCCAGCGGATGCTCAGCAGAGAGCAGATAGACCAAACCATGACTTCTTCATTCTCTGTTCTACTCACGCTTTCCACTGGCATCTTGGAAGTGAGGGGAAGAGAAAGTTTGTCCATTTTGTATTACTAAAAGTGTACTAGGGAAGATGTAACTCTTCTGTTCTATTTTTCAAAAGTAAATAACTTTCTCAGAAAGTATAAATGTTTCCTTGATGAAAACGCCAACAATGATAGAGAAGTTTCCCTCAGATTAGATCAGAAGCCACCACTTAGTGGCTTTGGTCAAATGCCAAAGTCAATACCAATCATGCTGCCTGCTGATACTTCTCAAAGGCTGAGGACATCTTGCCACCAGTGGTCACCTCACAGCCATTATTTTAAATTTTTCAAAGTGAAATGCCCAGGGACTTCTATCATTTTTTAGTTCAGTGTGGACCAAAAGCTAATGCAAAATATGGATTTTATCAATGAAGTTCTGCACATAATTTGCTCCCATTTCCACTATGTATCATTCGAGTCTCATAAAGGTTACCAGTGTGCTCCAATCCATATGCCCAGAATGGGCATAATCAGAGTTTCTGTCCAGCAAGGTTTGGCGAGAATTGATAATAATTGGCTTTTCCTTATTCTACTGTTGTTTCAGCAGGCAAGAAAGCCACAATCTTGTACCTAACAGATGGGCACAGCTGCCAAATATAACTACTGAACAACTGCAGAGTTTGAGGTTCCACAGACCACTTACAGTGCAATCATATGGACATCTACTCCAAAGTAAAAGTTTATTGAACTACTGTCTCATTGTATGAAAAAATATTCTTGTGTGTCTGGAGTTGCAGGAAGTTAACCTTGATGTTAGTGTCAAGTGGAAACTGTGCTTGCATTGGCACCCCACCCAAGCCTTGTTAACCTTTCAGACAGACTGAGAAGAGGGAATTGTTTTAGCATTCCCAAGACTCATTTTTCATATTTATCATCTTGTAACAGATTTAGGCCTGGCTCAATATTAGTTATGTAATTCTAAAATGAAACATGCTGTGAACTATTTCTTCCTTTATTTTTAATAACCAGTACAAATATAGCAGTGTGTTCTATTGGTTTTGTAATTATTATTAATTACACATAGGAGCATTATTATAAAGCATTAAGGTGAAGCAAATTTTCCTTCTCACTTGCTCAGCACATTTTAGCTTTAACCAAGTAATTACTTGCATCAAATAATTCGTCAGATTAAGTAACTCATTGCCAGAAATTTATCTGAAAGTTCATGTTCTTTCCTTCACTTTAAATAGATGTGCATAATAAACCCATTGTTAAATTACTAATCAATGTGTGATTCAGAAATTAATTATTTTAACTGAAACAAGTACAAAGACATTTCTAGCATTTTTCTTAAGGGACATGTAGCCAGATTATTCTTTGAACATTTCATGCAATAATCAAAGTTAAATCTTAAAACATAATTACTCATCTCTTATCCATCATTATCTTCAGGAATATCATTTAAGATGATGCTAATAGCTTGATAATAGGAAAATCAGTTTTAGGATTGATTTAAATAGCATTATTTGTTGAAGACAATGAGCCTGTGTATCTGAATATTACTTGCATATATGTATATCTGAAATATTCTTATTTGTTTATGAATTGTTCTAGATTATGTTTCATTCAATTGTATTAACATTTGCTCACAATAAATACATGCAATAAAGAGAGATAAGTACTATGGGTTAAAGTTTAGCTATAAACTATAAACTGTTTTTGGCTATAAAATATTTTAATATATTTAATGATCAGATCAGCAGGTTGTACAGCAGGCAAATCTGGTACGGTATCAGAAGCAAATCAGGGGTGGGCCCGGTTAGTACAAGGATGAAAGACCACCAGGAAATTACAGGCTGGAAATCTAGAAAAGAAGTAAACTTAAAAAACAAAAATCCCAGGAGAAAGCAATGGCATTTTTTGTACTGTTGCTAAGAAAACAGCCCAGACAATATGCCATCTTCTGGAGTAGAGCTCAATCTGAAGGATGCTTTAGTTTTTAGGAAGACTGTTTCTTCTTCTAGCTAAAGCAGGTTCTTTACGGCTTCTCTGTAAAAAGAATGCTTAAACTAGAGACTCAGAGTAATGGAAGAACATTTGAATTTACCAAAATCAATATTTTATATAATATTATTAAGAAAGATAGTAATGTATGGCTGTGAGAGCTGGACCATAAAGAAGGCTGAATGCCGAAGAATTGATGCCTTTGAACTGTGGTGCTGAAGAAGACTCTTAAGAGTCCCCTGGACTGCTAGGAGGTCAAACCAGTCAATCTTAAAGGAAATCAACTCTGATTGCTCATTGGAAGGATAATGAAGCTCAAGCTCAGATACTTTGGTCACCTAATGCGAAGAGAGGACTCTTTGGAAAAGACCCTGATGCTGGGAAAGATGGAAGGCAAAAGGAGAAGAGGACAGCAGAGGATGAGATGGCTAGATAGCATCACTGAAGCAATGAGCATGAAATTGAGCAAACTCAGGGAGGCAGTGAAAGACAGGAAGGCCTGGCGCAATATGGTTCATGGGGTCACGAAGAGTCGGACACAACTTAACGACTGAACAACAATTAAGAAAGAAAACAACTGCTTTTATTTAATAGATGAAAACGTTATGCTGATTAAAGGTGATATTAATATATTGTTCAGAGTTGTATAGAGATTTCCAGTTTTTAAAAAAATGATAATCATGTACCTGGTTTTAATACAATTAATCAATTAATGAATGAAATACTGAACTTTAAATGTCATAATAACTCTAAGTTAACTCCCTGTTTATTTACCACCATTTTATTCCTTTATCTACTACTTTTCTTTATTTTTCTCCCTTTCTGTAGTTATATATTCTGTTTTTTTCTTGCTTGCCAAATGGAGCTTCAGCATTTATCTAAAACAAAGCTGGTCAAAAGTTATTCCCAAAGCAACACAAAACACTTTATGCCTTATGCAGTCCAAACTAACCACATACTACAAGGAACTATTTACACTGTGATATTAAGACAATAACATAAAACAATCTTAGCATTTTGTTATGGGCTTGAAACCTAATCATAGTTACTGAGAAATCCCATCACTGGCAAATCATATGGGGGTGTGGGGGTATGTGTGTGATTGATGGGAAGAAGTATAATCAATAAACTATGACACCCATTAACACTGGAAGATTTATTTCCTCTGTTAAGCACACAGACTTCTGTAAAGTTTCCCAAACCCCGAGCAACTGAAATTCAAAGGGATCTTTACATTGGGGATTTGCTTCTCCTGCACCCCACCCCACCATAGCTCTAGGTTGACATAGGATTGGTGTAATGCACTAAACCAGAGTCATCTTAACCATGCTCTACTCAATTCACAGCTTTGTGAATTTGCATGACATATTGTACAATAAATTAACTACATGGACCATATAGTCTAAAATATTGCTGATTAACTTGTGATCCAGTGTGCTATGCAGATTCAGTCACACTTGTTGCTGGAGGAAGCTAAGTGATATTTCATACTGATGGGCAACTTAAGGAAATATATACTTCTGTGTCATTTTCAATGATAAAATCCTGGGGGGTTGGGGGGAGACCCTCTGTTTGTCTTCAATGAGGCTTTCTTTTAATTATCTACCTGGGCCAGAGAGGCTATTTAAACTTGATTGGGTTTCCTCCATCCTATGCATAGTGGTCCTGGTAAGAATCATCCAACCACTTTTACAAACAAACAAACAAACAAACATCCAGGACATAGGGGCAGGATGATATGCAGCTTACATATTATTTTAGTCAAGTACATCGAGCAGGATTCACCAAGAAAGCATACTGGATTCCGTAGTCCTCCAAAACACAGCAGCCTACTATGTAGAAATTTTCTCTGAAATCCCAGCAACGGAAATGGTTCTAAATCCGGAATCTTGCATATCTTGCCCACCACGATGGCTTCAAAAAATGGCTTTAGAGCATATCATCAGGCCACAACTAGCACTGGGGCCAACAGCTGTCACACCGTTTGGCTTTCTGGAATGATTCCGACAGCAAGAACAATCAAGATCCGCACTGGGTGTTTGTTTATGTGTACACTGCTCTTTGGATTGTTTGCTTCCAACATTAATGCAGATGCAGTTAATTTGAAGTCAATAAATAGCTCTTGGAAGAAGACTAATTTGTGCGCAGCTGCAGTTAATCAGTGTGCCGAGGAGCACGCACCAGACCCGAACACCCTGCGAAAACAGATGGCTTCGCTGCTGCCATTACTGCTGTTCACGCCAGCTTCCCTGTGAAGGTTAAACTGGAGCGCTGAACAAGGGACATTTTCATTCACACACAGTATCACGCACTTGAAGAAGGGAGCTTGGCACTTTTCTTCATGTCAAACCTTCCCCAGGCAATTACTCAAGAAATGTTTTAATGCTCAGTAGGGGAAAAAACCCAGCAACAAAGAAACAACAGCAAACCCTGAAACTTGGATTGATTTAAAGTCGCAAGGATAAAAGCTGACACCATGGGTGCAATGGCGCAAAATCATCTCAACAGTTGTAAAGTTAAAGATTCCCTTGATTCAAGCACAGCTTCTGATGACATCCATGCAGTTTACTGCCTTCTTCTGAGATTTTTTTAAAACTTCCAAATCTAGTCAACAGCCCTGTAATTCCAGGTGGTATCTCTCCCAACTGGCAAAATAGAAGCAGATGGGAATTTCATGCTGCTCCTTTTACTTTTTTACTTGCCAAGGCAGCAGGTCTAGGGATGTTTAAACTTTTCTGAACTACATGCTCCATGCTTCTTGGTAGAATATTTGCCTTTTCTATCTCCAGGTGGTGCTGGGAAACTTCCATCAGAAACCCTAGAGTCCCACTGGTAAGCAGGGTCAGCTCTACTGGGGTAGAAGATCTAGTGTTATGTTTTAATTTAAGAAAGGCATCATCAAAATCCACTGGAGACAATAAAAGGTCTGGACAGCCATTTTTTCATTAGCCAACCACCAACTTTTACCCAACCCTATCTCCTGATATGATTGCCTTAGACTTAGTAGGCTGAATGAGCTTGTCAAGCCTGATATCACTCTATTTCTTATTTTCTAGCATTAAAGCTTATCCCTTTTCCACATCTGATTCTGAAGACTTTGAAAACAATTTTTCTGCAAAACCTCTGCATTTCCTATAATCTATCCAATTCTGAACATACTTTGCTTATGGTACATTTTTGAAAGCAATTCTTCTACATATTTTATTTTATTTTATTTATTTATATGTCAAATGTATGCAATACCCAACTCAAAACTAATATATTTTGTGTTCACTTCCCCTTAATATAAACACTTTGCACTCCTTTTCACAATATGCATGCATAATATTCTTTGTTAAAGTTTTG
Source organism: Liasis olivaceus (assembly GCA_030867105.1). NCBI lineage: Eukaryota > Metazoa > Chordata > Lepidosauria > Squamata > Pythonidae > Liasis > Liasis olivaceus. The sequence goes on from CM061349.1 coordinate 44,168,155, forward strand.
AACCAAGTTATAACTTTTAGAAAAGTGCAGATAATAGACGTATAACTATCTGAGCTGATGTAGAAGTTTGGGAAGTGCAAAATTAAAATCTAAACTGAATGATTTTTTCCTCCCATCCCTATTCCTCCATGTTATTGTCATTCTGAATATTTTAAATTTGGGCTTAATTTAATAAGGCAGCTGTGGAGATGACACCACTGCACACATGCCACTTGTAGCATCTTGTACTTAAAATACAGTCATCTTGTCTTGCTTTCATTGGGATAACAATGCTTTGCTTGTGAGTTGGATTTGGCCTGACCATAGAGGACTGATCAGATAACCTTTAACTAGAACTTTACGAAGTTTAAAGCATTATTTGTGCAATAAACACAGCATTTTAAAAAGATGAGCAACAGTTGAACAGTGTAGGAGTGGGAAATATATACAGTTGAAAAGGTTATTTGAAACATGCATATTCATTAGTCCTGCCTGCCCCTTTTCCCAGTTGCTATTAGATGACTAATGTCCTTTGAGTGACATTGTTGGAGTGAATGTTGAATGAATCAAGGCAGGGACTGTACAGATGGCACAGTTATTATGATCTGATAATTTCAACTATGGGAATAATGGTCCCTTCTCATAAGTGTCATGTTATTAAGGCTGATATTTTTTAGTAACAGTTCTTGTGAAGCAGCCAACAGCTTTACCAGCAGCACATTAGAGCTACCATGTAACATTACAGATGTGAAAAGATGGAAATTCCCTTCAGAAATGCATGGTTCACTTCGGCAATCATGGCCGATACTGAATTCCCCCATCTCTCTCTCTCTCTCTCTCTCTCTCTCTCTCTCTCCTCCCCTTGTTTCCCTCCTCCTTGACTGTTTAGTGAAGAGAAGAATGTGAATGCAAGGGAGGCTAGAAGGGAGGCATGCTCATATCTGAAAGGATGTGAACAGTGCAGCAGATGCTTGGAATTACAAAGTGATATAAGGAGAACATTGCCACTGAATATTAATTCATCCACGGTTAGCTAATTACACTGGCAGAACTTTAGGGAAAACTTTGAGAGAAGTGAATGGCAAAATTATAGTCCTTCCCTTGACTCTCTGGATTTTTATAGCAATGATGATTGATAAAATTAAAGTGCTTTGAGAAAGCGAAGGGAGAGAATGCTGAAAGGCATTTTCTGGAGTTGGGTATGGGAATGATAGTGATATCTTAAAGAGTCGAACTGAAATGAATGATATAAATGTTAGTGCCCAACAAGAAAATGATGGAAATAAATGCCTTAAGAATCTTCAAAAATGGTAAGGCTGCAGATATAGACAATGTAATAGGAGAAATGTTAACATGTGAATATGGTTTGCTCATGGAGGGGCTGTGTGACTTCTTTATATTCATGCTCCATTGAGTGGAGCTGGTGACTTCATGGTTACATCCTTGTAGTTTTCTTAGCAGCAGTTCAGAGGTGACTTGCCACTAATGCCTCCTGAATTTTTTCCCCAGTCTAGCCCACAGCCATGACACTCCCTGGAGGTCTCCTATCTAAGTACTAACCAGGTTCATCCCTACTTAGTTTCCAAGGCCAGACAAGATTAGCCAGGTGCTGCCCTCTGATGACATGATGGAGGTTGATACCAATCCTAATAATTCCATTTTCAGTTCCCGCTCTAATGGCATGGGTACGTTAAGAACCAGCTTCCTTAGACACAGGTCTTGCAGGCATTTTGTGCAAGACTCACTGGTCTCATTCTGAAAACGTATTAATGCATATGTAACCTTCTCTTCAATAACAGCAATTTAAATTTGCAAGGATGAATTCACCTATTTAATCTGAAGCAGCCTAGACCTGAAACTTAATTACATCCAAAGCGAAACGTAGCTTCACATTTGATAATGGGGTTACTTAAGGATTTTAGAATGTTTAATTTGTGAGAAAATGCCTTTAGTATGGAAAATATATTGACAGAAAATGTATTTGGAAATGCGTATTTAAATATGATTGTAGATTAGTTTGGAAATGCAGAAATAGTATGGGAAAGATGTATGGATAAATACTGCCGTTCCCAAACTATGCGCCGTGGTGCCCTAGGACACCACAGCAAACTCACAGGGGTACTGTGGGTTTGTGAACTACCAGCTTGAGGTAGTTCAAAGTTTTCGCCTAGAGGCACTGTGAAAAAATTATGGAGATGCCAAGGGTGCCATGAACTAAGAAAGTTTGGGAACCTCTGGGTAAATGTATATGACAGTAAAACAGATTTGAAGAGGGTAGCTTACCCTTCTGAATTCACATTTAGGGATGTAAAACAATTCTGACTCAAATTTGGCTGGATATGAGTTTGGGCATTCCAGTCCAACCAGATGGGATGACACATTTTTCTAACATTTGCCTTTGCATAATTAAAAAAAAAAAAATCTGTTAAAAAAACTGGAAAAAGGTACATGCTTGAAAGTTACATGCTAGCATAACAGCTGCGTTTAAAAAAGAGAGCTTTTCTTAGAGGCAATTGAATTTTGAAAAAATTATCTCATGGAAATATATAAAAGCAGAGTGATTTGCATTTAAAAAAAAAGAGTTTATAGTTATAGTTCCATAAATTAAAGGAAGATACGTACATAGCCTCTGCATATTATGCAAGGCTATAGACATACAATTACAAAATTGCATGCAAGTTTTTTGAACAAAACTGGTGGATTCAAATGCTGGCCCACTATCCTGTATAATAAAGCAGATAAGATGATACGATATAAAAAGTCCCCAGGTTTGCAGAGCTTGATTAAACTGTAGTCATTAGTTAGTTTAGGGCTTTAGGCTGTAAGAACTGGATGGGGATTTGCCTTGCTGCCCAGCAGGATTTGTTCCAGAGCTGCTGAACCTTGTCTCTGGGCTGGCATTGGAGCTTCTCCAGTTGTGAAAATTACTTCTCACACAATCAGTGAAAAACAACATGATATCAAATCTGATAGCTACAAAAACGAAGAACAGATGGAGATGGACCCTAAAGAAGGGGCCGACTAGTCCGACATATGTAAGATGAGAAGAAAAACTAAATGCATGAGAATCTGAGCTCTGCTTCTACATATAGGGCTTGTTCTTGAATCATTGCAGTTGCTGAAATTCTTTGATAAGGGCTCCTATTTTCTTCAACAAATATTACTTATCTTTTCATTCCTGTCCATGTTTAGACAGATAGATACAGTAGATAGTTGTAAGCTGCCAAAACCATGTATTTGAGATAGACAGCCATATAAATTGAATGAATGAATAAATAAATAAATAAAACTCTTTCACAATCCATTCATATGCAAGATCTTAATACATAAACTGCACAGGGAAGAGCACTTGCTCCTGCTAGAAATACTCGAAGATGAGGTGGGGTGCCATCAACAAAATGGAAAATCCTCTGAGCAGGGAACACATGCTATCATGGAAGCACTTAAAAGCCTTGATGTTGCTGGCTGAGAGATGACTGTGTAAATCAATAACATTTGACAGGGTAGGGATATACCTGTCTTCTGTTATTAGAGTTGCTGGAGCAGAAGGCTACAGGTCAAACGTTATGTGGCAGCTAGAGTGAGAGAATGGAAGTCAGGACTCTGGGGTTTTATTTCTGGCTCTATCATTGATTTGTTTGGGAAGGAAGAACTTTGCTGTGCTCCAGCTTTCCAGTGAAAAACCACAGGTGGCCACTAAGGTTTACTTGAAGACTTCAAAGTTGAAAGATGCAATAAAATGAAAACATATGTCTTTAATTCTCAGCCACTGGAACCCTGCCATCTTCTGGGTGAAATTAGATGGCATCTCTGCACTCCTATGACTTTCAAAACATTTCAGCTAAAGCTATATGAATCTTTTGAATTTATTTTTAGGAACGTCTATCTTTTTTGCATGCTACGTGGTATCTTCCAAAAGTTTATTTGGAATAATTATGTAATTTTCACAATTCCCTGCTTTGTTTTTTACAATGCCACATTGACCATTGCATATAAGGTGTCAGTTTCAGTTTGCTGCAGATGCTGCTTCTAAATGAAAAATCATAGGCTTTTAATTAGCAGTTTATATATTTGAATCATTGTTAAATATTATTTGCACAACTTAGTTTCAAAACACCCATATACAAAATCAAAAGCCCTATTATACTGTAAACTGTAAATTGTTTGGAGGCCTAACCACAAGAATCATATTGTTTCACAATTAATCTGTTTTTCACATACTCAGTTTTGTTTTTTAATGAGAACTTTGTTTGGGAGATTTATCCACAATAATAAAAGTGTGTGCTTTGTTCTGAAAGGAAAATATATATATAACTAATTAATGACTTTCAGCCTCTTTGCATAACTATCTGACCAATTCTATGGTGTTTAATTGTATGTATGTATCTATGTATGTATATGTGTGTGTAAATGTGGCATGTGTATATATATATACACACACACACACAGTATATATGCATGCATATTCATGTGATGATTTTGAACTTTCAGTGATTTTTCAAAATGATGATTTAGACTTGGCAAATTTGGCAATAAAACTCCCATTGAACTTTTATTTCCATCTTTTCTTGTTCCCATGATAATAAGTTGGTTTTCTTAGATTAGGTGGAAGTTATGGTTGGGTGCAGAAGAAAAACAGTGGGGAAAAGTTTAAAAAGTGGAAGCAGATGCTTCAGCATCAAACAAATAAATCATGAAAAACACTTATGTTTTCCAACACAGAAGCACCAAAGCTCCAATTCTCTGATTAAGGGCAGACTATTCTTCAGTTCAACCAATGTTTATATACCTACAAAACTAGATGTTGTAAGTATTGTCATGCAACCACTATTAGACAATTTACAAGAATCTCAGGTGCATTAAAGACAGAAAAATCTATCTACCAATCTGTTGTTCTTCAGAAAAAAGTGGGAAAAATGTATACACTAGCAGAACTACAAATGTCCCCCTCCAATAATCATTTTTCCCATTGAGAAATGTAGTTTTGTAGATGTCAAGAATTCCACCCAGTACAGTTATTATATAAGTGAGAAAATTGATCCTCCTTCTTCAGAAATATTTACCCAGGAGGGTATTTATTCTGGATAGAACTGCATCCCTACTTTAGTAGCAATAAGTATCTGTGGGCATAGTTGGGCTTCTGGGAATTATAATTCAAAAACATCTAGGAGGGCAAAGATTCCCCATCTGTGGCACAATGCTTGGATATATAGTAGGGTCCAGCTCTTCCTTCACATAGAAATAAAACCTATGGCACGAAGCACTTGTCAGCAGCAATGGCTGGCATTTCACCTAGGTCTCTACTTTGCATAGTCCTGTTAAACTAGTGCAAGACATGCTGTATGTGGAAATTATGTCTAGTTCAAATATGAAAGCTAGAAAGCTGACTGGATTAGGTACAATTTGTTAATCTCTCTCTCTCTCTCATTAATCTCTCTCTCTCTCTCATTCTGTCTCTCATTTGTTTTAAAACAACAGGCCTCATTTTTATAGGAGCTTAACAGCTTTGAAAATCTGTTCTTGGATTCATTGGAAAAAAATTGAGTTTTGTTGTTGTTTTACAAGGGTGGGAGAAATTAAATTAATGAATCCATTGAGGCAAAAGACTTTGAATGCTTAGCATGTATTTCTCATCCCTTAATTCATTCAATTGAATTAGGGTTGTCACTCCTTTTTCTAGCAGGCATTACATTTTTTACCACTCACATGGCAGGGAGCCACAAATAAAAGTAATGGCATTAGTTCATCCGCCTCAAATGGCCTGGGGCCCAGATAGCACGACTATCTGCTCTTTAACACTCTTTTCATTTAGAATTCACATCATGCAAAACAATAGTTGGTGGTCAAGATGAGAGCCTTATAATGTTCTCAGGAATAGAGGAATCTGTAAGGAGGAAGAGAATTGAAAAACTCATGATGGTGACAGTAACCATGCACTCAAAGTCCTGCCCTTGTTTGTAAGGTTTGCAATCTGGTAACCCATCTTAACTAAATGACATGCCAAGCTAAGAAAGAAAAAAAGGCCAGACTTTTAGTGGTTAGTGGTAAATTAATGCTATTGATTTTAGATTTTTACAGTTTTCCTTAATACCTGTTGATTGATATTTTAACTTGTAAGCCTTGGTGCCTATTTTAAAAGCAGGATAGAAATGTTAAAGCATGAATGAATCTATGGCTTCCTGGAACAGCATGAGAAAATTCACTAAGATATTCCCATAAGAGAAATGCATTACATAAAAATCACAGAGTTCAGTACCAACCAGGATCAAACTGGGACAATCAAATCAGCAGATGAGAGCCCATTATTCACCATGTGTTGGGTTTACTAATGCAACTCAAGTATGGATTGTATATTTTTGTAAATGAGAAGCAATGCCCTGATAGCCTTGAGACTAATATAATTGGTTTATGTACCCTCTGCCTCAGATCAGTTACCCTTTTATTGTAGCTTGCATCAGGCAGAGATGGTTGTTCAGCCTTTGGTTCTCCCAGTTAAACTGAGTGAAATTCCTCTAGCAGTACCAGCAGGATTTGTATTTTCCTTGCCTGTGCTGAAAATCTGGAAGACACTTTAACCATAGGAAGAAAGGATTGCTGCTCCCAAACCTTTCCGCAGTTTTAGTGAACTAACATGTGGGCTTTCCATCCCAGTGGAATGAACTAGCTTGTTAAGAGCTTTTTCCATTAGAGCAATCATCACCTTCTGACTGCAATTTAAACAAGTGCTTCCCATCTACATCAGTGATGAGAAGGAAATATTGTAAGGGGGGGAAATGCCTTAAAATGAGATAGTATCTACGAATAAAATCTTATGTGGTATTCAAGAAGCTGCTCCTGCATCACGATTCACGAGCTCCCATTGTCTCTCCATCTCAGAGCCCACTTGTTAGAGACTAATAAGCCTTTCATATTTCCCAGGAAGCGACAGAGCAAGGATGTGCGTAGGTGATATCTCTGTATTCATTCATAAGTGAGAAAGAAAGGGAGAAGGAGACAGACATATAAGATGAGATGAGTTTTGCATGTACAACTGAATACAAATGTAAGCGTGGGCAGCAGGTGGGTCTAAGTTTTGTAGTGATGTCTATGGCAGAGTGACTGCAGAAAACATAGAGAACATGGTTTCCTCTCCATGTTTTAGACAATGAATTCCTTAATCCCTGGTCATTCTCCATATATGGAGAATGCATGGTTTTATAATGAGGAAAAAAAATCAAACAGGAGGAAGGTAATGGCATACCACTTCTATACTGCTGAAAGAAAAAGAAAAAAAAAAACTCGACATGCCCAGCTTAACTTAAGTGAGATGTTGCCATTAAATTACAATATTTGGAGAGTACAATGTTTCCTACTCTTTGCTGTATAACAAGCAAACTAGGTTAGTGCAGGGTTGGTGGGAACATCTGGGGATGTGAAAATAATTTATATTCAGTTTCATTATAAGAGAGGACATGGTGCAGATATCAATATTCACACTGCCATGAGAACTTAGACATGAATAGGCTGCCTTTTGAGCTTTGAAATGTTCATAAAATTGGTTTATCCACGATATGAAGATCTTTGAATGATTCACAGAAATGCTATCTTTGCAGTAGCAAGTAAAAATCTTGATTGTGACAAACATTCCCCAACCTGGTACATTCCAAGGTTGTATTGTATTTGAACTACAACTCCCAGGATTCCCAGGCAGCATGATGAGCAGATGAAAACATATGGGGCTGAGGGCAATGAATAGGCAATGCACATTAACTATAATTGCTTTTGTTTGAAAACAGCAAGAAATGCAGGGATAAACACCACACCATACTTAATTATTGCTATGACAGCTTTGATCTGAGCAGCAGCAGTTTGATGGAACTTTGCATAGACAAAAACTAATTTCTGGTAGCCCTGATAGCCCTGATTCTGACTTCAGAGGTTTCTGGCTTCCAGATTTGAATTCTTGCTCCATAGTTGCTTATGCAGTGACAAAGATATGCTTTATTATTGCATTTTTAATTCATGTTTATTTTTCACAAACATTACCTTTATCTGACCCTTAGGATCAACTTCCTCTTCTAGATTGCTGTGTCAAGAACTGTCTCGGTCTCTGAAAAGAACAGTTCTTCTGCATGTAGCTGCTCCCTCCCCTCGGTCCCCATTGTTCTACCCCGTGCTTCTTTCTGGGAGATAAGCAACATCCTTGAATCTCTTTTGCCACTGAAATATATTAGCCATTTACAAATCAGATGAGGCAAAAAAGGAGTAAAGTGGAAAGAAGTCATTTTCAGAAAGGAGCTGAGCACAACAAGGAAATAAAAAGATGAATAAAGCTGTCACTGGTCTTTTCTTTATGTTGCTCAGGCAGTTATTAGGTGCCCAGGAAGAAGGCAGATGAGATATATAGTTCCTAATACATCGTCCATAATATACCACTGTACAGAAGGCATACAACTTTTCAAAGAGTTGTCAGCATGGAAATATATTGTATTTTACCGAGGAAAAAAAAGGACCAGAAGGCCATTGAATGCACGTTCAGGTAGAGGGAGGGATCTGTAAAATAAACAATCTGCAAATGTCTTTCTCTTTTCCCATTCTCTCCATGTGAAAAATGGAGAAATTATTAAGTGTTTATAATTAAGTAGGATGAATTTTTTACAGCTCATTAAAAAGTGATTGACTACACTGCTGGGAGTGAATAGTGCACAGAGCATTGGCACATCCACTTCCAAATGTATATCCTCCCCGCAAGCCACCCGCGTATGCACAATGGATACCCACATGCTCTCCAGCTACCCAGCCCTCTACTGTTATCTGGATAGTTGTAGCACCAACTTCTGGATTCCTAGAATAATCATACATTTTTTCTGTGTTATTTATTTCAAGATTTATAAGGCTGCCCAACTCAGACAGTGTGACTCTGGGTGGCATACAACATAAACATACAATAAATTAAAAAAGAAAAAAAATCTACAACAAATGGACAATATATAAATACAAAATAAAAAATGGTGACCAAGCATACCACAAAATAACCACAGGGGGGACTCCCAGGTTTTGCCATATGCACTGCGATAGTTAATGCTTTTTTCAGGGTGTTTCAGTCCTTCATTATTCCCCAATGTTTTACTACTTCTATCACTAGGTTGCATCCATTAGAACAGAATTTAAATTTAGTGACAAACAGTTTGTTAGAAGCTGAGCACAAAAGTGTCCATCGTCTAGTGATGGTTACTGCCAGCTACAGTATTAATTGTGTAATTCAACAAATATTGACTTAAAACAAATAAATAGCTTGCGTGAGCATGAGAGGAACCACGAGTAGGGAAAATGAATCTATTTTTCCCACCCAAAGTCCATGGAAAATTCTTCTAAAGTATTTGCATTTCACGAAGACAGGATGGCCTAAGATATTTTGTTGCTGAAGTTTAATGGCCTGATGACACTCTTCTTCACCTCCCCCTCCCCCAGTATTCCCTCTATGTAAGTTGACTGGAGAGTCAGCTGATTCTTGTTCTTGCAGCAAGGGAGACAAAGCTCATTGCATGCTGCAAGATAGGAAGACAGCTGAAGGACCCAGGGTAGACTGCTGGAGGAATAATACAACTACCCCTCTGAGCATCTGCTGTTAGAGGCAGCTGTCTCCTGCCTAACTGTTGGGCTGGCCTTGGGAGAATAGAATCTTGGGAGTGGTATGTATGTACGTATGGGAGTGGTTTGTATATGTATATATATATTACAGAAATGTCTAATGCAAATAGTGGCTTTGGGTGTGAGCAGGGAAGGATTTGAATGAAACCTACACTAATGAACAAGGATTTGAATGAAAACCACGCTAAGAAGAAGAAGTTAGATTGTCCCCTCACCCACAGCACTTCTTTAAATCCAAATAAATCATACAGACATTGCTTTCTTTTTTAAAATTAATATTTAAATTAATATTTGATCCCTACAATAAGATTATACATTTAACTTTGTCTTATACCAGACAAAGATAAAAAAAATAAAATAAATTTGTAACTTGTTACTCACACTATTCCATTATGGATATTAATGTATGTATACATATTCTTGATCAAGTTCCAAGATGTATAAAAGAGTATCTATGATCATCTAGCAAGTGCCCTAATATCCTTGTAAATGGAAAATACATTGTAGCTCTGTGCGGATTTAGAGTTTTGTTTATGTCCTTTAAATCTTAAATAACTTACGATTTTAGGAATTACTACATATCTATACCCCCCATTTTATTACTAATGGAATGTAATTCTTTCCTCAGTATTTTACATAATGTAGTATTAAAGCTCCTATTATATAAAGTATTAATTCCTTTTCTTCTGCCATCTAAGGTATATTTTGCCTTTTCATGCAAAATATCAAATCTAGTTGCACTTCCATTTATTTTTTTCTAATCACATTCTTAGTTTGTAACTAATATTTAACTTGTTTCTTAACATCAGATATGGAAAAAAAATGTCAGTATGTTCCTTTCCACCCCAATTCCTGTCTATATTACTTTTCCAGCATTCTTACCATCTGGACACATTTTAGAGTAATTGTCAAATATATGAACACATAATTAAAAGCTCTGTGTCTCTCTGTATGTATTCCCATTCCTCAAACATAATTGAAATTCCTATGCCTTAAGCTGTTACCTCTTATTTTTTATTCCCTATAAATTTAGGACACTTGGTTTATTGTCACACAATTCACATTGTGTGCATTTTGACCCTGAGTGGGCAGACAACTGTGAACAGTCTGGACTGGAGAGACACAAGGCAGTCATAACAATAGGAATAGGAATAGGAATGGGAATGGTCAGTTAGTCCTTTGGATGAATGCTTTAATTCTCCATCCAGATGTCATTTAAACATGGGATATACAGCCTTTGATACGACTGCATGATACTTAGGTAAGCATGATGTATGAGCAGCTAAACTCAAATGTCCCTGGGATGAAAGGTGGTACTTTTGTTCCAAAACTGCCCCGAGGCTATTTGAGGCTAAACCGATTCTCTGTTGGGAGCATGCAAATATGGAATAGAGTGTTATCAGAAGATTAAATTTTCTTCTTGCTGCTAGAACACAGATGTCTTGGTTATTCTGCATCAAGCTCATCTTTTTTATTTTTGCCCCCCTGTGGCCATAAAGGCGGGATCGAATGACAGACAGAAAAGATTGGGGTGGAGAAGCCCTCCTCTGACTCCATGTTCAGTAGAGATTTCTATTTCTACTGTTTACATTCAGATTGGGAGGAAAAGGCTGGGAAGTGACAGCTACCCAGCTTGCTTTGTGTCGGTTGAAAAGATGTAAAAAAATGGGGCTTCCATCTTTGAACAGGAAAGTGTTCACTGTGTGCTGCCACTAAGTAAAGATGCCTCCATGTATTTTAAAAAATTCCTCTTCTGTCACATAAAACCTACAATTCGATGGCAACTTTTGAAGGGCTTTGGAGGCCACATCCAAGGGTCCTGGGGTGGGGAGTGCGGCACCAATCAGGCAGCCTTGCTTTAAAAAAACAGGAACACTGGAATAACAAAGACACTGAGGATAAAAGCTGGAGAGCTGAAAGAAAGTTTCTAAGTGGACTGACAGAAGACAGGATGAGTGACAGGAACAATTATAACATAATGGAAGGTTCTGCTCATTAGAGTTAGAGTTGTTAAGAATGAGAGAGAAAAGCTTCCTTTGTATGGGAGGAATATTCTATGCTGCAAAGTTACACTTGACAATGTAAGCAAAGATATGCTGGATCAGGCCAAAGATCTAGTCCAGCATTTTGTTTTCCCAGGGACCAAACAAAAGCCTATGGGAATCCCCCAGGCAGGACATGAGGGCAATAGCATTTGCTTTATTTCCTGAGGTTTCATTATTAGATTTCTAATCTGTGCTGCATCTGGGTTAGCTAACCTTCATATTTTACTGCTAACCATCTAACATTTCCCCTACAGTAGAAAATCCCTATCTCTTTAACTTTGCTGTGCAAAAACTCTGCCCCTTCCTGTTTGTTTTGTTGCTGCACTGTGCCTTTTTAGAACCTGTGATATTTCCTAAAAAGGAATTTGTTTCTGCTCTCTCCCCCTGTCCCTAACTACTTTGCTGACACTTTCAGGCTGATTAGGCCATCAACATATACAGCATCTTATAAGAGATCATGTATCATAAACAAATTACAAATTAAATCTGCATAAAACATGCATGTTTTAACATTGATAGTTAAGCAGATAAGTGAAAATTCAGAAATCATGATTATAATTTAAATAGAAATACATTATATTCTCGCTATATTGGAGAAGATGTGGAACTAGGTGAGCCAGTTTGTAGTCCTGGTACTAACTATTGTTGGTACACATCAAATGACCTGCTTTCCATTCTTAAGGTTTGTCTTTAAACTAGATTCAATCTTTCAAACAAAGCACTTATCAGATAGATGGAAGGCAGCTATAAAGTACCCATCCTAAATCCCATACATACTTAGTTGGAACTACAGAAAAACTTCCAAAAAACTTCTTGTGGGAAGTTAAATCAAGTTTGCTAGGGCAAAAAGTAGGTTGGGTAGAGAAATGGGAAATGAGATTCTGTGAAAAAGGACATAGTCAAATGTTTGGAAGATGTAAAAGCAGGTTAATTTGCTTCCAAATGTTAACTGAACTAGCATCCACACGTACAACCTACAACAGCTAGAAAAGCTATGCAAGCTTCCTTATAGAAGTCCCAAAAGCCTCTGGAATGGAAGAGAGCATCAAGATAGGAACAAGGTGTGACTTCCCTATGTAAATGTATGTGCTTTCAATATTTACAAGACTTGAAAGCAGAGGAGCCTCTTTTATTCCCATTAAACAGCACCCTATGCTATCAATTGTACACAGACATTTTTGATTTTGTGGATCATGGAATATTCTGAAATTGTCAAACCAGAGAGATCAACAGATAAATACTGAACCAATTATTTTAACTGTAAGGGAAAATTATGCAAATACTTCATGCATTTCCATTATCTTTAGTTTAGCAGCTCTGATGTTTCCAAGAAAAATAATAATAAATCAAAACAATGTCATTGGTTGATGTAGAAGATCCTTAAAGGTGTGCAGAAGAACCCATCTGGCTCCCAAACTGGGTTCCCAAATTCTTTTCTCATCACCTTGAAGCGATAATCCCCTGTCTTTGAATTAAGATTGGCTATTATTTCTTTGCTTCAGAGGCCTACCTCTATGCTTTCACTGTCATACTGAGCAACATATAAATCTACAATTCAGGCAGGCGAAAAAAGCCAGAGTGTCATGGCAGTGATTTGTCCTTTCAATAAGGGTGAGTTACAGCCTCATTTAATTAAGCCTTCTATTTTCTCTAATGTTAAGCTTGGGTCACATCTTTTTTTCATGCTACATAAACAAGTTTTATGGATCATTACATGGATTGGTGTGCACAATCAGATACACTGAGCAAAACAAAAAAGGTGGCTGTGATAAGGGAATGTTCAAATGGCAAATTCATTTGTCTCAGTCATCTCAAGAACAACTATAACCATGCATTTTTTTAAAATCCAAGTTGCTATAGATTCCATCCAACTTTAAGGAAAAAAGCAATAGAGGACTCTTAGATGAAAAAAGCGTGAGAGTAATAACTGAACATTATAAACTCGTGACACAAAGAGTCATATGGAGGTATCTTAAAAGCTATTTCTATATAGACTCTGTGGCTGCATATATTGTCTTGTGGTTTGCAAGTAAACAACTACTGGCTATGTTCACACACTGCATGAAATTATATACCATGGATTATAGACCCACAAACCACTTTATTGCATTTGTATTATATGACTCTAGCCTTTGTAGTGAGCTGTAAGCATAGCCTTACCATACAGGTCAATTCTGATTCTAGTAGGCATACAGTCTTACTGTGTGGGTCAGTTGCTGGTATCTCTAGCTTCTTTCAACTCACTTCTGATTAATATCCCAGAACGACTGACTAATGCTTCACCTATATAGCCCAAGGGTGAAAGGATAGTCTCATGTTAGTATTCTCAAACAGGTGTTATGAATGAGATTGCCAATTTGCCTTTACATGTAGCTTTCTTGTATTTTTTTTTTTTTGTCTGCGCTCAGTCATTACTGACCCTGCAGTGACTGCCTGGACGAATCCTTGCAGTTTTCAAGGCAATTGTTTTTCGGAAGTGGTTTGCCAGAGCCTCCTTCCTAGAGCAGAGCCCAGCTGGCAAGCACAGGAGGCGGGGTTTCCGTTGCTTCGCGCCCTTTTCGGGCGAACGCGGTTTCGCGCTTCCCGGCAGGCAACTGGTCCCGTCTCTCTGTGCAAGGCGCTGCCAGCATTTTTCCTCCCACCAGAGTGAGAGTCCCCATTTATCTACTCACGTGAGTTTTCGACCTGTTGGGTTGACAGGAGCTGGGGGGGGGGGAACAGGAGCTCACCCTGTTAACGCGAAAGGCTGGACTCAAACCGCCGAAGTGTCAGCCATTTCTGGCCAGCAACTTTCAGCGTCATTAAGCCGCTGCGCCACCGCGTCCCCCTGCTTTCTTGTATACTTATAAATAAAAATCTATAGCACATCATTGCAAGTCTTTCTGTCTTCTTTAAGTTCTATTGAAATGTGTGCTGCTTTTACAGTTGCATATACAGTTTTAAAAATTGAAAGTAAAATATAAATATTCTGCTGGTGTTAACTACTAAAGCAATATTTTTGCATTATCTGTTATAGAAGGTAGGTTATAGAAGGTAGGTTTGAGAGGTGACATTAGCTTACCAGTGGGCCCCAACCAGGTGAATAATTTTACAGATTAAATTTCTATTTGAAAAGATGGAGAACCACTGCTAGATATGAATAGCTATATATATGGTGGAAAGGAAGGAAGGAAGGAAGGAAGGAAGGAAGGAAGGAAGGAAGGAAGGAAGGAAGGAAGGAAGGAAGGAAGGAAGGAAGGAAGGAAGGAAATAGTATTCAACATGTAATCTACCCATTATACAGATATACTTTTAAGCAGCAACTCATGACTACCATATTCTTAGCAAGCAGTGTTCAGGTTCAAAGATTTGCCTCCATATCAAGAGCCAGTTGTAGTGATACATGCTATAAGAGCAGCCATGGTATACTATTGCCCAAAAGTAATAAAGGCATGTATGCTATCTTCAAAGGGGACACATTTATTGTGGTCAGAGTTTACTTCCTGAGATTATGAATTGAAAATGTTATATGGGGCCAGCTTTAGTAACAGGACAATTGTCTTGAAAAGTGAGAGTAAAAGCCACAGTGGAAACAGTGAAACCCTACAGAAAGCAGAGAAAACTATGTGAATAAAAGCAATCTAGTTTGAACAAGCCCATAGAATGTCTTAGGCAAATATAAGATACAATTTGTGGGAGATGTCACCAGTCATTACTGTTTATAGTGAGATAACCAACTTAAATAGCCATAAAGCCTTGTTAAATCATTTCAGCTTTACAAACAAAGCAGCCTCTCCTTCTATTCACCATTCTACCTTTCCTCCTGCTTATTGTGACCCTAAGGTTAGAAAGGCATGATTATTCTTCATGCAGAAAAGTAAATTATATATCCATGAAGCGGCTTGTTTGAAAGGGTCCAATTAATTTAACTATTTTTCCTATTTCAAAACAACAACTAATGTAATGAACCTTATTGAAAAAGAAATTTGTGCACATCACTCAGCAGGTTCTATGTAACCGTTACACAATATCATTACCAAACTCCCAAACATGCATACTTTTGTTCATGTGATACATATGGTAAGCAATTTGGTCAATAAGGGGTTCCTCTTTGGGTTTCTACTGGAGCCCATAAATACCGTGCTGTGGACACACAATCACAGAAGAAGAGGTGTATTAAACTAGATTGGAACATCATATTTCACCAATATTTATTTAAGGGAATCATAATAGCAACTTCTCTGGCAAAACCAGGTTCATATCTGATGGAAGATAGACAGGATTTCAAAAAAGAAATCCTTGACTTTCTCTCAGTGAGATTTAGGATGCAAGACTTAATGAACATCCCTTTATGGAGCCTATAATGGAGCAATCTAGTTTCTACTATGATTCTTGCCTATTGCAGCTTACTCTTACTGGAGATGGCTCCAGTTTGTCCCATAATTATTGGGACAACATTGGAGATGCATAACTGTTTTGCTTTATATTTTCTTACGCTCATTAAAAAGGTGGGTATTTATCCACTTATTGAGGTCTATGTGTTTTGACCTCAGAGTAGAATATGTTTGTATAAGCAAAGAGGAACTATTCTAGAGATATCTGGATCAAATTTCAGTAACTGTAATTTCAGTTACCAGATCATAAAGTTGTTAGAAACAAGAATAAATCCTTGTTCAGTTTCAATGACTTAATGGTCATTGGTCAAGTTTTATTTGAGGGATGGTAATTATGCACACAGTACATTAGAGATTAACCAGGAATCTGGAACTCTGAATGATAAATATACTTGACTTGTAACCATTCATGTTGCAGAGTTTATAGTACTGCATTTTTAAATTTAATATTAATGTTAAATAAGCTCCAGTTGATTTTAGATATATTTTTTTCTGGCTTCCTGAAAACAAGTGAAACTTTACAGTTGCAGATGCTCAACATCCAGGTGTATTTCTTTTAAATGTATTGGTAAGGGTTGAAAGGAAAGAAATGGGCTCCTTTCCCATTTGAACATATAATCTGGGGGGGGGGGGGGGACAAATCAAAACAGAGGACCCACTGAGTTTGGTTTGGTTTGGTTGGCCTTGGGGTAGCAAAAATCACTAGTGTTAGGAACTAGCTAACTCTGTGTTGTTGAAATTCACTTGGATGGGAAATTTCGCCCTTGTAAGCAAATATATGTGGATATTTCTGCTTGGATCAATTTCTTTAGGGTACCAGTCTTCCTTAAGAGAAATTCACAGTGGATCTATATACATGTAACTGTGGAGGGAAGACAATTCAATTCTTTCAATGAGGTCCATATTCAGCCGATCACGTGTGTGAACAGAACCAAGCCTATTAAGAGTATCGAGAAAGATCAGTTCCAAAAGGACCAATCATGTGTAATAAGCAAATTACATGCCCCAGTACAAAGCATCCTTCCCAAGCTTTTCCTTCTCATGTTGGAGAAGAAGAATGTTGACCCTGCTTAAGATCACTGGGAAGGAAAGAGACACGGAGATGGATTTTTCTTTTTAAATGTGTACCGTGTGAGTGTCATTGTGTGAATATGCAGAAGACACATCATTATTTTAGGGAAGAGAATAAATCAACATGAGCATTTGTCTGCTGAAGCTGCTTTCGCCAACCTTTTGCTTTCTGATTGCCTATAACATCCAGAACTGGTAGCCAGGAAAGGCAACACTGGCTGGGGATTTGGGGAGTTGTAATAAAACATATTTAGAAGGCTGGGGAAGATACATCTAAAGGGTAGTGAGAAAGTGAACACAATATTCTGAGATTTGTAGAAATTGATCATTTAAGAGGGTTTTTTCCCCTCTCTTCTCTATATTTGATTCTTAGAGAGGAAAATAATTTTAAATGGTTCTGATTATTTTAAATAAATCTACTAAAGAAAAATATAATACTCCCTTTTTTTAAAAAAAATCCTGCTGTTAAAGATATGTAGACTATATTGTTTATATGATACTCTTTGTAAATTTAGTAGCTTTTAAGGATAGATAAATGGATTTCAGCCCCATACCTTCTGGAGAGGTAAAGGATTACTACAGTTTGGGTTTAACAGGGACTCACGGCATTATCAAAAGCAATAAAGATTTTGATTCGGATTCCCAGCCCTGCCTGAAGGAGCAAGAAATTATGATATGATATGATAACCATGATATGATATGATATGATATGATAACCAAAAACCAATTATGCTATGATAACCAAAGAACATTATGACAGCTAGTTTCCAAGTAGTTTAATGATAATTAAATTGTTTCTCCCAAAGAAGTTAACACTGTGGAGTCCTTTATATGCATTCTGTTGGACTAGAATATACAACAATAAGTACTACAAATATTTACACTATTACTGACTATTAAATAGCACATTCATTTGATGTTCTTTATGAACAACGCATGGACTCAGTTCACTGAAGCGTTCTTCCTACACCCCTGAAAGATAAAGACAAAGATTACTGGATTTTTTCTCTTCCTTTTTTCAAAGTTTGTAAGACTTTCTTCTTGTCATTATGGGAAGACATCTGAATTTAATTATTCATCTGCTGTGCATTTCACAGTTTGATCACATTAGTGATTTCATGACAGGCAGCAATTTAATTGCTCCACAGATAGCGTCTTCTTATCTCTGGTATATATTCTTCACATAAATTTGCCACTATAGATACTATTAATTTTGTGCCTACTTTCTATAGCCAGGGAAGACCTGTTAACTATTTACTTGGAAGATACTGTTTCAAAACGGAAAAAAAAAAAATATACCATGGTAATAAATCTTGATTAGAATAATCTTTTCAATAAATAGTTACTCTTATATTTGGAAGGTAACCATCTGTTACGTTGCTACAATGTCTGATTTGGAAGTTTTCACTTTCATATTGTTTAGTTGTTGTTGTTGTTGTTGTTTTGGCCACTGGGAATGCTGAAGGATTTGGCAGCATGCAAAGTAAATGAACAAATAAATAAATAAATATTAGTTTAACCTACATAGACCAAAAAAAGTCATAAATTGCATATAAGGACAAGTATAAATTTAATCTTGCCTGGGGCTTCCCTAAACTGTAGCTAAGAGATTAGTTTTACTTTGTTTTGTTTAACCATCAGCGTCAGGTTTTGGGGGCCAAAATCCCATTTGGTGCAAATTATATCCATACTTCTACCATCAAATTTTACTATACTTAATTTCTCAAGTGTTTCTACCACCTCTAATTATGGTTAGGGAAATTATTGATGCTAATACAGTTAATCTCAATGTAGAAATAATGGATGGATTTACATAGCACACATTTAATCATAGTTTGTTTAAAAAGCCATAGTGAACTGGTTTACACATAATGCTAAGCCATAAATAAAAGATAACATAGCTTAATGGAATATGTGAATCAAGCCAATTGCTCAATAGTGCTAATATCAGCTAGGAAAATGAAAGAAGATGGGGAGGTAGCTATCATTTTGCAAGCTGATTCAAATCACTTAATCATGGCCAGTATTTGAAGGAGGCTTTCTGGGAATCCTGTGTACATTAACTTGATGTTTCTGGAGGTAAAATGGTATATCCATACAAATCTATACACTTGGTATTGCAGCACAAAGGGAGCTGGATAAGTGGAGACAACCTTGGACTCAGGATATGTGGCACCTCCAGAAACCCATCATTGTGTTGATATTCTTTTTGCCAATTCATCAACTGGTCCACTTCCAGAGAAACAAGACCAGCAAACGTGGAGTCAGCAGAAAGAACAGCAGCTGCTATTATCTGCTCAGAGTAGAATTTGTGAGATGGGAGGCCACATAAATTGATTCAAATGAATAAATCAATACATTTGTGAACTTTGCTGAATCTTGCCTACACCACAGCACCAGTGTTGATACTAATTGATAAATTGTCAAGAAAAAGGCAGTTGTTTTCAGCTAATACTACTTCTTACCCCTAGACAAATAATCTAATTTTATGGGTTCACACAACCCACTGAGCCATAAACCCAGTGCTGAGTTGGCACAACACAATAACCTAAAATTCACTTGGCTAGTTTGTGGCATAGTATGACAACTCAATACAGCTGAAGAACGGGGGGAAAGAGGAGAGTCCACATAACTTTAATCCAGAACCCTGTTCACTCTTTGTTCCTTCTAAATTACTTGTCCTTGATTTGTTACCACAAATCATCCATGAATATCATTTTTATAATGTACTGTATTAGCTAAAAATAGCATTATTCTTTAAAATAAGGGAATAATGCTGAGTTATCCCATGGAAGATATATTCTACTATCATTTCCAGACTCATTTTTATATAGCTTAGCATTTTGTTTTTACCATTTGATTGCTTCAGCATTCTGAGCAGATGTTTCAACTAAGATATCTATAAGGGCCCCCCAAGGCCTTTTCTCAAAATAGTTCCAACTAAGCTCAGAACCCAGAAGTGTTTGTGTGGAAAAAATGATTTATACAAAATGCACAACCATATTATTGATATTAGGCTTTGCTTACATAATGTCAGTAGTTACTCTGAATCTCCTCTCAGATTCTTTGAATCACCCTAGGGTCCACAATGATAACTAACCTTGCTTTTATTTACAAATGATATCCTTTAATGATTAACTCCCTTCTCCCTCTGGAAACTTAAAGAAAAACAACAACAGTAATTTCTATGGATGTAGAAAGTCACCTGAATTTTGCTCAAAATGTTCCCACTGGCTGACCAGGGTAGCCAGGTTTTGAATATTCCACCTTCCCCTCAGCTTCCAGTCAACCTCCCCACATGTTCCACAAAGTCCCCCAATTCTATAGAGCAGTTTTTAACTTCTAAGATTATTTTACCCACTGTATAATAGTTTTTGCTTGATTCTCCCTTTATACTCTAAGGGGAAATAAATTTGATGGTGTATCTTGAATATATATCAACATTCCCAAATGCCTCCCTATTCTTAACTATCCTCCAGCTGTTGAGCTATGGTAGTATCAGAGCCCCACTGCCCAATACATTTTTGAATCACACTGAAGCTCTTAATAACCAGTCCAGACACCATACCTGTCTTCTTTCAATTTTTGTGTCATTTATGATGCAATATATATTCTTCATCTGTTGTTCTTCATTATCCTCTTTGTATCAAGTTACTACCACCAAATTAAGATCATTGGACTAAATCAGATAACCCTCCATACTCTTCCTTAGAAAGAAGTTGAAATCACAGAACAATCTTTCTTGCAACACATGGTCTTCCTGCAATTGACAATTGTATATCTATTTTACTGAAAACAAACAAATGAACAAACAAACCTGTTCTCCTTTTGGACCTCACTGTAGCCTATACTAAAAATACTATGAATGCTTTATTCTTTAAAAAAAAAACTATGAAGAGCGTTCATATAAATAAAACTATGTTCTAGTAAAGTTTTAAAACTTATTCTTCATTAGCAACATCACATAAAAGCAGAAGGACCCACGTCGATTTTTCAGAAAGTTGTTCATTTTTGCAGAACAGCTTTGGTGGGTTTTGTTTGTTTGTTTGTTTTTTGTTTTGTCTTGTATACACTTATTTGGAAGAGACATACATTTTCATTCATAACCTCTCTGGTTTTTACATGCTTGAGAGCTACATAAGCCTGAAACATTCTGGCCTCCACTTGAACTAGGCTTTGATAATCATTGGCCTTCAGGGACATGCATGCTCATAGAATATTGGTTCTCTTCTTTCTCTTCCCTTTATTTAAGAGAAAATGGCAAGATGACAGCTATGAAAAATGGCAGCTGCAGTAAGAGCCTCTGCAGAAGAGAAATACAAATTGTTCTGCCATATCTGACTAAGCCCAATCTAATTTATGTAGTCTATTTCTTTGTCCATCAAATCTATTTCTTTCTATATTTCAGTTAAGTAGCTTATAACATCTTTGAAAAATATAAAGTTTCCTATAATAGATCCAGGATCATATCATCTATAGATTATATGTCAGGATTACTCATTCCCGTCTCCCTCTGCTCTACTTCCCTGTGGCTTCTATGGTCTTCACCAGGTGTTTGTTCTTTTTTATTCCTGTTCCTGCAGCAGAATTAAATTAAACAGTTAGGCTGTCTGCTGACTTTTGAAAAATTACTATAAGCTGGACTTTGGTGTATATTAGTGATGTTAATGCTCAGTAATTTTGAAAAATGTCAAGTTGCTACCAAATGCCACATCAATGAATATGCCAATAGGTATGAAGGCATATTCACGGGAGATGGTATTACACAAATAATATTGCACAAAGGGTAAGGCAGAATCAAGTAACTTCAACTATTTTGAATGGTCTAGCAGTCATATTTTATATGTTCTTTATTTTGTAATGGATTGTGGACTGAGATGTCTCTGGATAGGAGCGGAGACTTTCTGAATATGGAACTAAAGAAAGAAAGAATAAAATTCTGGAGAGATAGAGAAGCTGGGATTTATTAGAAAAATTATTTTATTGGCAAGTAGGAATAAAAGAGGTATGAGATTTAGGTTCTTTAAGAAGTTATTTAGGAGACAAATGTTTGAAATTGTTACATACAGATAAAAGTTGGGGGGAAAGTCAACAAAAATGTTTAAGTCAGCAATTAACATTTGCTTTCTGATTTTCAGGCATAAAATCTCTTGAATGTATTCTTGTCTGCCTCTCATGGAATCCACATTTTAAAGTTTGAACATCTATCTCAAAATAAAGTAGCTGGCACAGCAGGGTTTTGATATTGTCCATTTCAAACTGAAGCTGAATGAACGCAATAATGATATTATTGCCATTTAGATCATTAAAAAAATAAAATTGGTTTATATGGTTGGGTGTACATCCAATAATCCATTAACCACTTTGAACAATTCAAGTGGTTCACAGTAAACAGATATTCTGATGGCAAAAACAAACAAACAAAAAAGCATTTCTGTATGGCAAAGGGCTTCTGAAGAGCTTTGGATAATTTACGAACAAACATAGCATGGTCTTTCTATTAGGGATGTGCATAAAATGGGAAATGTATTTTGTTTTCAGAAAGGAAAGAGGAAGGAGTAGGAACTTGGAATTCATCTCTTGTTCCTTGGTTTTCAGCTCAAAGCCACAAGAGTAGAAGGAGTGGTAGCCCATACTGACTTCTACTGCCCACTCAGGTCAATGAAAACTTGGAAAAAAATATGTATGAATGTATGTATGTATGTATGTATGTATGTATGTATAAAATCCCCTCTCACCCCTATGGGTGGTATGTGTCTTCCTTAATCTCAGGTCCTCTACCAGAGGCCTGGGAGTTTGAGGATACTGTGCAGTATCTTAGTTGTTCCTAGCACTGCACTCTTCTGGACAAAGAACTCTGATGTTGTTCCTGGGATCTGTTGGAGCCACTCTCCCAGCTTAGGAGTCACAGCCCCGAGGCTCCCAGCACCACTGGGACCACTTTGGCCTTTACTTTCCACATCCTCTATATTTCCTCCTTCAGGCCCTGGTACTTCTCCAGCTTCTCATGTTCCTTCTTCCTGATGGCACCGCTATATCTATCGCCACTCTGTCTTCTGATCCTTGTCTACTATCGTGATGTCTGGTTGATTGGCCAGTACCTGCCTGTCTGTCTGGATCTGGAAGTCCCACAGGATCTTAGCCCTGTTATTCTCCATGACCTTCTGTGGAATCTCTCATCTGGACTTGGGAGGGTATAGCCCATACACTGTGCAGATGTTCCTGTACACAGTGCCAGCTACTTGATGCCATTCAGTGTATGCTGTTCCTGCCTGCACCTTACACCCTGCCACTATGTGTTGGACTGTCTTTGCGGTCTCTCTGCACAGTCTGTACCTTGTGTCCTATCTAGTGTGATAGACCCCTGCTTCTGTGGATCTGGTGCTTAGTGCCTGTTCTTGTGCTGCCTGTTCTCAGTGCTGTCTTTCAGTCCAGCCCTTTCCAACCACTGATAGGATTTCCCAATATCAGCCACCTCAGCTCTCTGGAGATGGTACATCCCATGCAGGTTCTTGTCTTGCCATGGCACTTCGTCTGGTTGAACTTCCTCCCATGTCTGCTGCTGCCTGAGCCATTCTCACAGCAGCTCATCTTTGGGTGTCACCTTACTGATATACTACTCCTGGATGGTCTGGGTTTCATCCAGGACAGTGGCTTTGACACTCACCAAACCCCACCTGCTGCCTTTCTGGCTGGTGTACAGTCTCTGGGTGTTGGACCTGCATATTTCCCTTGGCCATGTTTTGTAGATAAAGTGACCCACAGCACTTATCACAAGCTACTTCCCTACATAATTAGCCAATTCAAGCACAGTTTCAGCACTTTTTTTAAGCCTCCCCACCTAACAGGCACAAGGGCAAGAAAAGGTAATTGTGTGGTTCCTCTCTTTGCTGCACTTTTATGCCCATGTTTCATTTATTCTAAGTTATTGCAAAAAACAACAACAACCTGCTACTATTTAATTCTTTAATAAATTTGCAATTGCTAGGCTCCACAAACAGCAACAACTCTCTCTATATAAATGCACATGTGTCTCTCTTTCAACATTAACTAGACCATTTAAAAGAACCTGGGGTTGTTTTTTTAAAAGCATTTGAGAACTACAAGTAATTATGGTAATAACATGATGATGTCACTGGAATTTTAAAAAAAATAAATTAGGTGTGTTAAGCTTACTAGAGGCTTAACATATGTATTTTAATACTTTATTTTCAACAACCATACAGATCAAAACCTGACTTATGAAATTTGTAAATTTGCTGCCAAATTTCAGGGTCATTTTCTCAGGCATCTCATGTGACTAGGAAAATAAATGCTAGAAAATAAATGTGGTCCATGAGCTACAGACTTCTCACTATTAAACTACATCATATTGCCTAGATAAATGTGCTAATGTGCCTTTCCTTTCAGTACTGCTGCATATCAAACACCTAGTCTAATTTATTTGCCTGCATACTTGTTTGATTAATTATTAAAGTATTTCTAACTGCCATATACAATAGAACTCAAAATAGGATGCAGTCAAGAAGACAAATCAACATGATGTCATACAACAGCAATAATTTATAATCTGTCGTATATGACAAAACTACAGTCAAGAAAGCTAAAAATAGCCAAATGTTAATTTGGCATTGAAAAAACAATTCCATAATTGTGGTGGTACATCTGAAAATGACTTGTCTTGTATCTCCATATACTGTGATGTATCAGGGTCAATGGTGAGTATGGTGGTAAAAGATGATGTGATCTGCACATACACATGTGAGCTGCATTCAGTACCAAGTCTATGAGATGCCCCCCATACATGTGAACTGCTAAAGTGCCCCTGTAAGAAAATATTCACAGCAAGCTGAATTGACCCTGAGTGGCAACAGGTGGAAGAATCAGTCAGGAGCCTGTAACCCATTAAACCAAATTGTTTATATTCACTAACCATATCTATGAGCCTTGTGAGGTAGTCTAAACAAGAAGCACACCCAGAAGTACTAGCTCTAACTTCATTGTAAGATAGAATCTTGCAGGTCTGAAAGTACATTTCTTCCCTCCCCCCCCCCCTGCCCTTTACAGTCCAAGAAACTAGTGGGGTGCTTTCTGAGATGTTTGCTACACCCACATTCCTTTGGCAGGCTCAGCTGCTGCTTGTCTGACTGTTGCCTAACCTGCAGTTCTTCCACCTGTCTCCCAAGGTCATTCCCACATACCATTACAATATCTCAGAGATAGAATAGCTAGCATGCTGACCTAGTTTGAAGGGATAAACAATAAGAAGGTCACCCAGATGGGTTTATCTGAAGCAGTGGTTTTCAGACTTAGCAACTTTAAGATGTGCGGACTTCTCCCAGAATTCTGCCTTTCCTCAGGGCTGCCCAACAAGCTGCCAATACTTTCCTGGAGGCTCAGTGTACACTGTTTTATTGTTTGCAGGTAAATAAAATTATGCTGTATCTTCAAAGTGATTTAGTTGCTTTAGGTGAGCCAGGTTTTGGCCATAATAGTGGGATACCCAAGAAGGGTTTCCTAAGTGGGATTCTTCTTGGGGGAATATTCAAGCAAGTAAACTAGCAATGGTCAATCAACAGCTAGACCACATTGGTCACCTGACAGAACTGAGTGCTTAGAAGAAAGAGGAAGAAAAAAAATGTTGTTACATCCTCTGAACTGGAATGGGACATACTATAATTCTCTAAATATAAATGCATATTTTAAAATTTGATCAATTTTTATATAAAACAAGTAAGTGTTAGTAAAGTAAGCAGTGATGTGTGAAATGAGCCATGAGATTCTATTATCCATACACTGCAAAAAAGACAGTGTCTTTTTAAGAAATGCTCACCATCTTTTTAAACATAAAAATTACCTTTGATTGCAATTAAGACTCTTTTTTTTCTCTTTAAAACTGTCTCTTCTACCAAGGAAAAAGATCATTGCTACAAATTTTTGTAGTAGATATTCCAAATCAGCTTTAAAGAACTATTGATATACATAAATAACAATATTTGGACAAATTAAAACATAATTTGTTATCTTCAGAGGTCAAGCCACACAGATTTTTTTTATTGAATCTGATTACCTAGTAGCATTTAATTTTTTTTTCCTGATAACATTTCCATATCTGGACTTCTTTGTGTTCTCTGAGCTCAGAGAACACCAAGGACCCCACAGTTCAACCCTGAGCTACATATATCCTTTTCTATTTCCCTATATTTATGTCATTTTGAGATTAACATGATCGGCTCAGTTACTCAATGCATTACAGCTAGAACTCAGCCATCATCATCCATTGGTTATTGTTAAAATTATGGATAGTAGGGAATGGCGGAACATTTCCAAAAATGTCTCTAAGGTTCACACACTGTAGTTGTCATCATTGGCCTAGGCAAACTGTCTTAATCTAAAGATTTGAGCTGGGAAATATTTGGTTTTGCTAGTCTTTTAGACATCAAACTGATTATCACATCACTCCTCTGAATAATGAAAAGATAAATTATTTTCTGAAAGATAGAAGACATATTATTCATAAGACTGAGTTGAAATACTTCCCTGTCCCATGAACACTAAGGTTGTACTAGGCTATCATGACAGTTCTTCTAGGAGTAATAGTAGCCACAAGCAGTCTAGGTAGCATTAATTCTTCTCTTCTGTGATGAACATTTTATTTATTCATTTGACAAAAATAAGAAACAGAAAAGGAAGATTCATTAAAAAATGAAAAAAAAAACCCAAAAGCATTGATGACAGTGATGATTAAGTAGATATTTTGTTCTTGCTTGTTTCACTAAAAAGTTATTCTAAGTATTTATTTTAAAAATCTCTTTGTGGAAGGAGGACTGGCAGCGATCAATCAGCATGAGCCCTTTCTTCCCTTTTTTTGTCCATCCCCTCTCCCCCAGATGGGGGTAGCCTGAATAGCTGGACCGTACCTGTGCTTCAGGTGTAAGAGCAGGATGGCTTTGCCCCTTGAGCATGGGTGTGTATGTTGAGGGAGGAGATTGCAGTCATGCGGGGGATCAAGAGAAGAGAAGGTCATGGGTCAGAGAGGAGGAAATGTCAGCTTGGTGCAGCAGGCAGTTGGCAGTGTGGGAAAAGCAGGTGTGGGATTCAGACACACAAGCAACTCAAAGTAGAATGGACCAGCAGAGCCTGACACCCACACCAACTCTTTAGAAATGCTGACAACCAACAGCCAGCCATCAGCTGGCAACAAACCTTTCCCTTATGTGCACTTATGCACTTATGTATGAAGTGGGCATTTGCTTAAATAATAATTACCTAGCTAGGAATTTTTGCTGTCTTTTTCAAAGGAACGTGAAAGTCAAACTGCTCAGCTGTGGCAGAAAATCCTGGAACGTGTCCAGCAGTAGCACTGTGGCCATTATTCATTGTCGTTCAGTAAGAATGCTTCAGATAAAGCGTCCTGCAACGTTTCACTTTAGCGCTATGAATTATGTCACGCATAAAAAGAGAAATCCCAGCTTCATTGCCAGGATAATAACTTTAAGTTCCTGTTAAAGTGCCACCCTAAAATCTCTGGATGCTTTTAAATCAACAACAGGACCAGTTGGCGAGAATATTTTTACTCGAAATTGCCATACTGCCCAAGTAACAATAAACTCTGCTGGCAAACATCTTGTTAATTTCATTTACAAATCTAACAGAGCTGCCAGGAAATGTTGCATATCCCGTGACCCCTAACAGGTATTAGAAGGCTCCCCGTTCAGAAAATGACTGCCCAAGCCACAACTAATTACAATAAAGTTTCTAAGAATGTATATAGTTTCAGTCAATCCTGACGTATCTCCTGGCTTATTTTAACCCCGTTATTTTACAACAGTGGGTGCATCTATCCATACATAATACAATGTCGCAAAGGGTTGCAAAACACTACCAGAAGTATAGTTATACTCCTGCTGCCAAAAGAGACTTTTGAAGGGCACACCTTCTTTCCCTTACAGGGTGAAGTTCTGACATTGCCCTTCTAGTTAAGTTTATTTCCCCCCCATTTTCCAACATGCAGTGGCATGTTGCATCTTCTCAGTTTTTTCTGTTAGGTCAACAATTCTCAAATTAAACTTAAAATGTTCTCCCCCAAATTCATATATAACAATAACCATCCAAACTTCCTAAAACATTACCAAAGTCACATACTGTATGCAAAACCATGTAAAAGCTTATTCAGCTTTCACTCAGATATTTGAATGTCAAATCAGATAGAAAATTTGGAAGAAATGCTATAAGATGTTGGGAGATAACCTGCGCTAAAAGCACATAGCAGACTGTGGAAAGTCACATCAGAGGTACTGTTTGTCCCTTCTGCTCATACAGATAAGTAGTAGAAACCAGTCTGTGGGCATAAAGACTGTGGAATCACAGGTGTCACTTTTAGTTATGTAAAAGCAGTTTAATATATTTTAAAAAGCAACTTTAAGGAATAGGCAGACTGTATGAGAGTTCTGTACTGTACTACATAATCATGGACCTTAAAGAAGCAAAAATAAACATTAATACAAGGGTATTACTGACTAAGCAATGGGGAATGCACAAATGTTTAATGAGAGATATACAGTATTATCAGCAATCCTATGTATATAAGGGGAGAGATGAAGGAGAGGATTGTACAGCCTGATGAAGACCTGTGACCACTTCATATTTGGGGGGCTACTATGCGAGATCACTCCCATTCTGTTCAGTGAGGCTGACTCGTAAGCTCTTCATCCTGAAGACAAGCTATTTATATAGATAAATCACATTACCTCAATAGAATTTGCTTCTTTGCATTGTGTTAACATAGTTTATGTATGAATGTGTAGAATATGGTAAACGTGCATGTATATATGGCACACAGACATATATGCTACCTATTATTTTATTGTATTCCATTTGTAAAAGAATAAGCTATAAAGAAGTAAGACTCACTTGTTTTATAAAAAGAAGCAAGATCCCATTTCCTAATGTGTTCCTTTTTGGCACTTGACCCCAACTGACTTCACCTCCCTTGTCTCTCCCCACCACCCACCCTCTTTGCACAGCTGTCACTGCTTTTAATGTCTGACAGTGCAGAATGGACGACTGAAAAACCCTTGCAGAGATGTGCATAACGTGTCCTTTCTGCAAGACTCAAGTGCTGAAAGTGGCCATTGTAGAAACTACATGACAGCTGCCCTGCTCTTCTTTTGTATGCCTCTAGCCTTAGAGAAGAATCAAGAGAGCTTTCTGCACTGGAATAATTTTTCCTCTGGGTGAAACTCATGCATAGGAGCATTTCCCAACTGTTCCCCAAACAACTGTCACATTGCTTGCTCTTGCTCTAGTCACAACCAGATGTCCATCAAGTATATCCTGGTTGTTTGGTTAAAGCAGCATATTGTAAAATATAACCTGATATTGTATCCCTGGTAGAAAGAATTACGCTTCCATAATTCCAAATAGGACACATACTTTTTGTCACTGCTGTAGTTTTAATCATTGTCTACAACACCAACTGTCTGCCATTCTGCCTATATTTATTTATTTATTTAATTGTATTATCGATAGAACTAAAGAAATATTGAACATCATACAGCACCTGTACCAAACTGGAAGTTGACAGTTGCTGAACAGAACAAGAATAAAAGCAGATGGAGTTGTCTCTGTGCTGTGCCATTTTCCTGGCACTGTTTACTGCTTAATGATGTTGGTCATTCTGTGACCAACTTGATATAACGAGCCTGACATAATGCAGCTTTTGAGTGTTTCATTTATCTTCATATCTTTTTGAGAAAGAATTTGGTATGAAGTTTTTACACAGTTGATATCACTTCTGGTGATTTCCCATTTGAATTATTATACTTATTGTACTGTACCTTGTAACACTATTCAGACATTTCAGCTGGTCCAGAAAAAGGATGTCATGATGCTTATTAAATCTGGCAGACCAGAACACAGAACTCCAATATTTTTATTATCTACCCTGATTGCCCTACTGTACCACCTTAACATGAGTCTCAAAAACCTGTATGTTCCCCTAGGCCTTGGATTAGTGTATGGTCAAGCCCCTCTAAATTGGGCAGTGGGGGGAGTGTTGGTTGGATTTGCTCCTTCCAGGCAACTGCTGTTCTTTTTATATGATCTTTTTTCCTATTATTATTCTGAAGCTGCTCAGAGTTGTTTGGGAGTCAGGCAGCCCTGAAATTTGATGAATGAATGAATAAATGAATAAAGAAAGAAAACAAATTACCTATTTGTTTCTAAGATCAATTCAAATGTGCTGTTTTTGACCTTTTGACCATTTGACCTTATGGGGAACCATAAGGACAATCCTGTTGGATCAGGCCAAGGGACATCTTAGTTCAGCAGATGGGAGGCATACCCTCTCCTGCAACTGGTATTTGGAGACATGCTTATCCCGATTGCAGGTAATGTTTGGGGGTGTACATCTTGAAGGCTCAGAGTCAAAACACTAAGGCTTTCAGGTACAGTAACAGTGAAAGGATTTCACATTACTTATCTGCAAAACTGCATACAGTATACTAGGCAGAAGTGCAGACAGAAATATATTTCTGAAAATAATGTTTAGATTCATTTATGTTGGAAAAAGTTATTAGCACAAAAATAAATATTAAAAGAAATGGAAATGCAAACATACTTTTTAGTGTTACAAAATAGTTACAAGCTGATATAGGATGAAGTAAATTTAAAAGCTTAAACATGAAAAATAATGAAAATTAAAACAGATTCATTCATTATATACCCTCCCTAAGAAGATCTCTTCATTCATTTGGTGAACCTCCTTTTACTACAATAGTCAAATTTGCTCGCTTCCTTTAAACATGCAGACCCAGACAGTCACACTGAATCCTGCAAGAACACACACATTTTCATATTAATTGTTAGTTAAATAGGAAAACAAGGCAGATTGACTGATTCACAATCTGTCAAGCAAGCTTAGTTTGATGCCATGTATTAGATGCTCAACTTTGGTT
This sequence comes from Liasis olivaceus, assembly GCA_030867105.1. Taxonomy (NCBI): domain Eukaryota; kingdom Metazoa; phylum Chordata; class Lepidosauria; order Squamata; family Pythonidae; genus Liasis; species Liasis olivaceus. The sequence goes on from CM061349.1 coordinate 44,199,211, forward strand.
GACGTCTCCCTCAGTTCTTATATAAGTTTGCAGTTGGATGAAGGATTCACATCAAGGCCTGTCATGTCTTTGTCCCAGCAGCAACGCTGCTGATTACATACAGAGGGCTACATAAGCACCAAAAATGTCAGATAAGTAATTTAGTATAGAAATTCAGCTCTATCCTCACTGGTCTTTCTAGTAGCTTAGAAACCATTATAAAAATACAATGTCATATGGTTCCCAATATCCATAACAGCTTAATGCCTCTTTTCAAGCAATGAAAAATGATCAGTTAATCAGAGGCACCATTCATGGCCATCACAGAAGAGGTATCTTTTAAATTGCTGAAAGGAGAGAGAATAGCCTTCAGCTGTTCAGGAAGAAGAAACTTTGGCTTTCAGGGGAAATGACCTTGAGCTACTACAGCTATGAAATGGAGCTCAAAAGTGCTCTGAACATGCAAAATGACCAAGCTGAATGACATCACAGAAATGAGTGGGCTGAATGTTACTCACCTACCTTTAAAACCACTATGGTAGTGTAAGTGGAAATCTATATCCTTGAGTCTATTTCATTCATGACTTGCTTTTGAAAGGAGCAATATCGTACTTCCTTTGCTCCCTACTCTTTCCTTTCCTACCGCAAAAGAGAGATAATAACTCTCATTACATTGTGTGACCCAGTGGGAAGTCAGAAAGCAGCTAACGCTGCAGTGCTCCTGAAAGTAAGCCGCTGTATTTAGGAGTAGTCTTTGAATGGAATATCACAGGGCAAGAGGTCCATAGAAACTCCTCTTAGCTTTGTCATGAAAGAGCAGGATTTGTACATTGAATAAAATAAGTATATTTACCTTGCTAATCTTCCAGCAGCCTTTGATGTCTAGAATATAATAGACACTGTAAGAAAATTAATTTTTGCCAAGAGCCTTCAGATTGGAATAGTTAGCCTAGCTATCACTAAAAACAACAACCCTCCGTCCCCACCCCCCAAAAAACCAAGGTATATGTCTCTGGGAATAAAGGTACAATACAGAAGCCCAAAAATCACTTACACTTTTTTAAAGCTTGAAAGCTTTTGAGCTTCCCAGAACACTGTTTTTAAATATGTGTTATGTATTCTAAATGGATTTTTTCTCTTTTTCTCAGGTATTTCACTTGAGAGGATTACAAGTGATTAGATCATCTTTATGGACAGTTAGTGACCATAATATATTCGGCGATTCAGCCACATCTAAAAGAAACTAAAATGAAGTGGTACAGGTAATAAATTAATTCAGTGTTGTCCAAACTTGGCCACTTTAAGATGAGTGGACTTCAACTCCCAGAATTCCCCAGCCAGCATGGCTGGCTGGGGAATTCTGGGAGTTGAAGTCCACTCATCTTAAAGTGGCCAAGTTTGGACAACACTGAATTAAATGGTAAAGACTGTAATGTTGCACAGTAGAGGCAACTGAGCAGAATTCCATATCCCTTTAAGGAACAGAAGCTGACCTGTCAGGTAGGAGGAGGAGAATAGTTTCCTTTTCCAAACTTCTCTGATTGTTAAAGACATTATTTAAAATGTGTTCAGGTTGTATAGAAAGGATAGCATAGAAATACATGTATGACTGATTCAACTTCCCCCTCTGGGCAAGGGCTGAGGCATTTTTGCAAGGAGATACTCTTGAATCTCCCTTCCAGCAGCAATGAAGGCAAAACATCAAATCTGGTTAAAGTAAAACATCTCTTGTGAGCCAGTCACAGATTGTTAGCAAGGTAAGTAGCAGCTGGTAAAATTCCATACCAGCCTAAACCAGACAGAAATAGATTTTAAAAGATTCTGCAGATCTGCCAAAACCTCACATCTATACTTTTTAATGTTTATATTCCTTCTTTGGTACATGCATTTGTCAAACCAGAATTTAAACTCTTCCCCCCACCACCACCCCAAACCCATATTGTCCAATTGTATGTAAATATGGATGCTCTCATGTCTTCAGGCACTTGCCCTCAACTGTACAAGAAAGCCTTGTGATCAACCTTGATAAAATAAAAGCCATTGTATTTTCCAAAAGTCCTATGATTTACAACCCTCCCAATGACATCAACATCAATTAATCCAAGGTTTTAAAATATTTTGCTGTCTCTTTTCAGGTGATGGCCCTTTGGGAAAGCCATCAAAACCAAGATTGCCTTGTTCATAGATAAATCCAGCACTCATGTAAGCACTAGTAGCCTAGCCTATAAATGGACGACTTAGTTCATGTTGTTAGGAGTCATGCAATCTTCTCTCCTAATACACAAAGACTATGTTGTTCTCATTTTGAAGACAAGATGTTTTTAATAAAACTAAAGGAAAGTATTCTGTAAAGCTAGTAATCAGCACTTTCCCAAACTTAGTTCAACTGAGTGCAGTGAATCAAGAGTGATTTGGCATAGGATTTCTTAGTTATGTTATCACTCCATCTTATAATAAAGCAAAACAGTTACTTGGATAAATTTGGGGCTCAGCTAATCTTCATGCCTACAAAACTGATTCTGATCTCACATCAGTTGAATAGTATGGGAGCATTGAGTTTCCTATACCTGGCTTTAATGACATTCTGGTAATGTCTGAATGATAAAATAAGATTGGAATGTTCACAGGAAATGTGAGCTTACATTATGCTAAGTATTTATGAAGAATACTGAGCCCAATATTTTTCTAGTCAAGACAAGCGGTAATTTTCAAAGGTCTTTGACAGCTGACTATTTAACTGGAGATGCCATAAAGCAAAGAAAGCCAGTTTATACTGACAGTTGATCCATCTAAACAAAGTATTGCCAAGAATTGTTTAGGCTTTCATGCTTAAAGAGCTACTGCCCACTGATTGAAAGTGTGATGTTCTGCATTAAAAAAAAAATGCTCTGCCACTGAACATTGGCTACTTAACACAGCAGAGAATGGAATATTGTATGGGACATTCTGAGTCATCGCTATTGACTCCTGGTGACCACATAGATAAATGCTTACCTTCTTGGCCACTATTAAATCAATATTTAAGAGTCTGGTCTTTCTATCAAAAATACACAAACAGTAAAACTCCCCATTATCCTTCCCAGAACAGTGCAGCTTCCTATTATTTGCATTTGCCCATCCATCCATCCATCCATCCATCCATCCATCCATCCATCCATCATTAGCTCTTCCCTTACCTGCTCCTCTACTAAATTCAGTTTTTCTGACAGGAGAGAAAATATTATAAAGGGATCATAGTAATTATAAACAGCATTGAAATATGTATTATTTTTCCCTTCCTCCCTTTTTGTCTTCACTCATTTCCCAATCTCACATAAAGTGCAGCATTAATCATTGGTGCAGCAGCTGAGAAATAAACCATGGATTATGATTTGTGCACATGTATGCCTGGGGAAGAGAGGAGGAAGAAACAGTAGAATAAGCTGTATATAGATGTACTGCAGGGTTCTCCATTGTTACAGCACATTAAAATCATCCACATCCTTTTATTCTCATCAGAGGTCACCTTTCAAGAAAAGCATAAAGATTGTGATAAGTTAAATTTTATCATTTTTAAAATCAGTCTGTTGTGGGGTTATGAAGCATTATATGCATCCAAAGGGAAAAGTAGGGAGCACTACAGTTTCTCTTAGTTCAATTTATAGCCTTCTTAAAATAATGTTGAGTGTCTTTTTCCAATAATCTCAAAGTAAAAAAGTAAAGTGTTTAAGTGCAGGGGTGGCCCAACACATTTAGTGCCTGAATGAGAAAATATATAATACACTGTTTTTTAAAAATTATTTGTCAGATTGATATCTGAAAATCTGCCATCTGGTATAGATTACCTTATCCTGCTTCATGGTAGCCTAGCTGGTATACTGTATTTCACAATGAAGGACCAGGCTCTATACTTCAAATAACTGTCTTCAGCTACATCTGTTTCAGAATGGATCCCCTGCTCTAGAATTGGCCTTATCCAAACATAATCCAATTGTATCAGTTCCTACTGGTAGTATTTCCTGAAATTTGTAGTGATGTTACTTCTTACTTTCTGCTACTTACCAGAAGTGAGCAAAAACCCAGTTCAGGAATTTTATCTAGATCTCCAGAAGTTTGTTTACTTATTTTGTTTGTGTAGAATTAACTTGTCCACTCCTATCAAGAAGTAATTAAGGTTTAAAAGAGAACAGTACAATCAATAATAATCCAAAACAATGACTAGCATAACCCTTTCTCACTATCTAGTGCCTTCATCTCTGGATCTAGACTGATCATTCCATGCGATCCCCCAAAACACCATGGAAGACCTAAGTCTTCACTGCTCTTCAAAAACTTAGTAGAGAAGGGAACATCCTTATGTCTGGGGGAAGCTGCTCTGGAGGACCGTCCTCATATCTTGGACTATTATTGAGAAGGCTTATTCTCAGTCCCTTATGAAAACATTCGTAGGAATCTTTGTATGCCTTTTTTCACAGATTTTATTGGAACCAGAGCAGGTGGTTTCTGAGATACAGGAATTTCAAAATAACAGACGAGACCTTGACTTGCTCCAGAAGCTAACTGACAGCCAATGCAGCTCCTGTAGTGAAAGTGGCAAACTTAGGCACATCCATTAATTATCCATACTGTTGCATTTCAAACCAGCTGAAGTTTCTGAATGGTGTACCTCTCTGTAGAATGAGTTGCAATACTTCCAGGTGTGTGGTGCTAAAGATGTCCTCCTTTCCAGGCTGGTTATATGGCTATGGCTTCTCTGCTTACTATTGCAGTGCCCCAAATCTCTGAAGCAATGGATCCAACTGGTTGTTTATTGAGGTCATGAATCAGAAAAGAATATGTTCAGAGCTATCTATTCCATCCCATGGAAATGAAAATCCATTCTGAATTACCCAGTTCTACCTTATGTCCCAAGTTTTAATTAATGCACATATAACTACTTACCAAGGCTACTAAGAAGATGCCAATCACATCTCATCAAGCAGCCTCTACTAAATTCAAGAATTTGCAATGGCAGAGATAATTCCTATTTAATGACAGCTTACTTCACAAAGAACAATATAATGTGGACTTTATGTTTCCATTAGGTACACAGCACTATTTCACACTAAAGAAAAGTCAAGGTGTTAATTAAATGGTTTCAATAAAAAAGGCTTTCGTAACAGCCAAGATGTAGTTCTAATTTCTACATGTCATTCGGCCCAGAAAAATAACATGTATAAGTAAAGATATAAATAGCAAGCAAAAGATACCTATGTCTGTGTATATTTTAAAGCAATCCAAATACCTGCTTCTCCTGATTTTTTTTATTATTCTCTGCCCAATCCTAAAAAACTACTCTGTATTATGTCTTTAATTGATTCCTGATACTTTGTGAATTCAGCTGTTTTGGAAATACAAACTTTATTTCTGTTTAGTGAGTAATATACTTTGTTATAATTACTTACATAAACTTTTTAAAATTTCCCTATCCATTATATCAATTGTACCTTAAAAATCCCATCCATCCATCCATCCATCCATCCATCCATCCATCCATCTATCTATCTATCTATCTATCTATCTATCTATCTATCTATCATGCATTGATACTTCATCCCAATCCAATCCTGACTGAATGCTGACTCTGACCAAAGAACAGAGTTTCTTGAAACAATTTTAAAAGAACCATGATCATCAATAACCACAATAAGCAAAAACAAATAAATGGACACTCACAATCATCTTAGTGTCCGAAGGCCAACTGAACCAAGATGGTTTTAGGAGCCTTTCTGAATGAAGGGCTGGCTGGGCTAATTGCACCTTCTGAGGCATTATGTTTCATAGTGTGGTGATATCTACCAAGGTTACTTTCTTTGTCAACTCCCCTTAACTTCACATGCGGATAGGATATTTAACAGGCCATTTTTAGATGTTTGGACCAGATAGGCAGAACCATACCTGGCAAGCACAGACATTATCACTTGCACACAAGATTTTTTCACAGAAAAATATTAATACAAACTGTGCGTAATTCAAACTGTCCAAACTGTCCAAAATATTAATACAAACTGTCCATCTTCTATAAATTATATAGACCGTATAGTAGGTTTATGTGGTCCTATTAGCCATCTTTCAAACAAGTGAACATATTTGTTCTAAAACTCTTTTCTTGCTGTCAATGAGCCCACTGCTGAATTATTTTATTCACTTCAATAGTACTGTGTGGGATAGTATATATACCTATTTTCATTTCATTATTCTATCCATTTAAAATTATACCATAATTAATGTGTTAGCATTGTGGCAATTGGTTCAGATGTTTTAGCTTCAACATACTAACTAACCTACTTCCCTTGAAACTCTTTTAGTGATACTGATTTCAATGCTGACTTCTACATTCTCCCCCTTCATATATTATGAATAATGGTATTTCTGTTTTTATTGTGATTTCACATTTATATGATGGAAGCTGCCTGTGAGGACTTTGGTCTAATATATTTTAAATGAATTCATAATAAATAGGAACACTTGGTCCTTCCAACATATTTTTTGTACCTAAAGGAGGCAGTCTTTTGAGAAGAGATGTGCAAAAGTGTCCCAAAAATTGCTTAAGAGTCTCCTTGAAGAATTAATTAGAGCAGTTTTTCTCAATCTCAGCAATTTTAAGATAGGTGGACTTCAACTCCCAGAATTCCCCAGCCAACATGCTGGCTGGGAAATTCTGGGAATTGAAGTCCACCCATCTTAAAGTTGCTGAGGTTGAGAAACACTGAATTAGATTTATGGTTATTATGTCCCCAATCCGTGGCATTTTTTTTTTCTAGAAGAAGAATTTTCATGCTGCAAATCTGCTAGAAACATTGTATTCTACATAAGAAACCCTTCCCCCCAACTGATGATGCCTCTCTGTAGTTTCTTCATAGTGAAAGCAAATGGATATAGTAATTTCCCAAGAGCAAATGAAACTACTCCAGTGCTTACCAGAGGAATTGAAAAAAAAATATGTAAAACTATATTAGCTGCCTTTGTTGTAGTTTAAAAAATCTACAAATTATTAAGGTTTTATTTGCATGCACTTTTATATATTTTATCTATGCAATATTTCAACAGTACATTTTCATACATGTGTTTCCTAGCAGGCATCTTCCCCAAAGTAACAAATGTTAATAGGAAGTACTACAGGATATTCCAACTGATAATTGCATTTGGAAAGCAAACTGGCTCCACAAACATGACATATGCTTGTCAAAAGAACTTGAATACCAAATAGTGATTGCTCCCAACTAACAGATTCGGGGCCAATTGCTGATCAAAGGTTAGCCCACTTTTCACATATCACAGATTATTAAATGTTTCCAAATATATACATTTGAGGCCAATCATCTGAGAAATTTAGACCACCTGCATTTGCCCAATGCCAATAACACACACACACACACACACACACACACACACACATTCATTCATTCATTCATTCTAATGCATCGAGTAATACCTGCACTTCCTAATAGATTCTATTGCAGAATTGACTCATATGCAAAAATTAACCTATCTGAAACTAGACTCTATCTTAGGTAAAGGATGTTAGCAGTAGAGCTAAAATAATCCAATGTCAGAATCCTCGCAAGATTTCATAATAGATTATTATACGGCTAGTTTTTAAAAAATGGCTTTTTACATGCTGAGGTTCTGCCATTGTAAAAGGCGGGGGGGGGAGTAGGAATGAGAAACCGTCTAAAGCAGATGGCTCCTTATCACAGGCTCTGGCATGCTCAAGGACATACCAGCAAGGGAATCAGAAGACCAAGAACTAAGGGCAATGAAGGGGGGGAGAAACTAATTTTCACGAAGCTGGATTTAAGGGAGGCGTACTTCAGGGTGCAAATCTGGGCAGGAGATCAATGGAAATCTGCCTTTAACACGCCCCTGGGGTGCGTCCGTTATGAAATAATGCCGTTCGGATTAAAAGGAGCGGCGGGGGTGTTTATGCAACTTATAAATGAGGTGTTACAAGAGCATTTATACCAGGGGGTGTAAAAAATGGCTGACGATGTAATTGAGGAAGAAGAAGAGAGACCGGTCCCTCCTCCATTGGAAGTGAAGGTGATAACCCAGGAGGACCTGGTGCAATCATCACGCCAAGCCCGAGTGGGGCCGAAGGCAACGGCGACGAAGGGACGGGGCCCTTCGATGAAAGATCGCATGGGGAAATTGGAAGGGCAGATGGGGTCCCTATCCGATGATATGCGAGTGTTAAGGGCAGCGGTGGATCAACTGCTTGGAGGGGGATTTATGCCTCCCACGTGAGAGTCAGTGGCCACACTGGGAGGTATGGAGGCGGCAGAGCAGTCAGCCGAAGGTGAGACCTCCAGCGAGGAGGAGGAGGATCTCATACCTAGCAGAGCCAAGAAGAGCCAGATGCAGCAGCAGGGCATCTCCATGAAATTCGGGGGAGATGCTGAGCAGCTGGCTTGCTTTACCACCCAGGTTTGGATCTACATGGAGGGCTATGGGGGTCTGTTTCGCAGCAAGGAGGAGAAGGTCTCATATGTGTCCAGTTTTTTTGAAGGTACGGCTGCAGAATGGGTGGTTGGCCTGCATAGGGCGAAGGACCGGGCTTTAAGGAGATTAGAGGATTTCATGGTGGCTCTCTGCACGCGCTTTGAAGACCCGTGCGTGGCGCTTAAAGCACGACGCGACCTGGAAAGGCTGAAGCAGGGGTCCAAGTCAGTATCAGAGTACGCCTATGAATTGATAGGCGCTGATAGACTCTGGCTGCTCCCGAAATCTGATTACCCCGCCCTTGCCCGGGGTTTGGGACTGCGCTTAAAGAGACTCAAAACCCCTATGATTTTTACCCAGCTGGACAGATCCCCAGTGGGGGGTTGGCTCAAAGGCTGTCTCACGTGCCTGAAGAGCTCCTGATTGAGTTCTTCCAGAGAGGCTTGCAACCCAAATTGTTGCAGCGCGTGGTTTGCCGGGGTTTCCCCAAAACCTTTAATGGATGGGTCGCTATGGCCGGCACAGTGGAGGAGCAATGGTGCACCATAGAAGCAAGAACCCGACTTCCGCCCTTACCTGGCACAAAGAAGGTGGCGCCCAAGGTGAAGACCAGCGCGCCAGAAAGTAGCCGGAGCCGGCGTGTCTGTTTCAACTGCGGGGAGACGGGGCACTTTGCTGCTGCGTGCCCTAAAGTGAAGATGGAGCAAGGAGGCAAGAAGGCTGAGAGGAAGGGGCCGAAGTCTTCAAAGCCCGGCAAGAAGGAGCCAGCGGCAGTAGGCAGCGAGATGGGGGCTAAAGCGGCAACATGCGGTGGCGGCAAAACCCAGAAGTTGTTAGCTCCGCTCTCTCTCCGACAGGCGGCTGCTCTTCCAGAGAAAGAAAGCAGCTCACGGGAGGACTCGGAGAGCGAAGAGATGGGGGTGAGTCCCATTAAAATTTGGGTGGAACTAAGGGTGGTAAGGATGAATTGGAGGGCAGAGATACGGGTGCTGATAGACTCTAGCTGCTCCCGAAATCTGATTAACCCCGCCCTTGCCCGGGGTTTGGGACTGCGCTTAAAGCGACTCAAAACCCCTGTGATTTTTACCCAGCTGGACGGATCCCCAGCGGGGGGAGGGCTGGTGGAATATCGTACTGAAGAGCTTGAACTAACTATGGGGGACCATAGAGAGACTATTAAATTCCTAGTGACTCCCATGGCATGCAACCCAGTGCTTCTGGGCATGAACTGGTTAAAAAGGAAGAACGCAGAAGTGAACTGGGAGGAAAAGATCTTGCGCTTCCCGAAGGAGGGGGGAGTGGAAGTTGAAGGAATTACCGAAACGTTGTCAGATGGAGAGATGGGCGCTGTGTTTTTTAAACTAGCCATATAATAATCTATTATGAAATCTTGTGAGGATTCTGACATGCAGTTTGAAACCAGTGGTACTTTTAACCATAGTAGATCATATGGGTCAGCAAGCCAATGCATATGTGGTAGCTTTGTATGATCTGATTCATATCTGGATAATATCCCAAGTTTTACATCATATTCCAAACTACCTCTGTATAACACATATTACCATAACTGATCCTAGTTCAGGTTCATAAATGAAGAAGACTGCATGAAGACATGCCTGGATGATATTCTACAAATAATGCAGTATTTATTGAATTCAATAAATTCAGTGGATAATTCAAATACTGAATTTGTCCTACATGATATTATTGTAATATGAGTTAAACTTTAATAAATCATAGAAATACATTCCAGATCAGCTGAAAATTTCAGATGTTTTCAACATAAATAAAATGGAAATGTATAAAATATTAATTAAACCATAAGGAAATAGTTGGCAACATTTTACTCACTGGAGATGCTATATGCCTCATAACCTTTCAATACTTGCTGCACTCTAGGGATTACCATCTTTCACAGAAGAGACAAGATTAACATATAAGCCTCTTGTAATAATTCAAAAAGGATAGAAAATACAGTGTTCTTCTGTGAATTCTTATGAAAGAGCTAGCACAAGTTTTATTATGAGGAAATACTCCAGTGAATTAAGGTTTTGCTCAGCGGGACAATCAGTGTTGAAGAGGTCCGGCACAAAGTTATTTGAAAAGGTTCTGTCCCCTTCTCTTGGCTTTGGACTTACCACATAACTCAATTCTTGCCCTATTGCCATAACCTTTCTTAAGGTTAGTAGTGAGCAAAATAATTTTCCTCTTTTCCTTCCTTAGCCATTCTCTTGAATATGTGTGCAATGAGAACACTTTAGTGAATGGAGACCTACTCCTTAGGTGTTGTTGGTCATGTATCATGAACAGAGCACCCGACTGGTTGAACTCACTAGGAGGCAAGTGAAATACTGAACTATAAAATGGCATGAGACTGCTCAATTCCTTTTACAGAGCAGTCTTTCATCTGCTTTATCCCCTCCTGGGCCTGTCACCAATATTCAGTGGTCCAGTCCTAGTGGTGTCATGGTGCTACAATATATGTAATTGTGAATATGGAAAATACAAACTTTAACTCCAATAGGCCATTAGAAAGCCTTGTGAAGTCTTCTACAAGGCTTGGGAAAATAGAGAAACTCCTCTGGATTGGGGGTCACTGTTCTCAAACACATTTTTTCATGAACCCTAAAGTAGACCTACTGTGAATTTTTAAAGCTTTCTACCAGCAGAACTCTATCTGAATCAAACTTCATACTTCTTACTTGCCTGATATAATTTATTTGAAGAACACATCAGCATTTATATGTGCATATGTATGTATGTACAAATAAAAGCATTGCTTGGGTGCCACTACTCCAAGTAGTACATCTCTGATACTATAATAGAGTATAGTTTTGTGATGACAATGCCGGGGAGGATGCAAAGCATAAGACTGATACACAGATATAGGTATAATCACAATCCATGATCAGTACATAAATTTAATTATTTACGAAGTTTATATAGCTGCCCATCTTAACAAATAACTCTGGGCTGCTCATAATCCAGAACAATAAAGAAACAGCACAAATAAAGATACAAACAGATATCAACATAGAACATTAAGTGGAGCTTCCAGTGGGGAATTATGGCAGGCTGATGCTCTCCAAAGGAGCGAAGAGACATCACAGTTTAGAACAGTGGTTGGAAGGTGGATTCTGGCCAGTGCAATCTCCTGGGATCAAAGGGAGATCATGAGATAACCCATGTGTGCTCCTAATGGTACTCCTCATGAGTAAACTGCAGAAACAGAAATGTTTGCAGTCAGCTTGGGAGTTGAGCTGCCGGGAATCCCAGGATTCCATCTACGCTCCTAACCACAGTGGAGTTTATATAGACATTAAGCCCCGCCTTCCTCATTTCTTAATCACTTTGGGAAGTAATTAATCTACAGATATAAAGAGATTTCCTCTGCAACAAGATAAGACTTCTTGCAGTGAGTTAAACTTTCTTTCAGGATTACAAAACAACAACAACAACAAGAAGAAAGAGAGACTTTTATTTAAGGATTCAAGAATCTTTTGCAAAAAGCTTAACAAAGAGAAGATCTAAGAAAATTTTAAAATGTATAAGGGGACAATCTTTTTTTCTATTTTTCTATTTTTATTTTTATCATCTTTACTTTTGACAGAAGTGCTTTGGCATTAATTAACTAAGCCAGTTAAAGAGACCAGACCTTCATGGAAATGTTTGATAGTTATTCTTAAAGAGTGCATTTAATTGGCAGACTCTATATAACAAACAATAAACTAATGAACCAGACTGTGACATTTAGTTGCCATGGAGATGTGATGTGCATTGTGGCTTGAAGTTATGAAGAGCTACTAAAATGAAAGTGTTAAAACCACAGAAAGATAAAGAAGAAAAAGGAGAGGCTTGTCTTTTCCTTTTGTTTGCTTGAGACATTTTCACTTTTGGATTATAATATACAATGGCAGCTACTAGAAAAATGACAAGAGAGGGCAGGAAGGGCTCACTATAGCAACTTGCAGAAAAACTAGTTATATGAGATATGATTCAGAAATTATTTGAACAGATGGGAAATAAATGGTATGCTTTTGAAAAAAGAATGGATGAAAGATTTGTAAAGTTGAGAGAGACGATGAAAGAAAATATTAAAAAGATGGACAGTTTGACAAAGCAAGTATCTGGAGAAATAAAACAAATCATTGATAAAGTGGAAGTTGTAGAGAGTAAGACAGAAGTTCAAGGCAGAGAGTTGGAAAGAGAACTAGATAATTTGGCTTTATTGGAATTGAGAGAGAAAGAATTTTGCTTGAGATTCAGAGCTGTTCCAGAGGTTTCAGATGAAGATATTAGAGAATGGATTATTAAAGTCTTGGCAATTTTTTTGGATTGGGAAGAGGAAGATATGAAGATGGAAACAGATAAAGTCTATAGAATAAATTCCAGATTTGCCAGAAGAAGAAATGTCCCAAGGGATATTTTGGTACATTTTGTTGGAAAGAAGACAAGGGATCAAGTCCTGTAGCAGCATTTTAATACAAGATTGAAAACAGACAGTACAGATATAATTGTATTGAAAGAGATTCCTATTAGAATTTTTCATTAATGAAGATTTAACCAAACTATGTGAGATATGAAAAGGAACAAGACAAGGTTGCCCACTGTCCCCTGTTCTGTTTATTTTAGTTCTTGAAATATTGAATGGAGACATAAGGCAAGATGAGAGGATTGTGGGTGTAAAGATTAAAAAAGAGAGTTTTTGCAGGTGATTTGGTGTTGGTTTTGGAAGATCCCTTAAAGGGAATTGAATTATTGAGTAAATTAAAAGAATTTGGTGCATTAGTAGGCTTTAAGAGTAACAAACAGAAGACAAAGATGTTAAAAAATGTGAAGACATAAGATCAACAGACTTGTTGAATAAACAAGTATAATACTTGAGTTTTATTGTGTCAAATGTGAATTGTATGTTATTTCAAAATAATTATGTTAAGACATGGAATGAAGTTATAAAAGACATGTTAAGATGGGATAAAATACAATTGTCACTGTTGGGGAGAATTTTTGAGATTAAGATGAATGTTTTACCTAGAATGTTATTTTTGTTTTGGACAATACCTGTTTTGACAACTTATGTACCATTTAAGCAAAAGCAGAAGGATATATCAAAATTGGTATGGCAGGGGAAACCCCCCTGAATTAAATATAAGGTATTATAAGATGCAAAGGAAAAAGGAGGATTGGATCTACCAGATTTGAAATTATATTTTGCTTCTTGCTGTTTAGTTTGGATGAAAGAGTGGGTGTTGCTGAGAAGTAGAAGGCTATTGGAGTTAGAAGGACATGATCTGAGATTTTGGTGGCATGGGTATCTTAGCAAAGCTAAGGATAATGTAGATTTTAAAAATCATTATGTGTGAGAGTCAGTACGAGAGGGGTTAAAAACGTACTCTCATCGCCAGAACAACGAGGAAGAGATAAGAGAATGAGACTGGCCCCTCCCTAAAGAATGCAAGGGAGGTTGGGAGGGTGACTCTGGAAATTGCTCTCACTCAGAAGATTTCTGTAACGGGACTGAAGCCAATAAACCTTGCTGGATTGAATCTGTACTGTCTCCTGGAGTTTCCTGGGCTAATCCTGACATCATGTCAGGCAGGCCATTTTGTGAGTATGGAATAAATACAAATCTAGTTGTGCCTGAAAACACCTCTGTGGCTCTCAGCACAAGAAGCACTTTATAGATGAGAAATGATAAGATGATTAACTTATTGTGATATACTAGAATTTTCTCGAGTGGATTGTAAAATAGAATCAAGAAAATATGTAACAAAAGGGATACCTGTCAATGGTTTTCCTATGTACAGTTATCAGAAATGTTTAAAGTGGATAAAATATTTTATGGTTTTGAACAATGTAGGACTGAGTTTGAAACAGAATTATGTATAAATTATGACCATACTATTGCTAAAATGTACAAAGTTTTGTTGAAATTTGAAACAGAAGAAGAACAAGTGAAAGAATGTATGATAAAATGGGCTAAAAGTTTTGGTTACAATATAAAAATGGATCAATGGGAAAATATATGGTTGAAAGGATTGAAATTTATATTATGTTGATGTATGGTTGATATTTGTCATCAGAGAAATTGTCTAGACTGTATAAAAGTACTTCAAATTTATGCTGGAAATGTGAACAACATGAAGGGACATTTTATCACATGTGGTGGACGTGTAAAAAATTTTGGAATCAAATACATACACTAATTCAGAAGATCTTAAAGACTAATGTACAAACCAGAGGCTTTTCTTCTGAGATTAATGGACAGACAGCTAGAAAAAAAAAGTTATGGAACTTTGTTTTTATATACAACAACTGCAGTGAGATTACTATATGTTGGAAAGTGGAAAGGTTCGACATTATCCACACTAGAGGAATGGTTGGTGAAGATGACAGAACTTGCACTGATGACTAAATTGACTTCCTTGATTAGAGAAAAAATAATATCTACATTTATGACTGACTGGAAACCCCTTATAGACTTTTTGCATGAAATGGAAAAAAAATGCACTTACAACTTGTGGTTTTGATGATTAGAAAAAAATAATAATAAAAAAGTGAGTGTTTTTGTAACCATAGAATAAGAGATAATTTTGTAATTATACTTGTATTTGCTCAAGAGGAAATTAGAAGCTTCTTTCTATTTCTTTTTATTTTTTTCCACACTTTTGTCCTTTTCTTTTTTTCTCTCTTTCTCTTTGCTTTCTTTATTCTGTATTAGTGTTTGTTAGTTTTTAATATTCTCTTTAAAACTTTTAATACAATTTATTTTTTTAAAAACATAGAACATTAAGTATTCACCTGCACTTATTACCACTGAATACTCATTTGTTTTTGCTTTCATTTTAATTTTCTAGATTTGTAGAGGTTGCTCATTACCATACTTCTTTGGGATTCTCATACGACAAAGAATAAATGACAACAAATAATAGATAGTTTCTTCTCTTCCACCAAGAGATCTATTTTGCATGAATTTTGACCTGTTGACATCTTCACTGTGACTTTAGTTAAAAAGAAATCACAACATAGAGGTGTTCTACCAATTAAATTAGTAGAATATCAAAAACTAGGGTGTTATGCTGGTGTGAAGGATTACAGCAACAATCTTTGTAAAGAACACAAATGTTAAATTGGAATAAAATCTAGGACAGGAAAATACTATTTTTGGTGGTTTGAATGATCCCGTGAAACCAACCTGAAATAATGAATATTCCAATCCTTTCATTTGTTTTAACTATTTGTGGTCAGTATATGAAAATAAAACCAAATAAATTAGAGGCCAATTTTCTTTTCCTATTTTTTTATTTTTCTTTTGAAGGGGTGAAAAAATACCTTGGCAATTGCAAACAAGACAAGTGAATCTTTCTTTCCTGACAGCTGTAGGTTAATCAGAGTGACAAATTTCCTCTGCCATTCACCATCACAAAGCATGAGTGGAAATAAGTGTTCCCAGAGCCAGATCTTATAGGAATGTCTTGCTCAAAATTCTATGGCCTGAGCCTTCCAGAACTGTAGTGGAAGGAGGGATCAGCAAAAACAGGAAGTTTCTTTGATAGATTTTGAGTGATTTCCCACTGCACTCATAAGATATATTTAAAGCTTTTCAACATTTAGTAGATTCTCTCCACCCTCACAATCTTCTGGAAAGACTCTTTTGAGAACTGCAGGAAAGAATGGGAAGAAGAAGATTCAGTGTGCAATTTCCCTTTCTATTTGTACTTAAAGGGTTTAGTAAATATATTCATTCCTACCAGGGGATGGGGGCAAGGGAGAGTGAAATAGAATTCTTCAGTTTTTGAGCTTTGATATCACATTATTGCATGCATCCACTTTCATTTGACAGTTGAATCATTTTGTTTCTTACAGCCACATATCTGAACGTCTAGATAGCATTTCGCCTCAAGGTGCCTGAGCAAAGTGTGACAAGCATAATTAACTTATTTATTTTAGGGCACAATTTCCTTATTTATTCTTAGGGACATTTAGCTCATCCCAAATAGTATCATGGCCTTGGTTAGTAAAGTATCAACTGATGGCAACTGGACTGCCAATAAATAATAGCTAGCTAGAAAATTCTGAACAAGCAATTACTGTCTTTCTATACACCCATCACTTAGGAATGCTTTGAAACATTAAGAGGATTGCATAGGGACAAATCAGTGCTGAGAAGTCAGTTAAGTTGTCATGCAAATTTACAGATAAACACATGTACTTGTCATATATTATTCCTGGAAGCAGTATAACAGTGTTTTGCAACTGACTTCTTCCAATATGTTTTAAAAAAAAAAAATTGCAGTCCAGCCTACAGAGATTTCCCATTTCAGTATTAACAAGATCTGATCCTGCGTATCTGTGAGCCCATACAATGTTCTCTGGCTAATTAAAAAATTAAGAAAGCTATCTGGTCAGTTAAGAAGGGTGGCCAGGCCAAGTACACAACTTTCAACTATAGGAGCAAGGCCTCCAGTGATAGCACAAGTAAAAGCAAAAACAGCATCCTTCTCATTTGGATGAGGTACAGCCCTCCCCTAGCAACAATCTGCACTCCAAGACATAATGGTAGTAAAACTAGAATAATTTAAGTGCACAATTACCATATGCTTCAATATTCTATGCACAGCAGCAAGGCAAAGTGAAATTCCCAAAGAAGATACTGTTTTATGGGAGAACCTGGTACGTCAGGGCCCTGAGGCCTGAGAACAATTTAACACCACACATGTAATTTCCACATATGTAATTTAAACCTGAGCACAGAACAAACTCATATGTGAGGCGGTTAAATCAGCATTTTTAGTTAGGGTCAGCAGGCAACTCTGACAGTCAGATACAGAGGTGCTTCATTAAATGGAACAAACATAAAATCTCAGGTAGATATTTTTAGCTCCACTAATTTCTACTGGCATCAACAGACAGAGGTTTTCCAAATCCACAGAATGCTGCACAGCTCAGAAAGACGATTCTAAAATAGTAGCTGGATAGAGATTATAGCTGCTTATCGGTAAAATAAAATCTACTTAACTAAATAGTGGTCTAATCAGAAAATACATGATGTGATAAAGATGAGTTCCTAATCACAGAGAAGCTTCTGTATGCATTTAGCTGAAATGTCTATGGTCATTTAAATCTAATCAAATAAATAAATAATTCTGAAAAATGGGGAACAGATATTTTTGTGGTAGTGGTTGTTGCTTTAAATAAAGCTCAGTATAAAAGATAGGAATATGCACACTCCCAAGATACCTCTAGCAGAGAGTATCCCCTGTGTTTATTATGACTTATTCAGATGGAACTGAACATCGTTGCCAAGTGAATGAAAGGGAGAATCATTTTGCACCATGATGGTAATAAACTGATTTGCTCTTAAGAAACAGAGAGTTGTAACAGAAGTGCATATTGACTTTCATCTTCCTTTTGGTGAGAAGAATGAAATGTCAAGAGTTACCATTTTAATATCAGCCAAGATGAGTCCATTTGTTGTAGTGTGGGTGGATCCAGGAAATTATTGTTTGAACCATGTTGCTAAAGACTGATCTACATTTTATTAAATCACTTTATCCTTTTTTTTTTCAAACATGCAGTGACTTCAGCACATCAATCAAGTAGCCATATACATCATGTCCAAAGATTTCTGAAGAATGCTTGAGTGGGGATATTTCACTAACTGGGCTGACATAATATTTGAGTGATGTTGACTCTGATATAATTCCATCTGAATCCTGAACATTTTTACAGATTTCAGATGTACCATGAAATAACTTCAAAAGTTGGCTCACTATCCCTTAGTTTCCCAGATTGTATAGGAATGATACAAATAAGGTAATGAAGAAGGAATTCCAAATCGTTCACTATTATTTGCAATCCAAATTATATGTGGACGGTTGTACTTGAGCTCTTTATATAATGCCCCATCTCTTGAACCTAATAATTTAAATGAATCAGTGATCTCTGGGTTTCATGATGTAAAAGAGCCAGACCTGTGACAAGCAACTGTGATAAAGAATGGTTGTAAGCATTTTATGGATACTGGCTAGCAATTTAAGAGACATAGGAGTCTCAAAACAGTTCTTGTCTCACTGAAGATAAGAGTGTTTATTTATTTATTTTTTAAAGATAAGGACTATCACATAAAGATATATTAAAACACACACACACACACACTGGTTCAAGTATCAGTGATACTCCAGGATTGTGGAGAATCAAAGTAAAAGGGAAAATAAACATTTGTAAAAGTATTGTGTAAATAATTAGATTGCTTAATAAGTTAATAGATTCCTTAATAAGCGCTCCTCATAAAATAATTCTATACATGCTAAAATTACCTAAACTTCAACATGCCTAACTAAATGTAAAATGTGCAGGATAAAACATCTGTTGCTTGCTACTATTTTAATCAGAGTATATGTGCTTACTGGGGTTTACTTCCTTCGGTCTAGTTAAAAACGTAAAGCAGGCAATTAATTATTATTTTTCAGAAGCATTTCATATGCACTTTGACAAAAGCGTGGTGTGCTAATTATATACATTGAATGTATAGATTGTTTTGGACTGAATTCTCAGAGATATACAGTCTACCCCCTGTGCTATATAATGAAATATATTGGAAAGTGATTAGCTAGGGAGTGACTGTGCTAATGTCTCTATCAACAACACATGCCACTGGCAGGTCTCAAGGAACTAGCTGTAAGACAACTTGTCCTGAAACCCTAAATGGACTCAACAAGGATAATGATCAGTTTCAATCAATTTTTTGGGAATAAAGCACTGGCAAGATAGTGGCTTTCTTAGATGAAACTGATTTTGTGGAATCATTTTAATTTGACTTCTAGCCTGAAATGGTCTAAGTTGTATTGATCAATTCCTATAGCCAAGAATTAAACAGGGTAAAAGATCTATTTTATCCATCAGTTTGTTTGTTTGTTTTTTAATTTCTACATGACATCACTAGAAGAGTGTTATGCACTATGCCACTGGACAAATTATGCTAATGGCACTTGAGTTTGTCTCTAAGAATCTGAAGAAACCTGTAGGTCTCCTAAACAAACTTTTCAGGTCATTAATGGGTTAGATGAATTCAACATATTTAAAATAAAACTAAGCTGGATGGAGATACTCCCAGTCAATAGGCAGGATATCCATTTGGATATTTAAACAAATATTGGAAGGGTTGCACTTCAAATTGTAACTGTTCAACTTGATCTTAAGCCTGCAAACAGACGTGGGAATAAAAGCATTCAGAAAATCCAGTTGGCTTACATGTAAGGTATAAGAATTCACAGGATTCACTTATCAAATGATTTAAAAAATCAAATCTTACTCTTCACACTGTTAAACTCATGACTAAAATAGTAATTTTATGCCTAGTAATTAACAAATAACTTCCCAAATTTGGTAAATTCAATTTTTGTTCTGAATTTTATCTTGGTAATATTTGAAAAACATGGATCTGAAAAAAAAAGAAGAAGAAGAAGAAATGGCCTGAAAACATAATTAGGAACACAAAAGATTAAACTTACCTGAATGGTAGGTGTGGAGCGATTTTTTCGTGTTGTAGTAGTGGCCATAGTAGTGGTAGTTTCCATGACAGTGGTGGACATCTCTGGTGGCATAGAGGTTGTGGGAGCTGTCCCCAGAATAGATGGCACTTCACCAACCAGCCGAACACTTCCATTGATTTTGATGTTTGGGTTGTTTTCTGCTGCCATGTTCAATACTTTCAAGCCATTGTAATAAAGACCGGAAAGCTGACCTTGGAAGAGACGCCCTCTGTCTTTTCCTCCAATGGCTATTTGAGCCTGGGTGTTGAAGATCGTTAACTGTCGTCCTAAGTGAAGGGGGGTAAACAATGTTATTGCCAGTAATATTGTTTCCCCTTTTTAAAAGCAAATTGTTTATGCTATGTCCTGGTCGAATGGGTTGAAGATCAGAGCAAGTTTTCTGACATTGGTGGTGATGGCTATTGTGATGGCTGAATGACTGGAGGACAATATTACAAACAACTGTCTCAATGTGTAATAAATTAGGATAAACCAGATCAAACAAATAACAACAATAGATCCAGATTTTCTTTGTCTTATTCCCATAAATGTGAACACATTTAGCAGAAGTCAGGATTTCAAATTTCACCCATCATGAACTCAATCCAGTTTTAAGATCAAGCACTTTACAAATCTTTTACTGAGAACCTGGGAGAGTTCAGATCACTAAAACTATTCTAGTTTTTGCATATTATGCAATTGAAGAAAACTGGATCCTTGCATGGACTGAACAGAGATTTAGTCTTGTCCTATGACTTGGAAAAAGATGAAATACATAAACATACATTAAGAGATGAATAAATATATCCTTACAACATAAAAAATATATAGTTCTGAATGAGGAGGTTATAATCTATAGTCAAATAAAATGTAACTCTAAGACAATATTGGATTATCCTTGCTGTAGAAGAAAAATGTATCTTAAAATGAAATTAATATGAACAAAGAATTCTATACTTTGGGTACCTCACTCTCACAGTAAAACTGTGAGCATAACCATCTCAAAGTGAAGTTGGGGGAATCAGACGACCCACTGTAACACTACTCAAAATAATTCTTTTATGCAAAAAACTAAATTTAAGGGAGAAGTTTGAGGTTTTCATAGCCTTCTCTTTAATATGTGAGCCCCAGCTATGGTTTAAGTATCAGTTCCTAGACACAGGTTTACTTCTAAAATGTAGCCTATGCTTTGAGTAGCAACCAATTTATTGGAGGGACACTTTGAAAAAAGAGAACAGGATGGTGAGCCTGAGCTACGCAAGTATCTCAAAGTGAACTGCCATCAAGTTCCACAGTATCTACCGACCAACTTTTTCCAAAAATCACTTTCTTCTCCAGGGCTTATGAGGTGTCAGAGACCCAAATTTGACCCAGGACTGCTGACATCTCAAATCTGGCTAGAGAGTACAGAAATCAACATGGTGAATCTGATTGAGTTCCATGAGATCTCAGAAGTGAATTTCCCAATTCCTTAAACGAACACAGGAAGAATGCAATTCTAGTCAGAATGAGTCCCACAAACAATTGCCAATTCTTTGTTATACATACAAATCAAGCACATATTCACTCCATTAATTCAAAAAGACATTTCAAAAATTGATAGACATTTTCCCTCTGTCTTGTTCTTGCCCCATCATTTCTGGAAAATTATCAGAAATTATCAAGAATTACATTCCTTGTATATAAGATTTCTGTGCATTCAGTTTTCCAAATGACAGCTATAAATTTAATATGATAAATCCAATATGTAAGCTCACCCTGAATTTAATATTTATTAGCACGTTTTAGATTTTATTAAATGTAAATGTCCATTGAATAAAGAAACATACTAACCACATTTCAGAAAATAAAGCAGAATTAGTATTATTTCATTCAATCCAGTTCTCCCAACATTTACACACACATGTCCATTCCCTCCCCTCCTCCATTGCACACTCTCCACTTTCTTTCTCTGTTCCACCCTGAAAAATGCCAAATTCCACTACGTAGTAAAGTAGAGTCTAAACCCCATTACTGATTCCCTGTGATTAAAGTAGATCAGAATAGGAGGGGGAGCTCACCAATTTTGGTCGTCGTGGCAGGTCTCGAAGTCAAGT
The DNA here is from genome assembly GCA_030867105.1 of Liasis olivaceus. NCBI lineage: Eukaryota > Metazoa > Chordata > Lepidosauria > Squamata > Pythonidae > Liasis > Liasis olivaceus. The sequence goes on from CM061349.1 coordinate 44,221,280, forward strand.
GGTGATGCGGTGTTGCATCATCTAATGGTGACAGGATGGGTCATGGGGAAGAGAATTGGGACAAGAGAAGAAATGTATCTGAAAGGAATTCCTATTCCCAAGGAGGATCCTAGCTAACCAAGCAAAGTAGATGTTTATGTGAAATGCTGAGAGTTTGAGGAAGTGGAATGCACATCTTCATGTGCTCTCCACTACCGTAACAAGAAACAGATCTTCATTAAGCAAAGATGGACTAGTGTACAAATGTAAAAACAGCAAATTAAAAGAAAAAAAGTGAAAGGATTGATATACTCTTTCCTTGGAAAGCAATTAAATCTTCATTTTTGAAATCTGTTGCAAGATCTGTTTCCTCTCATGCCCTTTTCTCTTTGTCATATAGATTTGTTACATGTATCTTCAGTAGTGGCACGTTGCATTTATCTGAGGTGTGAGAGAATAGTAAATCTGGCTAGGCTCAATTATTTTATATAAAAATAATTGCTTTAGTGATCATCTCACTTATCAGCCATTTTTAGATTATAGAGATGATTGTAATAATATGGCTATGTTCACTGCAATCTCTTTCAAGTAATGACATGATGGTATCAGCTATCACATGGAAAATTCTGATGGGCTCCCATTAAAGCTGGTCATACAGTTCTATTCACAGGACCTTTTTTCAGAGATACTATAACATTAAAAACTGCCTTTTTCTATTTATTCTCATGCAGTGTCATCAGCTGGAAAATGACACTTAAGGCAGACACTTTGTTATCAGTCTCTGACTTTTCCATAAGGAAAAGAATGTGTAGGCTATTCAAGTACCACAGAATTCCACAAAAGTTAGAACTTCTGCTCAGAAGTTACCCATGTTATTTGAAGTGATACATTTCTGAAAGGAATTAATCAATTCCCTTGAGGAGGTCAAAATATATGGCTTGGGGAAAGTTTCCTAGCCTGGAAAGCTATGATATCCCCGAAGTAATTCAGATTTGCAGTTTGAAAAGGCTCATCCAGCCTTGAAATCCTGCAAAAGCTCTTCTCTCAATTCCTTCAGATGTTGATAGCTTTCCACAATACAGAACAGTAGTTTTTCACTTGTAAGAGCCACGCTTTTACTTCTATTTTCCCTTGTGCACTTTTCTATCCCTTTCTCTGGAGTTCAGAAACAAAAGCAGCAGAGAGGTGATGAGATTTCAAAACTTATGACCAGATTCTATGACAAACAGCTAGAAAATGGCCTTTTTAAAAATAACTTCTAGAGACTGGGCAAGTGATCTATATAATTTCCTCCAGTCCTTTCCAATCTATTCTCTCTACAATAGACCAAAGGCTGCCATGAGACCCAACTGGTATTCTGATAATGGCATCCTTCAGTTCTAATAAACACCAAAGCAAAGTTAGTAGATTCCATTAAACACATACTTTTGATTTCTTTAACAGTCCAAGGAGACTGGGGGAAAGCAAAGACAAAAAACTACTATACCCATCATCTGGAGATCACCAGAGGATAGGTAGGGTATAATTGCCATATAGCACTTAGAGTAAAAACTGCACTTGTTGAATTTACTTCTAGAAGATTTGTTATTCACCAAATACATTTATAGGGCTGTGCAGTGTTTCTGAATCAAAGGGGGAGATGTGGTTTGGAAAGAACATAGGTGTGCATATAGCGCTTGTTGGAAACACCTTCAAGTAGCTGTGTCTTTTCCTGGGGTTATGCAGCTGCCCTTTGTATCTGCTACACAATCCTGGGAACAGATGTATTTGGTTTAAGGAGTTTCCAACAAATCCTACATGCAAAGCCAACATGTTCTGAGTCATGTTTCTTCCTTTGAATCCAAAATGCTGCACAGCCCTACACATTCTCTCCAGAGCGTCATAAGTGGACATCTTTCAAATGCAGGACTATGGAATGCCTTTGGAAATTGAAAGAGACTGTTAGGCCATTGACTCCAGTCCTTGTTTAATTCTGGAATCCAAATTAAAGGATCCATGACCATTATCTATTCTGACTATATCTGAACATATCCAATGAAGGGGAGCAGTGCCTTCCTAGCTAATGCTTCCACTTTCCAACAACCTTGACTAATTTGTTTTGAGATAGAGTTGAATGTGTCCAAGGTAGATCGTGCATCTTATTTTTTTTCTTAATGAATTTCTTCTATTCTTAGTTGGTAGGGACCGTTAGGGTCAGCCTATATACTCTAACAGTGCTTAGCTTATCCAAAAAACTCAGATCTAGCCCCAGATCTAGTACATTCTGCCTCACGGCAGCATCCCCCCAGAAATACATATGGCTCCCACTCTCCAAGTGTTCTGGAAGTCTCTGAAGACCTGGCTCTGTTCCCAGGCCTGCGGCTAGAGTGTTTGTGGAGCCCTCACAACTTTTGTGAAGGTTATTGATATGGCTTTGACCCAGTGGTCAAGTTTTTTAAATTATGTATTTTAAATATTGTAAGCCACCCAGAGTCTTTTTGGAGTTATGCAGCCTCAAAATCCAATAAATTAATTGCATTGACTAGCTATTGAGATGAGTGGTATTTCTGTCATGCTCTGTTCATTAAGTTGTTTCATAGATCTATTCTACATAAGCTCAAACCAAATTTGGATTTTATCTTTTTGTTGCTTGTTGTTGCTGTTGTTGCTAAACAAGCATGTAGGACCCCAATCTAGTTCAAAACCACTGTGAATGGGCAAGAGAGGTTTAAATATTTACTTGGGTGTTGCTTTCCAAAATCTGTGTCCTCCAATAGGAGTTTAAAAAGGCTGTAAAACTCCATTGGTGCTAGTGTGTGAGGGAGAGCAACTGAACATGTGTAAGCAAATGAGAAAGCTTTATTTTATTTTCTTATTCTTTTTTCTCTCTCTTAGAAGTATAACCATGCATATTGTTCCAACATCCTAGATACAATTACCTGAAAGAGACGACCTAATTTTTGAAAAAGAAAATGCATGTATTTTTTATTCTTGATGGTTTCTTCTTCTAGCGAGCTACAAAGGCATGCAACACAGAGCACAGCTACATTTTATAACAAAACACTGACATTAAAATTGTGTGTTTGCTAAAAGGACAATCACATGTCTCTAGAGGGATCTGCTTTTAACTAAAACCTCTTGTGTGAAACATTTTTACTTGATGATCAAGTGGAAAACAATGGGGAAAAAGAAAGAAAAATGTAGAGGAAACATGCATAGTTGAAATGTCACGTCAGACCTTTATCTTTCCTAATATCACAGATCTCATTCAAATAAGAAAGTTAGTAAGCAGTTTTGCAGATATTCTCTATTTCAGATGTACCACGGTAGTGACTGGGAGTTCATTGTGGCTAAGAGATTGCAAATTGTGTAGTACAGGTAGTCCTCAGTTAATGACCGAAATCAGGACTGGGAACTCCATTGCTAAGTGACATTGTCATAACACATAAAATCATATGACCACACCAACTTATGACAGCAGTTCTGGCAGTAATTCTTAAGTGCATTATGTGTGGTCGTTAAGTGTGACGTCACGTGACCACAACTTGCAACTTCCTGCCAGCTTCCCCACTGACTTTGCTTGTCAGAAGCCAGCAGTGAAGGTTGCAAATGCTGATCATGTGACTGTGGGATGCTGTGACCATCGTAATTGCACACCATTGCCAAGCGCCCGAATTGTGTTCACATGACCATGGGGACATTGCAACGGCTGCAACTTCAAGGACCAACCTTAAGTCTCCTCATTCAGTGTCGTGGTAACTTCAAACATGACTGAATGAGTGGTCACTAAGCTGTACATGAGGCTCTCCTTGTTCCATTTGTGGGGCTGATACAGTTTACAAAAAAGACAAGCATTGCTTGCAGCTATTTCACCCAGTGTAGGTATAACTGGTAATTCTTTAAATTGGTTTGGTTTTGAATTCACAAATGTCTGTATAATCTGGTTTTCCTATTAACAAAATAGTAAAGGAAATCTAAAAAATAATCATAAAAAAAGAAACCTCTGTGCCTCAGAACACCAACTGCATTACAGACTACATTGATCTGGTTTATAATGTTGAATTTGGGAGTTAAGCCTACAAATCTTTATTCTGTCTACAACTGTCTGTCAAAAATTGAATACTTGCAGTAGCAGCTGATGGATGATTTGGATTTGTGCCGTTTGCTTCCAAATCAGCTATCAACAACCAATTTATTCTAAGTTGTATGATATACTGCATCTTCCTGCACACAGCAACATATATGCTTGAATATATTTAGAATTATTTTCTCATTCACATTTTTTCAGTCTGAAAAAGAAAGACAGTATATAACCCTCTCCCACACTTGGGTGCTGCTGCCAATATAGTGAGCACTGGGCAGTATTTAGATAATCACTTTATTGCTACCCAGAGTTCATCATGATTACTTGCCCTGACTTTACTCTTAAAACAGGAATGAGTTGCAGCAGATCTCTGCATCCCTATACATTGCATTTTAATGCTTCCTATTCTACAAAGAAAAGGAAAACATGAAACAGCAAGTTATGTCTGCAATTTCTGAGTTGTTAGCCTAGCTGTATGGGAATATATGGTGCATGCAGTAGCCCCAGTCTCACTTTATAGTTCAGAAGTTGGTGCTTGTTTTCAATACATCATAAAATGGAAGCATGTGCGCTCTCTCTCTCTCTCTCTCTCTCTCTCTCACACACACACACACACACACACACGCACACACACAGTATAACACTGGGCAGAAATACTGGAATGCTATGTGAATTCGGATCAAGACCATGCCCTTGCCCCAATCTGGCACCCTCCAGATATGCTGGGCATACAATACCCAGAATTTCCAGCTAGCATTTCCAGTGGCTATGCTATTTGGGAATTCTAGAGTTATTGTCCCCAATACTCAGAAGATGGTAGAATGGAGAAGGCTGATACATAATGAAAATTTATGTATAATGGTTACGTATATTAGCATAAACACTGAATTGTTCTTAAACACTTGAAGGCCCAAATACATTTTAATTTCATTTCTGTCTACCAGCTAGAGTACAGTTATAAACAGATACTGCCAACTACAGAAGAGAATTAAACTTAATTCTAATTTTCATATTTATACAAATAAAATTTGTGAAGTTAATTGATTGATAGAGCACATCTACATGCATGTTTATTCAATGGAACATACTCCTAAGTAAATGTGCGTAAAAATATAGCATCACTCAGTTAATTGATCTTTGGATAAAAATTTACAAGAATAGTCCATTTAAATTGATTTCTTCTTAAATATCTTTTTGTTCTCTTTACTTCTTTCTTTCTTTCTTATAATGGAGAAACAGCTCTGGCATTCCTTGCAAATGTGCTTTTAATTCCACCCCCGCACTTCAGTCACTTAAAAAAAAAAACACTTAAGAGTTTCATTATATACTTAAGTGCCATTAATTTTGCTGGGACTCAAGGCCACCTAACTTTCTTGGCATGGCATCCATTGTGTTAATTGTAAATTATTCTACTATAGGTCCATTATGTCTGGCAGATAGCTACTCTCAGTGCTCTCTCTTTGACAGAGCAATCCATTCATCTTGGCAGCCATCAATCTATCATGTTCCATTTTGATAGCTATCTATCCTCTCACTCATCATTTTACGAGGTTGTCTGACATAAGACTTTCCCGATGCATTAAGAAATAAATGAATGACTGCATGGGCTGGCAAGGGTAGATGAGTGAATAAATGACAGGCTGGTACAGGTATGGTTTACCCCCACCCTACAGTTTATCACATGTCCAAATAACATGAAATCAAAATACCATGTTTTAAAAACTCTGATATTATAGAAAATGATAGTATATCCCATTCTATGATATAGCTACATAGCAGGGCTGTCGTACTGCAAAAACAATTTGGAAGGAGTATGCTTTGGACTCTGCCCAAGCATACAACCTCTCTGCTTGTTATGACCTGTATTTTTTCAGCCTTCTATGTGAACTTGAAAGAAGATGTGGAAGTTTTAATGAACAGAATTAAAGAGCCCATCCTTAATGTAATGCTTATGGAAGCCTAAAAGCAGATGTATGATTGCTTTGGTGTTGTGCTAATACTTGCATAAAGTCAAAGCAGATCTTCTGAATAATTGTTAAAGTGTGCACAGCCCTACTAAATAGTACAAAATGCTTCATGACACTCTATATCAATGCCCGCCTCCCCCCTGTGCTTCCTAAAAATATTTGAGATCTCTGTTGTTTTCTTTAGATCATGCTTCTCTTGTGTGATTGTCTTTTAACAAAGCAACATTATCAAATCTTCTTCATCATCATCATCACCATCACCACTGACAATGGCAAAAACATCAATTTGAGAACTCTTAAGACAATAGACATGTAAAAATGCTTCAGCATGCTTATCTCAGGCTTAGGAAGCAAAGAAACAGAACAACAAGCACAAAAGTGAAACTATACAGAGGGGGAAAAAACCACAAAATAACAGCAGGTTTCTCAAGCACATGAGCTTCATCACAGCATTGGGCATGCACTGGTTTTAACAAAAGCAAGGCTACTGTTGTCTTTAGTGTTAAAGGGACGTTACCTCTTTCAGATTAGCAAGAGAAAGTTATCCACTTTTTAGACTAAATGTGTTTACATTTTAAAAATCTATTCACATAAAGGCAGATCACATTAATGAGTTTCAATCATTGTTTATGATTCTGTCTCCTTAATTATAAGACATAGCACTAACAGAATGTTTTGGGTCAGGCCTTTATAGTTGATGACCCATCAAACTAAATAGAACTTAGCAGCCACATGTGACTATCTACCCTGAATGTTGTTACCTCCCTAAGTGAAATAAACCTCCCTAAGGGAAATAAACAAGGGGTATCAAATATCTGGATGGGGAAATGCATAGGCCTGGAGCTGAGTGAAGGTCTCCTTCAAAGCACTTCATGCTTTTTTGCAGCCTCTAATATAGGAGAACGTTGTTTTCACCTTAGGACTGAAAGTAGCATTTGCAATCATGCTAGAATCTAAGTTCCTCATCAGGGCCCACCATTGGTATGGTGTTGATTTTCCTATAGTCTTAACTAGCAATACTGGGAATGTCTGGGAACCTATCCACAATTTAAAATTTCCTAAATAGGTCAAATTGGGTTAGGGACAAAATCTGAACAGTTTGTATTACATTACCAATTTTTCAGTCTATTCTAGTCATATTTTCTCTTGATTTGTTTGGGTAAATTTCTTCACACCCTTTATCCTCTGCCTAGGTTCCTTTATTTCCCCTTATCTTTCTTTTATTTATGCATTTAATGGGCCACCCTTCCCTACTAAGAGCTTTCCTTAGCACATTTTATCATCTTTCTCACATTTAGAGATTAAAAACATTTTTTTTAAATATATGTATTGCTGCAATTACCAAGGTCTTGTTCAGCAATTTAAGGTCTTGACAACTGTTCGTAAGGTCACCTTAGCAGTGGGAAAATAAACAAAATGTTTACTCAATATATGCTTTTAAAATCAAAAGCAATTTTGCACTCCAATCTGGTTGTCACCCAATTCTTTTTCTAGAAGGGACACTTTAAAAAGGTAATCAAAAGTTGGTCCAGATTTTCCTAAATTAGAAAACTGGACCTGATCTGTTTTATTTTATATCATACCCAAGCTGCGGAAAAAGGGTCAACCTTCTGATACAGCGTGTACAACTTGAAACAATATCCTTAAGCAAAATAAGGATACCTTATTCAAATAAGCAAAATTCAAAAAGGCTCATGACAGAAACTGTGTGCATTATGACATTTGTGAATATTATCTTCTGATTGGTACAGCATCTGGAGGTCAGTTCTCAACACTTGGAAAAACTTCAGGAACAACTTTCAATATGCTGTAAGCAAATGTATGCAAAGGGGAAAAATAGTATGTGTACAAAAATATCTCTATATATTGATAGAGTTCAAGTTGGTTGAAATCACTGAGACTTAACTGAAATGGGATACTTGGGCTTAAAAATAGTTAACTTCCCCTAGAATACTCTCAGTGTAAACTGTGTTTATTCCATTAGGTTTGGCCTATGAACCATTAGGAACATTTCCAGTCAACTTTCACTGGAAAGCAGTTAAGCAAATGTAGAATTCTCATTAACCCATTGCAATATATTTGTGTGCTTATTCGAGTTGCTTCTGCTGGAGGGCTATGTATTACTTGGGGAAATCAATGGATTTGTGAACTGTTAAACAGAAAAGAAGCATGACTTGTCCTACATTTTTAACATACAATAGTTTCAATCTAGAATGCCCATGTAGAAAATGGTGCTGTGTAAATATACATACAGATGTATATTTTTTGAAGATGGGTTCACCTTTTTGTTTAGATTAGGATATGCATCAAATGCTCGAGCCCATACAACTTTATTCAGAAGAAAAATCAGTTGAGTTCAATAAGATTTACCCTTAGGGTAAGTATAGGATATATGTAGGGTACAATCAAGGATGGGAATAGCTAGTCTTAAACTATGAATCAATTACCTGTGGCTGCATCACTAGCATTCTCATTTATGCATCAATAAATAGTACTGCAGAAATGTATCTGCAGGTTCATTCTGTTAATCCATATAGGATTCGGTCATTGCCACACACAGCAAAATTCAATAGCATGATTTGCTGTAGTGTGTAGACAATGCTGGAACAGGATATATTCTGAAAAATACCCATTTTCTCACTTTTACTTATGTGGCTTATATAAACATTTAAATGCTATCTCCTAGGATTCAGGGGTTGGAGAAATAAATACCCAGAGCAGATTAGCTTCATTAAAATGATGAGGACAGTCACAGCCATAACATTATTTGAAAAGGAATGGGGAATCTGAAAATAACGTTTGAACAATTAGGTTTCTAAACAATTTTAAGACAACTTTGATGATAAATATATAGATGTAGATTATATATATTATTTAAAAATAGTTCATGCAGTGGTTATATTGCCATAATACATATTCCATTTTGCTTTTTGGTTTTTTAAGTGGCATCTTAGCTTTTGCTTCTTTCTTTGATTTTTTTATAGTAAACTTTGAATTTTGTCCCTTTAACTTTGTTTTAATAGCAATGTATTATAGCATGATTTATCAACATATGGCAGGTGGAGGTTGACACAAATTATAATGAAAATTAAAAGTCATTTATGCAGCAGGCGATTCCAGTTTAAGAAACATTTATTTGCAGGCTTTAAAAATGAGGGTTTAGAATCAAATGGATTTAAAATGAAAGTTTAACAACGGTTACCTTTTTCCTGCAGCCATTCCTCTACAGGTCGGTTATATTTGAAGGGGATTTTCTGTTTTACCAATTGGAACGCAGTATCAGTGTTTCCTTTAAAGTTTAAAAAACAGCTTAAAAACAATCTGAAAAGTCAATGAAATTGTTAAAAAAATAAAACATCCTAAGCTGCTTTGATTTATTCATTTATTTATGAAGGAATTTAAAAAGACAAACATGAAGATATATAGTTAGTCTTCTTTTAACATGGTAGAGAATAGCATACTCTCATTTCCTGGAATTCTAGAAGATCCAGAACATCCCTTCCGTATTTCAAGCATGTTTGTTATTGAAGAGTTACCTATAACACAGAAACCCTTTCAATCATATTAATTTTAGGAATCATGCTGGCTTGCTTCTCCTCACCTCCTCATGCTTTTACATGCTGTAAATAGGAACCTGGAATAATAAGATTGTCTGATCATGGGGAATCCTGAACATGGAACTCCACTGCCCTCTTCAAGCATTCATAGAAAGTGCCTCACATAATCTAGGGCTAACTTAAGATACAGCATCATAGAATCATAAGGTTGGAAGGACCTCAAGATCTTCTAGTCCAGCTTCCTGCCAAGGGCAGAAATCTTAGTATTACTCCAGCCAAATGGCTGACCACACATTGTACCCACAACCCCATAAGGCAGGCTGTTCCATTGCTTAAATGAATTCAGGAAATTCTTCCTTATTTTGAGCTTGGATCTCCTTCTGTAAAGTCTCAATCAGTGATTCTTGTTCTACACTCAGGCACCATGGATAATAAATTCATAGTCTCTTCCTTTTGACAGCCCTTCAAGTATTGGAAGACAGTTATCCTGCCTCCCTTTAGCCTTGTCGTCAATAGGCTAAACATTCTCCACTCCTTTAACTGTTTTTCATAGGATTTAGCCTGCAATACCCTCACCATCTTTGTTACTTTTTTCTGCACTCTTTCCAGTTCCTCAACCTCCTTCTCCTATTGAAGTGACTAGAATTAAACAGTATTCCAGATGCAGTCTGACCAGTGCAACACAGAGCAGAACTATCACTTTGCATGATCTTGACACTGTGCCTCTGTTGATGCAGTCCAGGACTGCATTGATTCTTTTGGCAACTGAAGAACACAGCTGGCTTATGCTTAAGCTGTGGTCTGTCAGCATGCCCAGTTCCTTCTCACAACTACTACTGCGGAGCCAGGTGCTGCCTATCTTGACCTGTACATCTGTTTTTTTCCAGATACATGTAGAACCCTACATTTATCACCATTAAAATGCATATTTTTGGATGAGGTCCAATATTCACATCTACCAAGATCCTTCTGAACTTTGAACCTGTTTCCTGTGGTGTTAGCAATCTCACTCTACCCCTAAGTTTTATGTTTACCTGCAAATCAGAAAAACATCCTCTCATCTAAGCCAGACCATTCCCTCAGTCTACTAATCTAGTCACTTTGTAAAATCATCATCATCATCATCATCATCATCATCATCATCATCTAGCACAATCTATTTTAACAGCTCCATGCTGGGTTCTACTTTGTTCCTTTCTAAGTGTTTGCAAGCCACTGCTTTATTATCTTTCTAGGATTTTCCCAGGTACTAATGTCAAGGTGATTGGTCTGCAGCATTCTGTTTCTTTTTACTGTTTTCTCTTTTTTAAAGACTGAAACAGACAGACAGACAGACAGAAACTTTATTTTGGTCATTGACCAATAAAAGTACATTCTATAAAACAAACAAAGCAAAATTATCCCTTAACATCAATGACTGTTAGCAACCATTGGTAGGCAAATCTTACACATAATGTAGCAGAATGTTGCTACTTTTAGGGAAATACATTTATCTTGGTTGCTTAACAGGTAATGCAAATAAAAGTTTAATGTTTTCTTTTCACCTAATCTACCTTGCTTTCTTAATTCTAAGATTAAAGACAGAGTTATCTTTTCCACTTCAGCGTTTCTCCTGTGTAAAGCAAGCAAAAACAAAACAAAGGCACCTCCTCCTCCAAAAAGAAAACTCAGAAACCTAGAATTCCAAAGGGAAATGTTCAAATCCAACCCACTCAGGGTCATGAAAATATTTTTCATATGGAATTTTACATATAGAAGGAGTTTTACATTCCCTAGAGTGATTCTTCCTTGCCCTATGAATTGCCACCATCTCAGAATTCTGCTGCCTCTCATTTTTTTTCTCTTTTCTTCAAATGAGTCAGGTCTCCTTTGGTGTGAATGCTCTTGATAAAGTATCTGTGGTGAGTGTACAACAACAGTAAAGCAAACTCCATGTTTCCCTTCAGTTTCCTGTGGTACTACTCAGCATACTCAGGGAGAACACCAATGCTTGTCAGGGGGAAGTGAAGCTGTGTACTGATGGGAAGAAGAGGGGGTTGGAAAGTTAGCTTCCTTCTACCTCCTTCCACCTCCTTCTACTGGGGCATATCTGGATCCAAGAGAGATGTTCTAGGAGAAAGAACACTAAAGTTTTCTTCCATAAAGGGTTGTAAGGAAATTTCTCTGCCAAAATAAGTACTGAATATGGTTTTATGCTCTTTTTTATTATCCTGGTATTCTGTATGTCAACCCCACTAGGTAGACCAGACCAGGAAATCAACTCCACAGGAAAGCTAAAACTACTTTTATTGAGATTGGCAATAATAACAGAAACCTGCAAGTCTGATTGCACTGTACCTCTTCCTCCTTCGTATAGTTCAGTAAATTAGGGAGGCATCTGTCTGAGTCACTTCCAAATATTAGCACATTCTGAACTTTTAAAAATTCTTCAGCCCCTTTTGCCCAGGCAACATATCCTATATGTCTATGTCAAGGTCATCTTCCTTACTCTCTATAACATATTATGTTTTGACTGTATATACTGCCTTAAAGTCTCAGGAGTGAGGTGGCTTATAAAACTTATAAATAAATAAACAATAAGCAGAATTTAAAATAGTTTAGCCCGAAGTTATGTTGAGCCACTTCTTTCAACTCTTTCAAATTTTACAGTCCTTTTCTCTTCTGGGAAAAAAAAAAAAGTCATTCACATCAAAGCCAAAAGGGGCATAGCATTTTGGAATGTAAGAGATAGGATCTTCCTTTAAGCTGAAAAGAAAGCACAGCTTACAATTGAGTCTACCATTTTAGACTTTGAGCCAGGCCTTCAAGCTCATTTAAGTTCTCCATAGAGAATGGCAAGACAAATCTGATAGTCTGACTAATAATCAGGCAGTAATTCACACTTAATTTTAAACTTTAGCAGTAATATCAGTCACTTTCATTCAAATGTCCATCCAGTTGCTTGAAATTCAGACATAAAGTAGGACTATATCATGGAAGATCCACATTAAAATCATCTGAGACATTTACAAAGCAAAAACTGTTCAGTAGGTTTAGAAAAAAGGACAGAGATTATAGTAAGTGGTAAAAAGACCAGCTGGCTATAGCAGAATGACAAAACAACTTCAGTAGAAGATTGTCTTCATCAGTTCCCACTGTATCTGAAAGAAGGCTTTCCACAGATATATGTATAACTCTTACAAATATTGTCATATTTGCAAAAAAAAAAAAAAAAAAAAGTTAATTAAGAATTGCAAGTACAGGAATAACATATATCTCTTGTACTTGTGCCTCATACCCTATGTCAGCCTGGCACTGCCCTTGGTTTCTGCTATTAAGACTAAATAAAATAAAGGAGATATTCTCTGTCAATCACTGTATTGTACAGATATTCTCTGTGCAATCACAAGTGATACAAAGGATTGTTTTTGGTTTGCAAATGCCTGGAATAGTGTCCCCAATTATTCAGGAAAGGAAATTCTCATGGTAAGACAGTCCCTGTATAAGTATCTAGAGGACAGAGATCCCAAAGTCCTTTTTAAAAAATCCTATATTCATATAACAATTTACCTGAGTACTATTTAGCATAGAGACCAACTTCCAAACAAACAAAACACAAAACAGGAACAGAATGAGAGAATTGCTGAGCCTCACCATACATAAATCAGATTAGACAGGCAGAAATGTATTACATAGTAAAAAAAAAAAAAGCATGTTCAGAAAACATAAATGCCTATAAAGGAATTGTGGAAATTAGAGTGCCAAAGAGAATAAGTTATTCTAGACCAGGGGTCTGAAACTCAAATTGTCACAGAGTTCCTTAGCCTGAGGGCCAGAACACTGGAGCCTTTTTGTACACTGATAGAAAATCTCAGTGAGTCAGAAATGAAGAAAATTAATCCACTGCCACACTTCTTACTACCAGAAGCAAGCTGTCAGGGCCCAGTCCTGAGACTGAGAGTGCCTTGTTGTAGGGCTAAGGGTGCAGCTGGCCCTTGGATGGCCCACCCCGAGGTGCAACTGTACTTTCTTTTCAGTTTAAAGGAAGATTGGCAGAGATCAACCAGCTACTGCCCAATGTCCAGCAATCATTGCCCTGCTGTGTGCTTTCTACTTTTCTGGCTTATTCTTTCCTAAGCATGAGGATGGGCCCCACAAAGCAACCTGGAGGACTGTATGCAGCCTGAAAGCTGCAAGTCTTAGAACTGTTTTATACTCTTTATAGATTAGGTCATTGGTAGTATTTATGACATGATCAGTAAAAGCGTAACTTAAAGGAAACCAAATATAAAGGAAATGCAACTCCCTCTGGATCTAATGAAAGTGGTTATCTGTTCTTTATTCAATCTGATTCTCAGCTAACCTTAATAAGAATTCTGTTGCAGAATATAGTCACAGCTCCGAGACAGTGATACAGATCAGAAACAGTGGGCAAATGCATGGTTTAAATGCAGAACTCCCTAACATTGTAACTTAAGTTTTTAAGGTCCTGTGATCCTGAGAGACTGCTATCAGTATGATTCGATAATATGAGCTAGATGGATCAACTCTTCATGTCTGAGTTTTCCTAATTTTTTTTAAAGAAAAGGAGAGAGAGAAGAAATAAGAAGGAGAAGGAGAAAAAATATAGAAAGAAGTCTATATTTTAGAGTCAATAAGGTCAATAAGGAGATCAAAAATACCATTCTCAAATGATTGCTACATTATTACTCCTCTCTGGATAGTTCCTTCCAGCAACAAAATATGAGCTACAGCAAATGGATCAAGAGAGAGGAATGAGAATTGAAGGTGGAAACCAAACTGTGTAAAGACAGCAGGTCAGTAGATTGGGATGTAAGCATGGGTGATAAAGGAGACTTGATTAGGACAGAAGAACAGGCAACCAAAGAAGTAGAAGAATGATCACCACTCCATAGCTGCACAGTTTTCAGTGGACTCTGGGATCTAAATGTTGTCATCAATTTTTATTTAAACATGTATTTAAGACTCTTCTTCAAGCAAAACATTAAGAATTCATATGCAGAATTAATATAAGATCCACAAAATTCCTCAGAACAGTTTCATGCATCCCTTCCAATCACTGAATAAAAATTATCCATATACAGAATGTGAAATGAGCAGGAAAAGGAAAATAAACCAATATGCATTTCTTTACAACAATATCTAGTAGAGTGGGCCGGCTGGCCTGCCTGCCTGCCTGCCTGCCTGCCTGCCTGCCTGCCTGCCTGCCTGCCTGCCTTCCCGAAGAATCAAGACATAAAATAGTGAAATGGAAAAATATTAACCTACTTAAAAATTGTGGAATTTAATTACCAGCATTACAGCAATGGCATCAGGACTGGATTCTAGCTAAATTCACACAAGAGTTTGTAGAATTCTTTATGATTGGATCAGAGAAAATATACATAGTTCAAAACTGAAAATAACAGGGACATTTTATTTACTGAAGCTGATGCCCAATTTCTTGAAAGCTACCTCAATAATTAGCATGTTGGTTTACAAGCAGGGAACCTAAGCTGAACATACTCTCACACTAGATACTCCAGTCTGGCTCACTGCTTATGTAGTGAAAACAACATGATATCTGTTGACTTTATGACTTTATAGTAGGGTGTATGAGAAGGTGTAGTGGTATTGCAGATTATTGTAACAGCAGCGAGGTTTAAGCGAACTGACTCATTTCTCCCTATGCTTTCCTGTATAAAATAGCTTCTCTCCTGATGCTCGTGCATAGTATGGCTAGTTAAAGCTGTACCTTTCCCAAAAGTACAAAGGCCTCTATAACCCTCCCCCACCCCACCCCCTTCCTTCATTAGTCATGTTCTCTACAGTTTAGCTTAAGAATGCTCTCTCTTTCCTTTACGGTTGTTTTGCCAAGACCAGGCACATGGTAGGCCAGGTAGGATGGACGGGATGATTCATAAACTTTTGGTAGCTATTAGGGAAGAAGTGTAAACGACACATACAACGTAGTCCAACACCTTGAGAAAAGAGGATAGATAGACATTAGCCAAGGACAAAATCTTAGATGAAATGTCCTTGGCAATTATTCAAATGTTTGGGTTTCATTCAAACTGTTGACAAATTGTATCACACTGAACCATCTCCAGGTGCTGTGTTATTTACACCCCCCATATTTTGTAAAAGTATAAAAGATGACAAATGCTCTAGGTATTTTGAGCCTCAGTATAGACCTATCCAGGAAAAGTGTTATACACTAGCTGGAACAATCTGTAGAATTATCTATAGCTGTTTTTCATGAGGGTGAAGGCCTCCCAGCTACTGAAGGGATATGAAATTCAATCCTTTATTTACAGTCCTCTATTGAATATTGCCATGTCTTATGTTATTGACTTGTATGTAGATATTTTCTATTTATTTTATGCTTTGCTGTCAAAGTTTTATGCTGTGCTTAATAAACTCTTTTAGCCTTTTCTCTTATTTTTATGTTTATCACTTCCGAATCCATATTTGTCAAAACTGAAAGGTCTAGGAGTGCCAGTGGACCACTGGCTGAACATGAGCAAGCAGTGTGATGCAGCAGCTAAAAAGGCCAATGAGAACATGGGCTACATTAATAGAAGTATTGTGTCCACTCATAGGAGGTAGCAGTTCCAATTATAACTCTGGCTGGTTAGACTGCACTTGAAATACCACATCCAGTTCTGAACACTGAACTTTAAAAGGGACCCAGAGAAGTTCAAGCAGGTTCAAAGGAGTACTATTCAGATAATGAGGAGTTTGGAAACTACACCCAATGATGAATGGTTAAAGAAGTTGGACATATTTAATGTGCAAAGGAGGAGGCTATGGGGAGATAGAATAGCTATTTACAGACGTCTAAAAGAATATCACGTGCATGACAGAGTGCTACTGTTCTTTGTTGGATCCAAGGGCAGGACAAGAGTGGAATAGTTAAAATTAAAAGGAAGGGGGTTGGGGCTGAATATTAGGAACGATTTCTAATAATAAGAGCTGTCAAGCAAAAGAACAGTGATTAGAAAAGAGGTGAATTGCCTCTTCTTGGAGGCTTTCATACTGATGCTGAAAGGTCACCTGACAAGGATGGTTTAGTACAAACAAGAGGTTTGAGAACATGACCAATAAGATCTTTTCCAGCTCATACATTCTATTATTCTATAAAGCAAAGAAGAAATGGTATCCCTCCCCGTTATATGTACAGAAGCCAATTACTGCAACTGAACTTTTTAATCAGCACTTGAAATAGGACAATAGTCTCTATCACACTAAGGGCAGCATACTAATTTAGGATTTACAAGGCAGACTGTATGAGATAACAGCTCTTTATCTTCTACCACCTTGTCACTGTGCTATGTTCCTTAACGTCCACTACTTTGGATGGCTGTCTCATTCTAGCTAATGGTAGGGTTGGCCCTGCAAATCCTAAGGGACATAGTTGCTCTTAACTATAACTTAGAAATTAATGATAAAAAACAAGCTACTGGATGATGAAGAAAGAAAGTCCCGAATGGAAAGAAATATAGCAGATCAGTGAACAAGTATATGTACAATCTTATTAACAGTACTTAGATTTAATTAAATTAAATTCTGTACAGCAAGCTGTATATCTTCTTCAAATCCAGGAAATGAATTACTAATCTCTACCATCTCTTTCAAAATTTTGATTTTAAATTTAAGTTTATATTTTTATTATGAAAGTTATTTCTATAGAAAGCATCTTTCAGTGTTAAAATACACAGCAAGATACCTTTAAAATTAGGGGAAAAACAGAAGGACTTTAGGAAATTCAACCAAGTTTAAACTGTAGCATTAGAATCTTTTCATATTCCTTTTTATTTTTTATTTTATTTATGTCAACCGTTCAGAAGACTATAAAAACACATGTATGAGAATGTATTCATCCTCATACTTCATGGATAAGAGTGAGTTAAAGGACACGTTTCTTATAATTATACACATGCAATATTAAGTGAAGAAAGTAATGGTACCAACTGCAAAAATGTAATCCATTAAACAATGCTGTTTTTAGGAGGCAGTTTTGATTAAAACAACATAAAACTCATCAGGAATCAGTAGTGTTTTTAGTATACAAAAAAAAAAATTAATCATAATTTACAAATTCATTGGACAGTTAACCTGGAGTTCCTAAGAGAAAGCAATGCATAGTAGTGGCACCAAAACTCCATAAAGCCCTAAAAAACCCTCTTTAATAAGCATTCAGTCATTTATATTTTGTATGTCATAATCTGATTCTTAGCAGAGAGAAGAGATAAAGTTTTTAAACACCACACTTTTCATGATTTACTTTGCTACTTGTGGCCAAAAGTATATCAATGCCATTTTCCATTTGTAAATGCAAGCTTGACCATTATAATTATTTATTTCCAAAACCTCATTGTATCTGCTTGTATTATCAGTGCAAATTAAGGAAAACAGAGAGAGAGAGACAGAACCACTAAGTTTTTTGGAAGTCACTTTGGCAACTTTTCATGCTTCTAAAAGACAAAGTTACACAAATATAAATATGCATTGTGTGTGAGAGAAAATAATCCTAACTAAATGGCATATTGTAAGCATAAACAATAAGTGTTACTTCCTTTCTTCCACTCTCCAAAACCATCTAAATGAAACAGAATTCACACACACACACACACACACACACACACACAATGACAATTACTTCATTCGTAAATGTTCTTTCCTGGCTAATTTAAACATGCAACTGTACCTTGTACAATGGGTTTTATGGTTTTTACTGGTGTGTTGCTCTATTTATCTCATTAAGCATTCCACAAACAATCTAGAATTCACCTACACAGCCAATGATTTGCTTGATTTCCCATTTTTCCCTTAAAATTCAGACAAATTTCCATCTAAATAAAACTTATTCCATGAAGCCCATTCCTAAACCAAAGTGAGTTTCTAAACCACAAAAATATAACAGCAGTTTGGACAATGTCAAGCGTTGCCCCTTGATCTGGACGCATGTAATAATGATGTAGTATTATTAAAGCAAAGCAAAGTAGCTCAAAGCTCCCAACAATTTGCAGAAAGCTGAATGAACATATTTGCTTCCAGATAGAATATTAATACAATTGGATGAGTGGTGAAATCCTTGAAAATACTAATAAGAAAACTGGAAGAAAAAATAATCTGTCCTAAATTAACAAGGAAGGTAGTACGACATGTTTTTTTTAAAAAGACACTCTGTATCTCAGCTGTGTAGAAGAGAATATTATACATAAGTGGTGATGTCATTACTTTACAAAGGGATTAAATCAATTAAAGAATGACAAAGTTTATCAATGACTAATTGTCTTAAAGAATAAATTAATTAATTACTAAAACCACGTTTACTAACAGTTAATCACTATGTTACCTTGGCAGGAACTAAAATTTGCTCTCTGTTAATGGCAGGGCTCCTCATATAGACCAAAGAGTTTGAAACCAGCACTTTCCCATGGAAAAATTATCTTGAGAGATATAGGGCCCTCCAGAATAGCATGCTGCCAAGAACAAAGTCAACTTATTGTCATCATGTCCTGGGTTCTAGAATAGGTGAAACTTTGCTGTAGTCTTATGTCCTAACTCTATGGGATGGACTGGAACCACTGATAGTGATATTCCATGTTATTCTTTTGTTGTCGGCTTTACGATCTTTCTTATCCTTATCTTCACACAGATTCAGTAAAAAACAGAACTACTATTCTCAATTTACATTTGAAGTACTGCATAGCCAAATAATACAAAGTGAATGAATGGCAAAGCTGGCACATGAACCAGTCTTTGTAATTCAGATCTATTCTTTGTATGACTGCAGTGTAAATACAAACACATACTTTGTGCTCCAAACACTGCAGTATTAAAGAAGCTGTAGGAAACACTTCTTTTGGAGAAAGAAAGGAGTGAAACTTATAATGTCTAAGAGATCATTCATTTACAACTGTTTACAAGCATCACAAGGGTAGACATTGCAAGACCACACAGGCAGTGACAAAAAACAGTGTCAGCTGCTCTATTGCTGAGTGGCATCAGTTAATCTTTAGGAGCTCCACTGGCTGTGGTTAGGCTTCCAGACCTAATTCAAGGTGCTGATCACTATCTATAAAATCCTAAATAGCTTGGGTCCTAGGTAGAATGAACCCACCTTACATGATCTTACTGTGAGGAGAGGCTCCAGGTGCCTAAGTCCTGCGAAATCAGAATAGGGGCTTGGATGATTAGCTTTGCTGTGGCAGTCCTTTCACTATGGAACAGCTGGGCCCCTGAACTCAGACTGGTTCTCACCCTGTCATCCTTTAAAGGAGTGGTGAAAACAGTCCTCTTCTGTAAAGCATTTAGTGACAAGTTCTTTAATTGCAGATAAGCAGCATTTGGGGCAGAATGTTAGGAATTCCATTTTATTTTTACCTGCTTCTGTGACTGTATTGGTTTTCTGTATTGGTTTACATAAAGAAAGAATCTGATGAATTACATAGGACATACATTTTTGAAATAAAATAACAAATCTGAAAAGGGCTCTTGAATGCTTCTGACCACAGTCTTTTTAATGACTTATTAACAGAAGTGGATTCCTGAATAGTGTTGCTTCTTATTCATTCATTGTACATTATGATGAATTGACCCACACTTACCAGTTGGTCTTGGAACATTGTTTGCAAGTTTACTGTGATAATACTGTTAACTTAATTTGCTTCATAAAGGAAAATTGAAGGACCAAATTACAAGTCTGCAAAAATTTAGGTTCCAACTTTTTCACAACCAATTAGGATAACCTATTTGTACTTCAGTTGTACCGCTCGGAAAAAAATATTAAGGCATTTGAACAGGAAACTATTTTCAAATTTGCTTCAGCACCCAACTATTTGTCCTTTTTCTCAATGTATTCCTTACTTGAAAAAAGTTATAGAACTATTCTGGCTCTGCTTTTCTTTTCTGTACTTTCATTTCCTCTAGTCTATGATGACCTTGACCTCCTTTTCCCTTCCCTTCCGATCCTGCTATTTCCTTTAATCTTTTCTTTGTTTTTCATTCTTCTCAACGTGATGCTAAAGTTCACATTAAAGGTAGCCCAATACACAGGCTTTGGGACAAAAGATAACATGATCACAAAAGATATGATGAATAGGAGACAGAGTTAGCAAACAAGATACCGCAGTGGAATGAGAAAAAGTCAACTAAAATTAGTCCTGTGCTCACCAAGGGAACTTATCCGTAAATTTTTACTTGGACTGAAGATCAGTACATATCCTCTTTGTAACTTCCTTTTCTTTTTTAAGTCTTTTCCCCTCCAGTTCTTTGCCACAAAATGTACACCAGCTTCTGTTGTTAGCCATTTTGACAGTTGATCTTATCAGAATGCTTAAAGATAATTAGCAGCTTTGAATAATGACTGTTCTTTATCTCAACCTATAGGACTTGCAAAACTGTGTATTTGGATTAGAATACTGTTTTCAAAGAGCTGAAGGGCATAAAAGCCCCTTTTTTGGTTTGACCTCACCATCAGCTTGTGAGTTAGATGACTGATAGATTTAATACTTGAACAAATGCTTGGGGGAAAAAAAAGACATCCTGTCTGGGATGGTGCTGTGAGTGCATGTCTCTTGCCTCTCTCCTGATTAAAGTGTTTTCAAACTTCTGAATTATCAGACTGCGTGGATAAAGACTTCTGTTATTGGGTACATAAAAGTTTCCATTACATATTATTTTGTTCTTAATGAGCTCTTGGGATGGCAACTAAACCAAAATGTTCAACAGCTGGCTTAATTCCAACTGCGCCATTATCTGCCAAGCCACGAAAGATGGTGGAGGAAGATTCTTCTACTAATTTGTTAAAAGAGATCCTGGCTCAGGTACAAGCCTTGAAGCTGATCCAACAAAATCTGGCAGAGCTTAAATGTGATTTAAAATAGATGCAAGAAAAATGGCTTGCTCTGATGATCGATTGGCTGCCCATGAGACAATTACAAAAGTCAGTCATAATATTTTGGATAAATGAATTACTTACTTAAGAGTCACAATTGTGCAGGAAAAATCTACATGTGACTGGCATGGAAAGCCCTCCAAGTCAATCAAACCTGGATGAATTTATGGAGGATTTTTTTCACAAAGCTCCTTCCTTTGGGAACAAATTTTCCAATTGAGATTGATCATGTGATTAAAATTCCTTTGACAAGAAGGAAGACTGGAACTAGTTCCAATATCATTATTGTGCAATTCCTTCATGTTACTATAAGAAGTTTTACATATATTTTGCCAGGAATCAGTAAAGCCTCCATCGAAGTGGGGTTCTAGCCAAAGTAAGATATCAGTTTATCCTGATTTTACTAAAGAAGTATCGAAAAAGAGAAGGCTGTTCACAAAAGCACAAAGTCTTGCCAGATCAATACAACTTCAGTGTTACACTTCATGTAACTTTTCCAGCTACATTCTATATTTATCATCAAGATGAGATTCATAGTTCTGATAATCCTTTGAATGCAGAGACCTTTATCTTATCTTTGAAATCTGCTGATGGATAAGCCTGACTGGGTTTCATTCCATGGAATCTGTTGAGGGAGAAGTTGAGTTTGCCTAGAGACATGCAGCAAAAGCCTTATTTTAAAACGCCCTGTACTTTCTTTTTTTTTTCCCCCTGCACTTCTCTCCTCGTTTTTATTATGGTTAATTTCAAGATAAAAAGTCTGGGCATATTGCCAATTCTATTGTTTATCAGCCTGATTGTGTCTCATTCCATAGAAATTGTTGAGGAAGAAGTTTGAATCCGCCCAAGGGTGTGCTAGAAAAAAGCTTTATTTTAAAATATTCTACACTTTTTTCTCTCTCTCTTTTTTCATCATCATCTTCTTCTTTTTCGCTACTCCTGCTAACTTCATGATAATAAGTCTTGGTGTATTGCCAATTTTAGTCTTTATTTCTACACATAATATATTAGCTTGAATGAGTAGTTTGAAACTGTTCTGTATATTTATTTATAGTAAGAGATTCAAAACTATAGTGCTATCTCACTGGGAAGTTGTGTATTTCTTTGTTCTGCTTTTTATTTTAGGGTTCTTTTTAGTTTTTTTTTTAGATAATGTTACTTGTTTTCTGTTTTATTGCCCATAATCACTTTTTTCTTTTAAGTTTAGAATATATATAATACAATGCTATTTGAATATTAATTTGAGTTAATACAGGTTCTATATCTGTGAGAAATATTAGAAAACATGATAAATATTCAAACATAGAAAAGTTCATTACCAGATATTTGTTAAATGGTACAGGTTATAAAATGAATTGGTATTGGAAGAATATTGATAAGAGGGCTAAAATAAAATTAATAGATGAAGCTAGTTAGTCTTAATGTAAAAGGGTTGCAAGAATCTAAGAAACAAAATGTAATCTTAGCATATTTAAAATAGTAAAGGGCAGGTTATCTATGAGAGACTCATCTAATGGAACAGGATAAATCTATATTAATGAAGGATTGGGTGGGATTGTGTTGTTAGCCATTTTGACAGTTGATCTTATCAGAATGCTTAAAGATAATTAGCAGCTTTGAATAATGACTGTTCTTTATCTGAACCTTAAGAACTTGCAAAACTTTATATTTAGATTAGAATACTGTTTTCAAAGAGCTGAAGAGTATAAAAGCCCCTTTTTTGGTTTTGATCTCACAATCAGCTTGTGAATTAGGTGATGACATAGCACTAATAGACTTAATATCTGAACCAATATTTGAAGTCTCATCCCTCTGGACTAAGTTCAAACTATCCACCATATTACACTAATTCAAATTTATTTACCACTTTCACTGTCCAGAGTCTTTAGACATCTGAGCTTGTTCTCCTGTCTTAGAGGGAGCTCAAAGGACAAGGGGTAATTCTCAGACATAATTGTAGAGACCCTCCATGAATGGTATCCAGACAAGAAAACAGGTATTACTGCCACAGCAGGACCAGGCATAGCTTTAACCACTTACTTTGCTCCAAGTAAAGTGGAACTTCTACTGTCTTGATGCTATGTTCTAGGATTCTCCTCCTTCTGGGTAGTTATAGTTTAAAGAAAGTCTTTTGTCATGGATCATACTGCTCTACCATCCCTTTGCAAAAGCTTGCTGGGTACATTGTGCTGACAAATGAACACATTGGAACTCAAGAGCTATTAATAAGGAGATACGATTCTGTAGGGATTAGGGATGAATAAAAAATTTGGTCCATTGGAAAATTTGTAAAAATATGTTAGTTATGGATCTATTGATTATATAGGAAAACTCAGATTACACATTCACACCAAAATCTGCATTTTTTTGAAATTTTGTGATCTGCGGATGTTCAGGAGAAGTACCGGAAAATGCAATTTCCTATAGAAAAATGGCTAGAAAAATCTGTACAAAATTAAATACATTTGAAGTCTACAGGAAAATGAGTATTTAGATGAACTTTTTCTACCAGATTCATAAACATTAGAACCAAACAGAACTTCAAAGCAGTGAGATAAGAAACTTGGCAAAAAAGAATTTGGATGAATTATCTAACTCTACTCTAGAATCTAGATCAAGGTCCTTAGCTAGAAATTGTGCCCAGACCACAGACCTTCCCAATCTGTCTGACTCCAAGTTGCTGCTGCTAGGTGGGATCATAACTTCTGCACATGATGATGATTAATTAATTAATTAATTAATTACTAATCAACCATTTGATTTATGGTAAAAAACAGAAGAATAAAGTAGAAGTATGAGGAAAACAAACCAAGAACAGAGGCAAAATTAAATGACATCTCATTTCAAGAAGCCATTAGAATGCTTCAGGATAAGAAAAATGTATATAATCAAGCTTATACCATAATATTTTTTCTAAGCAACTGAACTTGAATCATATAATTAACACTTACAAATACATCCATAAAGCTGGAGCTACAAGCATCTTGGAAAGGAGGAGGAATTGTTCATGAAAAAAGGAGAGGTGGGTGGGGAGGCAAGGCAAGGCAAGGCAAGGCAAGGCAAGGCAAGGCAAGAACTGGGTCCCCTACCAGAGGCCTGGGAGTTTGAGGGTTCTGTGCAGTATCTTAGCTGTTCCTAGCACTGCACTCTTCTGCACAGAGAGCTCAGATGGTGTTCCTGGGATCTGTTGGAGCCACTCTCCCAGCTTAGGAGTCATGGCCCCGAGTGCTCCTACCACCACTGGGACCACTTTGGCCTTGACTTTCCACATCCTCTCTATTTCCTCCTTCAGGCCCTGGTACTTCTCCAGCTTCTCATGCTCCTTCTTCCTGATGTTGCTGTCACTTGGCCCTGCTACATCTATCACTACTGCTGTCTTCTGGTCTTTGTCTACTACCACAATATCTGGTTGACTGGCCAGTACCTGCCTGTCCATCTGGATCTGGAAGTCCCACAGGATCTTAGCCCTGTTATTCTCCATGACCTTCTGTGGAATCTCCCATCTGGACTTGAGGGGGTCTAGCTCATTCGCTGTGCAGATGTTCCTGTACACAATGCCAGCTACTTGGTTGTGCCGTTCAGTGTATGCTGTTCCTGCCTGCATCTTACACCCTGCCACTATGTGTTGGACTGTCTCTGAGGCCTCTTTGCACAACCTGCACCTTGGGTCCTGTCTAGTGTGGTAGACCCCTGCTTCTATGGATCTGGTGCTTAGTGCCTGTTCTTGTGCTGTTATGATCAGTGCCTCAGTGCTACAAAGGAAGCCTACCTTTGTAAAAATGCCCAGACATTTGCTAAGCAAATTATCATCTATATTTTTATTTTGTCACTGTTGCTGGTAATTTCATTGGCAAGTGGAAAAAAAGCAAAATGAATTGTATACTTTTTCTATATTTGTTCAACCTCTGCTAAACAAACATATGGTGCAGACAACCAATGATCCAAACAGTTTCTCAGAGAAAAGAGCTGCTATAGAGCCTTGCATAATAACTGTATAATGAAAAAATACAGTGAGGTTGGGGAAGAAATTTGTACAATTTCCATTTTAACATGAAGTGGCTCAGTTCATACCATAAAGCCAGTAAGCAAACTAGAAATCAGCTATACACCATTATCCACGTATTTCCAAATGCTGTGTTGTCTTCTCAACTCAATAAATGCATTAAAATGTGCATAATAGAGAAAGGTGGGTAAAAATATGCACTTTAAGGGAAAATATTCACAAAACTATTACATTAGACAAAATCACTTGCAAAATGTCTATGTTTAAAATTTATCATTAAAATATGTATGTTGGAGTGATATACATGAAAATATGTTCAAATGTTCATTAAGACATTAGTTCACAAACTGTTTAGAAATAGGACGTGTGTATACAAAGTTTATTTTTACCATTGAGCAATGGTCTCTCCCTGGTAACATTTGTTCTTGTATTCCATCTTTTCTGCAAACAGTTCAATATAGTATAAACTATACTACATTGAACTGTTTGCAGAAAAGATGGAATACAAAAGATGGGAAGAACTGTATAAACTATACAGTTCTTCCCACTCTCTGTTTAATCTTCATGACAATTAATGAGGTTGAGAGATTATGAGTGACATCCGGAGATATCATAACTGAATGGGAATTTCAACCTTTTTCTCTCCAGTCCAAACCAAATATCCTAACTGATGCATCACCATTAATATAAATGTTAGTAATATCAGAAATAATATCATAATATTATAATATTATACTGTATCCATATAATGTTTTATGTATACACATATGGAAATGCATGTATTGATAAGATTGCAAAAATGTATGTATTGCAAAGATTGCAAAAATGACATACTGCTTTATTTCTACATTTGGCCCTTAGTCATTCCGAATAGGCCTTTCTTGTGTGCCTACTATATATTTTTTAGTGTTGGACAAAAACATTATTTTCCAAAATATTCCTATATTTTCATATTTAAAACCTTAAAGAGGCTTTTAGAATTTTAAAATTTCTGATTAAATTCATTAATTTTGGTTAATGTTTTCTTATGCTATATTTTTATTACTTTTGATTTATGTTTTTGTATTTTGTTATACATTTTAATCATTTTATACTTGCTGTTATAATCTTCCTAGCAAACTTTATAGTTGGTATTAAAATATATTTTAGTATATTAGTCACTCCCACCATCCTCATTCTATTGACTGCTTTATTAATGTGAATGAGGTATGTGGGCTTCAACAAACAATGCACGCACATATAAAATTATTACAATAATATATTTGTAGGCTAAGATTTCTAAATTTTAATTTTAAAAACCTTATAAAGTCTTCTGAAATGTTAGATTTCTATCTGGTATTACTTCTGCATATTGTTTTCTCATGCTATATTTATGTACCACTAATATGGATGGGATGAGCGATCCCAATAAAATAAAGGAATTGGAAAGCTTTAGCAGACTGGAAACATGAATTTCAAAACTCTTCCTAGTCAAACCTGGAGGATTAGTCAGATGAACCATAGGAGTAAAAAAGGAATGAAGTAAATGAAATGCTTTAATTCATGAGAGGGAGGGCGGTCTACTCACGGTCTCTACAAATCTACTATATTTGCAGATGATTCTGTTGGTCTGAAAAGGGCTCACTGAATATGAGCTATTTTTGCATATTTGTTTTTATTTCAGTCTTATTATAAGACTGACAATTATTAATTGTCATTATAATGCACAGAAACTAACTCCTCAGTAACAACCTGAGACCTGCTCTTGATTTCATCCACTTATGATTCTTTAATCACAAGTCATCTTTCAAAGCAGGTATCCCCATAGCTCCTTTATTAACTCTGCCTTTTAATTTATTGTTGGTTCCTTACGAGATGTAGGCAGTATAGAAGAGCTGCCATCAGCCACACTGCTAGGAAGCATCAGAGGATTCATTTAAGTCCCACAAAATGAGTAAGAGATGAAAAATTAAACAGTACAAACACCAAGCATGAAAAGCAACATTAAGGATCTTAAAACAACCCACAAAGCTGCTAAACATTCAAGTTGAGGTCGTGTCACAGTCACTAATTCACTTGTCATAAAATATAAATATACTGGAATGTAGCCAGTTCCCCAAAGAGCACACTTAAAATGTTATCAACTCTTAACAGCTTTCTACTCAGAAGTGGGCTGGTTCACACTGATACCTTTTGTAAATCCTGCAGCACAGTAGTTGGCAGAAGATACTTCCTTTATCATTAAATGAGTGATATGGAGAGGAGTGTGAAATAGCCTAAATCTGATCTGTGTCAGTAGCACAGATTTTTGTGTATTACTTTGAAACATATTCCTTTCATTTTTGCAAATTAAAAAAAGGCACTGCAAAAACTGTATTTATTTTAAGTTTTCAGCTTAGTGTGTTTGATGAACTCAGCACAAAGGTTTGGGGTGATGTTTGATTTAATCACTAAATGAACCTTGGCTTAGTACAATGTATGAACTAGGCTAAAGTAGATAACTATCTTAAGCAATTCCTTCTAGGGTAAAATTTCAAATACATCTGTACTGAATATTTCTGATTACCCGTCAGTGTTCACTTGGCACTGCAATCCTGGTGTTAGTATCACAATGTGAAGAAACTGCTTGCCTGTGCTTGCAGCCCATTAATTCTCATTTTGTTCCTTCTGTCGTGTATATGGAAGGGATAGCTAAGCGTAATATACAAAATTTAGGATGATAGTTTCCTGCAACCAAAGAAACTAGATTTATAGGTCAACTACAACTCTTGAGTTAAAGTTTATTTAAATGCAAGAAGTCTTAATTCTGGCTTCAAGTGTCACAGTAAAGAATCCCCAGTTGATATATTTGCCCAATGACAGAAAAAGCTGCATGCATGAAAATACTTGCAGGTAGCTTCATATGTGAAAATTCCTGTTTTAATACAACATGTGAGAATGACTACTCTGTTCAAGCGTCATAAATTATACTCTTTTCTTCAGAAGAGTGGGCCTGTGATTTTCACTTCTGTATGCTAATAATGTAACAGGAAGAGCGCAATGTGTGTTTTACGCACTTCTAGAGAGAAATGTCCAAAGACAGCCACCAGTCAAATGTGTGAACAGGAGAGGATCTACATTTATATATGAAATGTTGTTTTTGAAACAGAGATAACAATTACAGATGACTTCATATCTTTAACCCTAGCTAACAAACAAAACTTCTCATATTTATGCAAACTTGATCACACTGATTTCTGAGGAAATCATTTCCTTGGCTAACCCACTGCAGTGGGTCTCAAAACTATATCACAGTACATTCTGTCAAGTATATCTGACCCAAGACACCCTGCTATCTGAGGTAAAGAATAAAATGGTTTCCCTTCCCTAGTCTTCATACAGAGGCTGAGTGGGCTAGAAGTAGACTCTTATTTCAAAACTAATGATACTTTTGATGAGATACACTATCTTGAGGCACCAGGTAAGAGGCCAAAACACATTATACAGTATAGCATACATTGGTTTGTCTTTCACTGATGAGTAACTGAAGAACACATGAAGAGTACTACTGTTATTCCCAGAATCTACCTCCTAAAGCAGCTGTTTTTAGTCAAGTTCCAGCTCTGGATTCTTTCATCATGTGTTTCATGGGTCTGACTTCCCCAATTGCTGCCACAAACCTCTACGATCATCTGTTCTTCTCCCACCCATTTTTAGTCCCAAAGGTATCCTTACTAAATTTCATCTTTAGTATCTACACCAATTTTGATGGTATCAAATGTAATATTCCACCATAATTGCAAGCTCTTCGTATTTTGATTAGTTCTTTTACAAATAACCTTGAGATATGTGCATGTCCTTTCTTCATATCTTAGTTGAGAATCTCACTTTTCTCTTCAATTCTCCCCTTTAAATATTATCTTTTGATGTCTTCTGGGTGGTTATGTTTAATCTCAGGATTAAGCAGAAGCCCACAGTTGCCTTGAACAGCTTATCAGCTTCCAAGAGACATTTACAAGGAGAGAAAGGCTCTGCTTTTGATAGCAGTAATTGTATTTAGCTTGTAAGATACAGGGCTATTTATCTCCTGCCTGTGAAATGGGGTGGGGGTGGGGAAGAATGGAGAACACTAGCTGATAACATGCTAAATAAAACTAAAAAGGAAGCTGAGAAGACAAGAAGCAACCTCCCCACTGCACCCCAAAGTGGGAAAATGATATTATTTATTTATCATATTTATATAGCCACCCATCTCACACAAGGTGACTCTGGGCGACATACAACAATTAAAAAATAAATACATAAAAACAATTACACATAAAAAACTGTAAAAACACACAAAATATGTAGGGATAAAATTAATAAGGGAGCCTCGTAAAATCTCCCCAGTCCCCTGGGAGCCCCAGGCCTGATCACATAACCAGGTCTTGAGAGACTTTTGGAATGTTAAGAGGGATGGCGCTAATCTCACTTCTGGGGGTAGAAGATTCCACAAGGTAGGCACCACAGCAGTGAAGGCCCACCTCCTGGGAACCGCCAAATGTAATTCTCTAGCAGACAGGATCCGCAGCATGCCTCCTCTGCCAGATCTGATGGGACGGGAAGATGTAATCGGGGAGAGGCGGTCCCTCAGGTAACCCGGCCCCATGCCATAAAGGGCTTTAAAGGTCAAAACCAGCACCTTGAATTGGACCCGGAAGCAAACTGGCAACCAGTGCAGCTCACAAAGCAGAGATGTAACTTTTGCCGCCCTAGGGGCACCCATAACTGCCCGCACCACTGCATTTTATATGCATCCATATAAAAAATGGACTTACCATTGGGTAAAATTTAAGTCTTTTGAGGAAGGAGATAAAAGAGGAAGGTGTAAGGTTAGCAACAGCAAGACAAGAAAGGAGACATCTTCAAGGAAACTAGAATTTATTGTAGTGCAAACTCTATAAATCTTAGGTGCTTGGTTTTTAGAAGCATTTGAAATCATTTCGGAGCTGAAGAGAATCAAAGCAATCTTATGTGTTTGTTCCTGCTTGCTCTGGGGCATCAAAACTATAACCACTAGAAGTAAAATATTTTATTTACTTTAATATAATAATACCTCACATATTTTTCAGGAAACCCAAGGTAGCATTTTTAACAAGGTTAGTGTATCATATGCTTTCAGGTTATACTCTTTGACAAAATTGTGTGAGATTATGCATCCATCACAGTTAAGGCTACAATCCCAAACAGAATTTGCTAGTAAACAAAGCAGATTTATGCAGTAGAATTTAGATCTGGATGAGCTTGCATTAAATTATGCTGTAAAGTTCCCTTTTGACAACTCTGCAATGGATTCTACTTATGTGCTTGGTCTGAGTGACCATCATAATTAGTATCTGGAAGATACTTCCTGCAGACTAGCAGTGATACATGTTTCCTCTGTGACATACAGCTTGGTTCACATTTACTTGACCTGATGACCTTGTTAGAGACTGTGTAGCCCTTCAAATGTTTTGGGACTCAAACTTCCATCAGCACCAAAAAGCATGATCAATAGAGAAAGATGATGGGAGTTGTAATCCAATAGCACCTCAAAGGCCACCAGGTTCCCTGCACCTGATTGATATAAGTTGACATACTGTGATGCAAGGGCTGATATTGGCAAGGCAAGAACCAGTGGGTTAGACAGAAATATTATTCAAAAAGTTGAGCAAATATTTCCCAACTCAAGACTAGGAAGATAATGGCCAGTTTTTGGAATACTTAAAAAAGCAGGAGGTTACATTTGGCTGAATGCTTGAGAGGGAAATACTGTATATTCCTGCTCAGACCTTACTGTAAGAAAGGTATTATATTTGCTTCAACCTGTAAATTGTAGGTGAAGGATCTGTCCAAGAAATTCCTGTCAATGGAATTTTTAGTTCAAAAGTAGTATTAAAAAATGACTTGAGCAGAGGCATCTTTTTCTGGGAGGGGGGTGTCAACAACATTTAAATGGCAAGTATGGCTGGGTGATTGAAGCCCCATCACTTTTTATGTGTATGTAACAACATGTGTTGAAAAGCAGCAAGGCTTCAATTGCCTGATTGTATCTATCTTTTTGACATTGTTGCTGCCCCCTTCTCCCCCCCGCAATCATCCCTGTTTTTGAGAAAGTTCTGAACAAAAGTGCATATATAGAGAAAAAAATATGTACATGTTATCTATGCTTGGAAAAATAGTACATGAAAATACCATTTTTTTGCAGATTTTAAAAACTTGATTAAATGGATTGATGACAATACAATGGATATTCATTTAATATAGACTGATTTGAACATAAATATGTAGACAAATATTGCTGGGATTGCCATCTCAAATATTAACTCCTCTCAGTCTCTGAAAACGAAGAGTAAAATAGTGAAGGAAACAACAGCTATTTCTTTTCTTCAAATGGTATGAGTTGAAAAATACATGATGTGTATTATACATGATGTGTATTAATACATGATGTGTATTAAGAACGAGAATTGTAGGGGTGGACAACTCTATCCATTTCTGGTCCTTTTCCCTTTTTTGTGTAAATTCTAATCTGTTTAGGTCTTTCATTAACGTGTCCTTAAAGTACTTATTTTACTATTTTCTCTCAAGGTACATATAAATGGATGCCTTATTTCAAAATATTCAAGGAAATATCTTGTATCAAAATATTTTAATATTATTATTATTTTATTA
Source organism: Liasis olivaceus (assembly GCA_030867105.1). Lineage (NCBI taxonomy): Eukaryota > Metazoa > Chordata > Lepidosauria > Squamata > Pythonidae > Liasis > Liasis olivaceus. The sequence goes on from CM061349.1 coordinate 44,253,384, forward strand.
TTATTATTATTATTATTTTAAATTTATTGGCCACCTATCTCCAGTGGACTCTGGGTGATGTACAAAACTAGAGGAAACATCAAAACAGCTGAAAACATTAAATGAAACAGACAGCCCAGAGTAAAATAATCTAATAGACAATAAAATCAATAAAACAAAACAGGGACCATTGAACAAATAATAAACATTAACCTAAACATTAACATTAACCTTTGACCTGGGACCAAAGACAGGTTTTCAAAGCTCTCTGAAGCCCTAGGAGAGACAGCACCATCCTTATCTCTGGGGGAATACTGTTCCAGAGGTTGGGGGCCACAACAGAGAAGGCACACTTCCTAGGTCCCACACGATGGCAATTTTTAATGGAGGGGACCTGGAGAGCAGCCACGCTCCTGGAATGTACTGGGCAGAGAAAAACAGTTGGAGACAAGCTCAGATATCCAGGCCCTATGCCATGCAGGGTTTTATAGGTAATAACCAGCATCTTGAATTACACTCAGAAGCCAACTGGCAACCAATGCAGCTTGCGTAGCGGTGGTGACACATGGGCACACTGAGAGGCACTTGTTACTGCTCACGCTGCTGTATTTTAAACCAGCTATAGCTTCCAGGTGGCAGCCCCATGTAGAGCCCATTGCAATAATCCAATCATGAAGTGACCAGGGCATGAGTGACTGTCTGAAGGACCAGGAAAGGGTACAGCTGGCACCCAAGATAAACCTGTGCAAAGGCCCTCCTGGCCACAGCTGCCACCTGCTCATCAAGTAGCTGCGACCCCCAAGTTGCACATCAGTCTTGACTGAGGAAGTATAGCCCCATCCAAGACCAAAGATGTGACATCCCTGATTCAGGGGGTCCAAACAGCCACAGCCACTCAGTCTTGCTAGGATTGAGCCAAAATCTGCTCTGCCCTGTCCAGACATGAACAGCCTTCAGACATTGGGTCAATATATTGACAACTTCACCTGTGCCATTCGGGGGAAACTTAAAGCTGGGTATCAGCAGCATACTGATGATACTGCACCCCAAACTGGTGGATGACCTCACCAAGTGGTTTCATGTAGATGTTGAACAGGAGAGGGGAGAGTGTCGAGCCCTGAGGCATCCCATGTATGAGGGGCCACAGATGTGATTTCTCCCCCCATCAACATCGATTGGAACTGACCACTGAGGAAGGAGGTGAACTACTGGAGCACAGTGTCTCCTACTCCTACTCCCCACAGCTGGTCCAGAAGGATACTGTGGTTGACAGTATCAAAAGCCACTGAGAGATCAAGGAGCACTAGGATGGATGCACTACCCCTTTCCTGGCTCCACCAAATGTCATCAGCAAGCGCGATCAACACTGTCTCTCTACTGTACCCTGGCCTGAAGCCAGACTGAAATGGGTCCAGATAATCTGTTTCCTCCAAGAAGCTCTGTAGCTGTTATCCAAGAAGGTCCACCTTTTCCAGAACCTTCACCAGAAAGAGAAGATTGGAAACTGACTGGTAATTCTCTAATAGGGAAGGGTCTAGCAATGACCTCTTGAGGAGGGGGCATACCACCACCTCCTTCAAGGCTGGTGGGACCACCGCCCCTCTCAAAGACACCAAAACCACTACATGAGCCCATCCTGTGGTCACCTCCCGGGCTGCTTTATATAAAATAACCTAGGAGAGGCCAGGATCTAATAAACAGGTGGCTGGATTAACAGACAAAAGGATCTTGTCCACTTCCTCAGGTGTTACAGAATCAAACTCAGTCCAAATAACATCACAAGACTGTTCCCTGGGCAACTCATTAGGACTTGCCCTGTGGGAGTCCAACTCCAAGTGAATCTGAGTGACTTTGTCTGCCAGATAGCACGAATACTCCTTACCATAGCCCAGGAGATGATCCTGTGGCCCAAGCCCCCCCCCCCCACAAAAAATAGGGAGTGGGTCACCCTAAACAGGGCCATGATGTATGCCTGAATATGGGCTCTTACTCATGTTTGGTCAGATTTTCTCTGTCTTTCTCCAATGGCAGTCTAGGCATTGCTTCTGGCATTTCATCTCTTAGACCTCTTCAGAAAGCCAAAGAGCACCCCAAGATTGGCGCACAGAGAGAGGCTTCATAGGAGCAATCCCATCCAGGGCCTCTGTCACATGCCCATTCCAGGCTGCAGCCAAGGCTTCAGCTGAAGTGCCTGACAGGTCCTTGGGAAAAGCTCCCTCTGGAACCCAACAGAGTCTATCAGTCGCCTGGGGTGAGCCACCTGAATAGGCTCTCTCTCCTTGCGGTGGTGGGTGGTCCCGGTGAGTCAAAGGACAACCAAAGAGTGATCTGTCCATGGCAACAGACTGATGGTAATGTCCTCCAATGCCAGATCAAACTGCAACTGCCCCAAGATAATAAATACATCTAGCAACCTCTGGAATGTGTTGGGCCTTCTATCATTTGGGGCATGTCCATGGTTGCATGGAGGCCATGAATTCCTGAGCACCATGGACTCAACATTGCCAAGTGGCAGATTAAAGTCCCCAAGAACCTTAGTTAATTAATTAATTAAGAACCTTAAGCCTTGGGGACTCCAGTGCCAACCCAGCAATGGAATCCAGCAGTTCAAACAGAGAGGATGCTGCACGGCAGGGAGGGTGGTACACCAGCGATAATCCCAACTGTTCCTGAAGGCTTAACTTAAACCAAAGAGTCTTACATCCAGTTATCTGCCAAGCAGAGCCTCTAAGAGCCCTCAATGTCTTGCAGATGACAATACCCACCCCACCCCTCTTCCCTGGGGTCACAGCAGGTGCCAAACCTGAAACCTTTCTGAGAGAGGAACCCTCCCTTTGGGCCCACCCATGTCTCTAATACAGTTAAACTCTGCCTTATGCCACTGGAAGAGCTGTAGTAGTTAGGTTCTCTCTACATGTTAGCCCCTGAGAAGCAAATCATGTTATTTTGCAAGGAATTCATTTATACATCCAGTATCTTTAATTTATAAAATCATATCTGTTATCTCATTTAATTTTCTGCTGATCTGATCCATTTGCAGAAAGACAGTTAAAAAGATAGAAGCAAAAGGAACTTAGGCTCATAGGGAAAGCTAAAAGCAATCAATAGGGCTTTTTTATGTGATTAATTTTTTGGCAATATCAGTAGTAAAGGGAAAGGATGCAACTGCTGCTAACAAAAGACTATAGGATAATAACAGGTGAAAAGGAGAGGCCAGAGCTATTCAATTTCTATTTTGCTTTGCTTAGGGAAATGTTTCTTAAAGTGTGCTCCAAGGACCCCTGGGGGTCCTCCAAGACCCCCTCAGGGGTCCCCAAAATCAAAATGATTTGCCAGATATTGAAGATATTTGCAAAACAATTAAAAAATGTCACTTTTCTCATTATTAATTTTTATTTGTTGAAAAATATAGGGTTTTTCATGAAAAATATTTTATTTATGGGAAAAATATCTAATGGGTTTAATATTATTTTACATTATTTCATAAATAAATATTCTATGAATGCATCAATTTTAATTTTTAATACAGTAAATACCAATAAATGTATAAGTTTAAATCTCCAGCACCTGATCAAAAGCCTTGAAGTGTGGATGTCATCTGAGACCCTTTTTCTGTGATCACTGAGAAATCATGGAGGAAGGGCACAGTGGAAGAGGTTTAGAAGAGGTCAAATGTTGTTCCTACCTTGAAAAAAGGGGACCCAAGTACCTGCAGACTGGTCAATTTGATGTCATTATCATGCAAAGTTCTGGAACAGATTATTAAATAGTTTGTTTCTGAGCATTCAGAAAGGCATGCATTGCTCAGAGGAGCTAGTGTGGCCTTATCAAGAATATCTCATGTCAATGCAATGTAACTAAGTAAGTGGAAAAATACCACACTCTATTCATGAGAATATCATCAACATTCATTTCACTTTTCATCAATTTGAATGAAAACTGGTAAGGAAAGAATACAAGAGAAAGTTTCTGCATGGCATCAGTTATGATCCATTCTAAAATGCAAAGATGCTAGCTTTAATGGTAAAGATTATTATTTCAGTTTCTTATAGTTTAATCAGTCTTTAAATGTGACCTTTACTTCTTCTTTTTCTTTACTCCTGCAAATGATCAGCTTTGCTGTTATAATTACTTAAGATAACTGGATATTTTATAAAAGTAGTTTCTCAATGCCCAATTGCTTGCTTCATTTTCTTGTCTTTGCACATAGAATTACACAGTTTTAAAGTCCTTCCATCCCACCATAGTGGCTTCATCTTAATTCCATCCTGACTGGAAGCTGTGCTTGAAGGCACGAAGCTATCTCTATTTTTTTGCTCATTTAATTAATAACCATTGGTCTACTCACTTAGCCAGATTAAAGTTCAGGTAACTGAAGATCTTTGTACAGTAATCCCATGAATTCATACCTGGACTGAAGTTGATGAGATGCTCCCAGAACAGTGAATTGTATGGAATTGTATCATGAGAGAAAATGACAAAGTTGAGGACCACATTCCATTAGGAGCAGTCTGTCAAAGGCCACACGGTAGCCTTTAGAAAAGCACAGAAATTCTTTCTTCTAAGGCCGTGTTTCTCAACCTTGGCAACTTTAAGATGTGTGGACTTCAACTCCCAGAATTGTCTATGTGCCATCAAATTGGTGTTGATAATTAGCAACTACACAGATAGATGTATCTATCATGGCTTCCTTTTCTTCCCCACATAGATGGCTGCCAGGGGAAGGAGAGATTCTTTTCTGAATCTGAACTAAGAATTTGCAAGGACCTGCAGTGGGTCTGATGAGAAATAATTATTACTAAAAATTAATATTACAAATGATCTTGGATTAAGGTTAGGACAGATGAAATTCCAAAACAAAACATTTTCAAATATTTTTGAAAACTCTTCTCTAAACTGAACGAGTATGTTTCCCTTTTTTAGTAATTGTATTCACTTTACCATTATATTCTTCCCTCCTTTTTCCAAAAGTATGGTGAAGAGGGAAAGTAGAGAAATGTATGGCAAGGTAATCAGGCAGTGAATTCAAGTGAACTCACTTGACTAACACCTAACTTAATAAGGTAGATGTTATTGTAATAGAAGGAAGGAAAAATTGTGCAGCTCCAACTTCTTATTTTGCATAGCTCTTGGAGTTCCATGAGATCAAATCCTTTGGAAGCAAGGAAATACCAAACAAAGTGATTGTATTAAACCTCAAAAGGCACACATATGTAAATATATGTATGTATGAATGGATGTACACACACACAAAGTCCCAGTCCTCTCTGGATTTGGGTGCTATTTATTTTTTTTACAGTGTGCCCTCTCCCACAAGTAAAAATTCAACCACTCTTGCTTCAGCTTCATATAAACTGCCTGCCTGCCTGCCTGCCTGCCTGCCTGCCTGCCTGCCTGCCTGCCTGCCTGCCTGCCTGCCTATCTATCTATCTATCTATCTATCTATCTATCTATCTATCTATCTATCTATCTATCTATCTATCTCCACAGCCTTCTGCTTCCTTTTACTTTGGACTCTCCATCTGGGCTTAGATGCACAGGGCAAACTAATTCACATAAAGGAGGTTCTATGAGATAATGGAATTGTGCTGTTCAGGAAGATGTAGTGTATTACATCATCTTACTCAAAAACTCCCAAAATTAAATCTAATATTTCCCAGGCATCGCTCTCTTCCCCACACTGACTTCTGCATTTTGGCCTATAAGAGTAGCCTCAATATCTGTGACTGGGGCCAATGATCTTCTTTCCCATTCCAAGTTTTTTTGCATCCTAGCATTTCCATAAGATTAGAGACCAAATGGCCTGGGGTTAAATAGTGTGATATCCTTTGAAGGAGTGCTGCATTTCAGTGGAGGCTGGGGGGACTTTCTTATAATTGTTGCATGTAGACTGGGAAGGCAATCACCAAATTGAAACAGTTTCATAAGGGCAGATCCTATTTTCAAAAAATCCAGACATGACATTTCAGTAATATATCCCTCTACGTTGTTTTTAGGTTTTAATCTGAAGAAAGTGATTGATGTAATAAAATTCCAATCAGTCTTATAACTCTCTTAAGTATTGAAGTCATCTATAGTACCTTTGGGTTTAGCCAGTGAGTACCCTGCACTGAAGAAAGGCTTTTGACCTTGATACAATGGCAGGATCCATTAACACAACTGACAAGAAGGAAATTTGCAGGCTCCCCCTTCTCCCTCCGCTGCTCTCATTGGCTCCAGACTGTTGGAAGACTGTTGAGAGCATTCAGGACAGAAAGAGCTGCAGTAGGGAGGGGGAAAAGAGCAAAAAAAAAAAAAAAAAAAAGATACAGCCCTCCCCGTTCTCCTGGTAGAAACTACTGCTTGCTGAAAGAGTCTTTGTGAACAGAGGGGCACTGCTGAATATCACCTTTTAAAATAACACTGAAGCATCTTTATAGGTCAGGTTAATAGTTAGCAACAATTAAAATATTTTTCATTATTTATTATTCACTAGCAGTTTCTGAAATGTTTAGAGTTTAAAGTGCATTTTTATATAGACAATATCCAGAAATAGTTAAAACAGACTCCAATATTTCAGTTTAAATAATCCAACTTGCTTGATTGTCCACTCTCTCTGTATATTCATAAGGTATTGTTCAAAATAGCCCTGTAAAACCCCACTCTTCATCTGAATCTGAAATTATCCATGTATTTGGGGTGCTCCCACCATCATCAGACAATAATATAAATGAGGTGCTACTGTGTATACATCAGTATGAAGCTGTAGAATATAAATAAGCCCTTTACCATATGACAACAATTAGTTATTCTGAAGAATGAGCAAATGGTCTGCTTGTATATCATGTAGACAAGCTAGGATGATGGAGATTTAAAAAAAAAAATCACAATCAAGTTACATATCATGATTTCATGACCTCTTCATCAAAGAGGAGAAATGAAGTGCTCCATATTAAGGGTCTATTTAGGAAGCTGTGTGGTGTTTTCACCTGCAATGACTATCAAGAGATAGGTACTACATGACTGGTTTCCTCCTGTTTGGAACTTGTCAGATGTAGGGAGCCAGAGGTTATTCTATGGGATTCAGCTCGTCTCCTGGGAATTGAATTTATGGATCTTTGTACTTCAGAGGACTATATACAATGCATTAGCTTTAAGAGCTAGCCAAGCCCTGCTTGTAGTTACAGGAAGGGATATCTAGAAGCTATCAGAATGGTACATACAGGTCACCTTACTTTAAGCTCTCAGAGCAGAAGATATGGATGTTACATTATATCCCTGTGGGAGCAAAGTAGAATTTTGGTTGGACTGTATCATCCCTAAGAGGTCAACATGCAGTACAGTTCACAATTTCCATACTATCTGCCAATTATTTTTCCCCCAAATAAGAAAGCTGAAGAATCCATTGGGATCTTCTCACAGCATTGCTTTCATTAGATTCTAAAGTATGTTGTAGTTGCAAAAATAGTTGCACCTGAGCAAAATGTTGGGTAAAATTGTTGGGACCCACTCGGAATTACTTCAACTGAGTTCAACTGAAGCAACCAATCTGAGATGATTCTCTACCTATTACACACCAGATGAGCATAAATGGAATTAATATTCAATACAATTTTGCTATGATAGTTGAAACAACATAGCACATTGACTTTCCTTTCCTTCTTCCTCTACATGAACTGCAAGCTACTTCATCACTGTCTCTTACCATTACCTTGTTCTCTGTTCTTTTTCCAAATTTGCAAAGCCTAGCTTACCATCCACAAATGTCCTCTGGCATACATATAATCAATAATAGAAGAATATATCAAAGATGGATTAAGGAAAATGGGACATTTCAAAGGCTAGATGGAATACTGAATTCATTCTTAGTGCAACCCATAAGAAAGCATTCTGTTTTCTGTTCTTCCACTTTACAATGGAAGAGCAAATCACATCCACAGCACAGCTCCTAGCTCACCTTTGCTAATTCAAAATGAAGTACCTAAAATAGCATAGACTGACATCTTATAAATTGGAATCCCTTTGTATTAACTTTTATTTGGCTTGCAAATGTGATGACATATCATAGAGTTGACAAAAGAATGCATTTACTGTATACTAGAATGCATTCATGAACTAAAGATATGACTTAATTAATTGCTCACATTCTTTCTTTATAGATGTATCTAATAAATGAAGTTTTAAAAAATAAATTAACTATGTTATTTCAATCAATTAACAAATGTGTTAGAGAACAAAATTAATATGGAATCTCAGTACATCTCCAGTAGGCAAAAAAAAAAAAAAAAATGTCTTCAGTCAGCCAGTTTTGCATCTTCTTTGTTAATCCCACCATTTTTTATCTTATTGTCTGTTATTTTAAAACAGTTTCCATAGGCTGTTCAACATATACCTTCACCTCCTGGAGTGGGTGAGATATTTTTAGCTGTTTTTGCATTGCTATGTATTAATTAGAACCACCTTGAGGCTGTAAGGCATTCTACAAATAACTGAAAAAAAATTATAGTCTAGTTGAACAATTGCTATCTAATTGCATCAATCTAGTGATATCACATTTCAGACCTATGGAGTTTTCAAAGTAAAAACGGAAACAGAAAACTACATTTGTAGCACTTAGATACGAATTTCTATATATTTATACATTTCCTTACTGCTTCAAACAGTTTCTGTCAGAGCATCAGACAGAAACTGTTGAAGAAGTAAGGAGATATACAAAAACCAGTATAAATATTTGTGGTTCCAAATACTCATGATTGTCTGCTTTATATTAGAGTTGAATTCTTTGCATTGAATTCTTCTTTCCTTTCTTGGTTACATCCCATGCCCACTGATTAAGAAAAGCCACAAGTAGCAATTCTAATACTGACAAATAATTTTGACAACAATGTACATTAGACTGGTTTTTTTTAGATTGCCCATTAATCTACAGGAATATTCTAAAGCATGTAGATTATAGATTGCATTTTTCCTCACTCTCTGCAGAATCAGATTATATTCAGAGGTGTATGTGATTTCTTCTTCATTACCAGCATCCAATGTTTGTGCCACTCTTGTTCTCTAACAATGGACATTACAGAAAATATATTATTGATCAGCATGATGAATATGATCTAATAACTCCATCTGTTTTAAAAAACTGAAAGACATCTAATTCAGCTCTTCATTCTTGCAAGCTGAGTTATGGAATTTATTTCTTCACCAAATATATTTTACAGTTCCTATTTTAGAATCTAAGGTTAATAATTTTAAAAAATGAGAAAAAGTGTTTAGACATTTACCTGAAGGGTAATGTTCATTCACCGGCCAGCCATCCACCTGAAGTGTTGCATTACCACCATTTCGGGTAAAACGCACAACATGGTATTTGCCATCATTCACAGGAGTGCTCTCTTCTTTGATAGAGATATCTACTGTGCCAATATTGAAGACTACACCAATCTTGCCTTGTTCCTGTGAAGGAAAAAAAGAGTTGTGGGCACTTAAATTCTGGGAACAAAGTCATGTGAAGAACAGTTGAAAGAGTAGACATGTTTTGCTCAAAGTACATAAGATGAATGGGAGAAACAAGCTAAACTCTCTTCAAATATCTGAAGAGCTATTACCTAGAAAATGGAATAGATTTGTTTTTCATTATTTCTGAGTGTAGAAATTGCAAAGAAACAGATTTCACTCAAGCAACAGGAGAAACTTCCTAATGATAAGGATGACAGTCTAACAGATTGCCCTACGAAAGGATCAAACTTTCAGTAGGAGTTGGATCACCCTCTGTCAACAATGCCATTATTATAAGAAACCTGTGGTGAGCTGAGGATGGGTTAGATGAGCTTTATGTTCCTTTCCAATTCTAAAATTATATAATTTTATGACTGAAAAATAACCCTCATTAACTGAGCATCCTTATAGCAAGCCATGGTACTATGCGTTGTGAGAATAATGATTATTATCTAGAATGTTAAGAGCACTATTTGAAAAAGTGCAACATCTTAGTGAAAATTGACAAAATATACCATTTTGACCCTATTGAGGTCATCAAATATGCTTTTCTATACTAAACCAAATTCATCTGTAAAGAGAGATTATCTTCCACTTCCCAGCTTGAATTATTAGACTATATCTATCTATTTATCTATCTGTCTTCGTGCAGAGGAACATTCACTTTGGAAAGTTCTGTCTCTAATATGAAGTGGCATAGATCACAGGCAAATCAGTGATAACTTGGCCAAAGCAGATGAGTATTAATGATCATATAATAACTCTAGTGGACACAACACTACTGCCAATGCCTGAATAGTACTGGGATGTATAGTAGGTGCTGCATATATTTTGTTTATATAACTTGAGTTGCGTCCCAGAATATTATGTGGCCTTCACATTTCTGAGATGTAACATACCTGCCTGTTAGAAGACATACATGAAGGAATATTTATTGCTGTAAGACATTCCCCTTTTTATTCTAGAGATATCAGACAAGATGATGATGATGGTGATGATGGTGATGATGGTGATGATGGTGATGATGGGATCAAACTTGATTTATCCTATCCTGGCATCTGCTAATATTTTCAGCAAGGTTGCAATGGTTTTTTGGTACTTCTTATATCTGACCACACCTGCTTCTAAATGCTGTTATTTCATTTGGACCAGGTTACTGTAATCATATATATCATTTTTATTCCTGATATATATATATATATATAATCTCAAGAATAAAACATTTAGTACATTTAAGTAAAAATCTAAATTTCAGACAAAAACGCATTGCAAAACTGCCCAAGCAAAACTTTGTAGCTGCTACAAAATATCACTTTTACCATCTCCAGGAAATTAGCAATAACTGAAAATAGGAAAAGGACATTTTAATTATCCAAACTGTGGTGTTTATGTTAAAATGGAAATATTGTCTTTATATTTCTGAAAATCATATATCTTACCAATGAACAAAAAATTATTTAATTGAAAGATATTGAAGAAGACTGTTTTTACTAGTGGAACTTGTATTACTTATTACAGATGTGAAAAAGAATTTAGCTGTTTGAAGCATGGTTACTGACAAAGACTATGTCAGTAACCATGCTTCAAACAGTTAAATTCTTTTTCACATCTATAATCAGTATGCTGACCATGAGCTCAGTTTCAATGTAATGGGAAACCATGATTTTTAGCTACAAGGATTATTTATGGCGAACCTTGGAAGTATACAGTACTTCTCTTTCCTTTTCATGTCATGCAAAATCAAGAACTTTAAATCTAGTTGCTGATTGAAACAAATCTCACTTTTCTATTATGTCTGAGTAATATTGATACTTAATAACTCTTCACTTAGTGTTTGAACAAAACACAATTTCAAATGTTTGGTTGCAAAGTGAAATTAACTTGCCGCAACCAGAAGAAGAAAAACAAAGGAGGAAAGAAGAAGAAAGGACGTGCATAGAATCAAGTCTGTCATCAGTTATAACTGGAAATCATGATTTCCCACTTTATTTAAATCTTAATTGGTTCTCATATAAGGAAAATACATTTTCCCCTTATTTCTGAACTGAATCATAGAATGCAGTCTTAATTAAATATCTGAAAGACAAAGCTATGCACATTATTTAGGACACGTTGTGTTACTGCAAAAAACAAAACAACTACAAAAACTAAATACTAAATTTGTGATGAAAGAAGTTCACCAGAGACTCAAAATGCTTCTGGTTTTATTACCTGCATCACATCACAAAATGACAGTGTAGGACATATTTGCCTTCGCAAGTCATATGATATAAGATATAAGACATGCTATAAGCCGTGACAAAATTATATCTGCATCAAGTGTATCCTAGACTCATTTATTTCTCTAATTCTTTTAAATGTTATTTTACTCAAGACTGGCATCGGAAATCACAACAATATAACATTTAACATGAAAATGAGCATCTGCTTCTGATCTTAAACAAGGCAATATTGATCCCATCTGCAGTTTTTCTTCCGTACATTTACCTCAAAGCTGCAACAAAAATTGCACTTTGAAGAGCAATATTGTAAAAGCCAACTTTACAGCCAGAATGACTTATATGTAGCTAATAAAAGAAAACTGAACACATAAGGTAAAGCACATAGAAGATATAGGGTTGCCAGTTTCCTAGGATAGAATTCAGCTGTCCTGCTGGACAATTAGCATTCTGATAAAGTTGGATCATCACTTTAGAGTCATACTACAGTAATCTTACCATACAAAATGGATTAAGATGGAATTAATATATTAACCAAACACTTCCCATAACTATAGTTGAATGGTAACACACAAGCTTTACATATGAACAATTCCTGGTTATTCCTAGCCTCTTCACTTAAAAGTAATCAGATAAAAGATGATCAGAAAGATGATGGGATCTTGTGATCCCATTACAAAGGCTGGTCTAATATATTTCTAATTATGTGAAAGGACAGGAATAAACATAGCAATGGAATCTGTATATTTCTCTGCGGATTGACAGCAGATGGGGAAAATATAATCCCTAGAACCATTACATAACCTTTTTGATTTTGATTCAATGATTTCTGTGGGAATTGCTGAGGACATCATTTGGATTTCCTTTGGATGGCCCATCAAGGAATGGAAGAGAAGATGGTGCGGAACTAGGTGGCTGCCATGTCAACTGAGCCACGGAGAGAAAAAGGTGAAAAGAGGAGGAAAGGAAAAAGAAAAGAAGGGGGGACTAGAACAAACAAAAGGTAGAGAAAAGATAGAAAGAAGAATGAAAGCAGGTCAGAGAAACCAAGAGTTACACCAGATGGCCAGGACTGCGGTAATTAGGCTGGCTGGACAACAGCCTAGTAAAACTGACAATGAACTGGCCAACTGAGAGTAACCTCAGACCTCAGCTTGTGTGATGGAATGGAATTATGAAGGCCAGGCTCAGGGCGAAAAACATTTTCTTTCATCTCCTGAGGGGTGTGGGAGATACAAGAGGATGAGACTGGCACCTCCCTGAGGAATTCACAATGTTGTGGCTGGCTGACTTGGGAACTGGGGTTTCAGTCTGGGAAGATTCTTGCTAGAGGTTGTAGCTAATAAATATAGCTGGAGTGAATTTACATGGTCTCTTGGAGTTCCTTGGGCTAGGCCTGTACAACCTCTAGCAAGAATCTTCCCAGACTGAAACCCCAGTTCCCAAGTCAGCCAGCCACAACATTGTGAATTCCTCAGGGAGGTGCCAGTTTCATCCTCTTGTATCTCCCATGCCCCTCAGGAGATGAAAGAAAATGTTTTTTGCCCTGAGCCTGGCCTTCATAATTCCATTCCATCACAGCTTGGGACTGTGTGAAAATATGCAATGGTGGCAGAGGAAGAGTAGAAGCACAAATAAAGCAACCACAGGAAAAGAAGTGGATATAGATTAAATTATCTGTTCTTGGAGCAAGAATCAGAGAATTGAGAAGAAATACCCATCCTGGAATGAGATTCCCCTCCTACTTCTGCCTTAGTTGGTGAGTGGGAGGTGAGGGCTGGTTGTTCTCTTACTAGAAGGTGCAATTGGGATATGTGGTTGAGGTATGACTATAGCTGCCAGGTGGGGTTAGGTACTTCAAATGTAATTGGACCATTGTTATCTGGCATAATTGGCTGATTAGAGGAGGGGGGATAGGGAGCTAAGCCGGGCAGAGATGGGAGGAGACCATCCTTATATACCACTGCAATCCAGTTAAGGACTGTCAGCAGTTCACAGCTATATACGTATACAATTAAAACATCCATGGTTAAATAAATAAATACATACATACATACATACATACATACATACATACATACAGTGCCAGTCCCCAAACAATCTATGAAGTCTGTTTTAAAGTGTGAAAGACAGGGAGGGATTCAATCTATTTTTAACCAGGAAGCATTTCAAAGGAACAGTACTGCTACTGAGAAGCAGTATCTCTAGGCCTTGACCTCCCTCAGCTCCAGAAAGTGGGGACCCCGAGCTGTTTCTCCTCTCCAGCTGGAGAACTGGAGCCAGAATGTTTTTTTTAAAACTGTTGATTATTGTTAGTTTGTATTACTGTTTTTATTGTAACTTATATCTACATATACATTGCCTAGAGTCCATCTCAACTAAGGTGACAGATAAATCTCATAATTAAAAAAATAAATATCTAAAATAACAAATTAAACAAAGAAGATTTGCCAAGAACTCCATTCATTTCCATCTGCATGCATGTTTTATTAGTCCTACTTTCCCCCTCAGTAATCACAACCTCTCTCTCACACACACATACAAACAAAAGACACAATTGCTTTCTCAGCATGAATTCTTAATAGGTTCATAAATACACTATAAAAGCAACTATAAACTACGCTTAAAAAAACTATAACATCTTATTTTGGCAAAACTGGGTATTTGCTCTCTTAAGTTTAGGGTGACAATGTTCATGTATCAGTATGATTTATAAAAACATATGTCATTGCATTCTTTGTTGCAGAGTTGATAAAAATTGTCTCACTATGGAGAATATTTCCTTTGCTGCATTTCTTATACTCCTGCTGGAACTTTCTGAAGAGAGGCTTGTCCAAATATATTTCAAGGTAGGACATGAAATACAAAATAAAAATCTGTTTTTAATTTCTGAGAGTGTGGGGCCTTGTATAACACAAGCAGTGAGGAAGAACCATAGTTGATGGCATATTTACCTGACCGTATATTCCATCAATTGCCCAGCATTGTCACTAATGACATAATGACAGTTAGACCAGCAATGAATTTCTAGTATCTCTATTATTTCAAAGTGAATGTAAAACTGTAGGCTCAACATTTAACTTTTGTTTTGGCTCTACAACATCTGTAAAATCCTTTGCTTAAATTCCCTTAACTCATTTATAAGCACTGAAGCTGGTTGAACTGAAGCTGTTTTGCACCCAGAAGCTAACTGACAACCAACCTAAGTGCAACTTGTGAAGAAGAGTTACATGGGCATACTGAAGCACACCCATTATTGCTCACACCACTGCATTCTGGACTGGCTGAAGTTTCCAAACTATTGTTTGTTTGTTTGTTTAAATTTATTAGCCACCAACTCCAATGGACTTTGGTTTTATTGAATGTACATTGCAGTAGTTAACACGTAAAGTCACCAAAGCAGGAGTGATTATGAGGAGGGCCTCCCAGTCCAAGAATGAGCACAAGTGGCACATCAAATAGATCTGTGAAAAGGTCTTCCAGGCCATAACTGTCACCTGCTTTTCAAACAGGAACTGAGAGTTTTATTAATTCCTCTCATGAAATATCCAAATTTGCTTTGCATTTCTCTTATGTCTAAATTCATCTACAATTTTGTAATGGGTATCATTGCCTTGTTAGACTTATCTAGGCTTTTCTTGGACTCTTGAAATATCTGCAAGAACTGCAGCTCACAATTCTATTGGAATTTTGAAAGTGCATTTTCAGTGGGAAATTTTTAATTTGCTGTCTGTTAATTAATGGTTTGCTACTAGAAAAATAATTGCTAAATTATTTTGTTTCCTTATTTAAATCCACCTACAGCAATATAAGAAATGCAAATTGTTTTATGACCTTTATGTAGCATAATTATTATTCTGCATGAAGTGAAACTTACCTTTTCTTAAGGTTTCACAAAGGATGCTGCAATCATGAGCTATCAAGTTTTACTGCAGACAACTTCAGCTTAATCTTATCATCTCTAAGATATTGCTATACTACAGTCAAATTTTACTTCAGTCACAAAGCCTAAGAATAAATCTCTGAATCTGTTCTCATCTTCATCCCTTTCTTTCATGTGGCTGGTAACCAGACACTGTGTCAAACACTCACCATTTTGAGACTGAAAGCTGTCATGCCTACAAGAAATGCTGGACTTACACAGAAGACATTTGGACTCCAATTTTACTCCAGCCAGGAACCACTATTATTCATCTGAAGCTTCCCATTCTATTACAAAAGTATTAATAACAAAGAGATAAGAGCTGTGTGGTTCTTTATGTAGTAAGAACTGCACTAGAGGATCAGCAGAATTATTTTGGCTACAGTTTGTGCAGGACTGCACCATTTCAGATGGAACAGAGAGATATCTCATATATGAATGTTTTCAAATGTTAAAAAACTGAAGAAGAAAGGTCCTTGTTTTCTACATGCAGGGACTTTGTGATATAAAGAAGAAACAATACATACCCTCTTTCCACCCCACCTTAAAATAGAAATATAACACAGATTATCATGAGATGCGCCGTATGATTTTCTAGGCTGTATAGTTCAGTTCTAAGTATTTCTTCTGAATCTTCCATGTATGCAAAGCAGCAAGTTGTTTTCATTAACTCCCAGGCAGAATAATTATTTAA
The DNA here is from genome assembly GCA_030867105.1 of Liasis olivaceus. Taxonomy (NCBI): domain Eukaryota; kingdom Metazoa; phylum Chordata; class Lepidosauria; order Squamata; family Pythonidae; genus Liasis; species Liasis olivaceus. The sequence goes on from CM061349.1 coordinate 44,269,669, forward strand.
TATTATTAGGGATGTTTTGAAATTTACGATCTACATCTACATCCCCCTGATATGTCAGGGTTACAGCTACCAGAAATGCTGGCTACTTTTGTTGTTTCTGGGAGCTGTAGACATGACATGACATTTCTGTAGGACATCAGTAGAAGATCATAAATTACTTATCACATTTTATGAGCTTGCTTACAATTGACCTTTATAATTTCAAAGAACAAAATTATATTTGTGTGTGCTCATTATATCCCAATCTTTAGAAATATGCCTGAATTTTCCAATGTGGCTTCATCATTGTTTATAGAAAAACTGCCTCTTTACCCAAGTTTTCATTCTACTGTCATCCCTTGCTCAGCTACTTGCTACTATTTTAATGAATAAAAGACTTAAAGTTCCTTCTTAATGTCTTTGCAAACTTTTCTATTATGCAGGTTTACTTTTCTGAGATGAAAAAAATCTAGGGAGCAAATGAAATCTTGAGAAACTTGCTTAGCTACAGAAAATACTTTCCATCTCAGAATGGTTGGGAAAAAGCATAAATACCAACCTGTCATTTCCTGACAATTGACAGTAGTTGAACTAGCAATTGCCTAAAACAGAGACAGCCGTATATTAGAGGCACCAGGGAATGTACCACATAATGTTTTAACTAATAAACGCCTTGATCAATTACTGGATGTCTGCAATGGCAGTGGGGCTGCACCCTAATGACTAATCAGAGCTGTCTGTCTTGGCCTATAGGGTTGCTCTGTGTGTGTGTGTGTGTGTGTGTGTGTGTGTGTGTTGAGTCTGTGACGAAGAAATGTTGCACAAAGAGGCAACCTAAAGCCAGAAAGGATGGATATTCTTTGTCACTGGCCAGTGAACAAAAACATTGCAAGATAAAGAGACACATGAATCAGTTGGTGTTTGCTTTTGCAAGTTGCACAATGGGCTGCAATTACTTTCAGCATTTGCCCAAAGCAAATAATTTAGCTATGGAATTATTGCTATAATTACATAATGTATAGCACAAAGTATTACATCATAAAATACAGATGTAATAAGATTCTCCATATGGCTCAGTGGGACCACAGCTGGCATATTACTTCATCACACATATTTCATTATTAGACAGATATTGGCAAACTGGGGTTCTGAGAAAAAAAAATGATCAGTTGATTGAAGATTTCGATTTACAAAGAAAAAAAAGCAGTTATGTAGACCTATTATGGCATATAATCAAACTATTTCAGCACACCAAACAAATCAATCATTCCTTTTCACAAAAGAAATGATTTCCAAGTTCCACAATACAAAAAATACACTGAAGCTTGATTTAGCAATATTATGTTCTGTCAGTCAGATACCATTCAACATGTATAAAATCAAGACATGTCAGACAACATTTGCAGAAAACACTTCTTCGTTGAAGGGCAACTATATGTGGAACATGGCATGTAACACTAGCCTCTTGGTTATTAAACCTAATTAAGTAAGTCAACAACTTTCTCTAGTTTAGCTGATAGTTGGATTTTTTAAAAACCTTTACTATTCAGCAAAAATTGAAATAAAGAGAGCCTGGTAAATCTCAACAGAACAGGAGCTCCACAGTTATGATACCACTATTATAAGGGACCTCTATTTTGCAACTAACACTTGCCATTATACACTGATGAAGACAGTAGGAGGCTAGAATATACATTGTATTCAAACAAACTAGTTGATTTTAAAAGCTGGACAGTTTCTTAAGAATATCAAATATGAAGTGAGTTCCAGATATTACAAGATGAATACACAAGATCATCAGTGCAGCAACAGAAGATAAAGGTAAAAAGATTTCAACATTCATTTTTGTAATTTAGGGAGGTTTATTTTAAGGCTTAGTTGCTTCAGTGCCTTTCCTTTTTTCTGCGTTTTTCAATTAATTTCTCATAAATAGTTTTTGAGCTGGGTCACAAGTTGTTTCCAGTCTCCAACAACAGATCTAAGTACCTCAACACCTATTCTTTGGTCTAGTTGACAGTAAAAATTAGTATGTGCTGGCTTTTGGGATCCATGAGAAATGTGATGGCAAGGCAGATGCAAATGCTATGGTAGTTGCTGACACTGTTGTGATAACTATGAGAATTCTGATGTATGTGTTATTGACTTTTCAATTGATCACAAGTTGCTTGAAACTGGTGGAGAGATAGAATGTTAACAAATAAATTAAACCAATAATTTATACGCTAGCATCAACTTGATCTGGTTGTGTCAGGCCCAGCCCAAGAACAATGGTGAAACAGTCCAGTCGAGTATAGTTCCTTTATTGCTTACACCTTATAGACAGAATCTTGCCGAACTAAATCTATATTACAGCAACTAATGGATATACCTTGGGAGATTCTAGGGAGTGGCTATCCTGAACCTCTTTCACTTCCCACACTCCCCTTGAGGACTGGATTTTCTCTTGCCTCCTTTCCCCTCCTGGAATGCACCCCTTCCCTCCTGATAGCCTTGATCTCCCACATCACTCTCCTCCTCGTAGATACATTCTATCACAAGTTGTTATGAAATTATTTTAAGTTAAAATAAATAGGATTATGTTTAATATTTTGATTTTGAAGCAGTTAAATGGGTAGGGGAAAGTCCAAGTGTCCTTGGAGGAAAAAAAAGATAAAGAACTGCTAGTTCTACTCACTATTGTTTGTTTGCTATTTCAGTGCTCCACCTTTCTATCCATAATGAAAGATGATATAGTTAAATATCAAATTTAAAATAAACAACCAGAGACATTATTAAACCTATTTAAAAAAAAAAAAACTTAGAAAATTGCATCCAGTTCTTGGAAGCACATTTTAAGAAGGACATTGAAAAACTGGAGCTTGGCCAGAGGAGAGCAAGATAAAACTGATCGAGTATAGTTAGAGGAATTAGGGATGTTTAGCTTGGAGAAGAGAAGATTGGAGGGAGACATGATAGCTGTCTTTTAGTATCTGGAGGGCTGTCATGAAGATAATTGTTTATAATTGTTTCAGAAGACAGGACAAGGAAATTAGAAGGAAGTAGATTTTGGTCAGATATCAGTAAAAAAAAAAAAATCCTAATGGTAATAGCTATTCAACAATGGAGCAGAATGCTTTGGGAGATGATGGAACCTCATTCTTTGGAGATGTTTAAACAGCTGCTGGGTGGCCATCTGTTGGGGATGCTATAATAGTGGATTCCTTTACTAGGTAAGGGGCAGAACTGAAAAATCCTTCCAAATCTTCCATTCTGTGAATCCAATTCTACTTGGCTGTAAAGGAGAAGCTGGCCAAGGAACACTTCCTTTTCCCAGATGCCATCCTATGAGGACCATCTGCTCTGGAAGTGACAGATTTCTTGAAGCATCACACTTCCATCACAGCTGCTCATTATATGAATTACGAAACATTAATAAATGGTGCCTTAATTATATTGTTTTCCTCTCTCCTCCGTATCATGTCCTTTCATGCTATAAGCCTGAGGAACTGTCTGTATGATGATGATGATGTTGATTTAAAGGTGAGGTGAGACTATTTATAATAAATATTATTTCAATAATAATAATTTTTTATTTATAATATATAAAATATTTTCTTCAGAGCTGAAATAGCATCTCAGACTTTAACCCAAAGCTATCTCTGAACACAGATTCACAAAGACATGCCAGAGTTGGAGTATTAGAATTTTGGGCATTTTTCGAAGAGGAACTGAGACAAAATACGAAAGTGTTTTTTTTTTTCTTCTTCTTTTTTTGATCTTGTCAGTCTAAAGCATCCATGATATGGCTCATCATATCCTCCAGCTGCAAATTGTCAAATTGTCCTGTCTCTGCAGCTGACTGAGAGAACTCATTTAAAGTGGATCAGATCAGTGGTGTGAAATGATCAATGGCTTTAACTAGTATTTAGTCCCATTTCAGGCAAATGAAAGACAGAAAAGGCAACTGAAGCTGGCATGAAAACTGGGCTGGTAATAAAGAGGGCAGAGAAGGTAACTTTGTGAGGGATGTTCAAAGATGGGTAGTACTAGAGATGATGAGTTGGTCTAATTCATCTCCTGCCCCTCTATGCCAACTGAACTTCTGATACTGAGAGTAGAAATATATATTCGCAATAAAGACAACAGAAAGTACTACTTTTCAGCTTCCTGCTATTACTGTGTGGGTATTTAGAGGAGCCTGCTGGATACCACATAGGGGTTGTGTCTGCTTTGGTTTATTCTTTTCAATCCCCCACTATAGCTGCTGATGCAATAGTTTGAGTACTTCAGGAAATGAGTCCCCTATTGTGGGGGAGAAATCCAATAAATAATAATAATAATAATAATAATAATAATAATAATAATAATAATACACACAGAGCACAGAAGTCAAAATACATTTATATTTGCTAAAGAAGATTGGGACTTGGAAAGTTCTGTCCATAGCTACATGCCAATGTATGAAAATATAAAATATAAAAGCATTTTTCATTTGCATGGTTTAGCACAAAAATGGCAAATTTTAGCATGAACACTTTAAACTTTGCATTTTAATCCTTCCCTCCAGAATTGAGGACAAGAGGATCCATAATCCCAAAACAGCATAACCTCACCAGTGAGAGTGGAAACTGTAATCCATAGGCAGTAGATCAGGGTAGACTGTCATTTGGACTTTTTCCTCTTAGAACTAATTAGACCCTGAGAGGAGGCAGGGAGAAGGAGGAATGATCCAAGGTGAGACTGGGAACTTCCTCAAACTGTTGAATGTTATTTACTTTTCCATCCCAATCTCATAATTTATAGTTGTGGAATTATCGGCTGGCATTCAAGGTAAATAATATATCACGTTCACGGATAGATCCTATCAGTGCAGTTTGACAAGAGAGAGAAGAATATGAGGCAAGGGGAGGTGAAGATGTAATAAGCAGCAGTTTCTACAAAAGAATGTGTGTGAATACTCACTACAGGTTACAATGGAATAGAAATAATCCAGGGCAGAATGCATTTTAGTCATTAACTTTTAGAGCCTGTAGCAAAGTTGGTATTAGGTTTGGTCCTGCTTTGTTTTTAAATTATGTTTTAACCCATTGTATGCTGCCCTGAGTAATTTACCTGAGGCAGCCATACTAGTACTAATACTACTACTATAATAACACTGTGAGCCAGGGAAGTCCTTATAGATCCTTCTCATCTCACAACTAACACTACTTACTAGTGGCAATAGTAGCAAAGAAGGAGCTCATCCAGGGTGGAAAGAGTTTTGCTTTAAATAAAATTACATACGCACATGGGTCACACATCCTGAATTCATGATGATGATGATGTTGTTGTTGATGATGATGATGTTGATGATTTACATGAGTTCACTGAGCAACATTAAGGGACAACAGAACTTCATTTGAAATACTTCTAAATGTTTTAAAGAGTTCAGAATTCAGGTCTGTAACATGAGACATTTGTTCAACAAAGCTTTTGGTTCTCAGAGGCAAATAAGAGATGGCAGCTATTACAGGAGTCACAGTTCCTATTGTAACATGAATAGTGGAATGGAATGGACAGAACTGGGTAAACAAACAGAGTTCAGGGATAGGAAGCTTGGGAAGATAATGGATGACTCCACTTTTTTTTGTCTCTGGTTCATTTACTGATGCCTTCACCCCACTTTTGTCTCTTAACTACAGAATCACTACATCTGGGATTGACTGAAACTATATATTTTTTTAAAGGAATGAACAATTCTGTCTTTTCTGACAATATTGATTTTTAAGAACTGAAGTAATCAAATCTTTCACTTATGAATAATGACACATGAATACTTGTATTGAATTCTGTTACCATTTGTACAACTGTATATATGTTCGAACACATGGTTCCTGGTGCATTCACTTTCATGACTATTGTTCCATTAGCAAAATGCAGTTTTTTTCTGTATCTTTCTTTGCTATATGCATTTATTTGTGCATTCACTTGCATTGCTAACCACATTATCCAAAAATACTGGTGTAATTTATTGTTTCAGCATGTATATGTATTTTGAGTTCACTGATTTATCTTGAGATTTGGAACTAGTGTTTTAATAAAAAGGTTTGTAGCAACATATTTCTCATATAGCCTAACCTATTCTGGAGCAGTGCTTAGATTATCACAGTGTTAATTCTTCTAAAAGTGTGATGTTCCATTTGCACTGATATGACATTCAGTCAAATACTGCCAGGCATGGCCAATGTAATAACTTTCCAGGGTCACAAATGATATCACAGTTAATTTGCAGATTTAAAATTATATTAATTGAAAAATCATCTTTTAAATTCTTCCAGAGCAACATGTTTTGCAGAAACTATGAAATCTGACAACATAACAACTGCCTATATCCCTCCAGTTGGCTAATGGGAAGTACAAAAATGGCTCCTACCTCTCTCATTCTTTTGCTACAGTTTCAATAGTAAGAGGATGTTGTTGCTGTGTTTTTTTTCCTTCAGTCCTAATCAGTACTTATATATGGAGACTGGCAAAACTGCCCACCAGTACAACTGTGGAAGTTGAGTAGGAGATGGTTGCAAGACTATGTCAAGGGGACATGATGAGGAGGGTGTGACTTGATCTCAGATCTTCATTACTTCCTCCCCTTATAGAAAGGTACTAAGGGAGAAGCAAGAAGTGCTTGCTTCTTGAGAAAGGCATAACTGAAGAATGAGAAGTAACACAGCTTGTTTGGACCTGCAAACTGACATAGGGGGGAATTTTATGTGCGTGCGCACACATACACACAGTTTGTATCATCAGGTATTTATCCCTTTACCTGAAAAGTGAAAGGACTCCTATGACAAGAATCCTGCAGTTCCTCTTAAATGCCATTATACTCTCATACACAATAAAGAGAGAATGAACAACTGTTCATTTCAATCAATAGGGTGAAACTGTTGATTTACCTATCTCTATGATACCTGGGGAAAATGGGGGAGGAAAAGGTGGTTGAAATTAACAAAAGAGACTCAGAAATAAACAAAAAAGGGGGAAAGGTTAGTCCAGGGCACTTGAGTGGCTAATGGCTTTCGTCCTGCCCTGAAAGTTGCCAAAACGTTAATGGCTTTAAAGAGGTCTTCTAGTTTCCTTTTGCTATTTTGCTGAATAGCAAAAGAGGTTCCAATGAAGAGCAGATGGATTCTTGAAAAGCCTATGCCTATTGTCTGATTGCTCTGACCAATATTAAAGAAAGGAAACTTTACAGATTGTGCAAACTATCACACAATATCCTTAATTTCACAAATTAGCAAAATAATGCTCAAAAAAAAAATCCAGCACAGACTAGAGCCCTACAGAGAAAGTGAAATGCCAGATGTTAAAATTGGTTATAGAAAAAACTGAGGAACAAGAGACAGGTAGCAGATGTATGCTGGATAACTGAGAGAGCCAAAGAATAACAAAAAGAAGTCAATATGTGACTCCTTTGATTATATCAACCATGTTAAACTATGGAATATCCTTAGGAAAATGGGAATCCCAGAACATTTCATTGATCTCATGAAAAATCTACACTCAGGGCAAGAAGCCACAGTCCAAACAGAACATGACAAAACAGACTTGATCCAGGTCAGCACAGGAGTGAGACAAGACTGCATACTCTCTCCTTATTTATTCAACCCATATGCTGAATACATCTCAAGGAAAGCTGCACTGGAAGCAGATGACTGTGGCTTCGAAACTGAAGGAAGAAACATCAGTAACTTGCATTATGCTGGTGACACTACTCTGATAGGTAAAAATACACACCATGTGCAAGCTCTAGCAATGGAAGTCAAGGAGACAGTGAAAAAAATGAGGCAAAATTTAAATATAAAGAAGTTTAAATAATGACATCAGCAATCAGTCTCAGAGTTGATAATGAAGAAATTGAAGTAGTGGATACCTTTTCTCTTTTAGGATATACCAGCAACAGAAAAGAGGGGGACGCGGTGGCGCAGCGGCTTAATGACGCTGAAAGTTGCCGGCCAGAAATGGCTGACGCTTCGGCGGTTCGAGTCCAGCCTTCGCGTTAACAGGGTGAGCTCCTGTTTCCTCCCCCCCCAGCTCCTGTCAACCCAACAGGTTGAAAACTCACGTGAGTAGATAAATGGGTACTCTCACTCCGGTGGGAGGAAAAATGCTGGCAGCGCCTTGCACAGAGAGACAAGACCAGTTGCCAGTAAGCGTGAAACCGCGCTCACCCGAAAAAGGCGCGAAGCAATGGAAACCCCGCCTCCTGCGCTCGCCAGCTGGGCTATGCTCTAGGAAGGAGGCTCTGGCAAACCACTTCCGAAAAACAATTGCCTTGAAAACTGCAAGGATTCGTCCAGGCAGTCACTGCAGGGTCAGTAATGACTGAGCACAGACAAAAAAAAAAAAAAAAAAAATCAACAGAAAAGGATCCAGCAGTCAAGAAATATGTCACACATTTGGTAGGCTAACAATGAAGGCCTTAGAAGGGATATTCAGCTGGCATGACATGTTGTATCTACAAGATTAGAAATTCTTCAGACAATGTTGTTTCCCATGACACTCTATGGGTGCAAAAGTTGTACTCTGAAGAAGCAGGATTGAAAGATCATTGACACTTTTGAACTTTGGCGCTGGAGAAGACTCTTGAAGATAGCATGAATATCCTGGGGAAATTATGGAAGAAATCAATCCAGAATTTTCACTCAAGTCATCAATGCCCAGGTTCAAATTATTAAATTTTGGACACAAACTCAATTTCCTTGAGAAGTCCATAATGCTGTGAAGGTGGAAGGAAAGAAAATAAGAGGACAACCAGCAGGTGGATGAACTAAATTATGACAACAATGAATGCACCATGAGAGATCTAAAATGCTAAGTTGAAGACAGGTGATCCTGCAGAGAATCTATGTATGTGGTCACTAAGAGTCAGCATCAACTTGATGTTACTTAATCAATCATTGCTCTGATTAACAACATTAACTCAATTTTATCCTCATAACAACCTTACGAGGTAGATTAGGCTGAATCAGAGTGACTGACCTAATATCACCCAGTGGGCTCCATGGTCAAATGAAGACTAGAATTTGGGTTTTCTTACTACTTACATATGGCTTCCAAATCCTAACAGGTGCCTGAGTGGCTAAAATGATGTTTTAGTATAATACAGTGAGCATTATAGATACCTCTCAGGAAAATAAATTATCTTTCTGAAAGGATTTTGCAGTCTGGCTGGCATAATGAGAAAGTGGGAGGGAGGCTCTTTGGGGGCCTCGAGGGCTTTTGGAGAGCTTATATGAAAGCCCTGATTACTGGCTAGAGATGCTCCTGCAGGCTCACCTTGTCATGAAGCACTGTCTAGCATGAAGAAGCAGGCTCAAGCATGCAACTGTCAGAGACTGAAAGCCCTCTTCAGCTGATTTTTCAAGTATTGAAAGCCATGACCTAATCAAATGGAATGCCTCTTTGCTCTTCTCTTTAGCAAATGTTAACACGGAGTGTAAAGAACGTGTAACAGTCTTTAGCATAAACTGAGAAGTGAGCCAGGAAATACATCAGTCAGCTGTTGCTGTTGTTCAGTAATAATGCTTCTCTATCTCACAAAGTAATCTGAGAAAAACTCAAACCGCTTTTACGCTTGAGCTGCCAATATAATGTTTTGGTTTGGTGTGAAAAAAAGGGCTTCAGAAAAGAAAACAGACTTCATAAACATAAACTGGACTAGAACAGCAAGAGCAGTCCTACAAAGAACAGCCCAAGCAAAGATAAGCCTAGATATATGTCAAGGAGGAGAGAAGCTGTAACAAAGAAATTTGGAAATAATTTCCATTATTTGGAAAAGGAACTGTGTATGAAGTAGTATAAATAATTTGAAAAATACCCAATGAAATAAACATTGAGAAATTTATCAGTGTCAAGGCTCGGCTGCTTTTTGTTCCTGTTCAGACATAATTAACAACTGAGCAGAATGGACAGTGACATGTTTTGGGTAATCTTGACAACTGGCTGTATTTGCATTATACATTAGCTTAAACCCAAGTTAATAAAAGACAACTGCCATGTTCAAATAAAAACCTATGTCAAAACAAATGAACCATATTATGGTTTTATGTGATGTCCTGGTTCACAAAACATGCTAAAACAATGACTGGCTTCCTACAACATGCACAGTTACAAAGTACTTAACCCCATTTTATCAGAAATTGGTTTAAAGTACTAAATCTCATTTATAGGGAACCAGAAAAACTGGAATGAAATCAAAGAGGTTGCTAGGGATGAATGTGAAGATCAAGAAACAGAAGAAATCAAATGGGATATCAGAACAAACTGGAAACTGCCAAGAAGAGAAGAGAAGCCAAAGCCAAGAAAAACAATGATCTTACGAAGGAACTTAACAAAGAATTTCAGAGAGCTGTTAGAAAAGACAAGAAGCAGTATTATGACAACGCCTATAAAGACACTGAAGTTGGAAACAGATGTAGAAAACAAAGGAAAGTCTCCAAACTCTGAAGGAGGTTCCAACCTTAAATTGGTATGCTAAAGAACACCAAAGGACAGACAGCAACTGATTCCAAAGAGGATGGACGAAGTATACTGAAAACAGGGATTGTGAGCATCCAAGATATAGTACCTTTGAAGAATACCCTTCTTACAAGAACCTCTAGTACTAGAAAATGAAATTAGGAAGCATTCTGGTCATTTCTAAGCTGGAAGATCACAGGAATTGATATAATTCAGAAATATGGGAAACAACAGAAGAAGAATCAGTCAAGGCTCTAACTAAGCTATGCTAGCAAATCTGGAGAACAATACAGTGGCCAAAAAATTGCAACAAGTTAGTCTACAAACCAATACCAAAGAAAGGAGACTGTATGCAAACTATCATACAATATCCCTAATTATAAATGCTACCAAAATAATGTTTAGGATTATCCAACGCAGATTAGAGCCTGATGTGGAAAGGGAGAAAGGAAGCTGGTTTTAGAAAAGGCCAAGGGACAAGAAACATTATTCCTAATGCACACTGGGTGATTGGGAAAGCCAATAAATACCAAAAAGAAGTCAATCTGTCCTTAATTGATTACAGAAAGCCTTCAATTATGTTGACCATGTCAAGCTGTAGAATGTCCTTAGGAAAATCCCTAAGGAATCCCAGAACATCTCATTGTCCTCATGAGAAACCTATACTCAAGACAGAGAGCCAAAGTATGGACAGAACATGGTGAAACAGATGGCCAATGGCTCAGCAAATAAGTAATACAATACTGTATCCTCTCTTCTTATTTATTCAACCTACACATTGAATAATATGTTGAGGTAGACTGGATTGGGAGAAGATGAGTGTGGTTTTAAAAGTGGAGGAAGAAACATCAGTAACTTACATTATCCTGATGACATTACTCTGATTGCTGAAAATGCAACTGATCTTCAAGCTTTAGTAAAGAAGTCAAGGAGCACGGTGGAAAAAAATGAGTCTATTAAATATAAAAAAAGATCAGAATAATGACAATAGGTACAGCAACAAAACTGATAATGATGATACTAAAATGGAGGATAGTTTATGCTTTTTAGGATCAGCTATCAACAATAAAGGAAACAGCTGTCAAGAAGTACACCACAGACTAGCACCTGGCAGAGAAGCAATGAAGGCTTTGGAAAAGATATTCAGATGCTGTGATGTGTCTGAACCTACAAAGATCAGAGTCAGATAGGCAATGGTTTTCCCTGTGATGCCCTATGGAACCAAAAGTTGAGCTTTGAAGAAGCAGGACAGAAAGAGTATTGACACTGAGAATACCATGGATAACCAAGAAAACAAACAAGTCATAGAACAAATCAATTCAGAGTTCTTTCTTGAGGCACAAATGACCAGGCTCAAATTTTGGACATGTTATGTGAAGATCCAGCTCCTTGAGAAATCCATAATGCTGGAGCAGGTTGAAGGAAAAAGAGGAGGAGGAGGAGGAGAAGAAGAAGAGGAGGAGGAGGAAGACAACCAGCTGCAAGGTGGATTGACTCAATTCAGCAGCAATGGGTGCACCATTGGAAGACCTAAATGTCAGGTTAGGAACAGATAACTCTGAAGTAGGTCTATTTACTTGCTGGCTAAGAGTTGACATGTATTTGATGGTACATAATCTATCAATTAAGCCCCATTTTAGCCTAGTCTTAAGTGATATTTGAATTCAGACAACAATTATCTTGGAGGGATATGGAATTGATTAGAAGAGAATCCTTTCCAGTCTCCAGAATTTCCAAGGCCATTAGCTTGTTCATCTTACAATTCTTCTGAATTCACTTTAAATTATAGCTTAGATTAATACAAGCTGTTTTGATTAACTGCAGACCCTGAACCCTCCTTTAAACATCCTGTTGGCTACAGTATGTTAGGATCCCTTTATGTAGTTAGGTCATTACATCATCACAGTAGCATCTCAAGAACCTGGTGGCAGGGTGAGCCAATCATCCCCTCCAATGAGAAAATAGATCTTGAAATGCAGTCCAGCAATTTTCTGCAGATTCTGCAGCAACAATCACAACTTGAAATGTAATTTCCTCATTGGTTGATAGAACATCACTGACATAATTCAGAAATTATTGTAAGAACCCGGTTTTGACATCATATAATCAGTGGAAAGCTCATTTTGCCCCTCTCTCAGAATTGCACCTCTATTAGGAACAATTCAAAGAATGTGATGCTCTTATTTAAAAAAGAAAAAAAAAAACAAATCATAGCCCAAACAAGTAAGGAATTACATTCACATTAGAGCCTAATCTTCCAACAGAGGTGTTGGCAGCCTAAAAGGCATACTCTGGGTTACATAGGGCATTTTGAAAGAAAATAAGCACTCTTATCTTTTAACAATGTTTTGGTTGCAGAAGACCAACTGGATATTCATCTGCTACAAAATGGCAATGTATAGATTTGCCTTCTATCTTTAGCTAGTATAAAGAGTTGAAGCTGGTAAGCTTGTAGAGTCTATGTAGAGGAGACTGCAATGCAATAAAGCCCACTGTTTTTCTTAGTTGGATCTCCTGAGGACTTGCATAGTTTTGTACCTTTATGCAATCATTTCATATATTTTCAAAACTAGGAGATGTATACTTAACACTCATCTCTCACTGCTTCCTGGAGTGTAATCCTACCTATTAAGTCTCCACTCTGATAGACAAATGACCAATTCTAGTGGCTCAGCTAGAGAATTTTCCAGATGTGGCAAGTAATGAGTGATTCCTCCCCAAATGTCTGCTGAATGCAGTGAAAGCAAAAGAAGAATATTTTTAAAGGGGTCTTTTTCATACTGATTTGAGTCTGTAATGAAGATAATATTATCAGTCAAAAGAAATTCCTAAGTTTATTACATGAAGACTTAACCACTGAGGACTATTGATTACAATACTGAAAAGTCAACAATAAATACGTCCCAGACTATAATTCATTATAAGCTGTCTTTTCTTCTTTAGGAGCATCTGTATGCCCACAGAACCCCTTCTGATGCCTACCTGGCTCCTTGCATCACATGACTTTTCCTTTAAAAAAATAATAAAGAAATGTAATTAATTTCTTTTGTAGTTTTAAGAATGGAAGGTACTATATTGCAAAGCATAGCATCAGCCTCTAGCGTCATCTTTATACCATTAACAACTTTGGGGTGCAAAATGGGCCTCATAACCTTTTTCAGAAAATTAAAAATAATGTGTGTTTGCATCCCGGTGCTGTTTGGATGCATGCTATCTTGCTCAGAGAAAAAAAAAAAGAAAAGAAAGGAGAAGTAGCAGGGAATTTCTAGAGCAGCGTCCTGATAAAATAGTGCTCTACAGCTGGTTATATCCCTCTGGCAGTCATTTTGCAAATACACAAATTTTCCCAAGCAACCATTTCAAGAACAGTAAAAATTCCAAATAAGCACATTAGCCCTGACTTATGGTGTACAAAAAGGCACAGTGTGTGTATGTGTGTGTGGGAGTATAAAAGGATCGAAAGAGCTGTACTTTGCAGAAAAAGAATGCATCATGACATTAAAAAGGACAGCAACTTTTTATTTTACTTATAATATCTACTTCTTCAAACATCTGATCGTTAGCTATGAGTTGAAAATGTCAGCTAATTGCAGTTGTTGTCTTCTCAAGTATACTGAAATGCATGGCTCCTGGCAAAATCATGCCAGTCTTATCAGAAAGTATTCTGACTTTCTCCAAATTCTGTTGACATTTTTTATTATTTTATTTCTAAACACCCTCTGATTGATGAATAAACATTACGGTTTATTCAACTCTTGTTTCAGAAAAAAATCACAAACTAGATTTGGGTAGAGGTCATTTATAAGCATGGAAAATGTTAATCTCCTTGGTAACAAACACTCCCTTAAAGAAGGATATCTGCATCCTACATAAATAACAACTGGGAAAATAATTTGTAGTGAACATACCCTGAAAAGGGTTTTGGTGAGCAAGAACGTTCCCACCTACAGCCTAATTTCTGAATCTTTTTTTTTTTTTTTCCTGTGCACAGTCCTGAAAACTAAAACTAAGCAAATTGATTACAAAATCCAATGATTGTTGTTGCAGAGCTATTCATTCTGAAATACAGGTAACTGAATTCACTGGTGATAACCACTGAAAACAATGGTGCTTGTTTAACCTCCTACTGTCATGGAATGACAGTAATACTAACTAATATTAACTAATACTAACTAATACTAATAATACTAACATGGTATTTTTCAGCATCTTGTCATTGTAATCATTCTTTCAGCCACAATGTTTTACTTGCCTCCTTTCTTTTGCACATATTAATACAAAGATCCTTAGATCTTGACTTCAATATGGGATAATTCACTAGAATGAACTTCTGAGTTCTTACATCCCTAAAAAGCTTGTCTCATTTGATCTGCAGGAATAATGCATGAAAAACACCCAGGCGATAATGGTAGATAAGAAATTCACACACTGCATCTTAGGCAATTAAGGCACATTCAAAATGAAGAGGGGAAAATAATTAACAAGGGGAGAACCTCCTAAAAACAATAGAGAAAAATTATTGTAAATTTTATATTAAAAATCTGAAATATCATAACCAATGCTGTTTGATCTTATAGTGGGAATAAACCTCTTTTAGCATCAACTTCTTTTGAAAAAGAGCAAACAAACAACGCTTTGGAATCCATGTCTTGGAAGCTCACACAACTGAGCCTGTAAGATTACGAAGGTACGTTTTGACTTGGCTTCCCTTTCCTGGACCCAAATCTCTATCCAAATAATTGATGAATATACAGAATGAAGCCACTTCATGTTTATTTCTCAGGATCAACCCGACAGCCTAGCAACTGCTTCGGTACTTATTTTGCCACAATGGCAGAACTTAGACCCATTGCCTTCTCATTCAATATGTCAGCAGTACTGCAACTTGTTATTTATCTCTTGGGCACCCTGGTTTTCTTTGGCAGTGGAAATACGAGTTCAGGGCTCTTGGATTCATGTTCACAGCCTCTGCTCATGTTTTGGCTTGGATTGCAGTAGTTGTGCTGCATCCAAAGCCTCTTCCCTTTGCTGGGTAAAATAACACTGCAGCCACTAAAGCTGATCAGTCATGGGAGAAATACAGTAACATGCTTCCTCCAGTAACAACTTGCAAACGAAAGATTCCAATAGCAATGCAAGGATAACAAAATCTAATCTTATGCTGCATCCCATAAAATAAATAAATAAATCTGAGACTTGCTTTTCTAAAAAATTATAAAAACTATCATTGCTATAATACGTGATACGGCCTCATGTTATTGTTTTATACATGTAACTGGGAAGAGCTGCTCTGTTCATACTATAATCGCTCCATCTTTATCTCAGGGAAATGAGCTAAAAAGAAAAAAAGAAAAAAGTACATGCTATAGATCAAATTTGTTAAAGAGAGATTACACCCTTGAGATTTTCACTGACCAGCTTGGAAAATAATAATCAGTTTAAGTGAGACAAGAATGATTTCCTGTTTAAAAGGGACAGGTTACTTGATGGGGTGGCTTTGAATAAAAACCTCACCAAGAAAGGTTGTGTCCTATTTGGAGCTATGCAAGCTAATAATTTGGTGAATCAGATAATTATAGACTTAATTAATTAATTTGCTGAATCAGATAATAATAGAATCTGATGATGGTCAAAAGAACTCTGACATCTCAAGGGGAAATTCCCCAGCTACATTCATAGATATCCATTCCTAGCCACAATGACACTAAAATGACTAAATGTACATCATGATGTCATGATGTAAATGCATGCCTTTTGTACCTGTGGCATGATGTCACATGCAAGTATGTAAATGGTGGAGTTTGCATTGTAATGCTACAATGCATATTTTGTCACTTGCCCCCACTAGCCACTTTGAAGATACTTATGCCTCCATGGAGCTCCTCCCAATGGCTGGCAAGTGATAAACACCATTTTTCTCAAAGGCTTTTGAAATAAACAATATTGCCAATGAAAGGAACTTAGTATTCCCCTTAGTACTAGGGGAAAATAGTATTAAATTTCATTCTGTCCTTGAATTCACTTACCCTATACCAGCTAAAATATCCTACACATAAGATAAATACCCTCTCCTCACATACTAGTTCTTGTCAACCCTGTCAGGTAGACCAGGGTAAGAACAGACATGGTGTAGACCTAAAGCTACTTTTATTAAAGCAGCTGTAGTAACAGAAACTTGCAAGTCTGAATGTGCTTCCCGTCCTCCCTTTCTTACCTTCATGTGAATTGGGGGGGGGGGGGGAGGGCAGGTTTCTGATGCATTTTCATAAATCTATTTCTTGGTACAGGCTCAAGTCTCATTTCTCTGATTGTTACCTTGGTGGCAGAGCTTTCTTCTGTCCTTCAAGGCCATCCTCTATACTCTCTACAGTTCCCTTCATGACTTTATGAAAGAGTGAAGATTAATAACAGGAAGGAGTCCTTAATTTTGCCACAAAGAGGAAGTTTAGCATGCTGAGTTGAGACAAATTAAGGGTCTTCTTTGGATTAAAATAACAATCTCTAATTTCTACATGGAGAGCTCCACATAAACATGTTAAGAACCAAAAATGTCCTGTTTCTCTGCATAGAAGCCAAAGATTCCATTCCATCTTTTTCTCTTTCTTCTGCACATAAAAAAGCAAGCTAGCAAATTGCTTGTAGATGTAGAACCTTCACTACTAATTATACTACTTAGTTACTGGGAATGACGTGACTTAAAACTCCTTTATGTGAGATGCAGTAAACAGATGAAATCTATTGTTACAAGATCTTACCATGGCTTCTAAATTAGAAGACTTTAGATAAGGATCTGATTGATTTATGAATCACCCTGGCCCTGCAGCAAGGAATTGACAACAAGGGGAAAAATGTTTTTACTTTGCCTGCTCTAAGGGACAGCTGGCTGGCCAGTACTGGAAAAAGAATCTTGAACCAGATACACAGTACCTTGATTTAAAGTTATGGCAGCAGTTGAATGCTCTTCTGACCACTTTCATAATGAATGTGCAGCCTATGTATCTAGATTTATCTGCAACACTAGGCATCTGTGCTGAAATTAGACTACAAGTTGCATCTTCTATGGCCATTCTTTTTTGAACGCAACAGATAGAATGAAAAATTGCTACAATTTTTCTGAGAAGCTTCTGAAACTTTAATGCATTTGGACTACTGCTGTTTTGGGGACACAGAAGAATTTTGCTTCAGGCTAGACAAGGATGCCCTCTTTGATTTCTATGCTATGTATTGCATCAATATGGGTGATGCAGCTGGATGAAAACAAAGTAGAAAATCAGACAAAGAGTTGAAGAAGAACATTATCCCCTTTCACTCCATACCCACAGGAATATGCCTCATCCTAGCCCACTTAGACAAATCATTTTTAGAACATGCAAGATGTCTCTCAAGTATTATTCCCACAGTGCACGGAGAGGCTGTACATTGTAAATTCATCCTTTTAAACATTGTAATCAAAAATCCACATTGCCTTTCATAACCACGATGAAAAGAAGCTGAGAAAAATTGCTACCTGGGACCAATCTGCTGCTTGTCAGCATTGATTATCCACCCTAGATCATCCCATCCCATCCCAGTTGAGAGGAAACTTTAAACTGACTACCAGAATCAATAGCCAGAAGGACAGTTGAAAAACAGAATGACACATCCTTTTCCTTCTCCAATTCTTGTGGGTTTTAACAACTGCCATGTCTTATTATATCATCCTGACATGTATTAAGATAATAGGAATCTGGGCAGCATTATCTGGCAGAGGAGTGTTGCTGTGTTCTTGTTCTTTTTGGAAGGGAGAACAGTTTTTATGTTGCCATTGACATTCATCATCATCCCAGTAATTGTGTATGTGCTACTACAACACCTTTGGGACCAGCTTGACCTTTTGGCAAAACATGAAGGCACGTCTGGAAGCTAGATACCAGACTGCCAGAGTTATTTGCCAATGCCAAACAACTGGCCTCTCTGAAAAGCTACAAAAGGCACAGAGAAAACATAATGGCCCATACTATTTAAAAGTGTGACACAAGCTGGCTGGGCTAGTCACTGGATTTGTGGAAGCCAAGTGATATTTAGCAAAGAGAAGAAAGATGAGAGCTACAAGCTCCATCCAGGTGGATGGTCACAGCATCATTCAGAAGGAAATAGATACAAGAAGAGGAGAACAAAGGATCTCAAAATGCAGTAGAAGGGCATCATTTTGAATAAGTATAAAACAATGATTTCTCAGGTTTTAATCAGTGCCAACCACAGGAAGACATGGAAACTCTGCTGAAATGTCATCATAAATCCAGAAACACAGCAAGAATTATGCAGAAAAAGAAAAACACCTTTTTGTTCAGCTAGTTGCCAGAAATATTACAACCACTAGGTGGCAGAAAACTGCAGTTGAAGTTTCAAAACCTATTTCTTAACCATTTTTCACTGACAGTGCCCCTAGAGCAAATCGCAAAACATGTGAAGCTTAGGGAACTGTTGAACAAATCCTACTCCCCACCCCCAGGAGCAAATATATTTGTGAACTTCCTGAAACAGTTATCGCACATTCTTAAATTGTTGCAGGTTTGTTCTGAATGTGAGAGTTGAAGGTTTTTCTGATAAAATATCAGGAGATTATGGGGAAAAAATGAAAGTAGTTGTATTATGATTAGTAAGTTTTCTCACAGGTGGTCTGCACATGTCTAGTAAGCAAGAGATTTAATTACAACACAATGTGAGAAGAAACAACTTCAGGCACGTGCAGGAAATCCTTAGATAGGAGGCACAAGTTATGTTTTTCTTCTTTCCTTTGTTGTCTCAGAATATAACACTCTGAATTTTATGTACTTTATTCAGTCCAGCTTAGCCAAATTCCATATATGCACTTATTAATCTTATTTTTTATCCTGCAGGAATTTAGCTTGTATACAAGACCCTTTCCATTTTATATAACCTAGTCAGTCATGGCTGAGTGTTCTCCACACCCAACCAGTCAAGATGTTCAATTCTATTAAGCCTTTTAAAAGCAGAGATTTGAATAATGCCAGTCACATCAGCTGGTGATCAGTGAAATGAGAGGAAGCATGGAGAGGAAATTTAACTTTTTCCTCCCCTGCCACACTCCTAAAGAAGCTGGATAAAGCCATTATAAGGGGGGAAAACCCTAGCAAGATATGCTGTGGGCAGATAGTTTCTGTGCCTGGAGGTTGTGCTCGGTAGGTTGACTGCTTTGGAATGTTTTGAGGTTGGATACCCGCTAGCACAGAAAATGGTTTACTACTGCTGCTGCTTCAACAGCTATTGCCATTTCTGGACCGTAATCATCTGACTACTGTGATCTATGCTCTGATCTCCTCCCAGTTGGATCATTCTGTATGTGCTTGTACCCTTGAAGATGACAGGAGAATTTGGCAGTTATGTTCATAGGCTTGTGTGTGTGTGTGCACGAACACATCTTCGAGTCAGTGGTCACTCCTGGCAACTGCCTGGACAAGTCCCTGCAGTTTTCTTGGCAAGATTGCAGACGCGGTTTGCCATTGCCTGCTTCCCAGGGCTGAGAGAGAGTGACTGGCCCAAGGTCACCCAGCTGCCTTTGTGTCTAAGATGGGACTAGAACTCATGGTCTCCCGGTTTCAAGCCTGATGCCTTAACCACTACACCAAACTAGTCCAGTCTTAATGGAAACACAACTTTACTATGGAAAAAAATTCAAATTTAACAGACTATTGGGAAGAGAGTAAAAAAAATAAAAATAAATCAGGAGTCTGGTATTGGGAAGACAGGTTGTCCGTTACACCTAAATGCCCATTAAACCAATAAATAACATAATTACACAAATTATGTGACTTATGTTGCTTGTGTAAACATATATAATTTGCCTAATGATGTCATTGTTCCAATGATGTGAATTGTGTAAGTAATGTGAAGCTGATACATATGAAATAATTTATTTGATTATTTTAGACTACCTTGGATCTGTTGTTGTTGTTGTTGGTCACACAGTCAGCCAAATGTTTAGATTGGATTTGGCATTTTATCCACCTATTGAGTCTTTCCCAAGGACGTGGGATAGGCATAAGGTAGAACTAAGAAAAGTTACCGAATAAGGCTAGGAATGTAGAAATAGGAGAAGTAACCATATAAGGAAAGGAATGAGAGAGAATACCAAATAAGGTAAAATTGGGAGATAGTTCCAAATAAGGAAGGATGCCAAGATGCCACACACTGATTCGTTGGTACAATCCCTAGGGAAACAGGGGGAGTGGGCACCAAGACCCCTGGGATCAAATGTATAAAAAGCATGTGCCAAGAACCCTGGGGGGTTCAGACTTTTTGCTACCTATGCTGAACCTTTCGGCAAATAAACTCCTCTCCTGAATGAAGACCTGAGCGTCCTGTCTTCAAATTTTCTGCAACAGGCAGATGTTGTTGTTTGATGGTGTTAAAGGCATCATCGCAGGATATAAGCTGTTCCAAGTAAAGCTGACTTTTGCAATTGACTGATGTTGATTTTGTCAATGCCGATGGTGTTCAAGTGGTATCATCATCATCATCATCATCATCATCATCATCATCCTGCCTTTTTAATATATAACTTAAGATGGCAAACATACCTAATACTCCTGCCTCCTATTTTCCCCACAACAACAACCCTGTGATGTGGGTTGGGCTGACAGAGAGTAACTGGCCCAAAATCACCCAGCTGGCTTTCCTGCCTAATGGAGGCCTAGCACTCACCAACTCCTGGTTTCTAGGCCAGCACCTTAACCACTACACCAGACTGGCTCTCTAACTAATTTTCTTCTTTTGGGGTGATATTTGGGGGGAAATTTTACCTGACATCTGCTAAACCTAGCTCCCTTAAGCTGAGGATTTACTATATCTATTTTTAAAGGGGTCTTCCTCAATCTGGACCCTCCAGATGTGTTGTTAGTATAACTTCCAGAGTTCCCTGCCAGCTTTTAACACAAAAGTCTGGAGCCCTTCTTTCCCTTCCATTATGATGGGGCCATAAATGTTGACAGGAAGCTCCGCTCCAGGAACTTTGGCAGCATTCAGTTACAAAAGAGAGACTTCTTTGCATTGGCCGATCCCATTAGAATATGCCCCCAAGAAGCTGTACTGCCTGGTATCCATTTTATAAGCTTTCAAATGTCAAACCGAGCCACTATTATTCTGAAGTGCACAAAGTATTTTAAACTGCTCAAAATGCTTCTGTGTGGTTTAATTTGATGGTTCTTTTTTAATTCTGTCAAGACTATTATTTCAGTGTTTGATGATCATCATATGTTCATATAATTCTTAATTCTTATTTGGTGTAGGACTGTTAAATGTTTAAACTAAAGAAACAAACATAATATTATCACTAGTCTGAGGTCACCTAATACTGTAAAAAAAGGGATGTTTTCTCCATTTTTAGTAAAGAAGGAAATGGTTGTATTTCTATTCTGTACTTGCTGGAAAGTGACCTCAACCTGCTCACCAGTCCATGGCTGCTGGTCCCTGCTGTAGCCTACATTGTGTTTGATAGATGTGGATGAAGCAATATGCCATGTGAAACAAACACTGTCCTGCATTTTTTCCCTATCACTTCATTTTTTAAAAATTATTTATTTTAAGGTCAAGGGCTATTCCGCTGTGCAGCCTCTCCCTTGGTGCTCCTGGCTGTTTCTTAACACAACTTCAGAAATTTCCAGCCTGGACTGCTATGGGTTAGCATCAGGGCTGGCTGATTCTCACTGTGGAGTAGGGTCACTGAAAAATCCAATTGGTTGTTCTCCCACTTCACCCCAGGATCTCATTGGCTGTTCCCCCAGCTTTTCGCCTTCTCATCCATACATGGAAGGCAAGTCTCACTGGTGGATTGGTGTACCAGTCCCTGCCTTTTCCTTTCAGGGATTGTTCCTTACTAGTCTCCATGCTTTTTCTTTGCATTCCCAGATGTTTGCACACATGGTTGCCTTTACTCTCTTTCCACATTATCTCCTCTGACACTAAAATAGACTCTCTGTCTGCTCTGCTTCCAGATGGTAGCTTGGATGCCACAATAATCAAATCAATAGGGAACAGGCTTTTGATCCTCTAGGCTAGTGTTACTTAAAGCATGGTCCTAGGACTGCTGTGGGTCCCCCAAAACCCTCTGAGGGGCCCACAAAATCAAAATTATTTGCCAACCTATGCTGAAAAATAGTACAATATTAAAATCCCATCAAACAATTGTGAGAAGTGGTAGCGGCAGCAAATGCATCAATTTTAATTTTTAATACAGTAAACCTCAATAAATATAACCCATACAAACAAAAGCTGTTTTGGGGTCCTCCATAATTTTTAAAACTGGGAAGGGGTCCTGAGAGACAAAAGTTTAAGAAACATTGCCATTGTAGGCAGTGTACCATTGTAGTTCAGCTTCATAGAAACAAAGTTGCACTGTTTGCAATGTAAAGTTTTGTTTAAAAGGGGGGAGGGAAAGACAAGGGAAACTTTGCAACACTGCACTATAGGCAGGGGATCCAAAAGCATTATTTCCCCAGTGAGCATGCTTTACCCAGCTTAGGCAGAAACCCAAAGGGAGCCTACTGGGCGAAGTAAGGATTGAATGAAGCATGAGCTTCTAGGGTTGAGGATAGATTGTTGACTGTCAACATCAATGATTTTTTTTTTTTAAATAGCAACTGCCAATCAGCAAAGAACATAGCAGCCCAGCTGCTCAGAACTGTAGTCTGACAGTCTCTGAAAAGATACCCACAAAGAATGATGAGGATTGAGTGGAGCAAGGAGCTTTTAGACAGAGTAAGAAATCACTGGTGGTGGAAAGTTCATTGATTTAACAGGCCATCATTGGCTCCATAGCAAGATTTTTTAAAAGGCAGAAGACAGCATAATAGCCAGGTAGTGCAGCCCAGAATGGCAGCCCAGGTCTACAATCAGCCACTGGAAGGGAGGGGATATGCCAAGCCCTGCAGCCAATCGCAGCTCTACCTCTTGATAGATCAAAATGAAGCATTGGAGATACTCATTCTGAAAAGCTTTAGACCATTTGCATTGGAAAACAGCACTTTTGAATCAAAGCTGGAAAATGTGGGCAGGAGGTCATTTGCAATGGACTAGGAGTATGGGGAGGGGGATATCAGGGTTCCTGCACTTGGGAAGTAGTCTGTACTAATGATGGGCCAAGTGCAAAGTGAAAATCTGCCCCCACGTTAGCTACATTAAGGCTAAACATATTTCTAAGTATAGAACAGCATTATCAAAGGTAGATGTCAGATTCTGATCTTTCTGAAGAGCAGTATCAAAAATCCTTGTTTCAACTCCATTGCAGCTTTCTCACAACCTACTGAAACCAGACATTTTGCTGAGAAATGTCAAATTATCCTGAAGAATCAAAGAAAGAAAGCCATCAGTGAAAACCAATTTTAACCAGAATTTTAGTCAGCAAAATCATATTCACATTTAAAAAATTTAGATATTCTAGATATACTAAGGGAATAGAGACTGTGGTACTCATAGCACAGCTAAAAAAAATGAGTGGACCATTTCTAGAAGTCTTAGATCTTGCTAATTACAGATCTGCAATATATAAAGCAGGCAACTAATGGCCTTAGCCCTAAACGTTTTAAAGTGGCAGGTCCAGACTTGTATTGGTGAACTTCAGAGCCTGAATTGTAACAGTCTTTGTTTACTCTCTTCACTTGGAATTAACTTGGCAAGTTATTCATAGATATTTCAAAACCTTACTGTGTACTCCATACTGAAACTATTTATCCTCCAGCACTTGTTTGTGAAATGTGTGTAAAAACAAGTTTATTTTTATCGTAGCAGACAACTTGGGGGTTGACTAGGCCTCAGCTGTCTTTTCTCCATGCAACCCCCTGCAAACATTTTTTTTTTTATCCGCACTCAATCGTGACCGATTCTGCGGCGACTGCCTGGACGAGTCCCTGCAGTTTTCAAGGCAAGGTGTTTCAGAAATGGTTTGCCATTGCCTCTTTCGTAGAGCAGAGCCCAGCTGGCGAGCGTAGGAGGCAGGTTTCCGTGGCTTTGCGCCTTTTTCGGGCGTGCGCGGCTTCAGTGCTACCGGCAACTGCTCCCAACTCCTTTTGCAAGGCGCTGCCAGCATTTTTCCTCCCACTGGGGTGAGAGTACCCATTTCTCTACTCACGTAAGTTTTCGAGCTGCTGGGTTGACAGGAGCTGGGGAGGAAGCAGGAGCTTGCTCTGCTGCACGGAGCTGGGCTCAAACCGCTGAAGTGTCGACCATTTCTGGCCAGCAACTTTCAGCGTCATTAAGCCACTGTGCCACCGCGTCCCCTCTGCAAACATTAAGTCCTACTAAATGGATTCTCATATTACAGTAAGCAAAACATAAAGAGTGTTAGTGCAAGGTAGGTACTATAGTTTGTTCAACAATTCATGGTTTAAAGATGTTGGCTTTCAGGAAAAAAATGAGAGTAGCCAATGATTCTGACTGCATTATGTATTAATCCTTATCACTGGGGCTTAAAAAAAAAGGTGGGTTGTGTCTTTCAATACATCCCATGGCAGTTCATTGTAAAGAATACATCTCTTGAAAGGTTTACCATTAATTCAGCAGTAGTTTGTCAAACTTTCTGAGCATGTAGGACAGGCTTGTAGGACAGAGGTGAGACATTCTTTTCTCTCAGGATTAGCTAGAAATCACTCATCTGAGAGAAAGCTTGGTGATGTAGGATGTTGAGAAAAACATATGTGAATACATGCTGGTGCATACAAACAAATATCTCCATATTGTATTTTCATTTATACATCACTGAAGTCATGGATTTAAATTTTGAGAGAAATATACCAAACCATTGTTTCCTATAATATGTTCTGGAGCATCCTGGTAAAGTCAACATACACAATGAGGTTGAAACTTAGAGAGATCTAGACAACTACCTCCTACATTCCACCACTGGATAGGATCCAACACTGAAATGCTTACTGATACTATTGTTGTTGTTATTTTTCTTATGAGTAATCTACGATTAGATTCATGGTCAAAGACTGGTGAAAACTTAATAATTCAAGTCCTAACCAAGGGCCTAAGAATGATTAAGGTAGTGTCCAAGGATATAGGCAGTTCCAAGCAGGGTATTTTTTTGTAAAGTTATGGTGTTGAGGTCCAATAAATTCAAAATTTTCAAATATCGAGGGAGTCCTTTAGGTGTTGTTCCAAGGGCTCCAATCATGATTGGTATCACAGCGGATTTCTTTTTCCACAAGCTGCTGCTATATTATTATTATTATTATTATTATTAATTATTATTATTAATTATTATTATTAATTATTATTAATTATTATTATTATTATTATTATTATTTTATTCTACCCCACCTTTCCTCTAGGACTTCTATCCCACCTTTCTCATTTTATCCCAATAACAGTAACCCTGTGAGGTAGATCAGGTTGAGCTATAGAGATTGGACTAAAATCACCCTGTGATTTAAGCACTTTGCAAATAAATTTTAATTTTATTCACAACAACTGTAGGGCCACAGGTTACTTAATTTCAAGACAAGATTGTTCTAGGTTGTTATTTTTCATACATAAACTTCTTAAATTGGCTAAATTTAGTGCAGAATTTAACGTGACATTGCATGTTCAAGCAAAGGAGACAGCTGGTGCCCTCCAGTTGTTTCACATCTGTCTCAGCCAGTACCCAAGGGATTCTGGGAGCTGGTTTTTAAAAACACCTGGAGAGTACTTGGTTGCCTATTTATAGGCTAAAGAATGGAAGGACATGACAATGAAGAGGAAACTGAAAGAAGATTCAATCTCTGAAAGCCAGGTTTAATTTCTGTGAAAACAAGATCTCTCCACAGACTGGCTCGTTTTTGTTGGAATCTAAGAGAGGCAGTATTAAAGAGCAGTTTCTTATTACAAGCTAGCCTCCATGGCTTCAGTCATTGGCCCAGTCATCCAGTAATATACACGCAATTACTATATCAAAAGAACAAAGGTGGTAAACATTACCTTAATCAAATAAAGGGAATCAATAATGCTCACCTGGGATCTATTGAACAGGCTGGAAGAATATTTGGATGGAACTAACCTTTAGTTATTTCTTGTATTTTATTTTTACATTGTACTTTATTTCTGCTTCATAGCCCCTGTTTTAAAATTGTTTTTTATTCAAACAGTTTGTTATCTTCTCAGCATAGGCATCTGCAGGGTGAGGGCATGGAGGAAATAACATCATGATGAACATGGCATCGTTGTTTCTTCTACTGAAGACCTAAAAGTGATGTAATTAGAATCTTTCCTCAGGGGTAAAATTTGCTTTAGAAATCTTCCTTAGATTAAATTAGAGTGGGGAAAGGGAATTGGTACTGGACTTCCTGTTTTACATGAATGTCTCCATATGGCAGAATGAAAAGGAAATATGAGGCGTGGTTCTCACTAGACCATGTTAAATTCTGTTGCTTATTGTTTTCTTTTTATGTCTCGTAGCACATTTTATCTCTTCTAGGGATGACATCACTCAGAAGTTTGCTCGTATTCTAAAAGAAAGAAGTAATCAGGCTGATAATCGAAGGGAACCATCTGAACACAAAATGGTCTGTAATTTCACCCAGAGACAAAAATAATATACAAACCTAACAAGTGCTATGTAATGACAGTGTTTGCAATATTGCTGTAGCATCTGATTACAAATATGGTAGACATGAAGGTTGTCATGGTAATTTCATTGCACAACTCATTGCCTTCATGCATAAAAAACAATTGCAGGAAGCTACTGTCATGGTGAAATCCCCTCTGCCATATGTTATCATCTTTAACCTCTTTCATTAGAGGTTCTACAAATACATCACAATTTTGCTGTATAGATGGAGACCCTGGATAGTCCTTTAAAACAAAGCAAGGGATGATGGTGAGCAGAGGCAAACAAATAAGTACTGGTTAAATATCAGGCTCTCCCAAAACAGGAACAAATTTGGCTGAAATTCAACACAACATGGCTAGGTCTAAATCTTTATTGTAACTTGAATCATGGCCATTACAATCAATCTCTGACTGTTAAGGATTGTTCCCAAATTTGTATCTACCTTGAGTTCAAACTCCAGCATCCTCTCTTCTTTTTCCTCTGTATAAAATCTGACCTGTATTTTCCTCACACTTGCTCCTAAGTGGCAATTGCATGTTTATGTTCCCTGCTTTCCTGCCCTGGGATTCTCTAACAACATCCTGACACGAAATTTGGGCTGAAAAACTCCAGATTATAATAAATACAGCAAAGAGATACAAAAAACCTATAGGTCTTTGCTATCAGTTGTCCAGCTGGTCGATGGCCAAATCTAGTAAACCTACTAAATTCTAGTCACTGCTATCATAGTATTCAAAGTATTCAAATTCATTCTTGAAGGTATCTCCCCGTTGATGGGCAGCTATGCACTCCTTCTTGCTAAGATCATATTCCTAGCAATGAGCTAATGTTAGAATCGTAAAGTCTTTTTTATCAGCTGAGGTTGGAGGGGAAGCTATTTGAGAAGTTTTTGGCATTTGAAGTTGAAGTACAAAGGACTCCAAATAAATGCTTAGTCCAGTCTTCTTCAACTTAGTCTTCTTAGACTATAAGTGGTAGGAATGAGATGTAATATTCCTCTATGTAAAAAAAAAGAAAAAAAGCCTCTCTAGACCAGAGTTCATCTTAATCTCCTTCACACTTTTTCTGTTTATATTCAGGGAGGGAGTGAATCCTTTAAATAAAGGCTGAAGTAATGATTTGGGGAAAATTTTGCTTCTAGATTCTACCATCTAGATGGAGTGGCCCTCATAAGTGCTGCAGCAATCCAAACCCTTCAAAATCTGCATTTCTCTTCTGTTCTGAAGGCATAGTTCGATACTTTTAAAATGTAGCTTTTTGGGTTTTTACAGCGGTTATCGTTGTCACCATGTTTTTGTTTAGGTGTTGTTGGGTTTTTTTAATCAGTGTGCTTTTGACTATTACCCTTCAAATTCTTTTCTTAATTTCAGGAAGATGTGGAGAGAGAATGCCTGATTTTCTTTGCTCAGAAACTGAAAGCATCTCCCATTTTGTGCTAAAAGAACTATCCATTAGCAGCAAAATGAGGCACAATTGTGAGTGGTTCTGATTTTATGCAGTGGTAATGATAGGATGATGTGCACGACACAATGACATACATAACAGCCTTGCCATTATACTATTATTTTAAAAGGTAATAAGATGATTTCAGCTGAAGCCTTGTCAGCTTCAGAAAGGCCTTGTATTTTTTAAAATTCAAATTACAGATCACAGAGATGGGGGGAAAAACCCCTGGTGGCCAGATCTCTCTCTCTCTTTCTCTTGCTCTCTTGCTCTCTCTCACTAAGTCTTCAGCTTGGTGCAATTTTGGGAACTGTAGCTCAGCAACATCTTCAGTACCTGAATTTCATGATATTGCAGATATCCAGAACTCAAGAACAGCTCAACAACTTTAGCAGTGCATGAATTACTATGCCTGTTACAGCATATTAGATATAGAATCCTGTTAATATGAAATATTGAAGCAAGTCCTGTAACCTTTTGCAGCTGGTGAGAACATCTGATGTTTCAAGAACATGTATGAGCACTTTTACAAAGTGATTGGCAAGGGGCTTACCCAGCCACAAAATGTCTGCCATGGTACCTACACCCTCCTTCCCTCCCCTCCCAATTTCCTCTGCCTCACTTGGAGGAAGCTCCCACCTACTCCTTCTTTCTTTGCCAAGCCATCCTTATTAAGAAATCAAGCATATGGTACCCATTTGGGGCTAGAAGCATCTTCACAAATATAGATGATGGTAGAGGTTAGCATACATGCCACCTTCCTTCCTTCCTTTATTTTTAAATGTAAAAAATAGGCACAGTCTGAACCAGCAAGTTTGACATGTTAGCTGTCAATTGTGGAAACTGGAGTTTAATACAAAAGGAAGGGTAGCATTGCCAATGGACACACTGGATAAGGATGATGGAACACACATACATCTGGATAGCATCACTTTAGGGATGGCTGCATTCAACATTAAGAGAGAGGTAATCCAGGAAAAAAATGTTTAGTGAATTTGGATTGGCACTATATAAGAATGCTTGTAATTTTTGTCTGAAATGATCACATTTTTTGTAAGAAGCCATCAACAAAATATATCATTATAATTTGTGTTCCCACATTACATTCCAGTTCCTCCTTCCTTTCTAGCTAGTTCTTTCTAGTTGTTCAAGAGAGAACAACCTGCAACAACCCATTTTTAATAATATTTGTACATAAACAATAACTATCTTAGAAATTATTTATCATTCAGAAAATGCTTAAGTCTGATACACCATGTCTAACTGATACCTGGATATATGCAATTGTTTTCAAGCTAATTTGTCAGAACCTTCAACAATCAAAATATTGATGTAGTAGTTGCTTGCTTTGTTTCTGCCATTCTTTAGGAGGGGGGAGGGGGTAATGAAAGTAGAAGGAATTGGTATGCTATCAAAGGCCAGGAAGATGGACTGTTATCGAAGGTTAGGAATGTGCAAGGTCACACCTCTATGAGAACAGAACTGGTGCCTGGAAAGAGGGGGGCAAGAAGTAGGGGTAAAAATAAAGTGGGAAAAGCACGGGCTTTAGTTTCAGCAATGCTTTGATTAGAGTTGCATGTACGTTCCAATAAATGTAATCTTTTTTGAACCTAACTCGGGTTGCCTGAGATTTTTCTTTGTTGGGATCTGAACATCGCAGATCTGACATTTTGCTTTTTGTATGTTCACTGCAGTGTCTTAACAGAGCATGTATGGTATGAATGACAAGACATACAATATTTCTATGAAAATAATCAGCACTTTAAAATCTCAACATGTATTCATTTCATCTGCCTTATATTTAACTGACTGGCTTTCTTCTTTGTTTCATTTTAGTTTTATTTTGTTCAGGTATTAATTAGATTGAATCTATCAGACAGAATACTTACTTCATTGGTTCATTACATTTATTTTCTGCATTTCTTCCACAAGCTCAAGGCTCTATACATGCGCACACACACACACACACACACACACTGCCTTCCTACAATTTTACCTCCAGAACAGCATAGTAGTTTGGGCTGTGCAGTAGTGACTGGCCCAAAGTTAACCACTGAATATCCACAGTCAAGTGTTGACTTGAACCTAGATCTCCCCAAACCTAATTCAACATTATAACCACTACATCACATTGTGTTTTGTTTTGTTTTGTTTTTTGGTATATAACAAACCATATTCTTCATTTCCTGCCATGTGCACAAGAAATTTAAGCCCTTCAGAAGAACTGAAAATGTCACGTTAGATTCCCCCTCCAGTGCTGGAGATCTCACTTCAGTATGGGAAAAGGACATATCCCAGGAAGCATCAAAATGCACTTGTCTAAAAGGCATTCTAAACATTTGGGAAGAGAGAGATAAACTGAAGAATGGCAACTCTCACTAAAATACTTTTAATCTGTTCCTTAAGTTACTCCCACAAGCAAACACAAGGTAAAACAGTGACTGTAATATCTTACAGGATGGTTCAAAATTGTACCATATGGCTCTCCAAATATGAAATTCCGTGTTGCTTTGGAGATTCTTATTTTTGGTCTTACCGGTTGTTTCTATCAATGTTTGCCTTTGGCTTGACTCTCTGAATCCTTTCAGGCAATATGCCTCTTAGCTGTGTTCACTTACTCCTTGTCCTTATTCTCCCTCACAGAATTGTTTCTACGTCCCTGGCAGAATTGTTCTTCAAATAAGAGTAGGGCTAGAGGACGATTTTAAACATGTCTGTAATAAATATAGAAAAATGTTCACTGTGGCATAACAACATTGCCTTGAACTGTTACTATTCCCATTGTGCTCTGTACTCCCTCTAATATTTTCTCAGCCAAAGTATTGCAAAATCTTTCTAAGAGGCTAATAGCTATGTGATGTGATTCTAATTATTGTATTTCCATTGCTCAGTTATTCAGCACATTAAAAAGGCTATTTTATGATTTGTTCATTAATGGTATTATAAACTCATACACCTTAATTGCTGTTCTAAACAAGCATAACTTAAAAAAAGGAACCCTGAAGACTAAATAATTCATACATATTTATAATTAATAAATTAAGGAACTAGGGAGATCAATTGTTGTATACACAAAAAGTCCTTTCCATTAAGTGATCAGGAGCACCTCTTGCTGATTTATTAAATGTGAAGGGGGAAAAAAGATGTGCAAAAAGAATAGCATTCAAAATCCAAATAGCTGTGCAGGAATGCCTAGCAGACTTTGGGAACACAGGACAGCAGGCAGCAAGACAGGGAAGAAACAGAGCTGTTACAGAAGAGATTCTTGCATCCAAGGGAGGGGGGAAGCATGAAAAAAAACAGACTAATTCCCCTTTAATTACACTAGGTATAAATTGTATGGGAGAATTACTTTGGTAGCTTTCAAGCTTCTGTTACGTTATTCCACTAGCAATAAAGATCTTTTTAGAAATCCAAGTGGTTCTTGTTTCCTGAGCTTGCCAACCATGTAAGGTTTAACAATAGTAGAACTAGTATGGCTAGTACATTTTGAAGACAGTAAGTTTTGGTGTAGTGCTATCAGTTCATCTCTCCAAGAGAGTATATAATGCATTTTCTATTTTTAGAGTATCCAGTTCATGGATTTTGCTACTATGGCTGCTTTGGGATTGGAAGCCTTCAAACATGATAGTATCAAATTACTACTGTATTATTGGGTATTTTCCACAATGCCTCAATCATATGTTCTGGAAAACCATTAAAGCCAATGGGGTTAAGTTAGTCATTATTCATTTGTCCTACTAATTTCAAAGGAATTCTTTCAACAAATATGGGATTCAGTCTGCTGTTCTGCCTCTGAACATGAAAGATCTATTTAGCTGTCCTGGCTAATATGTTTATTTTTCTTCTCTGTGGAGTAGTCATGCATTATTTTCACATTGCTCAGATACCATGGCAGGAAATTAACAATTACAAAGCACAGTCTGCATAGTTTCTTTCCTCTTCTTCTTCCCATTTAGCTTCTCCCAAGTGTATAGCCCCCTGTTGGTGCTGCTGGAGGCTATTTATTGATTACAGTGGAACCTCGGTTCACGAACGCATCCGTTCATGAACAATTCGGGTCACGACCAGCTCTGGCCACAAAAATTTACCTCCGGTTGCGAACGCCGGATCGGGTGACGAACAGGATCCGCGGCCATTTTCCCTCCCGTGTCACATGGTTGCGACTTCCTGTAGGGAGGGGGCTCTCCCTCCAAGCAGGAACCACGGCCATTTTCCCTCCCGTGTCACGTGGTCGCGACTTCCTGTAGGGAGGGGACTCTCCCTCCAAGCAGGAACCGCGGCCATTTTCCCTCCCATGTCACGTGGTCGTGACTTCCTGTAGGGAGGGGACTCTCCTTCCAAGCAGGAAGCACGGCCATTTTCCCTCCCGAGCAAGGTTAGCTTTCTCTCTCTTCGTACTGTACTTTGTGTCATATTTTTGCGGTTTTTAAAAAAAAAAACATGGTTCAGAACGGATTAACCGTATTTACATTGAACCTTATGGGGAAATTTGACTCGGGTCATGACCAGAAATCGGTTGGCGACCAAATTTGGGGTCGGAACAGATTAACTGTATTTACATTGAACCTTATGGGAAAATTTGATTCCAGTCGCAACCATTTTGGGTCGCGACCAGAGTTGCAGAACGAATTAAATTCGTGTACCGAGGTTCCACTGTATATAATTATTTAATATATGCATATACCACTTCCTGTTATGTGTTTTGCTTTCATTTCTTATATTGTGTATTTATGTATTTATTGTAAGCTGCCTAGAGTCATGTAAACATGAGATAGGTAGCTATATAAAGGAAGGAAGGAAGGAAGGAAGGAAGGAAGGAAGGAAGGAGGGAGGGAGGGAGGGAGGGAGGGAGGGAGGGAAGGAAGGAAGGAAGGAAGGAAGAAAGTCCACAGTATGGTCATTATCACAAAGGCCTGCCAGCAAACAGCCACCATATGATATTCAGCAGTGCTTGATAGGTATAGCAATTTCATCAGTGACAAGCTATCACAGGGACAAGACAAACAGTGCTACAAGCTATATTTTTATTGTATTCCCAGAAAATGGTGGCCATAATATAAAGTTGACAGCTTCTGAGGGAGTGAGAATATTCATCTTAATATTCATATTCATCTTAACTCCAGCTCTCTTACTATCTTAGATATATTATTAGATGCTTGTTTACATTCTCTGCAGTCCTGCTGTTCAGCTACTAAGTACATCCTGACACTAGAGAACATATTTAGATGCCACCAATATAAATACAGCTATTTTTAAAATTCTGTATTTGTTATAATGTGTTAAAATATACTTGAGGTTTGCATCTGTGTATCTTACTTGTCCTTCATTTTCTAGAAACTTATGAGCTGGGGGTATTATGCACAGGTAGATAGCAATGGTGCATGTAAATTCCAGGGCTTGCCCACTGCTGGCTTGGAATAGAATTGCCTCCTCCCAACCACTTCCTCCCCATCTTGCCAGCAATCTGCCATCTTGGCTGCAGGAAATCACATATATTACAGCTCCACCCACCTGGACTTGAAGATTAAGATGGCCAAGCTTCAGGGAACAAATCTGCCCTGATCAGGAAGCACTTTTCACTTTTAGAGCCCCAGTTACTTGATTTGCTCCCTCAGTTGGCCCTATGCCTCTCTTTTGAATGGCAACACCAGCAAAGATAGCAAGGAAGTGAGGCACTATCTTCTTTCCAGGCTGGAGGAAGCATAGCTCCCTCTATTTTTGCCATTATTTAAGGCAGTGTTTCTCAAACTCAGGAACTTTAAAATGGGTTGACTTCAACTCCTAGAATTCCCCAGCCAGCATGCCCCAGCCAGCCAGCAGCCAGGGTCACATAGACTTTCAATGATAATCATGCATCCAGTAGCTCTAAATCTATTTCTTCAAAGGCAGAATAATCCCATCAAGAATGTTACCCCTCTTTTGTCCTCATAATGCAGATCCTCTATCTATCAGAGACAGCCTTGAACATTAAAGACAAAAGATGTTTAATGGATCATTTTCCTCTTATATTCTTTCATAAGAATGTTCTTAAAAGCCAGAAAACAAAGAAATGTATCAGTCATCTGAAATCTTGAGAGAGGCATCATCAGTATTCAAAAATTCCTGTTAGCTCTAAGTAATTGCTACATTGCAAAGATTCAGATATAGAATCTATTCAAAGCCATTTTAAAAAACAAAAATCAAATGCCTTTCTTCCAACTGTCCTGTATTTTTCTAGACTTTGTTTCTTAAGGAACAAGTCTTCTAAAAAAAGGCTTCTTGTATGTCAACTTTGGGATCATCTCAGGTCTGCTGATGCTTTTTTCTACCTCTAGAGTGGTGCAGTCTCACTTTAACTCCATAAATATGGAGAAACTTGAATTATATTTTTTTTTCCTAAAGGTTTTTAGAAGCCATTGTTGTGGAAATATTCACTAGCCATCTATCATTGTCAAGGGCTCCCTTCTTGGCCTGTTCCTCCTCAATGATTGCATTAGATTGAATCTATTAAATATTTATTCCCCCCTTTTAAAGGGGTCATGTGAATCTCCATAACTCACCTTGATGGTTCTAAATTTATATCACAATAACAGTAAAGTCCTAAAGTTTGCTTGGGTTTCTCCCCTCCCATAAACTTGGACAAATTCTGCTTTAAGTCCTATTCAGTCATTGTTCTTATATGCAAACTCTAGATACAGATAGAAATAAAGGGGAAGAGGGGACAAATGTGTTATCTCTGTCCTCTCCTTTACTAATTTTATATGAGATTAAGAAAAACACTTCCCATTCCCTGCATAAACCTATGCATTTGAACCATACTACAAAGTTGTACTACAAGGTTGGGACTTTTTAGCTAACTTGACTACTTTCCAAGTGAAAAAAATCCCAACACTGCAGTATGTATCTATGTCTTCATGCATCCATGTGGTTTACAGACCATCCACTTCCATAAGACTCTGGATAGCTTACAATATTAAAAGGAGAAAATAATAAAAGCACAGATCATGTGCATCCAGGGGAGAAAACAAGTACTTAAATAAAATGTTACCAGAGCTCAACACCTACCCTATCTCAAGGCTTGGGGGAACAACCAGATTTTCAGCAACTTTCTGAACATCATCAACGTGAGAACCATATAAATCTCTGTGGATGCAGGATCCAGAGGGCAGGCAACAGGACAGAGAAGGCTTAGTATTCCTTGGTGGGAACTATCTTACCAACCTCATTATTTTGATTGCAAATTTGAGGTGCAGTGATCAGAACTGTCTGTACTATTCCAAGTTTGTTCATAATAGTAAAGAGCCCATTAACTGTTTGATTTTGGTTAATTTGAATGACTTTGAATCCCTTCCCTAATAATTCCACATATGAAATTCACCTTTTCATAATAGCTGCAACACACAGGATTGACATTTTCACTGACTTTGTCAATCCAACCCTAACCCTTTCTGGGATAGTCATAATTACTCAGATGCTGTTTGTGAATTTGTGATGCCTGGATTATTATTTATTTTGTTCCAATGGGCATCACTCTGCATATTTTTACACTGAGCTTTATTTGCCATTTTAAAGTTTATTCACCTAGTTGGGACAGATTCTTTTGGAACTCTTCAGAATCCATTTTTTTAGATTTTTCACATCTCTCCACTGAGAAAATTATCAGTGTCCTACTCTGTTTCCTTTTTAAAATGCTTAAAGATTTTTTCCAGTCTTTGAAAGGACTTGTCCCTTTATCCCATAACTGACAACTTTTCTCAGGAAACTTTGGAAAGGACTTAAAGGCTTTGGGAAGTTGAAATATAAGAATGTCCAACAAGATGGCCTTCAACAATCTGTATTCAGATCAGGAATTAAGAGTACCCAAAGATCATTGCTTTGTATGTATTTTTGCATGATTTTGAAAGCTGAGAGCTATAGTGCAAACTCCAAAGAGTAACTATTTTCCTATCACTATATCTGGAAAGTACACATTATATGTATGTATGTATGTTTAAAATGTGGATTCAACACTTGTCATTCACACTGGCCTATGCCTTAATGATAAATTTTTTACATAAATATTTAGCCAGCTCTTCTTCAGGTTCCCTGTCTCTTAACTTTGTTTCCAGTTTAATTCAAGTATGATATCTTTCTTGTAGCTAGCAGGGCTCACCTTTCCTTTCACCACAATGTTTGTCCTACCTCTGTAATGGTAATAAATGCAGCCTCCCCTCTTTCTTGTTAGGTCATTTCTATAAACAACGAAAATGATCAAATGCAGATGACCAACTTACTTCCTCTAGGATTCAGCCTTATGCCAAAGAAAAACTGTAGGAGTCATATTGAAGACTTTCAAAGTATTAATTTGTCAGTTTGAATTCCCATCTTGGAAGCTATTCTGTCTTCTCAGACCCCCATCCCCCAGTCTGATGAAACTTGCATTGTTTTCAAGTAACTGATGAAAAGTAAAGCCTGGTCATACTCTGAAATCTCAGGAAGTCCCCTATAAGTATCCTCAAAGATCATGGTAAGTTTAAGTTAGCCAAATCTATGTTTTATTCTGTTTTAGAAATTATCTACCATGTTTGCTTGATTGATTAATGTATCTTTTGAACTGAAAACTGGTATTGATTTAGTCTTTTGCTCTAGCCTGGGGAATGAAGTTATCTATATGCCAGACTTTTGGGTACTTACATGTTTTAATCTAATGGAAGCCACTTTAAATCATAGGTACAAAAGTGCAGTCCGGAAGCTGCCTGCACCATACTAACATCCGTCACCCCCCCCCCCCTTTGTGGGCAGAGTCTAAAGGGGAGGTTGGAGGAGCACCAGGGGAAAAATTTCCATTCCTTGAAATCCACCCAAAGAGGGATCCTGGCCATCCCTGTTTTTTTAGGATTTTGACATGCCATGCAAGCCTGCTTCAGCTCTTGGACTGAGAGAAGCAATGTTTTAAGCATCAATTAAATGCCTAACACAGGGAAATAGATGTACTCTTCTATCTACTAATAAAAACAAATCTGTTCAAATCATACTTATTAAATGGTCTCTGTGTCAGGATTTGGATTGTCTCTTTCCTTATGTGCAACATATCATACAGCAAGGCAAGCTAAGACACTTAGAATATGATTTTTGAAGAAAAAGAAAAAAAATTAAATCATCTGCATCCAAACAGAAATCAGTAACAATGTCTAAAGTATAAAACATTCAAGTAGCAATTAGCAGCTGGGGGAAAAAAGGTGAAGGGGAGAAAGAAAGAGAGGGGGACTAGCAGAATGCCCTTTTTATATATTTTAAAATCTTTTTTTTCCTTTTTAATTGTTAAAAATCCTTTAAGTATGTATATGTATCATTTTCTTTTCCTTTTTGTTTTTTTGCTTGCATGTAACCAATAAAAATGTCATTTTAACCAATAAAAAAAAGTTAAAAAAGCAAACTTTCTATAGATTTTTAGATTGCATAATTTTCAATGAGAATATATGTCGCGTATGTTTTTCCTTCTTTCTTCTTTTTCATAATTCTGTATATTATTTTTCTGCATTTCATTAATAAACAATTAAAAAAAAAAAGGATTTGGAATGTGTCTTTTTTAGATCAATGGGTTAACTCCCCTAACCATCTCTGTCTATCTGCTTATTGCAGGTAATATGTAGGCAACAGGTTCATTTCTTTATTACAAGGTTCCATTCTTATCACAATAAAATACATGATTCTACCAGTTCCTGCAATTCTTCCTTTACTTTTGTGAGATGAAATGGACCTTGGGAATATCATGCATGCAGGTATCCTCAATGCAGATAGTCTGTCAAATGCACAGTGGTGGTCCAGGCAGACTTTCTGAATTTCCAGCTGTTTGAACCTGTTTCTTCTATTTCTGTTTCAATTTCACAGAGGTTTCCCAAACAATGCTGTGGCAATTAAAAGGAGCTATCCAACTACTGATGTTGCTGGATCGAAGGGAAGTGCACTGCCAGACTGAATGCTTAAATCTCCCTCTGGTGGTTTTCAAAAGTTGGCAGGTATGAATTATGCTGTGTAAATAGGGAGAATTCAGTGATGAAATCGGGCAGGTTTTGACAAGTACAGATTTCTAGCTAAATGTGATAGAGTTCCAAATAACATGGTAAAACATAATGGGAGTTTCAGGTGTGACATGTGCTCAACACAGAGATGTGTGCTGCTCATTCTTTAATTTTCAATAGTTCAATATGTATTCAGTGTAGCCTAACAAGCTTACTACAGACACCCACTCACACAGATTAAAGTTACTACTCGCTGTATACTTTTGATACTCTTGGGCACTCAGGTGCTCCCACACCTATATTTCTACCTAGACATCATTTTCCTTCTTATCTCACTTACTTTCATTGGCTTCACTTACTTGACAGGTATAATGCAAATATCACTGGCTAGTTTGGCTAATAAACAACTCTGACATCATGAAAGGAGTTAGAGATACGTAGCATTCAGGTGAAGACAGTGGAGGAAGTGGTAAACAGTCTACAAATCTTGGCAGAACACCTTGTCCCAGGGTGGAAAATTTTTCTTTCTTCTTTTTCAAAAAGGGATCATTCCCAGGGGAAATAAAATATGAGCATGAGTTTCCTTCCAGGAAGCCAGGAATTATGGGATCCCTAATTCCTTTAGGCAGTCCCATCTATCTATAACAGAAATAAAAGCAGAAAATTGGGGAGAGTTGCAGAGAATGTGAGAGGATTTTCAGCAGCTATAGATATTCTACCCAGTGCCCTGATGAAGGTCCAGAGAAGGTGACATGTAGCATGACACATTACAATTATCCATGATGGCTGATTATCCATGATGGCTGATAGGGCCATTTATGCTGCCTTATACAATCTCTCTGCTCTCCCACAATCTCAGGAGATAACATTAGTAGCTAGGGCTAGTCCTGCCTAAGTTTTTGGAGCTCAGGACAGAAGAAATATGATCTGCTGGCAACTCACAGCACTGACGTAAGTATCACTTGCCTATCCTATCCTGCTGGAAATGGACTTTCATGCTTGCCTCCTTTTTTCTGCAAACTATCTGAGCAGCTTCCTGCCTTTGCAAGCACTCCTCCTTGACTACTCAGCACATCACTATCTGAAAATGAGAATCATTACACAATACGGACAAAACCATATTAACATCTAAGTGGTTGCCACATGCAGTCGGATTTAATAATGTGGGCAGATAAATATAAGAAATTGAGAGAGAACAAACCGTATCAAGGGGAAAACATGGGTATAAAGCAAATGTGTTCATAATGAGGATAGAGCAGTGATAAAAACAGGGTCCTCTTTTTGATAGGAAAGAAAATTAGCATAAGCTCTGCTAAATAGTTCTCTGATGTTATATTTTGCAAAGTGCTATAGGTTTAGTAGTTAGAGCAACTACTTCGACTTCTTTGAGTGCTGGGGACTACGGTGTCTGGGAATTCTGTGAATGCTGGAGGGTGCCTTGTTGAGAAAATTAAACTAGAGTTTAGGATGTAGAGTAAGCATGCAAGGGGTGTCCCATAAGCAACTAAGAGAAACTTAAGGTACCCATTTTATCCTTTAAAAACCTCCTTCTCCAAAATTGCTCCAACTTGGGTCTTGGCCCTGCCCACATTTAACAAGTTACACATACTTCAGTGTCAGACAGCCATCATTTGTGCATGTGTGCCTTCCAGTCAGTCTTGACTCCTGGTGACTGCCTGGACAAGCCCCTGCAGTTTTCTTGCTAAGATTTTTCAGAAGTGGTTTGCCATTGCTTCCTTCCTAGGGCTGAGAGGGAGTGACTGGCCCAAGGTCACCCAGCTGGTTTGTGCCCAAGGCAGGATTAGAACTCACAGTCTCCCAGTTTCTAGCCTGGTGCCTTAACCACCACACCAAACTGACTCAGCCACAATTTAGAATGTCTGAACCCCCCCCCCCCCCAAATCTATTAATTTAACTGCTGTTGTCAATCTCAATTTCAATCTCTCTCTCTCTCTTTCCTGCATAGTAAAGATACATTATACAGCAAGCTGAACTTTCTGGGGAAAAAGGTAAGACACAATTATTTGCATGCAGTGTTATAATCCACTATAAAAATATTTTCCTGAGCATTTAGAACACCTGAGCCAAAGTAGCAGTCAGAGAGGAATCAGCCACGCAGTTGAATAATGGAGAGACACTATTAATGAAATACCCCCAAATTGTTATGAAAATCAAATAGTGTCTGGTCACCATGGTTATTTAATGTAACATTTCACTGGTTTCAGGAAAAGCAATTAAATGGGTGAAAATTGTGCTTACGTTACCCATAATTCATTACTTGACCACTACCAGCAATGCAATATGTGTTAGGACTGATAATCAATTCTGCATGCAACCATTAGAAACAAAAGAAAATATAACAAACAACCAGCAACCAGAAAAGGATAGCAAAAGGGAGGAAGAAAGAAAGAAATGCCAAACAAGGTACTGTGACATCATAATTATATTGCTCATCTCTGCAGCAATTAAATGCACACCAGAAATCATTATATTTCTTTCCAATTGTCACATATCCCTGCTTTAATCACAGCAGTGTATTGTGGTATGCCATTTTACATTTTTTTAAAAGATTTTTTTTTAAAAAAGGTTATTTATATTTGATGTATAAGTCAAATGTATAAAGCTGCCCAACTCATAATGACTCTGGGTGCATACAAGCCATAAACAACCCAGTAAGGGCTATTCGAACCTCCAGGGAATTTTTCCCACAGGGCAGATGCTGTGTCTGTAGAAGGTACATCTCCTAGGCCTTCTTAAAAATTAACCAGCTTATTATTACATATATTTTTGTTGACTATAATTCATAATTTATCTTCAGGAGTAACTTGGATGCAGGATCTGTAGACTTTCTCAACTACTGGCTAAGCACTCAATTCTGAAAATATAAAATGTAGGGATTTGCTTTACTCCAAATCAGACTTTTGTTCTGTACAGCCCAGCATTATTTCCTCCTGGATTTGTACTTCACATTCAATCACAAGCTAGCCAAGATTAATACGCCATGTAAACCCAGCCTAAGAATTAGTTTAATATGTTATAGCAACAGATAATGTTGGATTATTTCAGAAACTGTGAGTCAATTGACCAAAGGGTTATTATTGTGTAAACAAAAACACAAACTGGCTATAGTTCTCCAGGTTTTCAGATAGAGATCTTGAACACTGAACAACTGCTAAGCTACAGAAACTAGAGTATGATATGGAAGCATTTTCCTTACAAATTTAATTTTGAGAAAACCTCTGGGGTAGGGACACATACAGTCTTTTGGTTTCAAAGTAATCCTATATTTAAACAGGCATTTTAAGTGTTCTGAGTGCAATTTAGAATGTGCATTTTGAAGGTTTTGATACATGCTGTGTTAAACTACAGGCAAGGCTTAGCTAACTATCTTCTTTCCACCTTCCAATTTAATCTACTTTAACGTTTACTTGATGGAATAGACATACATACCTGGAAAGTGTTGCCTACAGCTTTATGAACTTTGGCTGTTTTTATAAATATAATCAAGTTACAGTGGTACCTCGGTTCACGAACTTAATTCGTTCTGCGACTTTGGTCGCGAACCGAATTGGTCGTGAACCGAATCAAATTTTCCCATAAGGTTCAATGTAAATACGGTTAATCCGTTCTGACCCCTACGAATTTGGTCGCCAACCGATTTTTGATCGCGTCCCGAATCAAATTTCCCTATAAGGTTCAATGTAATTACAGTTAATCCGTTCTGAACCATATGTTTTTTTTTTAAAAACCGCAAAAATATGACACAAAAACAGTACGAAGAGAGAGAAAGCTAACCTTGCTTGACGCGACTTCTGGCGTGGAGGACAGGAAGGCGGGTGGGGAGGCGGTTACTGCTTTCAGGGAGAGTCCCCCTCCCTACAGGAAGCCGCAACCACGTGTCATGGGAGGGAAAATGGCCGCGGATCCTTTTCGTAACCCGATGCAGAGTTCGCGAACGGAGGCAAACTTTTGCGACCGGAGCTGTTCGTGAACCAAATTGTTCGTGAACAGAAGCGTTCGTGAACCGAGGTACCACTGTATTTATATAGGTGACATTATATAAGTTCAGGAGTCTGATAGTACCTTTTCTGATGGACACATTTTATTAAAAAGCATAAGCTTGCATAAAGTTGCACTTTATGTAAGTTGGGTGCAAAATGGAAAAGCTGGTCAAGATAAGATTCTGCAGCAGCATCACATTTTAAAAATCTTGGTATTCTTGGGAAATGTAGGGTAGTTGGTAGGTATGCGGCTCTGTATATAGAAAATATGCATCTTAAATAAATGCATTAAAAAAAAAGTGGAATTAAACTATCTGGCCCTTCTGCCCTGTCCATGTGTAATTATGGAGGGAAAAGGTATATATGTATTTCTCTCTTCCCCAGATATTGGTTTTAATCTGGTATCAACAACTACACATTTGGTATGCAACTAATGCTAACTTAACATTTGGTATGCAACTATCTACTTGGAGTGACTTTGAATTGCAAATTTCATGGCTTGAACTTTGTTAAAAAATTCTCATCTGTTTTTAACTGTTCATTTCTCAGTAACTTCATAAACAGAAATGGAGAACTCAAAAACTTTTATAGATTTTTATATCTTTTTCATTTGCTTAAGAAGGTTATAAACCCATATATAGATTTTGGGTTTTTTTTTTTTTCTTCCCCAAGAATCAACATAGCCAGGATAGTGTTTTATACAATCATAGAAATTCTGTTTAGCCTTCCAGATGAAATCGTGGAGGATGGGGTCTTACCTGCAAATATGAAAAAACTTGCCTCTTTTATTTTATTTCACATATTTTTATTATATGAGAGCTAGAAGATCTTTTGAATTCGGATTAGGGTGTATCTTTCTCATTTTGGAGATTAAGTATTCCTCAGGCCATTTACTGGGAGGGGAAGGAATTCATTTGCTTCAGATTTTAATTCAAACTATTCAATCTGCTCTTCCCTTTATGTACATAATTAAATGCTGATATCCACAGTTTTGGAAATTTTGTGAAGTAATTAAAAAAGATGCACACGATATATATTACACTACATATTAGAGGAGCATACACATAAATGTGTTTATAATGTTTTGGGCAGATTGCTTTAAAATAATAGTGTGATTTTTTTTTTTTTTTTTTGGTACTAACTAATGAGGAAATTGGATGGAATCAATTTAGGATAAGAAATTTAGAAACTAAGGAAAATTTGTCTTGACAGTGTTATTCACCTCTAGCCGTATTTCTTTGCCAGGCCAGTCCTGTTCTAAGTGTTTTATCTGGCCACTTACACACACACACACACACACACACATTCTGCTTGATAGGAAGAATGCCTGAAAGGGACTACAGTGCATAATAATGCGGGATTTTATTTTTAAAATGAAAAATCCTTTATAAACATATAAAGACATCCTGTGTATTACCTCTTGTCCCTTTAAAAAAACCATTCTTAATCTACCCTAAGCCTTATTTGAAGACTTTACATTAATTGTTCCTTTCCTGCTTTGTTCATAAATAAGTTAACAGAAATCCTTATGTATACACATTCTATGTTATGTTTGTCTAGGAGTGAAATACGCATTTCAAACAAACAGCTTCACTGCATTACTTCATTTTGAAAATCTATGACCTGTTTGGAAAACAAAATTTTAAGAAAAACAGAGTACTTATTCTGCCATTTTTCATGTTCTTTTCTTTCTTAGATCATACTTATAAAATAATTGTACTTATATAGAACTATGTCAATTTCAAAACTGTGGGCCACAATTTATC
Source organism: Liasis olivaceus (assembly GCA_030867105.1). Lineage (NCBI taxonomy): Eukaryota > Metazoa > Chordata > Lepidosauria > Squamata > Pythonidae > Liasis > Liasis olivaceus. Next base: position 44,313,902 of record CM061349.1, read on the forward strand.
AATGTAAATTAGAATTGCTACTCTTTAAAAATGCAAAAAATCAAATACAAAATTTGTGGTGATAATTCCTCAGCCATCAAGCAAAGTAGCCAAGAGAGTTGGGGAGAGGATCCCTGGAGGAAACAGAATCAGAAAGGGAGATCTGGGGTGATAGGGATGAAGTTTTGTTGCAAAGGACAGACCAGGAGTAAAACCATGGAAGTGCATGAATGAGGTGTTGGTTCTACAAAAAGCTCAAGAACTAGTTATTTTTCCCTCTTCCCCTCCTCCTGTCTAGGCTAAGGGTGAGCAGAAAATAGAATTACAGCAAAACTGCCTAATGGAATTAACATAAGAAAGCAGTGATAAGATTAGCACTAATGTGAAGAAGGGACAGAGGGAGTTAAACAGCTGAGGAACTGTAAGAAGCTCTCTATATAAATATCTAGTATTTGTTGAGCTACAGCTACTAATTATTTACTTTAATAGCACAGTAACAATAAGCAACATTTTAATTTGGAGGTGACCACTCTGTATGTGTGTGTGTGTAAGTTCCTGAACCTTTCCTACATTCTGACACTTATTCATAATCTTCAATAGGCTTAACTATCCACTTGAACCATTGAATATGTTAGTTAATAATACAAATATACATCTATAAATGATTGCTCCTGGGAGCTGCATGGCTGTAAGAGTTCTACAAATTATATAATGTCAGAAATGCTCAGAAAAGTATCAGCATCTGCACTCCCACATGTACATAACTGCAAATACCAAGATTAGATAACTTGGACATTATTGTCCACAGTCCCTTGCCATGGCCAAAGGCAGTAAGAGATGAAAATGTAGTCTAAAACATTTGGAGGACACCAGGTTGTCTATATCTGCTATAGGCAAACAACTTCTTAATCACAAGTTTTTAATATATTTTAAATATTTATTGTAGAAGTTGTTAGTTTATTCCATGAAGTGTGAGCTATTTCTTTATTATTTTGCCACAGCACATCTTTCCTTATGACATTTTGTAACAGCCAAATTAAAAAATGTAAATTTATTGCAGGTAAATTTACTGCAAGTGGCAGCACCTAACCAACCATGGCTGATCTTGATAAAGCTAAGCAGGATCAGATCTGGTTAGTAGTTGGATGAGAGACTAGTAGGGAATGCTAGAGTCATAGACTAGATGGGGAAGTAAAAAAACTGTCTGGAGGAAGGTGATGAAAAACTATTTCTATGTTAGGCCAAGAGAACCACAAGAACATGTCTAGATAGTCACCAGCAGATGAGGGAATTTCTACAGTATCTTTTATCCATATGCACAAAACTCAGTTTTACCACCAGTTTTCCCTTATTGTTTTATGCTGATGAAGATTCTTAGTCATCAAACCAAAAGAAAAGAAGTCCAGTTGCCATGACTCAACCTCTTTATTATTTTAGTTTTCCATTTTTATTCCAAAAGTGGACATTTTACTCTCCTTCTGAAGTAGTCTGAATACTGAAGTCATCCAAATTAGGCTTTTAACACAATATAGCTATGAGAGTTATGTTTTCCCTGATTTTTAATAATTTCACTATGTTAAATAATTAACAAAATGAAAATAAAATAAATAAAACAACATTAACAAATGGATATAACTTTAAAATCAATAATCATAATAATTAAAGAGAAGAAAAATGGGCTTGGGAAAATACTAGTAGTCTTTGTTTAGCAACTGCCTTGGACAGTGTTAGCCCTGCAAGATAGTTCAGACATGATGCACAACCAGGAGTACTAGCTCTATCTTTGTTGTAAGGGTACATTAACAGAATCTTGCAAGACTGGAAGTATTTCTCCCCTCCTTTCCTTTTACTCTCCAGAAAACTATGGAAGGTCCCTTCTGAAATGTTTCCCATGCCATCTCCTTCTTTGAGCTGAGACATCTTTTACATGCCAGTTGCCCCATCTGGCCCTCCCTCCTGTCTCACAAGGTCATTCCCACATAACATTATAGATAGCAACTATTCACAAATATGAGTTATAAATAGTGGTAAAAAATTATTTTCCAACCAATGCACACACTTACAATCAAATTTCTGCACCTGACAATGCATGCTGGAGAACTTTATATAAATGAGATGCCAGTAACCAGCAATCTTTGCAGATCTCTCTCTCAATCATGTGGTTCTCTTAGAAACCATGTCACTTAGCAGCCATTTCACCAGAACCAATTACAGTTGCTAAACAAGGACTACCTGTATAGTAAGTTATAAACAGAACAACTCCAGAAATTTTGACCGTATTACTCGACATTTCTCAAACCTTTGTCAAAAAAATCCTAATTCAAATATTGACAAAAAACACTTACCAACAATTCCAAGCTCATTATTCTAGCAGTCATATAAATAACTAATATCAATTTCCTCAACATCCTATAAAAATGATTATTGGTTTAGGAGCCAGAGTTAATTCCTCCAGAACTAACCACTGTGGAACTTCAGAAGCAATGATAGCAACTGGACCAAATAAATCAAACATCAAATGTTTATATTGAGTAGATGTCAAGAAAATAATCTTAGGTAAATGAAACTCTTTTTGTTTTGTTTAATTCTGCAAAACATCTTCTCTGATATCAGAATTTCCGGCAGCCATAATTTTCAGTTTGAAAATCTGAATCTTTTATCCTCTCTGCCCATTTAAACATTACTGGTGAGACAAAACACAACTGTAGATCGAAACAGCTGTGAAACTGCATCAAAATATCCTTTTTTCTCTCCCCCCCACCAATTGCTGGCATGGCTTCATTATATATATATAATTATTTACTTATTTTCAGGGATATGCCATATACATGATTAATCAGCTTACAAGGGGACAACAGCGGAGGCTGGAAATGAAAATTGAAAATGATGGCAAATGAGGGGTGGCCTCCATAAAACCAGGAAATAACTGCTGCATTCATGACAATCATGAACATGATCATAATGCAATTTATTTGGCAGTCCAAATCCAAGAAAAAACTTGGATGAGAAAAATTTACACTTTTGATTCAAACTTAATCATGCTCAGTATTGACCAACTTAAATCAATGGAACAAATTAACATCAAATGGATAGATCCAGTAGAAGAGAATATATTTAGCTCAGGGGTAGATCTAGTCCCTTAATTGGTTTGAGGGAAACATCAGATTTTTCAAAATTAGTTCCTTAACATTGATGTGCCTATGTCTCATTCTGCTTTCTCTGAAAAGCAATGGTATGGAGTCAACAAGTCAAATTACAGCATCTACTAAAGAACCCTCAACTCTAGATCAGGCACAGAGTTAAAATTGTTTGCTATATATTTTAATTTACATTTCTTCAAAGGCATGTGCAGGTGAATGTTTACAACTGATCTGAACCTTGCCTTCAGATAATCCCTATTAACATATTTCAGTATAAGCAGGGAGTACTCTGAAGGCAGATCTATGGATCAAATGTCAGTGTGGAAAATAAAGTCCATATTTCCAACAATATCACTTCCAGGATCCAATAACAGACACAAAGTAAAGACCAGCAACCTGGTGACTTCAAGCTATTTTGGACTGATTCCCATCAGCCCCAGCCAGCATGGGCAAAAGCAAAGAATTGTTGGAGATGAGCCCAAAGCAATGAGCACCAGGTTGCTTCTCACTACCCAAGGCAAAAGCTGGGTACATTCTTTATTTTCTCCCAGCATGTCAATGGAGACACTACCCTCTATATTAACTTATGGAGCAGAAAGACTGCTGTTCCCTATAATCTTAGAAAGGAAAGCTTACACATGCCAGCAGCCCCATTATTCCAAAACTCTGTGGCATACGAAGGACTCCCTACCTTACCTCATTAGCAATTTTCATAGGACTGGCAGGGCTTTGCCCTTTTACCTTTTCTGAAGACTCTTTCATAATTGAATTAGAAAATTCATTTGTGGCATGATTCAGCTGAACTTGAAAGAATCATGATGTGTGTTTGTCAGTAAAGGCCCCCAACTTTTCCACCATAATATTCACTATGATTCCCATATAATATAGGATGCAGTGCAGGACTAGCACCAGGGAAATACAAATCTTGACTGAGTCTTGATATTCCATCAGGTGAGATGCTGTGTCTCAGACAGCCCTGACAAGAAAGTTCTGAAGATTTCTCCCCAAAGGTAAAAGCGGGAAAAGAACCATGTAAACCATTCTTAACTCCACAGAAAAAGAAAATTAGCCACATAATTTATAAAAGGGATGTCCTGAAAGTGTTCTTTCAGAAAAATTACTCTTGAGTGGTAACGAGTGGAGACTCTGATGGCTTCAGAGGCACTGCCCCACATGTAATTATATACTTATTATATATTTTTAATCCAAAGTGCTTTGGATTAAAAAAGCAGCCATATCCAGGGAGTTTCTGTTTTTAATTCTCAGTGAGGTTGTACTTCCCAGATGGAACTAGCATGCAGTTTGGGGATTCTCCTAGACTCACTGCTTTTGCTGGAAGAGCAAATGGCAGCCATTGCTAGGAATGCTTTTGCATTCCATCTTGTGTGCCAACTGCATCCTTTCTTAAATCAACAGACCATTCTCATTGTCTTAGTCATCTCCTGTTTGAACTACTGCAATGTACTCTACATGGGGCTGCCCTTGAAAATCACTTGGAAAATACAGCTGATCCAAAATGCAGCTGTGTGAGTAATTATGACCACATCTTGGTATGCACATGTGACAACTTTTCTTTATGAGTTGCAGAGTTACCATTTGGCTCCTGGGTACAATTCAAAATGTTAGCTGTCCACTACATAACTTTCAAAGCCCTTCATGACTCAAGAACTGGACATTTATGGAACTGCCTTTCTGACCATCCAATAAGATCTGCCAGGGAGACATGCTCTATATCTCAACTACAAAACAGAGGTGTGTCTTCTCTTTTGCCATTGCTACATTCTGAAAGATCATTCTTCCTGCCTGGCCACAATCCTGCTGACTTTCAAGGAAAGTGTTTAAAAACTTGGCTTTTCCAGCAGACCCTAGATCAGGGTGATTTCTGAGCTACTTGAATGGTTAGGGTTTGGATTTTTGTGCATTCCTCAATGTTCTATTATCACTGTGTATGGTTCTGTATTTTTGTTTTCTTTGTTTTTGTGATGTGTTGAACCTACTGTACTCTGCCCTCAATTTTTTCAATTAGGTGGCACTATAAATTTAATAGCAGCAACAACAACAACAATAAATCACTGTATTTCCACAAAAGTCTGGGAGGTAAATCTCATGTAACGTGTAGAATTTTTGGAATGGGGTGGGTGGGTTAGAGACTCATATAAATCTTCACTGGTACTCATGTGTTATACATTTCATTCAGAAAAGGAAATTTGGTCTAATGCTATTGAACACCCACTGGCTAAAACATACATAGGAAATATAAAGGTGAGGAGGGGACGTTCAGGGTAGGAATGGTGAACTAGCACGCCTCAGAATGAGTGGAGACAAAGACCAAAGAATTGGTGAGTAAACCAATCCTACAGAACCTCTCCAGATAAGGAGAGGATAGGAGACTACCCACATGTGCTCTGGATGGCTGCTCCTCACAAGGAGACTTCAGGACAGCAGTTTTTGGCAGTTCGAGCTCTGGGAGATGAAAGGAAGCCATCAAGTTCTTAACCATGGCAGAGCCTTTTAAAGGACATGGGGTTCACTAACCTCTCTTTCTAAACACTTTCAGAAATTACCTATTTAACTATCTTAAGGCTAACAGAGATCTGTTTGAAAAGCCGCCTGGTGAGTTTACCTTCATTCTTAAATAAAAGAAAATTTAACTATAAGTTTAAGAATTTAAAGAAGTGGAAACAAAAGGCAAAAAGCTAAATAAGATTCTGATCCAAGAAAGTTATAAATGAATTAAGGGGCCAGACAAATTTGGAATATTAGGACTTTTACTATAAGATTTTGGAAATAATTATATAAATAAACAGCCTTTTGTGGGAACTAAATTTTTTGTCTATCCTAAGTCATAACAGAAATTCAAGACTTTATGATTTCAGAAATTGGACACTAGAGGGGACTAAAGATTCCAGGCAGAAAATGAAAAAAAGTGAAAGCTTGCCCTTTGTTTTTGGTTAGTACTGGAACTTACAAAATGGCACAAAACATTACAACATTTGAAATACTCCAGGAGATTTTTCAAGAAAGGGGTCAGAAACTAGAAGCTACAGTATCAGCAATGATGTCTGCTTCTATGAATAGACTATGTCCAAAAGATGTTAATAAAATAATGACAGATGTGAGAGAGAATATTTTGAGAGATTTTCAGGATCAAGTGGTGAAACAAATTTTGTCTGATATAGAGATATTAGAACCAGAAATACTGGAAAATAAAAAAGTATGGGTTATAAGACAGAGAAGGCAAGTAAAGTGGAAATACAAATGACAAGCCAAGTGAATGATCTGGATAAGGACTTTCTACTGGATATACAAAAGTTGGTTATAGCCTTGAAAATTAAAGTGGAAATACAAATGATAAACCAAGAAAATGACGTGGATAATGACTTTTCATTGGAATTACAAAAGAGGTTTGCTAAGGCCTCAAAGAAGACTGGGATGGGAAAAAGAAAATTGAAGAGAGATCAAATCCTATGATAACATCTGAATGAATTAAAGATCAAGATTGTTAGAAGTAAGAGGAAGAAATATAAAGTTGGTTTGTTTGACCAAGGTTAAAATAAGTCATGTTTCAATAAAGCTCAGGTAACCCTTTACAGAATTTTTGCTGACACCAGGACTGAAAAGTTGATGATTTATCGATTTGCATATGGATAAGGGATGGGTTATGGGAAGAAGAGACATTTGTTTGTAACCTTATAGGAGATGAAGAGTTATTAAAATTGTTTATACTTGTTGTAATGAAGATTGGAAATCACTTCTTTAAATATTTCTTTTTTTCTTACTTTCTCCTTTTTCTTTTTCTTTCCTTGCACCTTTTATTCTTTCTTTCTACCTCTCTTTTTCTCTCTGAGTTTAGTTTGTATTTGCTTTTACTATTATAAACAACATTTTCAATAAAAATTATTGAAAAAAAAGGAAATGTGAAGGTGGCGAAAACATATTTTTACAAGACAACAAAAATTAGATTTCATTTCCTTCTGTTCTCTGCACTGTCTTGCCTTTGTATCACTTTACTCCACATCTCCTGCTGAGGCCACCAGAGAGCTGATTAGGAAAAGGATGATGAAAGAACTCTCACTCAGAATGTTCCTCATGACTCTTTCTCCAGAGGTAACCTAAAGACATTTGCTAATTTCTCTCCTGAGTGGATTTGGGAGCCCTTCCAAGGTTTAAACAAAGAAAAGCTCATTAACCAATTCCATAGCATGTGATTGTTTCGAAGTTCCAACTTATAGATGAGGACTTTACTATTATCCAAATGATTTTTCTCCCCATCAGGCTATGTTACAAGGGAACAGAAGCAACAAACAAATTCAACCTATAGTCCTTGTATAAATAGATGTAACAAAATTATCTATTGTTACCTCTAACAACTGCTGAGATAAAGCAACAATGATAATATAAATACATGAGACTTTTTTTATTTGACATTTTTCACCTCTTTGAGAACAGTCTTTTATTTTTTTTTAAATTGCCTGGTTTATTTGAGAAACTAAACATGTGAACACAAATTAAAAACAAGGATATAAAAAATAAACCAACATAAAACACAGTCAAATGCTAATAAGTATAACTATGTGAAAATTACTACAAGTTAATTTTTTAATCAAATTTAACCTTGACCACATAGAATCATAAGACCCAGTCTTTCATTTATGCCAATAAAAAGCCAATTCAGTCTCTGAGAGTTGATAGCTTTCATCAAAGTGTCTCATACTTAGAAATGTTAATACATGGAAATTTAATGTTAACTATTTAATTAACAGTAATGCAATCCCTGGCTTCTACTTTATATCAGCTCCTCGAAAATGGTTTGAGAACCTCTGGCCCTCCTGATGCTGCTGAAACACAAGTCCTACCAATTCCATACAACATGGCCAGTGGTGAAGGATGTAATGACATGTCCTTGTATTTTAACAACATCTGGACAGCCACGGATTCTCCACTGCTGGTATAATCTTCCCAGTGAAGCAACTCTATACCATTCTACATTTACCATGGTTTGTGGGGCCAGTCAGCTCTGCTGCTAATGGTTTCCCAGATAGTCTTTGGGAAAGAGCTTAAGGCAACCACTTCTAAAGAAGCTACAGATGGAGATGGTGATTTACTGCATCCTGTTCTTTTTCTGGGTTCTGGAGAGTAGAGGCAGCTGAGGATTCTAGAGTGAAGATGAAGAGCTGCTATGATCAGAACTTTGCTGACAGAATAATTAGGCAATACTAAAGGAAGGAAGAAAGATCCTGTTGTGCAGATTCATGCTTGTCTTCTGATTTCCCTCACTGATTTTTTCCTGAGCTTCTCTTGAGTCCAAATTGAAGTATTATGACCTTAGAGCAAACTCATGACCTCTTCTTCTTATTTATTTCAGTGTACTTTGGACACTGAAAAAAATGACTAGATACAGATGTTGGATTATGCTATTTGTAAGAAGCTATTGCTCATTGTCTTATTATGTCTTTTTCTCTACATTGGATCTGCTACACCAATTACTTAAGACTGATTGATAGCAATTATGACTGTAAAACAGAATAGGGGGAAACGCTCACAGGGCCTCCTCAGTTCACTATAGTATTTGACTATTTCTTTTCCACTGTCTGGGATATTATCTAAACAGAATGAATGATTGTACAGAAAATTTGATATTTTAATTTAAATCAGATTTTTAATAATCTAAATCCATTTTTCAGTGATTAAAATACTTTATTTTTAATCATTATAATTAAATAACACACTAATTCTGTGCATCACTTGCCTACAGATCAAACATGAACATTCATTTCATTTTTTAATCATAAAACCTGAAAAGGGAAGAAGAAACATATTTCCTGAAAATAGATTATTACTGGAAGACATTACACAAATACATTGAGCTATATTTCATTCACTTGCCAAGCTAACTTTCCACAACAAAGACAGAAAGATATTCACAGTGTGGTATTATTCATTCAAAGCTAAGAAATTAACAAGGAGTTGAAATACTAAAAAAACCTTAAATGTTGATCTATGAATAAAAATTTCTGAAGGAATGGGGAAAAAAATCCAGTTGTAAGAGACCTCAAGGAAAACATATGTGTGATTTTGTCTGTATAGAGACAATGAAATCTTATTTTATGCTATTTGAAAAGAGGATATTGTCATTCTTGAATTCAGAAGATTGTTGCAAGTTACATTCATGTAATATTTGTGTCATTTAGTTCATATCATTCCCAACGTATTGCCATGGAATTTGACACTTATATCAGTATTATTATGTATCATTTCAAAAGTTATTAAAGATCCATATATTTTAAATTTTACAGAAAGAATATCCGTCCTGATGTTGTAAAGTATAATGCAGAACTGTAAACTTTTTCACTGTTTTGTTTAAGGACTATCAGTGGCAAATTTGATTTACTTCATGCTTTTCCTGTGGAGAATTAAATGATCATTTAAATCATATGGATGATCACTGCTTTAGGTATTTGGAAGAAGGTTCATCAAATAACTAGAGAGAGAAAAGTGTGGAAATTAATATTTCTTTTCCTGCACCTAAGAAATATGTAACGCTGTAATGTTTGAAAACAATGTTAATCATATTTATTAATATCCCATCTTTGTTCTGTGGTATACAAGGCAATGTATACGGAATTCCCAAGTGACCTGCCATTTATGGAATGACCATTATCTGCTTAGTTTCAGCAATAACTGTTGCATCATTTGTCTTCACGAGACAATGCTTTATGATATGCATTTCCAATTTTTTATGTGATCTGGAAGTATAGAAAGAAGATGTGAAAGTTATTGAGATCTTCTGACTGTTTATCATGAAACTGAGAAAAAGAAAATAGCAATGTGCAGGTTCCTATAGAATACCCAAACTGTAAAGTAGCTTAAGAATAGTCCTCACTGTTTGCACAAGTAAACTCACCAATAATGTTTAGGGAAATGTATGCATTTTCTACATAAAAAAAAATCCAATTTTGTCTTCCTACCAAGCATATATTTAAGAAGAAAACTTTGCATATTTTTGTAATGGTAGAGAGAGGGAGAATCTGTGTGCTTTTAAATAAATAGAAAATAATGTACATTAATGCTAATATTGAAACAAACATATAATCAAATATATAAAATAACATCTACCTTTATAAAAATTGTAAATATGAATTGTATTCAATAAAACATAATAAGACCTGAAATATGAAGTAATTTGCCAGAATCATGGAAATATCTGCAAAATTAATAAGGGAATGATATACACCTGTCTAATATAGATAATGTTTGCTAAACAGTTTCATGTAAGTTAAACAGAATTCAACTTTATTACAAGTAAATTACAACAGAGTCAAGAACACATTTTTCTTGCAAGTTTATCTATTTGTAGAGAAACTTGTACAGATTATGGAGAAAAATAGCACATATGGCTTAAGGAATTAGCTATAATTCCTGTCTCTAATTGTATATTAACTGCAATTTAGCATTTTCTTTAGGAATATTAAAACAATGGCAATGTTTATAGAAATGTTTCAGGTGGGAATGTATTTCACACAACAACATACAAGTACAGGAGAAATGTTAAACACCATCAAATAAACTGAGCTTTTTAAAATCATTTGCTTTATAAAAGAGGAAACAAAGCATTTTTTCCTCCTTGAGGAAATATATTCATCACCTTTCTTGATGCGTGTGCTATGGGTCCCACAACATATCCTATATTGTCTCCATTAATTCATCTGGTAAACTTCCAAAGAAAATCCTTCTCAATTGCAACCTATAAATATAGTATCCAGAGTCCACTGCAAAATTGTGAATGAATGAGCTATTACAATGAGCATCTACAAGTATTTAAGTGAAGAAGAAGACAACTGGCAGAAGGTGATATTTGCAATAGGAACTGATGATTGACAGCTCACAGAATAATTCCATATATGAAGAGTTAATAATCCTAACAGTTAATCTGAAGTAAGTATTTTATCTTAAATAATTTCAAATGAGTCTGATTAAATTCAATGGGTTTTCCTATCAAGGCAGACTTCAGTTATCTTGCAAAATATCTCTGAATTTTATAATGCCCTTCTGTAATCAAAATCCTCGTAAAAAATAAGAAGTGAAAATAATTAAGCTTCTCATACTTTTTTCCTCCATAAGACAATTTTTCTACTCAATTTCAGGGTCATTTTTAAAGCAAATTCTTTTCAACATTTTAAAAAAGGGAAGCTAGTTAGTTGTAAACAAAAGCAACCATCCCTGGGATCACCATCATCTTCCCCTGCCACTAACTCCATCTAGGCTTCACATGGACTTTTTTTTAAAAAAGTGTTGGCTACAGCCAAGTGCTTTACTTTAAAATGTACCACCTGTCCAGGGCAAATAAAAGAAAACAACAGAAGCTGGGAAGTGCTGGGGAATGCCTTCTGAGGCTAGATTCTATGGAGCAGATCTATCTTCTGGTTGATGTTTTATGCCTATTCCTAGGGCCAACCAACCTACTGGATTCTATCCCCATCCCACTCTGGGTGATATCTGGCACGTTACCAACAGAATGTTGTAATTATTCAGGCCAGTAATGACCAGTGATAGTAACTTCTGCATTTGCAAAAAGATTCAGCATAATTCTATGTAGTGCCTTTTCTTCATGTTACTTGATAGATACAACAATTCTATCAATACTGATATTTAATGGTATTGAAATTATTACAGAGTTAGGTTTGATTGGCTAGTCTAATTCCACCTGATTACACAATGGCCCAAATGTAAATGATTAACTTACATTTATATACGTACTATCATTCCCTTCTCCATCTATAGCCAGGCAGCATTATTCACTATCTTTCAAATTACTGCATGTATATACATACATATAGTACATTATGAGATATTAGAATGCAGATTCTAATAAGGAGGTTAATACAAAATGTTCAGTATTCTGGAAACCAGTTACAAAAAGAAAGTAAGAATTCACTCCACCCACTTCATTTCTGTGATTTTTTTTTTACTGATGCATGTCAAGAAATTCATTTTATAACAGACCAGTTACTCTTCCATACAATTAGAATACATGGTCAGATCTGTAGGGCTCCAAGGACTATTGGGCAACAGAAAAAAAGAAACAAAAAGATAATGCAAGCCCTGAAAAAAGGTACCTAATCTATATATAGAGATAGAAATATCCAGTGTTCTAAACTAGCAATTACATTTCTAGAAAATGTCTACATCCTGCTGGATATCTCTCTGTCTTCCATCAGAACCTCAGCAGGAAATCTCTAGGATGCTTCTAAAGGGTGGAACAGGGTGGAGGGGGAAGAGAGGAAGATACCTGCTAATCATCAGAAAATACTTTTCTATGCTGATGATAAAGGTTTTATATTTGTTTCTCAGAGGGAAAATTTTCACTTGAGATACTTAAGCTTGCAATTCTGTGGTTCCTATGCAACATCCCAGGGGATATTACACTTAGCACAATTCCATCTCTGCCCAGATAAAGGCAGGCCCACAGGTAGAGAAGGAGAGTTGTTCCCAGAAATGGGGTAGTGGGATGATCTTCTACCATGGCTCTTTTTATCTTCAAGACTCTGAGGCCTGATAAGGAAAAAATGCTTATAGGAGTGATTGATGATAGATTCATATGCCAAACCCTTCTGTTCTTCTGACATGTATCTGGACTGTGGAAGAGGGGGGAGGAGGAGGAGCAGGAGGGAGCAAATACACCAGGCCTGATGCTAGAGAAGCTTATTTTCATTCCAGTGTGGTATCAGCTGTGCTTTCAAAAATCTGCAACTGGAGAATGCCAAGTTAAAGAAGCCTGCTCTAAATGATTAAGTAAGTATTAACCTTTCTCTCTCTTTTATTTATTACCTCTAATTCCAATTATTTACATCTTGGTCTCATTATCTATTACTAGCAAAACCAAAACAAGGTCCTAAGGTTTCACTATAATGAAAATAACAAGAATGATAACTTGATTTTTTTGCTATGTGTAAATAAAAAGATTTCCTACCTTGCACGCATGTCCCACCTGCTGAGAATGCAAATACTTCATAGAAAAGAGCAGGTTGCTTGTCCGTAACTTTGGTTCATCCGTATATTTACGTATGGAAGATTAGTAGGCTTACTGTTAGGAACTGGGCAGGTGTATTGCTAATTGAGTATTGAGGACAACACAGATTTTTTTCTTTTTTTCTTTTTGCTATTTTTCAAAGTATTAACAAAATACCAAAATACACTAAATAAAAACACAATTCAATGAAACAATCCTTAAACTTAAAGAAAAATTATTGGAAAACAAAAAAAAAAAAAAAATGAAGAAAGATAAAACCCCTTATATATATGCAAGGTCAGATCTCACATTCATTCATGTTCTGATGTCACACTGATAGTGCAGCGCTAACACGTACTGGCAGATGTTGCAGAGGTCAGGAAATGTAGCCCTTGAAGCAACACTGCCAATACAGAATTCTCCAGAATGTTCCCTTGGTGGAAAAAGCTTGGCTAGTTGGTATCCAATATGATGGTTTCCTTACCCCAATTAGCAAACATGCATGCCTTTTCTTAATCTCACACAGCAAATAAACAGTTGTTGGTAATTGTGGAACTATTTAGTATAATCAGTATAAAATGACAGGGCCTTGGCATTTATGCAGTGATAAACCCAACTATGTAGATAGTTAAGGAGATATAGTTTGGTGTAGTGGTTAAAAGCACTGGGCTGGAAACCGGGCCTGGGAGTTTTAGCTATGCTTTAGGCATGAAACCAGCTGGGTGACTTTGGCCAGTCACTTTTCCTCAGTCCTAGGAAGAAGGCAATGGCAAACTGCTTTTGAAAAGGGATGCTAAGAAAACTGCAGGGACTTGTCCATGAAGTTACCAAGAGTTAAGACTGACTGTAGGAACAACAATAATGAAAAAGATAGTTGGGGAAAACATAAGTAATATGTGGGGTTGGTTTTCTGAAATTCTGATGATAAATCTGGTAAGAAAGTGAAATCTAGTCAGAGAATTAACTTGTCTATTTAAAAAGCTAAAGAAAAGGTGGTGAATCATCTGAGTACAAGTAGCTCACCAACTCTTCTGGGTGATCTTATTGCTACTCTGCTGATAGAATAGGAGTTCCACTTTGAAAGATATGAGATGTAAATCGATTGTTACTAGTGGATTGAGAGACTTTGTGAATAGGCAGGATAGGTTAACTGAAAAATTCCATTGTGAAGTTGGAGCTGTCCAACTTTTTTGGGCTTAGAAGATAAACAGAATCATGCCTGGTTAGTAGCTGAATAGTAGATCTGGGCTGTAGACTATCCTGGGAAACTGGAAAAAAATCTCCTTGAAAAAGGCAATATAGCAAACCACTTTCATATTACTGCCAGGAAAAATTCATGAACTTCATACAGTGATCAAGAGTACAGCAAAACTTGCAGACTACTTTTTCTGCAGGTTTATTAGTTCTTTTAAGAACATTTTCATTAAGAAATAAGATCGTGTTTAATATTGCTTAAGTGTGCACATGTCATTCTGAAAACTACTATATGTACCTTGATGGAAGATAGAACAAGTCCCTTTTTCTTTATTCACAGAAGTTACTGGAATATGGTGCTAATTTCACAGTAGTTGAACCATTATTTAGAGGTAAGGTGAATGCAGTAGGACAGGACCTTTTCTCTGGGTCTTCCCTAACTTTAGCTATATCCTTTTGAAAGATGGGCTGTACTAGCCTTGCTATAAAGTGAAGGGAATTGAGATCTAGATGTAGGAGTTGCCCTTCCTGTGACAGGAGATTGCTTAACTGTGGAAAGTACCTATAAATGGCCCTGAACACACAAAAGCCATGTTTGTTTGGAGCACTATGGCAGTGTTTGTCAACCTCGGCAACTTTAAGGTATGTGGATTTCAATTCCCAGAATTCCCCAACTGGCTGGGGAATACTGGGAGTTAGTCCACACACCTTAAAGCTGCTGAGCTTGACAAACACTGCACCACAGTGTAAACGTAACGCTGAACAGGTCTCACTGCCAAAAGAAGGACTTCTTTTGATAAGCCTGCTAAGCACAAACCAGACGTATTAGCTCAGAGTTGTTCCCTTTCATTGAAGTTGCAGTATAGTTGGTTATGTTTTGGGCCATATTGATCTGTTATTCTGAAAAATAGATGGCTTCTGCTTGAAATGCTAAGGCCAGGTCCTTCTTATCTGACGGAAGGTGGTAGAACAGGAAATCTTCTTTTTCTGCCAGGGGTTAGTGGATGGGAATTCTGAAGAGGAAAATTGCCAAAGTATAAGATCACTATGCCATGGCATTCCTTCATGTCAACTGGAACTGTATGATTTGAAGGTTGTGACTTCCCCTGAACAGCCTTCAATGCTAGTGAACTTAGTTTTGGATTTTTGGATAGGAATTTGCATTTTACTTCTTCTTATTTACATTCCATTAATGTGGTGGGTGGATGATACAGTGTATGGTTTTTGCTGAGCATTTATTGTTGTCTTTAGCAATGTCAGTGACAGGGTAAAATCCAGTACTTTGAAATGTACAGCCTGAAAGATAGGATACCTCTGTATTGTTTGCTTAGTTTGTAAGCCTATGGTGCTAACTGTCAGTGATCAGCGGTTTACTGATGAGTTAATACATTTGCAAAATAGGGCAATGGAGGCCATAGGCCTACTAATATTATATATGATTGCTAAAGATAAAAGCAATACTTAATAGTCCACTAAAACCAATTAAAGTAATCCCAGAAAGGATGCATATTCAACACTTGCAAATTTATCTATTGCCAAATTTAAAAACCACACACAGACACAGACACACCAACGTCATTATTTATTTCCATTAGAGCAAAGCACTCTGACATTTGTACAGTTGTAGCCTGTCAACCACACTATCCCTCGCTTCTAACATTGGACTTTGCTCCCATTCTCAAGTGTGCAACGCTGCTTACTTATATTTTTATTACTGTTTTCTGCCTTTCAATTGTTATTTTACTGTAATTCTAGGCAGCTCATTTCTAACATCAGGGACTTATTAAAAGTGAGCAATTTGGTGCTCAATGAGTTGTTAACCCCAAATAAATATATTAAAATAATAGAGTGATAAATTTAAATTCAACTGCACTACTTTTTTTTTTTTGCTTCAATAATGTTCTTTGTAGCAAGAAGAGTTGCTATTTAAAAAGCTATTTTTGATCAAATGCATTGTTGATTACTCACACTTAAGTTTTAATGTCCATTTCATTTCCCCAATCTAATCTTTAGCATTTGTCTTCCATTTGTTTTCTCCCATTCATTCCATGAGTGATTGATTTAAGAGAGAAAGAATAAGGGCTGAGTTGATACCATGTGCTACATTTGCTGAATATTATTGAGACATAAGAAAGGAAAATATGACTGCAAAGCATCCCAGTAACAACCCATGGGAACTCATATATCAAATTTATGGAAGAGAAGAATGAGGAGAAATAATAAGATGGACCCCAAGTGCAAAAGAAGAACGGTAACGCTATTTAGCATATAAGGTAGAAAGTAAATAAATCATAGAGTACAAAAAAGAGAAAAAAATAAAAATGGTTGGATGTTTATTAGAAAAAAATTATCTGTTTTGGACAAAACCTTATCCTCTGGGAAACAGCTTGATTATTCACAAAACCATCGTGAGGGGGGCTGCCATCCACCCTACTTGGACCTCTAAGGTCTAGTCAAGGTCTGAGTAGGAGAAGTTAAGATTCCTATCTTGTCTAAACTACCAGATGACTAAGGTGAGCCCTGATGCCAAAATCCTCTTTTTTATTCATATTCATCACCTAAGTAAATATAAGCGATTGTTAATAATAATTAACCTTTTTGTATCTGTACAGTCAAAAGAGAAATGATTTTATAGTTGTTCATTTTGAGTGTGAAATTGAACTAATATGTACCTAATGCCTTCTAAACTATAGTCATATTTTCATAAATATGCATCTGAAGTTGAAAACACATATTTTTAAGCTTTGGCCATGATAAAGAAAAGTAAAATTCGTGTACTTCCTTTTAAACAGTTGTTTATAACAAAATTCCTTTTTTTTAAATGTCTCTTTTACTCTTATCTCACCTTGCTGATTTACAATGCTATTACACTGGTCACCTCACAATAACAAAGTAGCCATTTTCCAAAAGCATTTCAACTACCAATAGGCCTCATCATTGGATGGGACTCTGGATTAAAGATAAGGATAAAAAACTAGAGTTATCATCCCATACAGATTTATTGGGAAATAGGCTCCATTGATCACAGTACAGCTATCTATTGACTTCACACACATAACATTTGCACTGTAAATATTAACAGTGCAAATATAACGTCTGCTTGACCACAGAGTATGAAATAATAATTGCACCTGGAGTACTGTATATGATTCTCAGCAGCATATTTCCAGAAGGATATTGACAGGTTAAAATTGGTTCAGAGGAGAGTGACAAAGGGACCTGAATGAGGCTGAAGGAATCTGAATGATACAGGGAACTAAATAAGGCTGAAGGAACTGGAGATGTTCCATTTGGAGAAAAGAAGACTGAAGGAAGACCCAGTATCAGTGTCCAGGTACACAAAATGGTGCTATGGGGAAGATGATCAGGAACTATTTTCCATTGCTATAGAAACTAGGACCAGAAATAATGGGTACAAGTTGCAGCTACCTAGATTTCCTTTAAATATAAGGAAAACCTTCCTGATGGTAGGATCTGAACAACAGTGAGCAGTTTACCCACAAAGGTTGTGGATTCTCCATCTTTGGAGGTTTTTCTCAAGGATTGTTTAATTGGCTTTTCTGCACATTGCAGAGAGTTGAATTAAATGATCCTCATGGTCCCTTCCAACTCCACAATTCTATGATGCTGTAATGTTTTATTCTTAAAATTCAAGGCTTCAATTCATTTGATTTCAGCCATGTCTATGATGCTGATTTGGGGTTCCACTTCCCTTTCCCAACAGGTTCCTTATTTTTTAAAGCTACATGGCAGAAATGTACACCACAGCCTCCATGTTGGGAACGGCTCTTCCTAAGCTATTCAGACATTGCAGATGGGTAAGAATTTCATTTTTTCCCCTTTTATTTACATAAGAGCTTACCAAAATGGACACATTTCTTCATGAGCGGAAACCTGAGATTTTTTTTTTTTTAAATGAAGGTGGGGCAAATAAAAATGACAGGTTCATCCATCCCTATTTCAGTTTTTGCTGCTGAACCACCAAGATCAGAAGCAGGGATGGGAAAAGATGCCAATATTGTGGGGAAGACAATTATAGTCAACTATAATTGTAATCTGCCTGTGGAAAGGGTTCTAGAATCTTTGTTTCTGAAGTTACTGATACAGATCTATGCATATGCATTATGTAAAAAGCTAAAGCATCTTAGGAGTTGCTTCTTTTGAAACTGGATCTTGGAAGAGAACTAGAGGAGTAACTTCATTTCAGCTGCTCTGCTTCCAAGATGTATTTATTTACCACGCTTTGAAATTTACTCAGCTCTTCTATGGTGAGTTTTGGCATTTTAAAATTTAATTTATGTGTTTCTTTATTTAAAAGCCCTGGCATGCAGATTTGTCAGGTTTATACATCCTAATCTTAAAGGAGTGAAAGAAGCAGAAGCTGCACAGATGCTGGCAGCCCAACATAAGCTCTTTGGCAGATTTGCAATGGCTTTTCTCCAACCGTTTACTTGACAGATGTTGGATGTGAAGAAGACAAAGATCTTGCTCAGTCTCAACACTGAAGGAAAATGTTCCAGAAGGAAAATTCATTTAAATGACTGCTGCATCCCTCACATTAAGAATAAGCAGAGTGTGCTAAAGTAAAAATGACTTGCTACTTATCCTAGTTGTTACATTTTCTTCTTTTTACTGCAGGGATAGTTTGGAATGATAAATATAAAAATTACCTGGGGAAAATGCAAATGATTCACAGGTATACAAGATTATTTGCTCTCCAGTTCTTCAACATGTAGTATGAAGCCATGATTTTGCAAAGACCATTTCATTCATTTTTACATAATCACTACTCAAAGCTACATACGGTACACATTGAAAGCCAAATGTCTTTAAAAAATAAGGACAGTTTTTAAGCAAAAGATATAAGTCCCATCATTATCATTTAAAAAAAAAACTATGTGGTGTAAATAAAGAGCGGGTTCACCTATGTATGTGTATAACTTGCCTCTTAATGTTGCTAAATCCACAATGACTCATTCACACATAAAAAGCATGTGGCGATGAGCTCATTGTCACCTTGCTTCACCTAGCCAAAAGTTACGGCATAATTGTTGAGTTAGACCTGGGGCTTACGTTTGTTTGTATTTCACTTTCTTTCCATATCCTCTGTATTTGTCAGAGCACTACTGTGACTTCAGACTAGCAGCATGAAGTAGTTACAACAAATAGATGGATTGCAATTAATACTGCATTTATTCCAGCATAAATATTGAATCAATTCTGTGAATATCATAGGCATCTATTGGTGTTCCTCATGAATTAGAATAATTAGATGTGGGAGAAATACAACAGATCTCATATCACGAAGAATAAACAAAAGTAACTGGGACATTTCAGAAGTATAAACATTCCTAGCTTCTGATCATTCCCACAGTGTCGATCCCTATTAAATTCTGCTACACAGTTCCTATTACAAAATCAATGCTGTTGTCTCCTTTTTACAGTGTAGATTTCATTCAGATGTTTCTCTCTTTGATAAATCCCTTACTGTAGCACTATGTATTTACAGATCAATCTATCTCTGATCCTTTTCAGTTTTTCATTTACTCAGTCATAAGTCTATTATGTCAAATATCTGCAGCTTTCTGTATTGCTAAAAATGAACATAAAAAACTGCATTATTTTTCATATTTGACCTTCTCAACCTATACATTTTATATATAACTTTCCCTGACCTATAATGTTTTCTATGCAATTCTGAGCCATGAATTGAACTGCAAACTCTGTAGAAATATAGAATCAGAGACATAACTTTGTTCCAATTACTGTGGTCATCCAGGAAAGATCAATTAGGTGTGGTTGCTTAAAAATATAACCTGAACAGAACATTTTACTTAGCAAAAGGATTTAATTTTTATTTATTTACAGGACTTATAGGGCTGCCTATCTCATAAAGTTATTCTAGGTGGCTCACAACAATCAATAAAAACAGAGATAAAAACAGAAGTACCCTTCCCCCAGGTACCTGACCCAATAGCATCCTAGCTCAACCCCAATCCTAGCCCAATGCTTGGGGAAGAACCAGGTCCTCACAGCCCCCAAGCATTGGGCTAGGATTGGGGTTGAGCTAGGAGCACCCTATCTAAACTAGTAGAACAGGCAGACATCCTCAGGGAGAGGCAGTCCTGCAAGTAACCTGGCCCTGTGCCATGTAGGGCTTTAAAGGTGATAACCAGCATCTTGAATTGCACCCAGAAAGCAATTGGAAGTGAATGCAGCTCACACAGCAGTGCTGTTACTTGAATAAACTGTGGGGTACCCAAAACTGCATGTGCCACTGCATTCTGGACCATTTGCATCTTCCAGATGGTCTTCAAGGGCAGACCCATGTAGAGTGCATTGCAGTCATCCAAACAGATTTCACCAATTCCTCTGTTAAGTTTTATAAAGTAGGCTTTATTTATATGCATGTTAAAATCACTTTTCCACTCCATGTTTTCTCTAAACAGCTCAAATTCTGACATTTGTAAAAAAAAAAAAAAAAAAAGCCAACAGAAACATACATGGTGAACTGTTACACAACATGCATGATAGTTTTCCATATAATTTTGCAAAATGTATCAAGCTACTGTATCAGATGGTATCAATCTAATGTCTCCTAAATGTGTTGAAACTGTAATTCCCAGACACCATGACCAATCATAGTGGCACAGCATTATGTGTTTTGTTATTCAATCTTCTATTTAAAAAAAAAAAAAACCTCAGATCACACACTTCTTTTCACTCTTCTTTATGCTCTTTAACCATCTGGACTTCTCCTAATCCTTTGAATTTTCTTAGGCTAATGGTTTCTGAGCCCCATTTTTCTTTCATTTATAGACTCTCATGTAAATATTTACTTTGCATTATTCTTTCCTTCTCTGGAATCACAATACTTTAGCCATTCACTTGTCCCATAGCTAACCACTACCACCAAATCACTGTTCTGCTCATCAGCTATATACAACCAAGAACTGTCTAGATGCTTTGGAATATAACTCTTATAATCCACACTATTAGCCATACTGTCTGTATAGTTATTCACTGAAACATCTGGATAATACAATCTTGCATATTTCTGTAATACATGAGGCTTATTCCTAGTTAAATAGGTATGGAATTGTAACCTTGTTCTCTTACTATATAGATTTAATGAATATTTAATTCATATTATAGAAGCTATCACCAGAGAGGTCTTTATTTGCATATCTTCTTTATAAGATTTCCTATATCTTGCTCTATGTTATATAGAAAATTTCATCTAAAACATGTTTGAACAGAAAAGCAAACCAGCCAGATGTTTTAGGCACAATGCACCACTCCCTAAGGGTGCATAACTCAAAATTTGCTAGTGATATTCACTGAGTGTAAAATGTAGCAATTTAAAAATCACAAGTTTTGGGAATTCCAGTGGAGTAAATAAATTCAATTTTTTTCAAAGTTATGAACATTAAAGATGGATTTGCTATATAGTTTTACTCAAGATAACAGGATCTTCTTGAACAGGAGCAATGATATTACAGTAGTTACCGCTAATATCAGGTAAACATAAGGCAATAATTTTTTACTTACTTATGGGACCAACCATTTCCACAAAAATTAAAGAATCAAAGAGATTTAATGGATTAATAGGCTATTCCAACATTCTTAAATGTACACACCTAAATCCCTGGCAATCTATTTGAGAGAATACAAATTGGCTTTAAATACATTTGATTATGGCCCTTGAACATATTCTGGAGGCTTTATTTAATAGATAAAAGGATGAGTGACTAGCAAGCTGTGCTTCAGCCAACTCTATTTCTGATGTATACAACCTAGCTTCTGCAATTACATTTCTGCAAAATTACAACTTCTATACAATCAGTCGAATTTACTGCAGTGCCAAAATTTCTTCTGCATTTTTTTTTCAATTATTCAATTTCCTATAAAGGAAATTGCTTTGAAATAATTTTCAAAGGAGATGAACATTTAGGTAAATAGTCATGATTCTTATTGTTCTTTTAGTTGGGATTCTTGTGATTATTTTAGCTGCAAAATGGTCAAGAATTTTCAAAGGGTATCTTAGCCTTTATTGTACAGTCAACTGTTCGGTAGAACAGTCTGCCAGATTTCCCTCATTTGAATTAATGCCCAGGAGAAGACATGATATGGCAAATCCTTCAATAGCTGAAGAATTTCACCAATTCAACAATTTCACACATCCTTCAATGATCAAGTAAGTTCAAGAACAAGTTCAGAATAGGAATACCTGTGCTGGGGGTGGGGGTGGGAAAAAAATCTTTAGGGAAACTGTAAGCTGCTTCTTAGCACTGTACTAATGATTCTTTCTTTGAACTTGATTCTTATACCCTCAGAATCTTTTTTCCTCTCTTGATTGACTCAAATTTCTAGTACAATATCTTTATGTCTATTTTGATAGGTAGGGGTGTTTTTTTTCTGGTTTTTTTTTTTTTTTTTTGGCATCTGCTTGATTTCTTCACACATCTGTGGCTGATATATTCCAAAAAACAAGACTGAATACATTCTGTTTTTGTTTTTTTTTATCTAGCACTCATTACCATAGAAAAGAAGATCTTTTCTCTCTCCCTGCACACAGAATGGCAAACAATAGTTGCTATAGTGCTTTGCAGCACTGCATGCAAGTTAACTACAGATAACACAATTGGGGTCAAACAAAGTTCAAAACAAAAGAAATCATGGGGTGGGCAGTAGTTCAAAGCTCACTTAAGGAGAAATTCCTGCTGTGCAACTTCTGTTTCTACAGAAAGGGTTTGTTTGTTTGTTTTTCCTAATTAAAACATTCTCTCTCATTGCCAACCTATCCACTGATTAGGATTTTTTTTTTAATTGCTTAATGGAGGTAAAAAGATGAAAGAGTTGCAATATGGGCAAACCCAGTCATGAAAAAAGTCATCTGGGTTAGTTTCCTTTCCTCTTTAAAGGCACTTTTTAATGATAGGCATACTTATATCACTTGCATTTTTAACATTTCATTCTTAGAACTCTTATTCAGCAGCTCTGTATTACCTTTTCTACTAAAGAGGCATTGATCACCTCCAAAATTCAGTTGCACATTCTACTAGCCTGCCCAAAGGAACCAAGTGGGGCATTGGTTCAACCAAGAGGTGACAGAGCTCATGTTGTCCTTTAATCTCAAACTCTACAACCTCACAACAGTCCTAAATAATGCCCTGAGACAATGTCCCAGTCATATCACTAGACTCTGCCCAACTGGCAACCAATCTGAAGCAAATGTGAATAATTTTATCTACAAAGAATCTAGCAAACATGTCATAGTGGACCATAAGAACATTTTCCCTGTGCTTTTCCCAAAAGGATGTGGGTAATCTCAAAACCACTAAACAAGAATCTGTGGACACAATATGAGCCAAGAAATAAAATCTGCTTTGCCACCCTTATCTCCACTATATAGTCCCAAATTTGGGCATGTAGCTGGGTCAGATTAGTTCTTTCTCTTCTACCACCAATGCTCTTAGTATCTCAGTTCATCTCCCAAAATTCTTTTGTTTAGCAATGAGTGCTTCAGGATCAATGACCAGAAAAGGGCAGCTTGCTAGCCATCTCATCTAATGCCCAGGTCATCTCTGAGTTCCATGGTAGAATTGCCTTCCAGATCACTGGGAAAATCACTGACATTTCATAAATTCCACTTACTATCTGTTCCCCACCATTTGGCCCAAGATACAGGTTGGGTTGATGCAATTCTTGTGTTACTAGGAATTTTTCCCTTCCTTTCTTCCTTCCTTTTATATAGCTGCCCACCTCACAACCATGTTTCTGGCCAGCATACAATAAAGACAGCCATAAAAAACATCTTAAAATGTTCCATAATAACAAAACATCAATATTGTGAAAAAAGACTAAAATAGAGCATCTTTGATATTACAGTGTAGCCATCTTAGCAATTCTCCAGTTCCTTGAGATCCCCAAGCCTGTTGAAAGAGCCATGTTTTAAGGGACTTCCAGAAGGCTGCCAAGGATGGGGCTAACCTCACCTCAGGGGGAATGATGTTCCACAAGGTGGGCACCACAGCAGAAAAGAGCCGCCTCCTGGGTCCTGCCAGTTATAACTCCTTAACAGATGGAACCTGCAACATACATATTCTGCCGGATTGATGAGATGGGTAGATATAATCAGGAAGAGGCAATCCCTCAAATAACCTGGCCCCATGCCATGAAGAGCTTTAAAAAACCAGCACCTTGAATTGGAAACAAACTGGCAGCTCATGGAGCAGAGGTGTAACATGTGCCATTCTGGGAGCACACCTAATTGTCTGCACCGCCACATTTTGCACCAGCTGAAGCTTCTGGATACTCTTCAAGGGCAGCCACTTTATAGAGCGCATTACAGTAGTCCACTCAGAAGGTGACTAGGGCATGAATGATTGTAAGCCAATATATGTTTCTTATAAACCTAAATATACAATTTGTAAGAATGGGTGAAAGCTGTCAAGGAAGATCAATCAAAACAAAGTTTGAGTCCCTCTTTCTCCCTGTTGACACTTGGCAACTCCCAAAGAACATCTTTTTCTTTAAAGCTGAAAAGAAGAAACAAAGCAAAGCACATATTCTGAAACTAAACTCAATAAATTCTTCCATAACAGATTACCTCAAAGATGTTCCCATCCAATAAATCAGCAGACAAAAGGGGATACTTATTTACATAATTCCTTCCATTTTTAATGCCTCTTTCCCAAATAAGACTAAAGAAATGGCAAAGTAATTAAGGTTTATCTACAACTAAGCAGCTGCAACTTACCACATGGTCTGTAAAGGGACATTGAAGAGTTCTAATGTCAGAGCCAAAGAACTATTGATCTCTTCCCAAGCTCTTTTGAAATGCTTTTAAAGGAGACATGATATTCCTGCAAGGAAAGCACCAACAAGGCAGAAGTGGGGAGCTGGGTAAGGCAGCAAGCTGCTACCGGATTTGACCCAAAACAAAATTTCAAGGTGAATTTAGAATTTCTTATATAAGCAAAATATATAAGAGATTTTAGAGAAGTGGAAAAAGAAAAATCTACAAGATTAGAATGCCTTCCTGCCTTCCTTGAAATATTTAAGATAAAATGCAGCAGGTTAATGCACAAAGCATTAAGAATGGAGTCGGATACAAACTGAATGCACAGGCTTCTCAAACAAGCTTTCAGCCCATCTTTGTATACAAACTGTCCCAAATTCAGTCCTTCACAACTTCAGTTAACAAGACCTTATTTCAAGTAATAGGGATGGGGGCAGGGTGTGTGTGTGAAAAATAAAACTTCCTGCTCAAGACCCTGGGGAACTACTGCTTATCAAAACAGATAATTCTCAGGCAATGGCCTAATGTTCAGGGAAAAAGTTGCATTCATATCTTATACATTGCCACCAGCTTTTGCGTAAAGTGAGTATATTGGTTCCTACTTGAGAGAAAATTCTGAGAGCTCAATTCTCAATAGTTAAGCACACAACATTCCTAGCCAGATGATAGATTGTAAACCAACAAAATTAGATATAAGACTCTTATTTGTTCAATGAACACAGCAGCCAAGAAGAGAGAACTATGTATAAGACATGAAAGTTTGACAGGTTGATATCTGCAGATTCAAGCAGTTCAAGCTGTGTGAAAAACAGAATGTGAGAGCAGTGTGGCATAGTGGTTAAGGTGTTGCTGGCATGGGAATTCTGGGAGTTGAAGTCCATACACCTTAAAGTTGCTGAGGTTGAGAAACACTGGTCCAACCTATTCCACAGGGCTGCTGGGGAAAAAAGTAGGAGGATGGAGGGCCATGTATGCTGCTTTGAGCTCCTGAAGTAAAAGTGGGTATATAAACCAAGTAAACAAATACATATAATTTCTTATTTGGTTAGTCAATTTATATAGCTGTCCATTTAGCATAAGACTCAGGGTGGCATATGTGCTGTAGAAAGAGAGTGACCAAATTTTCACTTTTGCTTTCTAATTTTTTTTTCCATACTGTGAGATAATGTACAGCTGTTCCTACCTGAAAAGTCTCATGTTGCACTTGCATGGAATATAACTTTTAAAGATGAGGAGACTGTCATAGAAAAAAAGAGGTGGTAACTCTGATTTAGCATCACAATGCATGGGGATTCCACTTGAACTGTTATATGTAAGCATTCAGACCTGCTCCCTGGATGGAGGAATGCAACCATTTTCCTATTGCCCCTCCTATTCTTTGTCTTATTGTTCAAGGCATGTGTCCTTTTACACTTCTTTCTATGATCCCTCCTTTTTCCCTGTCACATAGATAGACAGGGTTTATACGCATGCTTGTTTGAATGATGTTAACAGAACCTACAAGAAATTGAAATGTTAATTAATTTTCTCCCACTTAGATCAAATTTCTGGATAGTGCAAGTCAGAGAAATTCTTTCCCAGCACTCCTAAAGTGAAACAATTACATATTCCTCGTGTACTTTCTGTTTGAAATCTGTTTGGATGAGAAGGATAGTATTGTGTTACCGCAGCTATCTTCTTCCCTTTCTTGCTTTCTGGGAAGAAAGAATATCTCCACCTCCCAATGGGGGGATTGGGGGAGGGGAGCTCTACTTCCTTGGCTGATCAATTTTAGCTCAGACAAGCAACTGTGTCTGAATTGCTTCTTTCAACCTGCGGTGAAAATTCATGATTGACTAAAACACTGGGAAGTCATTATGACTAGTAAGAGGCCTTGCCTGTTTCTTTTTCTGGCTGAAAAATATAAGGCATTCTGGGATATGCATTTGTTTTCAGAAATCTAACATTGTTAGCATTATTAGCTCTTCCTCTGCACAGTTATGCCCAATAAAAGACTATGGATGTTTGATCTTACAGAAAACCGACCAATATGCATGCTCATCTGATAGAAAATCTACAAATTGGCAGATTTTCCCATTAGTATTCCAGCCGAAGAGAAAACGGGGAAGTGGCCTGCTGTGTTTTCCATAGCAATTCAGTCTGAAAACAAAGCAACCAGGAGGAGGAAAAGTTTGATCACTGACTAATGTTTTCAGATCAAGCTGCTCTTAAAGATAAAGAAAAGAGGATTTTAAAAATAGAGCTGTGGACCTCTGATTCTGCATGAGTGCCATATACACTATTCATTAAAGAAACCTGATTTGTGACTGAAAAAAAAGTTGCTATTGCTTTAAGAGTTACGTGAACTTTAATAAGGGGATTCTTAAACCAGCAGTGCCATTTTTTCAGGCCTGTAAAAAAGATGTTGGGCTTGTTTAATGAATAGGGAGAGGTTGCATGCAATCTGAAACATTTCTTCTGAATTGTATTCAAAGCATTCATGGGCCTAAGAAATAACTGTCCTGTTTCCCATTTGGAAGGTACTAGACAGAATGTTTTTGGGTTACTTACGTTTGGGATTTAGAGTTTTAAAATCCTTGGATTGCTAATGTTCTGTGAAATTTGAGGAGATACAATTGGTTTAAGGGGCTGCAGAAAATTATTTGAAAACATAAGTCAGCATGACTAATGAAGCAATGAAGAAATTGATGGCTGTCAACAGAGCCCTTTGGTGGACAACAAGGGTGCACAAACTGGAAAACTGTTATGGTTGAAATGTCAGAATATAGCTGGGAAAATCTGAGTTCAAATCCTTGCCAACCATGAAACTTTGGGGATGGCTTTTGGTAAGGCTATCAGATCTTGCTGCAAAAACCTGGACTATCAATAGATGGGAGTGAAGTTGCAGCTTTCTTTTTGCTGTCCAATCCAGATTTTTGTATCCCAGCTGTACCTTTGCTTATCATATCTGTCAGCATAATGTGCTTGTAACCGTAAATTCAAATCCAGACTCTCTCTATGTCACCATAACCTCCATGTGGGGAAAGCAGGTATAAATAAAATAAATAATAGAATTCCACAAATGTTAAAGTTGTATAATCTGTACTGATTACATTTATAGTTTAGCTTCCTATAGATATTCTTACAACACTTACACAATTCTTGATGAGGAATGAGACATAAGCATCCGAAAAAGAAAAAAAAAAAGCCATTCCAAAGTATTGAAAGAATAAATAAAAGTAAGTTGGATGAATCACTTGCCAAAGTATACTGGTTCTCTTCTCTCTATATTAGTCAAATGAATTGTAGTAATAAAGAGCTAATACCAGGGATATGGGAGGGAAGACAAAAGTTCATGCACAAATGCATTCAGTCATGAGCTCAGTTCAAGATACTAATAAGAGAAGCGTATCAACTGAAATTATTGAAATCTGTCTCTATCAATGCATACATTTAGGTCAGGGACTAAATTTCTTCTGAAGCCGCACATGTCCTAAAAGACCCACTATGACAAAGGGTCAGGAAGGGGTTCTTATCTCTATGATCCTTGCCAGCATCAAGGGAAGGTGGGAGCAAATGCATCCTCTTTTACCCTTCTCCAGAAGGGTCAACCCCCTTTATGAAACTGTGCACGCATTTATAATATTGAATAAGGAATAATCCAAAAAAACTGTACTTGAGCTCACTTGTGCATCTCTTTGCAGCTGAGAGGCAGGCCACGTGCACTTTATTCTGCACATATTTCATGATAATGTCTTCTAGTTCTCATGATTCAGCATGAACCGAACAGTTACAAGTCAGAATGTAATGCATGTGGCATGCCTCCAAACTGTCTAGATTAGTTTGGCAGCAACACACAAATCTAAGCCAGATGCTTCCAGTGGCAGATGCTTTTTTTAAAAAACAATCCATTTCTGAAAGTCATTCATAAAAGCCGCTAGGAAAAATACTGGAGGTAGCAGAACTTCATCCTTGCAAAGTTTATTCCTTTGAATGTTCCACAGGCCAGAGTATACCAAGCACAGATGGAAGCTAAGTACGCCATTCAAACCAAATTTTAGAATCCTTCAAATACAAAGGTGGATGGATGGAAGACGGATGGTTCATTCATGCATGCATGCATGCATTCATTCATTCATACACTAAGGCACAAGGAACATATTGGAAAAGACTTATGAAAAGATGGAGCTTATCTAATGCAACTGAGACTGGAATACATGAAAGCTTTTTGTTTTGTTTTGTTTTGTTTTATTTATTTTATTTTATTTTTTGTGGGTAATGATGAAATGGCTTCCTGAGTCCAAGCCATTTCATTAAACAGCATCTAGGATTTTGATTTTTCTTGGCATTGAAAGCTAGATGAAGATAGAAACAGAGCCAAGCTTGAGCTGTGATATTTTCAAAGTTTTGGTTTATTGGGTGGGAGGAATTCAAATGTATGATAATTTCAGTTATTATTTGAGAGTTGAGTGTGTCATTGATTCATAGATGTAGATCTTCAACCCTGGATATGACCTTTGAAATCATCTAGTCCAACCCATCCCACTGTACCCAGAGCAGGGATCCGCCACTTGAGCATCCTTGATAGATGATCACCCAACCTTTCTTTAAACAAGTCTGGTGAAGTGCTTGCTGGCTGTTAATTTTGCATGCTATTTTCCTTATTTCAGATGCTGTTTTTAGGTTGTTGTAAATAATGAACTTAATTAGTCCCTCAAATTCAGATCACTTTTTGATAAATACAAGCACACATATGGAACAGTATTTTTTTTTTTTAAATTCCTGGTCTGGTACACAACTTGGCTACTCTGCTGATCTCCCATACAGGTACTAAAGATGTTTAGCTTTGGGAAATCAGACCAGGGAAAAACAAATGGGAGAGCTACTCAGATCCATAAATAAGCTGAACAATGTGACTATTTCAGAAGAAGCCCCAAATTACATTCTTAATGCTCAGCTTTTAAATTTTTCACTTCTCCACTTGCTGACATAACTAATGCCAATGAAATAAAAATCCAAAAGTTATTAAGAAATGAATGCTCACTAGGGATAGGAGAAAGATTTGTTCAACCCATATTTTTCACAAATGTAAAGTTCATACTTCCTAAATTTATAAGCAAATGAGATTGGAATTATCTCTTTCACCTTTCTGGATTCAATGATGCAATTTTTTAAACAAAATGTTATATACAAATTATACATACTGGGAGCAATTAACACACAAATGTGAAAATAATATATAAGGACACATTATATTAATGTGTGTTACAAAGTAGTAAATTAAAAGAGTTACAAAGTATTAAATTAGGTAACAGAATGAAAAGAAAGTTAGAAAAATGAGAAGCTTATCCATTCATTTGAGTGTTAGCTCTCCTTTTATTCACATATCAAACATGTTAATTACTAGGCTGAGTTCAAGAATTAAGGGTTTAAATATGAATTTGGGTCTGCTTCTTTTAGACGGCCATCTAAAAATAATATTTTAAAACACATGAGAATCATCCTAAATAGCTATAGACTTGTGAAACTAAGAGCACCTACTCTCTATAAAAAAAAATCTAACAAAAGCCAAACTTTACCTAAGGTGCCTTACGCATTGCCAGATATGAAATATATTATTGAAAGAAATGATAGGCTTACATGTAAATATATTTGGTAATTTATGACTGTAGATTCTAAAGTGGAAATAATCACTACACTTTAATAAGAGAAACAATACATCTTATAGCATGTAAAAGTGTGACCCGTGTTTCTGTCCAGGAGCTAATAGATTGTAGGGAGCTTCAAGATACCACCTTATTTTTTCACTGGACTTAGAATGGTAATAAAGAACTGTTCTTTATAAAAGTAACTCTGCGTGAGGGTTGGGTAAATGATCAATACAGAAAAGAACAATAAAATGGGAAATAATAATTGACTATTGCTGAATAAAGTAGTATAAATTAATTTCATCAAAGGGTGTCTCGTAAACTGGGGGGGGGGGGAAATCTGAGTAAAACAGTGTTGTGCAAATTTCTCTACCTTGGAAAGGCAAACATAACAATCTATATTCTCTGTCACTTTTTAAAAGATATTGGCCATTTCAGCCCCCTCAGTAAAATCTATGTTACTTGCTTGTCACCCAATTTTTAGAAAAATCCTGGACAAAAGCTTGGCAGATAATACCTGTCATCAGAACAACCAAACCACCTACTCCATAATATCACCTAATAGGGTTCAACCTGCAGCCCATGAATTTCTTGTAGCATGCAAAGGATTGCAGACTTCACTACTGTGCTACAGCTCCATGCTAGTCAATGCTGCTGCTTATCTCCATGTAATCTAGGCCCTGCAGCTTTTAGATTCTCTTTGTGTTGAGTTGATATTAATTCTGGGAACTGAGCACCCATGGAGGAGCATTGGGGTGTGTGTTAAAAAAATAAAGATGATGTCCATGATGACACAATTGAAGTTCTTTGTATGTGAATACAAAAGGAACAGGCTTTGATCACACTGTCATGAGCATCATCTTGACTTTTTGACTTCCCACCCTGCCCAGTGGATGCCACTGAAGCTGTGGCTATAGTGTTCTCAAGGCCACTCATGTTAGAAGTGAGACCTGATGAAAGCAAAGAATTAAATAAAAGGTAATTGATTGAAAATATAATTGCTGAGGAATGCTAAAGAATAATGCTCATTCATTTCAAACATTGCTTGGATATTGCAAGGTGGCAAGAATCAAGGTGCCCCAGGGTAAAACTCACAAATGTGCTTCCTCTAAGTTTGGTGTCTTCTATATATAATTTTTAATCCATTTGCCTGGTGCAGACATTCAAGCTTCAGGCTATAAAAGAAAATATTAAATAAGTATTGTGTATTTCTGCCAGGACTGTTTGTATTCCATGCAGGTATGACATTTGATATTGGTGAAAGTCTGAGCTTTCATTCTTCACTGAAGGTGAACAGTTGGTAATGAAGGCTCAAAAATCCACAAGAGCTGGAGAGCTTTTTCAGTCAAGAAATGAATACCTGCAGAAATTAGGGCCCATGCCTTAGTACATTACCTGCATCTAAAAAACCTCAGCCATACTACATAGGACTATGAGAGTAAAAAGGCCTGCCTGAAAACCCAGAAAGGCACTACCAAATAGTACAGAGCAAAGATAAGCAAAAGTTAAATCAAGTAGATTTCTGGGTGATTCTTGAATTCTAGCTTTATCACTTTGCACCTGACCCTGGTTAGTAATGCTCAAAGATCTACAAAAACACATCCCATGAGCTTGAAGTTTGCCTAATCCTGCTATAGATGATACTGAGCAAGATGGACAAATTACACTGTTTTATTCTTCCATTATTCCAGTTTATTTCCACATTAATCTTACTACTCATTTAATTCAACATACTTTTTTATCCCAAGGACATAATCTAAGTCTATACAGTATACTACTTGCTGGAACAAACAAGTCTAGATACAGTCAGTATTTCAGTAAGAGTCCAAACGACACTCACTTGGGTAAAGTGCTATTAAAAAAAGACATAATTATAATAAACAAAAAATAATGATTTTCCCTTCCCTCCAACAAAGACTGTAATAAATGCTCCAGACAAGACTTACTCAAATTCTGCATGTTAGACAGAATCTTGTATGAATTCTCCTACTTAAGCATCATAGAAATGAGAATATATTTGTTCCCTATTTCAACCTAAAAGAAGGTGTGGAAATTCCCCCACACATACACCCAAAAACATTCCTGTTGTATTTTCCTTTCAGCTGTTCAGATCATTTATTTAATTAGGTCATGTCAAAGTTTGCTGAAGGCAAATCTGAGTGACAAGAAACTGGGATATTAAAGAGTCCTCTAGGGATTAAAAAAATCAGTAGCATTGAGAATTTTTTTCCTGTCCATATGTCCCAAATAGGAACCACAAGAATTACTTTTAGAAATTCTGATAACACTATAAGAAAGACTACAAGTATGTGGTTAACAATGCCTACTCTAACAACAAGATCATAAGGTGAAATATTCCTGTACATTTAGGAATGCAAGAAATTAATCTGATTTATTAAAAATCTCTAGTGCAGGAGTGGGCAATATTTGAAAGGTTGGGAGATGCACCCCAGACTTCTGACCTTCTGAAGAAGACTATCCAGTGATGCTCTGCAGCTTGCATCCAGGTATACCCTCTTGCTGACTGTTCACATACCCATGCAGAAATCCAAACATTTTGTGCTAGATAGCTAATAAGAGGAACTTGAGATTAGAGTTAGTTTACTTTCTTATATGAAAATATTCCTGTAAGGGGAGAAGGAATGACTATTAGCATACAATATGAAATCTTAAAATTAGCCATTTGCTGGGAGACTAGCGGGCTTCCTTGTGCAGTTGATTGGCCACTGAGAACAGACTACTGGACAAGAAGGGCCAGGGGTCTGATCCAGCAGGGCATCATTTATGTTCTTACCAAACAACTCTAGGAAGGAGAATGGGAAAGAACTAAAATGGCAATGTAATGGCTGGCAACTAAGATGAATCTAGACTGCTCTGGATGTTGAAGATTCTTTGTTATTTAAAAAGCAGTGGTGGCTGGTAACCCTATAATGAACTGGACAGTTTTTACATTGTTTAAGTGTTGTTAGCTGGAGAACTAACCTCAAAGCAGGGGAGGGCAAGCCTAAGGAAGACTGCCAAAGAGCTGAAGAGGAAGAGGCATAGCAGGACACAGTCTAGCTTTCAGAGATCTCTCTCAGGGACAGTAGATGATAGAAAATAAAAGGTTGTACCAGTCTGAGAAAAGGCAGCTGCCAATCTGGTTGACAGAAGGAAGAAGTTGTCAGCCAGTGCCTTTAAGCACTTTCTTGATTCTAGATAGTTTAGAAACTTAGAGGGGTAAATGTATACTAAAATGAAAATATATCTTCCAAATATATAAGCTATTGGAGAAACCTTGAAAAGAAAAAGTTTAGTTCCACTTCAGTTTAAAAATTTGCAGTGGAATGGGCAGTTTATCTAATCTTTATAGACTTTATATAGATTTTATCTTTATAAGATTAAACTTATCTTTGAATGGCAATGTTCTATTATAATTTATGTTTGCAAAGCTGACTAGGAAACTGAAACTAGATTCTGTTTGCTAAATAAAGGGAAAAGTATTCTAAAGTGGTGTTTTGCACTGACTTTTCTATCAAATCCTGAGAATCTACAGGAAGCCACGAATGCACTGTGACATCACCAGAAGGATTGCAGTTGAAACTTTTGGGTGTGGGTTTGGCTTTTGGGGAGACAGAGTTTAATAGAGGTGGGGACAGGAAGCTTCCTGGAGGAAGCCTCTCCAATTTCTACACTTAAAAGCACCCCCCCATGTTTTTTTTTTAAAGTCCTTCCCCCCCCCTTTGGGGCATTGTTCATGAGCATGGGCCCAGGAGGTCTTCTAGATTCTAGCAAGCCTTCTCCATTCCCCCTTTTAAAACCACTCCTCTCACCCCATTTTTCAGGCCATTTGTTTGCTTTGGATGAATTTTCAGGGTGAGGATGGAAGCAGAAGGCAGAGGTTCTTCATATTAACTGCTTCCTGATCATGCTTAACTGGAGATGCTGGAGACTGGGTTTGAGATTATCTGCATCAAATGCACTTGTTTTACTATTGGAAACATCGATATACTGTCATCTTTCACTGAACATCAAGACTGAATGTGATTTTGGAGACATAAACCCAAATAATACATGTATGTATGTATGTATGTATGTATGTATCAGAGATAGCCAGAAAAAAATTATTTTACTTGGAACACACATTGTAATATATTTTAGGTGAAATAACTGTGTTAGTATTGAAATTCATTCATCTTCTACTTTCTGCTTTTTATCAGTGATTTTTTCACTCTAGTGGATCTGTGATATCACTACATGCATTTCTTCTCTTTATTCTGAGAAGACTTAGCAGATATGCTAGCTGCTGCTACTACTGCTGCTATTGGGACAATTTGCATGAAGAAGTTTATAAGTGTCTCATTAAAACACATGCAGCAAAACCTCCTTAAATTAACACCTAACATTTCAAGGCCAAGGGAGAAATTACCACTAATGTGAAAAGTTTATGGATTCTGGAATTAAATGTTTCATACAGAGCTTTTCTAGTCTCCTTAATTTCTCTCTAGTTTTTTTTTTTTAAATCATTGTAGAAAAAGAAAATATCATTGCTTGATTATTAGACTAATTATGCTATTAAAACAGTCCAGATTTAGTGATACTTTTCTGATCACTAGCTTTTCTCACCATGTATCTGAACTGTATTCGAATAATTACTGTAGGTATTAACAAAATGGTATTTAGGGAGCTCTGAGTTTATTAGGGATTCTTCAAGGAGACTAGTAATAACGTAACTTCTGTGAAAGTCAGCTTGTCCTGGTTTGGGATGCAAAACTCCAAATAACCATTACCTCTAATTATTTGCTGCCATCTACTGATTGTCCAGATTTTTGCAATTCAGATCTGCTCCTAAACTTCTCTACCATCTTAAAGCTTTACTGGAAGACTCTTGATCTACAAAAAGCTAAGCAGCATCTGGGATGGGAGACTATCAGGAAATCCCAAGCTCATAAACAAGATTAGGAAGGGTCTCAGAAATATGATCCAATCATCATGGCAGATCCTCAGAGTCCATTTAAGAGATAAACAAACATACAAGTAATTCCTGAGTTAAGAACTCTCAGTTTAAGCATGACCCATGGTTAAGAATGGAGCCTATTGTAGCAAAATTTCAGTTAACTACACAATGATTCAAGTTAAATACACAGTGGTTTGAGTTAATTACACAATACTGCATTTACAGTATTACACAATAATACTGTTCCGGCTTATATACAAATTGGATTTCAGGATAGACCTTGGAAACAGAACTCATTCTTAAAGTGGGGACTATCTGTATTTAAAAAAAAATGCTTCTGATTTCCATAGGGGAAGTCATAGAGCCAACCCCCCCCCCCCCCCAAAAAAGTATATTTTTTAAATTACTCAACCTGTCCTGTCTTAGGCATGGCTTGGTATTCAAGAAACTAGCCCAGTAACTAAACCAGAAATACAGAGCACTTATCTTTCACCAGAGGCTGAAATTCAAAACTCCAAATCCAGTTCAAAGATCAAAGAGCCATCAAATCAAGGGAATTTCAGAATCATGACAAAAACAGAGGCTGATAGGACAAAACTGTTTTCAAAACCAGAAGTTGAAAACTTTTAAGAATTTGGTCACAGAGCCTTACCTATGCAGGAAGGTAAGAGAAGCCTTTGCAAAATTCCTATTGGTATACAGGATCTTGACCCTGAATAGATTTATATTCACAGTGGAATTTAATTCCTCCTTAAACAGCCCTCTATGCCTGGTAGCCTCGTATGCCTATGTTCTCCAATAACCTATCCACATCCTGAGTAGTCAGGTCCAAAGATGTCTCTTGGAGGAATCAGGATCAGCCCCAACATTCCAAGGAAAACTTTAACCCCCTCTGTGTTATTACTTTCAGGAACAGGTTGTTAAAATATTTACAAACAAATCCAAGTAATCTTTCTTTTTAAAAGCACAATAAATGAGACAATGTTTTTAAAAAGCAAATATTAATTCAGCATATCCTTGTATATATCTGTTTGTCTGCTTGCATGCCTGTGTGTATGTGAGAGAAGACAGAAGGTCAAATATTCTAATATGTCAATACTAAACAGGCCAGTTTGATAACAATTACCATAGCATTTGTCTTAATTATTTAATAGCAAGAACCTTTTTAAAATGTGGATTTGCACAACTGAGATGTGTAGTGTGGCTAGATTAATGACTTTTATAAGATTAATTTATATCATTTACATTTCTTCTGCTCTTTTATTTATTCTAAAGATTTAATAAGATTAGAATAAGCTAAGGCAAACCTTCTATTAATAGAAAGAGAATATGTGTGGCTCGGGGTTGAACTGTGGAGTCCCTGGAGTTCTCTGAGCTTGGCTGTTTTCTTGCAAACGTTTCATTACCCGGCTGGTGCACTGAAGATGTTACCTAGCCAGGTAATGAAACGTTT
The DNA here is from genome assembly GCA_030867105.1 of Liasis olivaceus. Classification (NCBI taxonomy): domain Eukaryota; kingdom Metazoa; phylum Chordata; class Lepidosauria; order Squamata; family Pythonidae; genus Liasis; species Liasis olivaceus. The sequence continues at coordinate 44,351,044 of CM061349.1, forward strand.
GCAAGAAAATAGCCAAGCTCAGAGAACTCCAGGGACTCCACAAACCTTCTATTTCCTTCCCCAGGATTGCTTAAATGGATTCAGAAGTATAGTTCCATTTTATTATTAACCACAGCTTGCCAAATCAACTGAATAATTCAAATGCAAATGATTGTCCACTAACCGATGATGATGATGATGATGATAATGATTTAGGACAACTCTGTGTTTCTTCATATATTGCTTAGCTCAAACTCCAGTGAGAATAAGCATTGATGAAAAATGGAGTTACAATCCAATGGTGCAAATTACTTATCCTTGGTTCATGTTTTAAGGAGCACACTATATTGCATTTAAACTTAAATAGAAAATGAAGTTTCTGACCTTGTACCTCTGCCATAGAAGGCAAGATTAATAGTTTGCATTGTTTAGATCACCTTCAGTACTATGCCTAATTCCAGAGAAAACCCTTTAAAAAGGTTTAAAAGACTCAAACAAATAGAATGGTAACAAAGATTATCAAGGGAATAACTTCATGGTAAAACAGAAGAAAACTGTTTGGTTCCTTCAAGATATTTTGGATCACAACTCCCTTCCCCCAAGCCAGCATAGCCAAAGGTAATGGACTGTGGGAGTGGCTTGGAGTGAAGAGTTATAGTCCAAAAGATCTGGAATTAGATATGCTTCTTTATAATATACATTATAAACTATAATGACATCTGAATACGCACTTTGGATCTGTAATGGAAAGTATGTACTATACAAGTTGAAGAAATTCAAATTGAGAAGAATTTCATACCATTGATGATTTACTGTAATGATTAATTATTACAAAAAATGCTTGTTCTAAAATTGAATTAAATCACCAAGCCATGGGGTTCTATTAAGTTTTGTTACCAGAGGAGATTAAATAGCCTTGAGACCGCAATACTTTTTTGCTGTGAAAATAGCTGCATATTATAAAAACCCAATCTTAAATCAAGAAAATGTAGAATTTGCCTTCAATTGTTCACTCTAAGACTCATTATCCAACTTGCAGATAATTATTTTTGCTATTCTCAGTTGTGAACAGGTTTCTCTTCCCCTAGTTGTGCAAACCAGAATGGCAAGATAAGTTTTGGGTACAATGGACAGAACTAAACTACACTCCTAAAGTTCTGCATATCTTGGCTTTCATCAGTAATACTACAGTAATACTAATCTAATATACAATCATAACACTGAAATTTCCCAGAAGACAAATTTCAGAATGATTCTTTTTAAGAGGCTATGTCATTTGTATTTAAAGAAAATTATTATTAGAGGATACTAGCTTCTTCCTTCCCCAAATATTAAATGGAATTGAACTGGTAACATTGCTTACAGAGATAGAAAGAATGTCATATTACAATACAAATAATAAGACTGGTTAATGGGATTTTCTACACTCAGTACTCAGATGGGCTGACTCATTATAATCTCCTTATACAGTACTTTTATCATAAGAATTACCACCATACCACCATGTAACAGATTCTGTGAACATGACAATCTTGGTATCTATTTGCCTTCATCAGGAAAGCCACTTTCTGATTATGCATTTTTATTTAATTTATAATTATTTTATTTAAGACTATTACCATTTTAGTCATGCAAATCATAATTAAAAGCCATTAAAAGTAATTAACATCACTTCACCTATGTGATCCAAATTCTGTTCATGTTTAAATGACATCATTGGGTTCAATGGGAGCAATTTTGAATTTTCTGATGAAATTGAAAAATGGAAATCAGCTATGGGATATTGTGCAACTTTTAAACAAATTATTTATTTCACCCAGCCTCTAGCTATGTACTTTGGGAATGGGTAATGAATTTCAGGAGTTCAGCTAGATAAGCAGTCAAGTTGAGATACTGACTTGTATATTATGGTCCTGAATGTTAATGTTCTACAGACCTTACACAGGGTGCCACAGATTGTCATACAACTAAATCCCACCAGCATGCAATATTAACTGAGAGAGACTGAAAAATGAAGTTGGATGGAATAGAAGTAATCTTTAGTCATGTGGCACTACTCATCCAGTGTAAGGGTTCCTGGTCTGTTCTCAAATGCCACAAGAAAGTAACTTTATCTTTTAAAGAATTATATTTTTCAGGCACACTTAGACTTAAAACACAACCAATATATAAACAATACTTCAGTCACAGGAGACTTGGTAGGCAGTCTTGCTATATGATTCACCAAACCATAGCATTAAAGAAACTCCCAACCTTTATGGTTCTGATCAACTTCTGTTATCAGGTCAGGTTAGTAATTCAGTAGAGTTATGGGGTAATAGGAGGAGCCATGCCAACTATTTAATAGCCACAGATAGTGCTAATCTATACCCTTATTTTGACCTTTAGATTGGCAAGTCAAGGATCCATTGGCTCTATTCAAAGGGTCAGATTTAATCTGGAGGCTTCTCATAGCCGATCAATATTTCAGAGAAGTCTGAACTTTATGCACAGTTTATTCAGTTGTTAGCAAAATGGAGAAAGCAAGGCACTCTATAATGTCATGTTCAGATGGTAAAACTGTTGTCTCACAAGACTTCTAAATAGTGCTATGCAGTTTAAGTTCCATAAAATAAGAAACAGCTATATGTTTCCTTTGGTAATATTATCTAAGTTGAAATACAACTGGAAGATGGAAATTCCTGCAATATGGCCAGCCTTTGAAAGAGGTTGTTATCTTGCAGCTGGGACTTAGTACAAGCAAACCAGTGATCACTACAATTATTGGCTATGTAAATGAATGATACCAATCTTTTAAAACTCTGGTGTGTTAATCATACAGACACACACACACACACACTACAAAATGATAATAAAAATATCCCTTTACTCAGCATTTCATTCCTTGTTAAGTTCATCTTAAGATAGACTTCCTGTTCTGACCTTATGTATTTGTTATTTGACAATCTACAAAGGTAAACCAGCCCTCAGTAAGTCAGCTAGATACTATTTATGATTGTAAATAATTATATAATACAAGTTTAGTTCTGTTCTCTATATCAGAACCAGAGGGTCCAAATTGGCCATCGTATTGTAGCATGAATAGTCCTGAACGTTTTTCGAAGTAATCAAGCACTACAATAGACAGAAATTATTTACTCTTTTATATTGATTCCTTGGACTACAACACATGTTATGCTTTTCTCTTTTAAATAAATAAATAAATAAAATCTCAATAATGGCTCTACTTCTATAACTTTGCTTCCATATCTCCAGAAACTCCTAGGGTCTCTGTAATAGTTAGAACCTGAACTTCAAAACAGAACAAATAATACAGCAATGTGAGGCAGGGTATAGGAGTGTGCACTAATCACAGGATGGTAGATAATCAGACATGGGCCTAAACCAGAAAGGGATCCAGAAATCCAAAGCTTTAGTTTTGACATTGTGTCACACGGGAACGTTACAAATGAAAAAGAATAGTTGGTGCTGTGCTGTGGTTAAAATGTTGGGCTAGAAATCAGGAGACCATGAGTTCTAGTCGTCCTTTAGGTGTGAAAGCTAACTGGATGATTCTGAGCCAGTCACTCTCTCAGCCCAACACAACTCACACTCTATTTTCTGCGATGGCAAAGAATAGTGAATATCCTATTTCTTCACATTGTATGCTGAACTGTTTCCTCACTCTCTTATTCTTTCAAATATTTTTGTTCAGTAACAACTAATTTTCATTTATGTTGTGGAAAAACAATATATGAGACATCTCAGCTTATAGTCTGGGTTTGCACATCACATGAGGTGAAAACCAATCAACCAACCATGTAATGATTTAGCACAATGTGGGGACCTACACACACAGTTAGAAGTCATCTTGGAAGCCATCTAGTCCAGTTCATTGGTCAGTGAAGGATCTGTAATAAAAGATGCAGCTATAATATTTCTAACAAATAGTCATCCAACCTCTGCTTCAATGCATCCTGCAAAAGACAGCCTATCACATCCTAAGATTTGTTTTAGGAACAGGTATACCAGGCTACTGACTGCAGTAAATGAATGGAAATCCTTGGTTTGAGATTGTCTGTCTAACTATCCATTCAGAGACTGAAACATGCACACATTTATATATTATGAACAGAGTCAAAAGCTGTTGCCTTATATATAGCTGTAAAATATATGCATGCTACAAATGCTATATAGGATAGTCAGAAATGGATCAAATCTGGTATATATGTCTGTGTGCCAAGGATACCCCTTATTTTATTTAGTCAAGGGCTGCAACATTGTTTCTAAAGAAAATCTTCCCACCCCAAGTCCTTTATAAACTAGCAGCAAATTAAGACCCTGAGTGCACTGGAACGTCCTGTAAAAAGCATAGTCAATTGCATAAGTATAGTTAGCTGAATGAAAGGAATTCACAGGGAAATTACTCTCTGTAGTGCTTCCCACATATTTTTCTCTGCTTCCTGGGCATCATGGCATTTGCTTATTATTCTTCCCCCAGTAGCACAACCCAAACAACCTAGGGCTCATGTAGCAGACCCATGCCTGCTTGCTACATAAAACCATTTTAGTAGCAATTTTTTCTCTCCATGCTGAGAAATCAATATGGCACAGAGCTATTTACAGGAGGCCATTTTCTTTTGCTGATCAAGAAAAATATGCTTCAGGGCAGAATGCGGAACAGAACTGAATTATCAAACACTGGGCCTGGCTGCAACTTGCCTTCTCAGAAAGATGTCAGAAAGAACATAACCAGAGATGGAACTGTTTACAGGACTAATGGAAAAAGCTTGACCTTGTTGATGATGCAGGATAATCTCTAATGAGGGCAATTCTTGAATGAACTCTTGATCTTAAAAAGGAAGAATTGACAATTGTTACCAAATATGCACCTCTCCGTAAATGAGTCAAGCAAACTTGCAGGCTCAACCATATAGCAAATGCTATAGCCCAACCTGGTTCTATCAGAATTGTTAGGACTATAAATTTGTAGATTTCATAATAGCTATGTTGGCTGGAAATTTCTGAAAACAGAGAAAGATTACTGAGCAAATAGATCCCATAAGACATCAAGTTTGGATTGCTGTGGCAAAACTATTACTTCCACAAATAGTCCCCCTACTATTAAGAAAATTATAATTACCTGTAGTGGGAAATGAAATATAACAGTTGTGACCCAACATCATAAGGTGATTTAAGTTTGGGAAATGTTGAAACTACAAACATACATTCTCATTCTACATCCCCTATTCCCTTTCCCTCCCCTCTCCTCTTTCTCTCTCTCTGTTTCTCTGTTGTTTCTCTGTTGCTACCTAACCCTGTTTTTCCCAGATCTGCAAGCCATTGGCTCCCCACTTTCTAACCCTTCCTCTTGTTTTTTATTAGTATGACCCTAAATTGGACTCTTGGCACTTTGGATCCCTGAACTCTTTATTTAACCCAAACTGACACCATTGGTACTATGGTCTGACTGAAAGGCAAGATCTCGTCAACGTGTGTGCAACTGCTCGCCGAAGCATTCTACCTGCCTTCTTAATTATTTGAGTTACAACTCCATCATGAAACCAGCTGTAAACATGTTACTACGTGATAGTCTAGAACAGAACAGTAGCCTAGAACTCTGTGGTAAGGGCAGATGTATTTTTGGGCTAGTAACTGTACAAATGATGGGCTAATTCACATAACAATTATGAAATCCTATGAATGTTTATATGGAAATACATCTAAGTATGTTCAGTGTGGCTTACTCCCAGGAAAGCATATATAGAATTGCCATCCTGATGAAGGTTTCACCCAGAAAATCAAAGAATTATGACATCTACTTTCCATAGTTCTTTGATGAATCTCTAAAGCTTGTTTACTGTATGGAGTAGAACATACAATGAAGTAGATGTTCACAGCATACATAAACAGCCATTCTTTACAGTTGGTTCAAACAAACAGATATAGCACAAAATATTGAGGTAGGCAAATCAGTCACATTTCATTTACTAGCCATCTGAGTTTTCCATCTTAAAATTTATTTGCCCATTTCTACAAGAGGTTGCAATTATCATGTCCATAATAAAATTCAAATAAAAAACAATATTCATGTTGTGTGCATTTCACCTAGTATGCATATTTACGTACACACCTTTTCATACATATATTTTGCATGTCCTTTCCCTAATATATGCATATTTACAAACATTTTTTCAATTATAATGTTTTTTTTTCATGCACTTATTTTTGTGGACACTTTCCCCTAATACAATCATTTGGTGTCTGTTTATTTATATTATACAGTATAACTCCAAATCTGGAAAAGACCAAATTTCAAAATATTGTTAAATATCTGGTTTACGTTTATATTCCTTAAGTATGAACTGTTGTGATAGAATGTATCTACAAAGGGTTAGGGTGATGTGGTGGATAACAGCAGAAAGCAAGGCTGTCAGGAAGGATGGGGTGCATTCCAGGAAGGGAAAGGAGACAAAAGACAACACAGTCCGGAGGTGGAGTGTGGGAAGCAGAAGAAGTTCAGGATAGCCACTCCCTAGAATCTCCCAGGGTATATCCACTAGTTGCCATAGTATAGATTTAGTCTGGCAAGATTTTGTCTATATGGTATAAGCAAATAAAGAAGTGAACTCAACTGGACTGTTTCACTGTTGTTCTTGTGCTGGGCCTGACATCTGTGCACATTTGAATCAAACTGTAAGCTGAACTTATATCTAATATGAAAAACCAAGAACTGAGTTATACTAAGTCCAATTTTCTGCAGTCTTCTGAGCCCCTCTGACCACGACAGCTGAAACACATGAAAACTGTATTCTAAACCCTAAAATTAGCATTTCAGAATGTTAAAAAGCATAGAATTTTTCAAAACGGGTCCTAAAAGTTCAGCATTGTTAATCACTTGTCACTTTGCAGCTCTCAGCCCCTCAGAACTGTTAAGTGTACCCTTGGATATCAAAAGTGTGCCCATCTCTGAATTAGAGCTTAGCCCTCAAAAACTATCATTTTTTGCCCCATCAATTGAGGATGGCTTGATTGTAACTCTCAGCATTTGCCAAACAAAATCTTATGTTTTTCCTCAAATTTAAAACCAAAAGTTGCTTGATTACCAGTGTTTCACTTTTCTCTAAAATTCAGCTCTTTTTAAATTGTGGAATTAAATATTAATATACTGGATAAAACTGTTTACCTGAAGACTGGCTGTTCTTCATTCATTTTTCCCAGTTCCATCAATGTTAAAATGATGATAAATAATAATCTGACTCATGCCAGTGTAGCACAACATAGTGGGGAGGACTACCAAATTCCTTCTTGACATTATATACTATTTTACAACCAAGACATGAACAAAAGTAGTGATCATTATGACTGTCATCATATTATGACCAATATAAAAGTGAATATTTCTTATAGTAACACTACATGATGCACACTATCTGAAGATTTTTAAAATTAGTATAATAATAACAGAGATTGGAAATAGACCACACTGGCAAGCAAGAAGAGAACTTACGAGCATAACAGATAGTCTTGTGTTGCTGTACTTTTACCAAAGATGTACTTAAATGTATTAATTATTAAAACCATCTATTTTAAAACAGTTGCTTGGAACCCATATTCCCATATTTTAAGACAATCTTTAGGATATCACATATCAAATTATAATAATATAAAATATATTCACATGCATATAAGTTCAAGACATGAGGAAAAGTCTATCTATTCTATCCCAGAGTTCTGGCCATATGCTGTACCTCCATAATCATGAGCATCCAAAGACCTAGAAAAAGTATATGCAGACAAAAGACAAAGATGTCACATGCACAGATCACCATGAAAACCTATTTTACAGTAATTGGCATCCACAGAAAACAAATTACTGTTCTTGAAATGATGCCAAAAAAGGTTTCCAAAACAAATAGTTCCAAAGACAGTGCTTCTTCTTGAGAGAGATTATCAGCTTGGTTCTATACTATCTAGTTTTGCACATTTCAAAAATAGTCATTTAAATCTATCAGTTCATCAGCAAAGTGACCCCTGTGGATATGTTCATTCACATGGACAAATGTAATGCCTGAAATGGATACTGACAGTTGGAACATGCTCCATCATGATCGCAGATAAATCTTCAGGTCATGAAAATGAGTTCCAGACATTTCCTTTGCCTATGAGAGCACACATCTCAGTTTTCTGGACACCAATAACTACCATCTCACCCCACCCCCTTGCTGCTTTCCAGCTGTGTTGAGATTATAGCACACTGACTATAGTGTCACATTTAGGAGAGGCCAAATTGAGGAAGGCTAGTGTAACTCAACAGATGAAGGGATGGGACCTTCTATAAGACTCATTCCATATGATCCACCCCGATTTGAGAAATCTCCAAGTGAGAAGCCTACCCATCCAAAGCTGGGAAAAGGTAGCTTGGGGCAGGGGGAAACATTCTAAAAGAAGGCAGTGACAAAAATATTCTGCATTGTTGCCAAGAAACCACATGGATGTATTTATATAGTCACACCAAGTCAAGTTTGACTTGAGGGAGTCTTTACCTTTACTTCTTGTGGTTGTCGAATATATACTATGACAGACTAATTATCCTTCTGAGTTGATATACACATTCATGCAACATAAAATCTACGCAACACTTAGTCATTGTCTGAGTTGCAGTACAGCTAGAAAATCCCAATAAATAAATATATAAATAAACAAGCAGTCTTCCAATCCCAATTCATGGAAAGTGGAAATTATTGAAAAAGATGAAAGAATAAATCAAGTATAGGCAACCATGTATGAAGAAAGTACTGGGCCAGCAGGAGCCAAAGGCTCTCTGGAAAAGTGGCAATCTTACGAAACTTAGGCAGAACAGAAGTCTTTCTGCCCTTGCTGTGATGTCATATAAATTCTGACAAGCACTGAAGAGTGTAACTAATAATAACAACAATGGGCTACTTAAGAACCACTATGATTGCGAAGACTACATATGCAGAGGGTAGAATTTACTATTACATGCCTACTCCTTTTCTCCATGCCTTTGCTGCTACTTCTGCCCCATTTCCAGACTTGTTTTCCACTAGTCTTAGAAGATCCAGCAATGTTCATGCATTGTTTGCCAGCAATACTCACCCTCCAAATGTGGGTTGTCATTTTTCATACAATTCCATTTATTTTGTCTAAAATTCATGTCATGAAAAATCATACATCAAGCGATAAAAGTCCCTATAGCACCAGTGTTCCCATGTTTTATAAACATGTTTTTAGAAGCATCCACATTGGTAGAACTTTGGAAATCTTTCACAAAGAAGTATCTACCTCATAGCACAGCACAGAGGAAGCTACCCCATCAGGAAAACTGCTGGGTATGTGATCAATAGCCTTTCTGTTTATAGAGTTTCTGTGTTCCTAGTAAAACCAGGGATTGATCCTGGACATTCCTGGTGTCCACAGAATATGCTTCTCCTCCTTGATGAGATGCTATTATAGTACTTTAATAAATATGGGTAACTGAGGACATGGTAGAGAGATATAAAATTATATATCAAAAATGTATAGAGAGCAGGGAGGGTTTTCCACCTCTATTGAAAATACTGGAACTCATTTTTTTTTCATTGAAGCTGAAAAATGCAGCAGGTAGACAAATAAGGGGCAGTACTGAGTTTCAAGGTTTAGTGACCATGGTCTAGACAGTAGATTTCCTGATTTTTTTGCCAGCAACTGTGGCTGATATCTTCAGAAGTAAGGTGGTCTGCCACAACAGCCACAGGCAACTGAACAGGGACTGACTGGGCTCTTTTCTTTATAGCCAGATGACCTGACTTCTGCAGGAAATCTGTTGTCTAGACCACAGTCACTAAACCCTGAAGCTCAACACTGCTCAACAGATAGTGGCTGTGAAAGCCTACATAGGGATAAATAAGGGATAATTTTGTTTTGTTTTGTTTTACCTAGTGAACTGTATACTATATGTGAAGTAAATTCCATTAACCTATGGCCCATACCAGGCTTTGAATAGTGTGTCAGGGGCCATACTCTAAAAGTGAGGAGGTCAGGATTTTAAGGTAAGTAGAGAATTTAAGGTGGTGAAATGGGTACCCATATAAGTTTAAGACATCCTTATTTTGCTCCACTCGCCCAACTCCAAGAAATGCAAAATAATAATAATTTAAACCCCAACTTGGGGTGCTCCACAGACTCAAAATGGTATGCTGATGACCATTTTCTAATTTTAATCTTATTCCATTTTTAAGGCTGCCTAATTGTGAGCAACTCAAGACAGGTGTAAAAATGCACCATAAAAAAAGTAGGGAATAATAATAATAATAAATCAAACAGACAAGCACCTGCCATGTAAGAGTTAACTGTTGATAAGAAACACAAAAGAAGTCTGGATAGTGGACATTGCAATACTTGGAGACAGCGGAATAGAAAAGAAAGAACTGGAGAAAATCACAAAATACAAAGACATGCAAATAGAAACAGAATGACTGTGGCAAAAGAAAGCAAAGATAGTACCAGTAGTAATAGAAGCCTTGGGTGCAATCCCAGAACATCTGGAGTACCCCTTGAAAACCATCAGCATTGACAAAATCACCGTCAATTGCAAAAGACGGCTTTACTTGGAACAGCTTACATCCTGCAACAATACCTTTAACATAATCGAACAGCAACATCTGCCTATTCCAGGTCCTTGGGAGGGACTCGATAGGTGGATAAAAATGCCAAAACCAGTCTAAATATTTGGCTGACTGTGTGACCAACAACAACAACAACAATAATAACCCTCTTCTCTGCCTTCTCCTCAAAAAGAACAAAGCCCAGAGGAATTGAAATAAAGAATAACTGAGCATTTAGAACAGCACAAAAACAACAGAATAAGCCATTGTTGAAGCTTGTTACAAAGAAACAGCTAGCACAAGTATTAAAAGATGCCAATACTGTAATATCAACTATAAGCACCAGCTCACTGCAAGAAACAAACCAACTAATGTACAGCACAGCTGCAGTTATAAATGGATACCTTGTGTGCAAAATCAACAAACAAGAAAAAAAAGCCAAACAGTGCACCACCAAAATGGAAGATCAGGTTGGAAAATAAGATCAGCATGCTAAGTTCAGATGCAAGCAAGCTAGAACAGATGAAAGGAAAGAAGCTGAAGAACAAGAAGACCAAAGAATACCTAGTCAAGAAATATCACCCAGAAACAAGGAAGATCAAAGACTCACTGGAAATAATAAAGCAGCAAATAAGAGCCGTAGCCAAAGGGATCAGCTGATACAAAGCTCAAGTTGTACACTATAGGCAAAATCTCCAATTTCAGTCAAATCAGAACATTTCTACCAATCCATCAATGGAGAGACTGCAATGAACCAATCAACACCTGACAAAGAAGAAACAGTGAAATTCTGGGTGCAGTTATGAGACAACCCAAAGAAGCACAACAAAAATGCAGCTTGGATAAAGGAGGTAGATAAGAATATAAAAGAAGCTGAAATGAAAGAACTTGTAATACTAGCAGAAATGGTTGAGAAAAGGGCAAGGAAGATCAAGAATTGGTCAACACCAGGTGAAGATGAACTGCATGGTTTTTCGCTGAAATATCTGACTGGTCTGAACCCACTCATTGCCAAGCAGTTTAACAACATACTGCAAGGAGGTGAAATTGAAGATTGGTTAACATCTGGCAAAACCTACCTGATAGTGAAAGATCCTATCAGCAGTACTAGGCAACTCCAGGCCAATTACCTGTTTACCAACAACTTTCAAATTGCTAACTGGAGTTGCAGCTGATGCAGTCCAACAGCATCTAGCTGAAAACAAGCTCTTTCCATCTGAGCAGAAAGGAAACTGCCCAAACAGCAGAGGAACAAAAGATCAGCTCCTAATTGACACAATGTTTTTGGAAAACTGCAAGAGAAGGAAGACCAACTTGAATGTACCTCAGAGGAAAAAAAGTGTAGCAACTGAGTGTTGAAAGAATGACATTTTGCCTATGCTTAAAAGTTGCTTTTTCACATATTCCCTGGTGTTGAAAATAGACACAAGATCTCTGCTCCATAAGAACAGAGAATATATTTTTGTTCAGAGAAAGAAAATGTACCAACATACCAGAAAGAGTTCATTTGCAAGACTTGGTGGTGGAAAGAGCAATGCTTAAAAGGAGCCCCATCCAAAGGATGTTTTAGTATTTAAAATGATGGCTGAACACATTTTATTTAAGACAGCAAGATTAATCAGTTTAAAAATAATTCCAAGACTTAATTCAATATTTTGGATTTCTAATACAGTCCTATTTACTGGGCCACTGATTTTAATAAAGGAAAAAATGAGAAATAAAAAAAATACCTGCACTGCAGTGGAAGCAGGGTTATGGTCAAATTAATAGCTTGCCCTCAGGGGTCTCAGCTTCTTCAAAGGGCCTTGTTCATCAGTTTCAGTTGACTTCTCATGCCAAGTACAGATAGTTTGAAAATGGTGTTTTGATTAGGCAAAGCCTGGATTTCTAAGGCTTGCATATCAAAATTCCCAGCCAATAATCTCTTCTCTTTCTCTACTGCTGTTGAAATCAAATGCCATCAGTTCTCTGGTGCATTTTTTATGAGCGATGCACTCACTCGTATCAAGAAACACTGGAAGCTTCCCAAGAGATATATTACCACAACAGCACACTCTTTCTTTTTTTCTCTCTGACACACACGCACATGCATGCACATAGAGGCATACAATCACACACTATCCCAAAGCATTCAGTTACACAGCAAGTCACCCACACTCCAAACCTCCAGCTCCAGGACCTAGAACTACATGCATCTGTTTATTCAGGTCAGCACCAAGAAGGAGGGCACCATGGTAGCACCCTGGGTTTTTCAATCACTCTTTGAGATGACAGTAAGATCTTGGAGTGCTAAGATATTAAAATACTGGTCCAAAATAAATGGGTGAGATTGGCCCATAATGTCAACGCTGCTACTGTCTCACCCTGCATTTCCACGAGTCCCATTAACCTTAATATTTCTCACTGATAGTGATTTTTAATTGCTTTTTTGTTATGCTTTGGTTAGTGTGGGGGGGGGGGGGGGAAGAGGCAGAAAGATTTTTGCAAATAAAAATTCTGTATTATTTACTGTCACTTTGTAGCCTCTTTCTACTTTTCTTTCCCTCAGCACCTTCTATCATCCTTCTCAATTTCACAGTAATCCTCCAGGTACTCCATGGCACAACACTTTTTGAGGTAAACCTCCTTTTTGCTCATATCAAAGTTGGGCCAGCAGTAGCAAATAAGAGGATTCAAGATTGCTGCTTTGCACTGCAGATGTATCTCTCAGGTATATAATTCAGTCTACATTGTTACACAGTGTCCTGCAACACTCTTTGTCTGATAACTTTAAAAAAAATCATTAAAAAATTAAGATTTCCTGATATGGATCTGAATACTAAAGGAGAGATGATTGTATGAATAACTATTATTATAGCCCAATTACCTTTCCCTGGAAGAACCCTAGAATAGCATGCATGAATCTCAACTTGTCATGAGGATATATCTTGATAATGGTGTGAGGCAAGTTAGGCTGAAAGATGATGACTGGCCCAAATTCACTCTGTCATTCTGACCACTGATTTCCACAAAACTTCATATTAAACTGGACCCTTGGACAACAAGTGAGCACTTGTTTGTCTTCAACATCCAGCTTAATTTGTGCTGAAATTCATCATAACCATACAATTACCACTTCTAAAGCCACCCATGCTGGCTGGGGAATTTTGGGAGTTGGTCCATACATTCTTGAAGTTGCTGAGGTTGAGAAACACTGTCCTTAGAAGGTGTTTGAGCTGAATTGAGCTGAAGGAGGATTAAATCAGGGGTAGGAAATTTAGAGCTCCAAAGTCACATGGAGTGCCCAAGTCCCTTTGACTAACCCTAACAGGCCATCTGAAGCATGACTGCGGGGAACTGACAGCAAAGTCTAAAACTGGGAAAGTGGTAAAAGTATAATTAAACCCCAAAATATCACAGTTCAAAAACAAAGAGACCCTTTTAAACCCAATTCTAGTCTATTCTGTTACTCTCAGACTCCCCACAAAATGTTAAATGTGGCCAGTGGCACTAGAAGCCCACCCCTAGATTTACGTTTGAAGCTGAGAATGTTTTTGTTTTTTTTTTAAACCCTCACAAATGCCCCCTGGAACATAATGAGGTTGTTTTTCAGGATGCATTTTAGAACCAGAATGTTTTGTTTAAAAGAGAAAAGTATTTAAAACTCACCTCAAATTGGAGCCTGCAAAATAGACATTTTATGTGCTGTTGATAAAAGCAGAAAACTGAGGAAGGGTGAATTTAGTATATTCATTGCTAAATCTTTATATGTTAATATGGGTGAGAGATGGGAAATATATGAATGGATACAAAGAACATACTATAATTTTATTGTAGTTCTAAATAGCCTCTCTGCAAAGTGTAACTCAAACTACCCCACCTACCATTATTTTATTATGAACAATTATTTGGTTCTTCTTCTTTTCTTTAGGTTGCCACTTCAAATACCCCTACACACAGAGAGAGAGAGACACAGACATAGACATGCACAAAAAAACCCCCCAAAACCTATGATATAACTCTTTAGATGTGTTGGTCAGTGAAAGCTTTCTTGTTCCTTCACAAGTCTTTCTCTAGCCATCAGCAGGAAAGTGAGACCCTTAGGGATATTTGCTTTTTTAAAAGAGTGAATCATAAACATTGAGCCTTGGATTATTGACAGGAAAGTTGTGATAAATAGCCTTGGCTTCAGTGATGAATTTCAATATCAGAAAATAAATCTAGTGGAAAAGAAAATCTACCTATCATTCTCACTCTCAGCAATTGGCAGCTGGGATTTATTTTCTTAATTCTGAGCATTTACAACTCCTTGTGCCTCACTCCCACAATTACCTGCCTACTTGCTTTCACAAATTCTGGTCTACTTGTTCAATTGGCAAAATCTGACCTTTAACTTCAAAGTAAAAGGCATCCAATGATTTCACTTTCCCACCCATGTTCGCCCTTCCCTTGTCTATAAAATGCAAAGCAATGTGTACAGCCTATGTCCTTTGATCAAAGTCAAACAGAAATGTTTCTCAATTCAGACTGTGAAAGCAAACTACTTCCTTAGTCCACAAGGTTTTGACTGCACTTAAGCAACAGAACTCTTCCAAATTATGTAAGGCAGCTTTAGTATTGGGATGCTTCCATAAATCTATTCAGTCAAACGTACACTGCGATTTTGGATTGCCTAATTTTGTTTCTTCATTAGCAATTCACAGTTGGTTTGTTTTTTAATCTGTACTCATGCATCATATTAAGGCTTAATGTGGTTTATGTATCAGCTCCTACTCAACCTTGGCTGATCTTGCAAAAAGCTAAGTTGGTTAGACTTGGTTAGTACTTGAATGGGAGTTAATCGCCAGAGCTGTTTGCTAGGCTGAGAAGATGAGGCGAGTGGGGCGTGGGAAAACACCCCGGAAGAATGCAATGACAAACCATTTCAATACTGAGGTACTACTAAAAACTAAATATAATCATCTCCCACATAAGCACTGTTTATAGCTTGACAGTATTGGTAAAACAGGCTTATTTGTGAAATGGTGGCTAATTGTATGTTGCACACACAACAGCTTTGCCACTCTTTCTCTTCCTTTTTCCCAGCTCTGTATTAACAGTGCAGATATGAGCCCTGGGAAAACAGTGTACAAAGAAAAAAAGATGGGGGGGGGGATTTAGGGGATTTAAGTTAGGGGATTCCTAACACAATCATTCTTGTATATAATGCTAGATTTCTAGATGTAATGTGCATTGTTTGAAATATGTATCTAGTACCATTCCTATCTAAATTTTCATTTAAGGAGACTAGAAAATAATTTGGATAAGTTTGCTTTGAGTAAAATATCATCTAGTATTATTAAGAGATACTTATGTAATATGACAAATAAAATAACCAGAGGTACTTGCTTATCAGTGTTGTAAATGCATCCAACTGTGAAAATAAATGGACAGGCTATCTGCATACAAGAAAAAGTGGCAAGTCTGGCCATAGATTATAATATTAGGAATCATAACTCCTTTAACAATAGACAATATTATTTCAGCTTTAAAAAAAAAAAATAGGAAGCAGCAGTTAAATACTATAAATCTATACATCCACCCATCTTTTCCTGATAGTATTTTCCTTGATTGATTGATTATGCACCACCAAGTTAGTATCAACTCTCAGTGACCACACAGATTTCCTCCATGACAATCTGTCCCCAACCTGGTCTGTCAGGTCATTTCCAATGGTGCACCCATCATTGCTGTACTGAGTCCATCCACCTTGCAGCTAGTCACCCTCTTCTCTTTCTGTCCAAGTATTTTCATTACCACTATCTTATATGTAGAAACTAAAATATTTCATTCCATTCCTTTTCTGAAAAAGAAAAGAGGGGGGAGGGCACTGTTGAGATCAACTAGAAAATGTTAGAAAAGCCAACTGAATGAAAAGGGGCTTTGCAAATGCTTTCTTACAGAAAAGGAGGTCTTAGTAGATCAGACTTAAATTTTTCCATTAATAATTTCTTCTCCATGAATCTAGAGAAAAAGAGAGCAGGGAGATACTTGCATTTTTGTATCTTGCTAGAAGGCATGAGTACAGAGGCTAATGATTTAAGAACACAAAACAAGCACTGCTGGATATGACCAAAGGCCCTTTCTGGTCTGGTATTCAGTGTTCAAAATGGCTAACCAGATACCAGTAGGAAACCTACAGGCAGGACAGGAGTACAACAGCACCCTCTAAATCTAACTACTGTAGTAGAGAGGGGCAGATATTTCTGAATCTGGATAGAATTATCAGCTATCATGTCAAATATATTTTTAAAGCAGTCTGAGCTTGGTGACCTCGGGCCTGTAATATAAAGATGGAATATAAATCTAATGAATGAATAAATTTATAAATAAATACATTTTATGGCCTCTGAAGAACAACTTCTTTCCACCTGTCCTGAACTTCAATGATTCAGCTTGGACACATAGTATTTTCAGCACTCTGCCCTACACCTTTAGATCTTCAACTGAGAATTTTTTGTAGGGCCCACCACAGGTACTTTTAATATCAACAAAGTTAAATTATTCTGCTTTTTTTTTTTTTTTTTTTTTGGGGAAGAGACTGTCTATGGAATACTCCTCCACTGAACCTTGGACTTCCTTGCTACAGCTAAAGACAGTGTTTCTCAACCTGGGCACTTCCAGATATGAGGAGCAACTATCAGAAATCCACAACCAGCATGATGGCTTCTGATAAATCTGGAGGCTGAAATCCCTGACATCTGGCAGTTGGGAAATACTGGTTTAAGAGGAAGTTTTGACTTAGAACTTTTAGATCTTTTATACTGATTATTTTTGTGGCTTTAATTGGTATATTGTTTACATTTTTGCATCAGGCACTGTGGTGACTGGAATAGGATGCAGCAGCTCTGGAGAAAATCCAAACTTCACTCCATTAAGCACAGGGCTAGCAGGTTATCCTGGGAAACTTAATGATACCTTGACAGCCCTTCATGATATAGCAAACACCTTTTATGATTCTATGATTATGTGAACTCAAATGTCTCTGGGAAACACTAGCTGCTGGCAAACTAGGAGGTGTGAATTGGAAATGTGTCAAACAATCATTTCCTGCTTGGGAGATACTCCTTCAAATCTAGGAATGATTCCCATTTGGAATCAGCTACTTCCTTCTAGTTTTAACAAGCCAAAATACAATGTTATAGATTTTTCAGCATAATATACAAACCTTGGCTAGTATCTTTGAAGTAGGGCAAATTGCATCTAATCTCTGAAGGCCACTTGAAGAATACTGGATAGATAGAAAAAATATATGGATTGTTGAAAGTAGTATATGATTTTAAAAAATCATTCCATTCTTTAAGCACTGCTTTCTGGCAATGGTCTGCAGGTAGGGCAATGGCCTTGACAATTCAGCACCCAATACATCTAAAACTTTATTGGGTCATGCTGGTAGAGGGGTTATGAAGGAGCAGAGACATTCTTCTCCCTTTTTTCTGATCCAGGGAGATGGAAAGGTTGAACAAACTCTTTCCCAAAATAAGAAAATTATGAATTCTGTCCTTTCCCTGCTAGTTTGGGTCATACTTGGGGATGAATAAACCTTTGAGAGGGTTTAGGTTTTCTCATGTTTTCTCCATCTTCTGTTCCCGATTCACCCATTTTATATTCTTTTGATATTCCATCATCAGAGAATGAAATGGCGCAGAAATGGTGTAGAAATTTCTATGGAGAGTGAGATGGAGCAATCTAAGGTCAGATCTCCTTCAAGGAATTCTAAGAGTTCACTTGGCAGCTTTTTCCATAACAGCATTCAGATGGTGGAATTCCATGAGAAGCAAGATCAAACTACATTCCTGAAGACTTTTAGATGAACAGTAAAAATATATTTAATCCAACTCTTTCTTAATCATTTTTAATTTGAGGCTTATATTTTAATTCTGATCTTCTTGGTATTGACACTTTGTTTTAAATATGCTATTGTTTAAACTGGGTTGGGAGTATGTTGGGTTGGCTTTATTAAAACCCAAACTGTGTATAAAATGCTTTCATTAAAAAAGTATGAATACTGATATGAGAGTCTATGTTTTGTTTTTTAGAACACCCATTTCAAACCTCATTTCCCTATGTCAGAGCACTGATGATCTTACCTAGTATGGCAATGAAATGTCTGCAAGAAGACGACCAAGCTCAGAGAAGACCAAGAACCCAAATTCGTTTGCCTCTTTCTGTTTCTTTGTGTGCCTTCTATTTCATGTTTTATTTCTGCCCATCTCACACTTAAGACTTTACTAGATGAGTAGTTTATGACATCATCCATTCAATGGACAATCTTTACTTTTAATGTTATTATTTTTTATTTTAATTAAGGGTATATTACTTTTGCCATTCAAACATAGCAAGGTTTTATCACAGGGACTGAAACTGATCTACACGTGAGTGCAAAGCCACTACAATACTGGACTTCTCCAACTCTAATTTTGTTCTGGTTTCTTTCTTTTTGAGTTGGGGAAAAAAAATCTGACAAGCATCACTACTACCTGCTTAGAAAACGTTCTTGAACTCTGGTCCTTTTGTAGTCATCTGTGCAGTAGAGCAAATCTCCATGGCTTGCAAATAACTTTATGCATGAATTTTAATGGCGGATGCATACATACACCCAATCAATATATGGGCAGATATCTATCTATTTTTGCTCATTCTGCAGTGCTCCAATGTTTATTTGCTTTAATGAAGCTTCCATAAAACTGGTTCCAGAATAGAGCACCTGCTGAAAGGTCTGAAAAGCTGCCAAATATCCTTCCCTGCTGGACAAGGTGACTTGTTTTCCTATTGCAGATTCCAGATAGGAGGTTCTGCTCTTCATGCTTGGTTGTACCTTCTCTGCTTCCCAAACAGTAAAAACAGAGGGGAACAGGGCTGGCAGTTCTATGTGTTTAAAAAGAAGAAAAAAGTCTATTGCTGAATGAAAAATTAGGGGAAAATATGCTGTAATTTCAGAGCAAGAATAACTGGTAGAGATAGATGAATCTGTTTCAGTTCTTACTTTTTTTTTTTATCTCTTTGGTGCACAAATTTATTCTGACCTATTTCTGCATCAATTTGCATTTTCATGTACATGTAAAAAGTCATTAAAATTCATACACTTTTTTGTACACCTTTCTCTCAATGCTCACATTCTGATGCACATTTCTACCAAATACACATTTTTTATACATTTCTCATACAGTATGCAATTTGAAATGGATATGAATTTGAATGTGTGTGCATACATCCACATGAATATATACATATGAATCTATAGATTGAATTGCATTGAAAAATACATCGTATGACCTAAGTGTTGTTCTTCAGACCCTTGTTATCTTTTGGTTATAGCAAATCAGTCTTTTTGCTACTTATTTATTTATTAATCAAATGTATACAGCTGCCCATCTCAAAAAAAGTGAAGTGCTGAGAAAGACACTGTCTTGTGGTAGATTTGCAGTGATGTGAGCTTCCTCTCCAACTAGGACTCCAACTAGGTGCTCCAAAATTCCTAGGCATTTTTGTTAGACTGATATATGCCTTAAAATATTCTGCGTATACCTCTTTCTATCCAAGCATTTCCCCCAGTCTAATGCAATTCTCTTTGCACTTGTACACATACTTGCACATGCATTTTTTCCCAAGCTACATAAAAAAGTTCTCAATACTATAGGCTTTGGCCCTGGGCTATATTTCAGTTTGTAGACTTTGAGCAGTGCGAATTGATTAGGTTTACACTGAAATATGAGCCAAACTTTTTTTTGTCTAAATACTTATAATCAGTCTAGTACCTCATGTTCTTCTGGAACCACATGCATTTTCCATCTTTAAATATTGATATCCTTTTATAAATAGCTTGCATTTTTCATTTAATTCTTTTATTTTCCATGTAGCACCATTGTTGTATATGGTGCTTTGCAGTACAACTCAGCTTTTAAAAAACCCAAAACTATGGGTTTTATTTTAAAAGTGAAAAGGCTAACAAAAGTGAAAAGGCTAACAAAGAGCAAGAAGGAAGGGAGAAGCTATGAATAGTCTTTGTACAGGTACTATGAGTGAGTTTGCCTTCACCCAAAGACAGTCTCAAAGTTGTATCGCTGGAGAGGAATACTTTGAACTAGCTACTCGTATGAAAGTTGATGTTTTAAGTCAGGGATAAACAGCATATTGTATGAACAGTCAGTAAACTGCCTCAGGTTGTAAGACTTATTTAAATCCACCTTCAGACACCGAAGTGTGCCGGGGCTTCCAATGGTTTTTGAAGAATTTCTGTCAATGTAGTTATATAAATGTATGTATTTTATGTAGCTTCAGGAACATTAATATTAATCAGAATTAATAAGAGATTGTTCCTTAAACAATCAAGTTCAGACAATTTCTTAAACATGCAAGCTTGTAAATAAGAACATTTTGCGAGAGTATTTATTTATTTTATTGAATGTTTGATGCCGCCTAACTGCAGTCAACTCTGGACAGCTCACAAAATAAGTCTGTATGGGGTAACTGGGCTTTATTAGCCCAGATTTTCTTCCCAAGAAACTACTTTACCACTCCCAAAATTCAGGACAAAAGAAGCAAGAGAATATAACACATCTCTTCCTCTCCACTGAACATCCAAGTAACAATTCTCTCTTGAGGAGTCAAGAAATAATGAATTCCTATTTTAATTGAAGCTGTTGCTGTTTCTGCCAATGTGAGCCTTTCAAATGGGCCTTCTTCCTTCACTCCCTCCCTCTCTCTTTCTCTAGGTGAAGCTGGGGAGAAAAGCTTTTAGAGCAGTCAGTGAGCATAATGAACTTCAATTTCCATTCAACAAGGGCAAAATTACAAACATGTACTTTACTTCTAGACAATTAATTATTTTGTTTACACAACTTCTTTGCTTTGTTTTACTTTCATCATGCCTCCTTTCACCACCACCCCCCCACCAACATTCCTGTTGTGTTCATTCATGCTTCCTAAATCTCCAAGGAGAATCATCAACTTTCAACCTTGCCTCTTTTTCTAAAGCACAGAAGCTCATTTTTAAGAAAAGGAATTAACCTAAGACTCATCCAGATTCCATAGCAAGAAGTAGAAGAAACCAACTTATAAAATTAGGCTTGGACTTCATGCAAGAGTGGGGCTGCAGATCAGCAATTGAGCAACCATTGACATGCAGAAGGTTCCAGGTTCTCCAAGCATCTCCAGGTAAAGTTATAAAAATTCCTACCTGAAATCTTAGAAAGCCACTGTTAAGCAACACTGAGAATTATAGCTGGGGGACCTTTTTCTCTAGTGGAGGTGTTTTTACTACTGTTGCTGTTGCTGTTATTTGACTTCTGAGAGCCAGAGCACCTTGATGTCACTAGCATGGGTAAAGCCCAATTTTTGGCTCTTTTTATTTTTAGGATGTTTTGGTAGGGGGAAGATTACAGAAAAGAGATTCATTAAGTTTCTCATATGCTTAACAAATTCATGTTTAAGTTTAAATTGTTCTATAAAACAAAGAAAAAAGAAAAACATCCTGCCAAATATTATCATTTTGCTACTGAATTTTGACAGCGCACTCCTGCGTGGTGGGCTTCAAACTGCTAAACTCTGGGTTAAACTGATTAATATTCTAGCTACGTAGAACATTATGTCAACAGAGTTCCATGTGTATATTTTATTTACCCAGAATCTGATTTGCAGACATGTAGCCACTAACTCCACATTGTTGCCAAATAGCTGTATATGTCTTACCATCCCATTACCATATAACATTTCACTAGTAATACAGCGTGAATGTATGCCACCAGTGTTCCTATGCTGATATTGTATGGAATATTAGAGCCCAATATCATATGGCATGACATACCCTTGAATGATCAAAAGCAATCATTTACCATTTAAACTTCTCCCTCATTTACTTCACCTATAATCCTGTGAGATTCAATACTGTTTAAGAGAACACTGGGAACACAGGCTGAGGTGCCTAGGCTGATGTGTATTCAATCTGAAATTCTCAAGAGAGAATGCAAATCAGCTAAACAATATGTTAAGACTGTAGCTGGTACATGAGTTTATTAAAGGGATAGTTTATTTCAAGTCTTACACATAGCTAGCCTCTACAGTGATTTGTTTTTCTCACGTTCAAATAAGCATGCAATGCAAACTTCAGATAGAGAGTGGGATAGAATTAGATCCAATTCACCTAATATGTATTGGTGATGCTTTGGGCCAAGAGTCTGATAATATGTGGGTGAAGAGTGCCAATCACTCTGACCACATTTTGTACATCTGTTTTAATGCAATCTGTATTAAGCATATACAATCTGGCATTTTTAAACACAGAGTGCATGATACCTGAAGTTTTAACAGAGAGAGGAATATAACACAGGAGATTATCTGCCCTTTATAGTACATAAGTTTATACTTCCAGTATCTTGATTCAGCCCTAGAATTTTCTAAAGTTGAGTGATATTTGTATGCTTTACAGCTGGAAACTAATAGCCTTTCAAATTTGCCCACTAAACTTGGTGGAGAAATTGGGTGGTTGATTTCTCTGAATTTCTCCAGGGAATACTGCATAATTCCTAACCATGGCGACACAAAACTCCACCCTTTTGTACCTGCATCAGTGTTGTAACACACATTTTGTCACTTGTCCCTATTAACACCCACAGATACCTATGCCAGAGAAAGGAGAAATTTTCCAAACATTTCTGAAGTGTAGCTAGCAGGAACATCCAATGAGAAGAATGAACAGGCTGAATTAAAATGAATAGGTGAGGTAAACTTGTAAAGACTTGCATGGCTAGGTGACATTTCTGCTGCTGGCCGAAAAGCTGCACTCGATTTGCAGGTTAAGTTTTCCAAAATCATTTTTATGTATTATGTAGAATGACTGGGATCATCTGAAGCATTTAAGTTTCATCCAGCACTTTAGTTCTTTCAAAATGTGCCTTGCTCAGTCAGAAAGCTGATGTGAGAGTCAGGACCAGGGGGGTAAAGAATTTACTCTCGTCGCCAGAGCAACGAGGAACTGATAAGAGGATGAGACTGAACCCTCCCTAAAGAATGCAAGGGAGGTTGGGAGAGTGACCCTGGAATTTGCTCTCACTCTGAGAAGATTTCTGTAACGGGAGAAAGGCCATTAAACCTTGCTGGATTAAATCTGTACTGTCTCCTGGAGTTTCCTGGGCTAATCCTGACAGCTGGAAACTTCAGCACATAAAACACTAGCCAGTATTACAAGTGTGGCATCTCCTCCCCCCCACCCCGCCACTCCTCCTCCTCCTCCTCCCCCCTTTTCCTCCAACAGCTCAAGGCAATTTAAACTGAGGTCTCTCTTCTCAATTATTCTCCATAATGACAACCCTGTGAGGTAGCCTGGGCTGGCAAGAGGTGATCGTGACAAAGTACCCTGATCACCCCAGTCCTTATCCAATAATCAGCACACTGTGTTGGCTATTTATTTTGTGGAAACATATTTGACATTGCAACTGATTATGCTAAATAAAGATGGCCCAGTTTGGTATAGTGGTTAAGGCACCAGGCTAGAAACTGGGAGACTGTGAGTTTTAGTCCCTCATGAGTTATGAAGCCAGCTGGGTGACCTTAAGCCAGTCACTGTCTCTCAGCCCTGGGAAGGAGCCATGGCAAACCACTTCTGAAATTTTGTCAAAACTTTTCAAAGTGTCACATTGGTGACCACATCTAGCTATCACACCAAATTAACATATCTATTTCTCTCTCTGTGTCAGATATTTGTTGGCTAGACTATCCTGAAGCTACTCTGTCTACTCTCTTTAACAAAAATAAAAATCTGGAGTTATGCAGATCCATCTTTGAGAAGAAATTTTCAGAATTATCAGGCATTAGAACCACAGCTCCAGCAACAGTTCAAGTATCAGTAAATCCCTAACCTACTGGGAAAAATTTTTTTAAGAAAGGATTAGTTATTTTGCTCAGCAACTTGAAAAATACTGATGTTGTACAAGAAGGAAGAACAGCAATCGTCTTTGATGTTCCATGTTTCTCTTATTTCTCTTTTCCATTTTCTTTCCAAAATTAAATCCTAGCAGAATGGAGAAGTAAAACTCTCTCTCTCTCTCTCTCTCTCTCTCTCTCTCTCTGCTCCCTGTGTCAATAGATTAGGCAAAGGGAAATACCAGAATTAGAATCATAAAAGGCGGGGGAGGGAATGGAAGCTCACTGCAGTTACAATACAGTTAATATACCAATCTTTCTGAAGTAACCCAAGTCACAAGAACTGTAGATAACAGGAGAAACCTTGAGGCTCAGAATAGAATAAGCTATTAAATGGAAACTAATTAACTAATTATACCAATGCAGTTTTTAAAAGTAATAAAACTATGACCATTCTGATTGTCTTTCAAAACAGAAAGGATTTTATAATGACTTATGGAAGAAATAACATTTTATTCGGAAATAAAACTCACTATGTTCAAGGACAGGAACTTCAGAATAAGCGTTTAGGACTGCAGATTGTAAATGTCAAAAATTAGTAATTGCCAACCCACTTTTCATCATTTTTAAATGAATACTGACAACTCCTGCTGGATGTTGGCCGTCATGGACTCAGACTTTCATTGCTGAATGCCAACATTCTCCAGTTTTTGACATTCACAGTAACATGATCAAGGATCAATTGACTTTTATTTCCATTTTTATCTTGTATATTTAATGTATAAGTTCATTTATTTATATACTTATAGCATTTATAGGCTAGTCTACGACTAGAAGTATATTATATGAAAAGAAAACATCAATCATTACTACAAAACAATAAAATAACTTAAAAGCATCACCAATCACCCATTCTATAATGATGTCCCATTGTTCTGGGCTTCCACTGCTAAACCAAGTGTGCCAGCAGTAATAGGTAAACTGCAATTTGAAAACTGAGATTAAGGAAAAGGTAACACACAAACTATTTATTTAATGAAAAAGTTCCAGATATCCCATCAACGATATCATATGAGAATGGAAGTCATTTCTTCTGTTACAAGGAGACATCAATGCCTTGATTATTTCATCAGCTCTTATTCCAATGCTATTCTTATCTTGATCCTATTGATATATGTAGCAACCATACTTCTCATCTCATACTCTGGTCTTGAATGTTCAAGAACTTTTATTCATCTGTACTTAGAAAGGGGTAAGGGATACACCTGCTCCAGTCCCATTCCCAATACCCCAAGACTGGAAGACTACATTAAAAGATGAATGAAAACTATTTTCTCCTCCACTGTGACTCTGGAGTTCCATTTCATTAAGAAAGTTGTACAATTCACAGGATGTCTTAATACAGCATGCTTAACCAGGCCAAGTAAAGCTCTAGCAATTGTAGTTATACAACATGAGACACTGTGGCTTAGAACACAGTCCATTTGGTTAGTTCATGGTTCAATGTATTGTACAAGCCCACAAAATGAATTCAACAATCAGGTTAAATGTGATGCAACAACAGTCACAGTTCTAATTGCCCAAGATATATGTTGCAAACATACAACAGAGCCTGACTTTTAAAAGAA
Organism: Liasis olivaceus; assembly: GCA_030867105.1. NCBI lineage: Eukaryota > Metazoa > Chordata > Lepidosauria > Squamata > Pythonidae > Liasis > Liasis olivaceus. Next base: position 44,377,115 of record CM061349.1, read on the forward strand.
ATAAATATAAAGGGAAGAATTTGAATTTTGCTAACATGCTAAAGACACAATAATGTTCCTAAAGAATTACAAATAAATGGTTTTCCTCCTCCAGAATACCATTATGGATAGTTTTCTTTTAACATTTTTCAAGTGGCACCATTCCTTACTCCAATGACAGGTCAGGCCAATTAAAGCTCCCACTACTACAGCCAAAGCCCACTCATTCTGATTCAGTGCTGAAGATACGAAAGGATAGCAGAAAGATCTAGTTCTGTTTTAGTGATTGATGTATTGTCAGTGTCACTATCAACTATTCGTGACTACACAGGTAGATTTTCTCCAAGAACATCTGTCCCCAACCTAGTCTTTCAGGTAATCCAACAGTGTACCCATTACCACTGTAATCTTGCTGCTGACTTACTTGTCTTACTTTTCCTTTCACCTTTCCCAATATTATAGCATTCTCTAGAGGCCTAGGTCTTCACATATTGTGTCCAAAGTGTTATAATTTGAGCCTGGTCACTTGTGTCTTGAGTGAAAACTCTGGATTGATTTGTCCAATGAGCCATTTGTTTGTTTTCTTCTTATTCATGGAATTCTCAGGAGTCTTCTTCAACACCAAAATTCAAAAGAGTCAATATTCTCCTACTTCTCTGAAGTCTACCTTTAAACCATTGCCTGTACAATTCTGATCTTTCTAAGCATAGATACATCCCAGCACCTGAATATCTTTCCCACGGCCTTCATTGCTACTCTTCTGAGTGCTAGTCTGTGGTGTATTTCTTGAGTGCTAGTTCCTTTAGTGTTGATAGATGATCCTAAAAGGCAAAAACTATCACTACCTCAATATCTTCATTGTCAATTCTAAGGCTGGTTGCTGTACCTAATTAACTTGGTCTTCTTTGTATTTAATATTTAATCTTTGTCTCACTTTTTACTGCGCTCCCTGACTTTTATTATTAGAGCTTGTAGATGGTCTGTATTTTCAGCTTTCAGGGTAGTGCCATCAGCATAGTGCAAGTTATTAATATTTCTTCCTCCAATTTTAAAACCATGCTCATTTTCCAATCCAGCTTCCTCAATATATATTCCATATATCAGTTAATAAATAAGGGGAGAGTATACATTCTTGTCTAACTCCTTTGCCAACCTGGAATCAGTCAGCTTCTCCATATTCTGTCCAGACTGTGGCTAATTATACTGCCACCATACTGGTGGTCCATACACAGCCTTAAAGCTGGATCTTTGGAATCATGAGTCATATTAATAGGGCCATAGCAGTAGTCTAATTTATTAATTATGAGCCTAAGCCACACACCCATCCCTCCCCCCTGAAAAAAATAAATCCCATCACAAAATTCCTTAAGCAGAAGTTTAATGGTTAGGCATTAAAACCAGGACTGGCCCTGCTATTATAGCACAATGAAGTGGAAGACGAGGACAAGCAGCAAATCACCTACCTCCTCTTTAAGCTGCATTCATAATGGCCATACATTGCATCTGAATCATGTAACTCTTGCAAGTACTTTGCCAGTTTGGTCATCTGCTCTGTTAGTATCACTTAGAAGGGTCCTCAAAGTAGTATGGATTTTGAGATGACCATAGTCCTGTTTGCACAGGCAACTGCAGTACCCACCTCACAATCTGATGCTCTGAAAATCCCATCTGAGTGACTAAGAGCAGCTGCAGAGGGGCCAAGTGGTTAGTAGCTGAGCTTTGTCTTGAGAGGCAGGTGAACCTCAATATAGCCTTAGAGGCCTTCAGCAGTAACAGGCCAAACCCAGTTTGTTTCCTTGCAGATGATTTGGGATGAATTATGCTCAAGATAAGATTGAGGCATTTCTTTTCCCTTTGGTCTGTAAGATGTAGAAGGCATCCTAAAGAGCCCAGAGTTCATTTTATTAGGAAGGCATGTAAAACAACTGCTTCAAGTTAATTATAGGCACTTGTTTTTACAAGGATGGAAAGATACTCATTCTCCAACAATAATGCTCCAAACAACTTGCCTCTTTCTATATCTGAACAAGTATTTTATGGTAAAAAGTATCCAATGGAAATCTATTTAGAAATTTGATTTGTTATACTATTAAACTTATTTAAACTTCCATGTGATTTTTGCCTCTTAAAGTTAGTTGAAGTGACTGACATGTAAACAATCTACTTATATACAGAATCACAGCATCTAGCTAACCTAAGTTGTCTTTTCACTTCAGGTATGGAATATCTCCAAGCTAGCCAAGAAAGAATCACACTTTCCTGCCATTCCCAGTGTTGGTCTGATAGCTGTGCCTATGGAGGGCTGTCAGGCTACCAAGACTCTGGGCAATCTAAAATTGCCATGGTTCATCTTTCTTTGGAAGTTCTTTCCAAAGGAAACACTTAACCACCATTTCCCCAGGATCTGTGGCTTGTCCCCAAAACTTTATTCTTGAAGCATAAATGGCTGGCTGGGGCTTTGTGCATGGCTGGGGTGGAAATGAGGCATGAGCTTCACTTCTAAGCTGCTCTCTTAATGACTTAATTGTACCACAGAAGACAGCAGCTTCATGCAGCCTGGCACAAAAGAAACGGCTGCCAAAAAGAGCTGAAGAGCTAGGATTTGGCTGGCTGAGACACCCATGTTATCAAAATGTGTATTCTGCCCCAGGGAGGTAGCTAAGCACAAATAGCAGTGGCTTAGTTTCTAGGATAGTTATCTACACTCAGCTTCCCTTAGAAATTACTCCTCTCACTGTACTAAAGAAAGAAGAAAAAATTGATCTGTTTTTCTCCCTTTAATCAACTCTGTGCAGTCCACACACTTGTGCACACACCTCTTGCAGCTACCTGAAAAGCCAGTGCTTGTTGCCTGCTGTTGATTTAGCTGAAACCACTGAGCAGCTACATAATGCACAATTACCTCTTTACACATTGTAAAAGAGTCCTGCATAGAGTGAGGCAACAGCAGAATGGGTTTCACATTGTGCCTTTCATCCTCCAGGTAACTGAAAATGCTTTAACAAAGCAGTTAATTAGTGGCTGGCAGGAAAGCAGCTGCACAAGGCAAGGAACAGCAGCCACAATGGTTTTGGGAACAGCTTGCCCCCTGCTTCAGGTTAGCAAGCAAAGGGTGCTTAGGCTGAAGAGGCAACAGTGGAAGGTTCTGCCTTTATGCATCCATGCAAGTTACAGCCAATGTGAAATGTCACACGAAAACTCTTGCAAATTTGAGAATGAGGAAATTTTCTCTGGCATTAGGTTGCATTCCTGGCAAATCACATATTGACATCTTTCCTTTCTTCTTTGTCTCAAGATAATTAGGTATAATTAAGACAGACCTAATTCCTGGAGATGAGGAGAAATGCCCTCAATCTTGGCTTCTCCATAATGACAACTCTCAGGTGACATTCCACTGATACCTCTGATTCTGTCCAGTCATCTTATCAATGTCTTCCCTTTCTTCTACTCTCCTCAATCTTTTTCCCCCCCTTAGAATATCATCTGTTTGCACCACATGTCCAATGTGCTAATCATCAGCTCAAGGGACCAGTCACTCTTTTTTCTTCCAGGAATGATTGATTGTTTCTTCAATCCATGGTATTCTTAGGGACAGTCTCCAAGTCCATAATTTGAAAGCATCCATCTTCTTTTTCTCAATGTTCATGTTCACATCACTACTGGGAAAACCACTTCTTTACCTATTCAAATCTTTGTTGTCACAGAAATTTAATTACCCTTCATGATCTTGTCTAATATTTCTCTAAGATTAAGTTCCATTTTAATTCTCTGGCATTACCATCTTCAATAGAAGAGAATATCTGTAGCTCAGGGTTGAACTGTAGATCTTGGTGCTCTCTGAGCTTGGTTGTTTGCTTGCAGACATTTTATTACCCAACTAGGTAAACGTCATCAGTGTGAGTGTGGGGTTTGATGCCTGTTTATATATAGTAGTTTGTGCTGCCAGTTTTGGTGGGGGTGTGGTTTTCTCCTTGGTAGATTACTTTACTTTGATTAGATTGTTTACAAAACAATACTTTGATTAGAGTATTGTTTTCTGCCTGATTGTTTATCTGGTGTTGATCCCTGCTTTCCTGGCTGTAGGCTGCTGGAAAGGATGTGTTCTAGTCTTTTGGTTTTCTTGCTAGGCTTTTTATTGTCTCTTTTGAATGCTGCATAAATGTGGTTTATCTCTATGTATCTATTGATGGCTGATTTGTCTCAATCCAGGCTTCCAGGAATTCCCTAGCATTCCTGGAATCAAGGAATTCAGTGGTGAGTAAGCAGCCCTAGAAATTTAATAAACAAATAAACATGTTTATTTATTCATCAGTCCAAGAAAAGAAAACGGTGTGCCACCTTTACTTCCCCATGGTCAACTATGAATTTACTCACCACGACATTACCTTTGCCTTCTTGTCATTATTTACTATTAATCCAGATTTTCACTTTCCTAGTAAGCTCTTTTGAATTTCTTTTGTTTTAACTTTCAGCTGAAGTAGTGAAACTTTTTTTTAACCAGTTAGCCACATAAGAGAAAAAAAAAATCTTCACAGGTCAAATTGTTGCCTATTGAGCTGTTGTCTCTAAAATTAATGGGTTAGGAGCAGAGTCAGAACAAAAGCTGGGCATTCCAGTGTCAACTCTTATAACAGTGGTTATGACCATTCATGATGGCTAAGACCAGGCATTCCACTTTGTAGCCTGCATATGCTCCCCTCCATAGCCCAGCCATTCTACCGTTCCTGATGTTTCTTTTTTACTCATACATCTCCCATACCAGTCCCTGCTATTTTAGGTGCCCTGGTTTTGCTTTCTTTGCTTTCAGCTATTCTTTTATTGCCTGGGATGCTTCTCCTTCTGCTTTTTAGTAGTGTGGAGTTTGCTTGCTAAACCAGCTGAGCGGCAAGAATGAATGCCCTACTGCCTTGGAGCCAGGCAGTACTCTTTCTGGCAGCTATTAGCATAATGCTTCTCTTGGGGAAGCAATGAAGTGCTAACACTGTACTGTAACTTCTGTGTCACTTGTCCTCATCAATTCCTTCTATTGGCTACTTTTTTATCCATGAAAAACAGAGAGGGGACATACTACAAAGATATTTTCTCTAGATTCCAAGCCAACATTTTATACAAGGGCTTTCACCCTACATTTGTTCTCAGTCGCTATGCACTGTTTATACAACACTAATGGCTCATTTTATAAGTATAAGTCACTCATCCTCAAAGGTAAAGTGGCTGGCACAACAGATACAAGATCTTGGATTCAATATCCAATTAAAAATAAATGAAAAATAACCATTTTAATACTTTGTATGTCTTGTCTCTGCCAAAGTCATGGTTGGAGGGAATTTCAGATGTGTAATCTGGGTTTTGGAATTCCCTTGCCTGAAATATTTGTTCACCCCCATTTTTGATGACACAATACAACTCTCAAAATATATATTTTAAATAATTTCAGCATGTTTTTCCATGGCTTTTTTCTCTGACTTGCTTACTCCTGCTCTCTTAACTGTCTACTGTGGATTTCTATCATCTTAATATAGCCCTCAACTTAGTTCTTCGAAAAAAAAAATATACTTCTACCAGAAGTGTATCATGATGTAACTTCATGAAACATTTTTGCCAAATTAAGTGAGTGATTTCAGTTAAAAAAAAAAAAATTCAAATGAAGCACAATTAAACAGTCTGGAGTTGATATCAGCTACTGGATGTTTTTGGTCCAAATCCTCTTTCTTACAGCTGTGTTATCTTAAGCCTTACTCAGAAATAAATGCCATCATAGTCAGTGGGACTTGTGCTCAAATAAATATACGATTACAGAAAGATAAATGAACAGCTTTGCAGTGCATGGATATAGGAGCAAACCATTTGGACTGACTAAAGCCCACATATATTGCAAGTTATAATATATTTCTCAGGGTTATTACAATATAGTTTGAAAATCAAAACAAATATAAAACTGTACAATAAAACATTAAACCCAACAAACATATGATGAAATAATGTATGATTGACTGCCTTTGCCAGTATACCAATAGGAAAGAGAGAGTTGATACTGATTGAATAGCTTGCTCTCTGGGGAGGAACTAAGAGTTTGTTACATCTCTCTCTCTCACACACACAGTTCTGGACTGAGGGTAGGAAGGCCACAGACTGTGAGATCTTGATAAAACCATTCTGTAAACAAAAATAAATTTAAATGTTTGTTTTGAAAACAGCTTGTCTGATCCAATAAGTATGAAAATATGGCTGATCCCTGTGGCTTTGTCAAAATAGTTGCCCATCAGCACTATAGTATAAAAGTGACACAGGAGACAAACTGTGTTATTGGGCTTAGTCCAATAATTTTGACTGTCAAAACACCAAAGTAAACCTCAGAGACAATGATGGCATCATTAAAGCAACATTATATGTAAAATTTAGGTTACAGGGCTAGATTCTACAATAGATGTCAAGATTCAAAAAATGAACTTGGGCTTTAATCAAATCCAGATGCTTGCTGAGAGTTCTTTAATAGAGGTTCTTGGGTAGGGCTGGGCAAAGCTTTAAATAAATACTTTGGTTCAACAAAGCTTTGATAGAATGTATTGTCGAAGGCTTTCACGGCCGGCATACGAAGGCTGGTGTGGATCTTCCAGGTTGTGTGGCCGTGGTCTGGAAGTTCTGTTTCCTAACGTTTCGCCAGCATCTGTGACCGGCATCTTCAGAGTACTGGAGCACAGACAGGAGCAGTTCTCTCTGTGCCCAGCTGTCTGTGCTCCTGTACTCTGAAGATGCCGGTCACAGATGCTGGCGAAACGTTAGGAAACAGAACTTCCAGACCACGGCCACACAACCCGGAAGATCCACACCAGCCTTTGATAGAATCATCCCACGAAGCAGATTCACAAATCAAAGCAAGGACCTGCCTCAAAGCAGCAGATCTATAGCTTCAAAGTATGTACTTCATAATCTTTTTAAGTGTTTCACAGATTTAATGGCTTTTCGACTGCTCCAGGAATTGTTACAGAACGTAAACAACATTGAAACTTCAATTCTATTTAAGAAGAATGCTATGGGGGTTGAGTGATGTGATAGGCTCTTTGACATTGACTTCACTGTCCAATCAGCTTAATTCCTCACTGAACTCTCTGCTTAGTAGAGCTGTTTTGGGATGGCAAGGTTAATATTACTTTGGGCTTCATTCATTATCACCATTTCCAATTCTTTAATCTGGCCAGCCTCAAGACTTTACTGTGCTCTGTCTTGCCAACACAACTGGAAGTTCAGCTCAGTTGTCAGGACTCTCTATTCTACAAAGGTTTAGGTCTCCTGATGATAAGTAAATAGATGCTAGGCTAATACCGGTGCTGGCCTTAACATTTATTATTTTTAAGAATGGGGGCAACAAGGCTATAAAAACCACTTGTTCTGTGTCCACCTCTTTCTTTGTGGCCTGTCTACTTCATGTGGCATTGTAGCTCCCTCTGCCAGCCTGCTCCTGCCACTCAGATAATTAACTACCTACCTCTGATGGTTAACTAGCTAACATAGTTAACTAGTTAACAGGCATAGAGTACTGTCAGCAAACCACAAATCTGACACAACCAGATCCTTCCAGCAGTGAGGGGGTTCTTACTAAGAGGGGGCAAGTTTACTAACAAGCTTAGTGATCAGAAGCAGCCAGGTTGCACCCCTGCAGTAGGGGAAATTAAGGCTCATTCTTCTGAGTTTGCCAACTTGGCCTGCTTAACCTGGCATCCCACTGCAGCCAGTGATGAGATCTATGCCAGTATTTCTTAAACTTTTTTTCTCTCAGGAGTCCTTCCCACTTTTAAAAATTATGAAGGACCCCAAAAGAGCTTTTGTTTGTATGGGTTACATTTATCAATATTTACCATATTAAATATGAAAACTGACACATCCACTGCTGCTATCATGTCCCACAATTGTTTGATGGGATTTTAATATTGTATTACTTTCCAATCCCAGGCTGGGAAGTAATTTTGATTTTGCAGACCTCTGAGAGGGTCTTGGGGGACCCACAGGTGTCCTAGGACCACACTTTAGAGTCTACGCCAACCTTTAGAGTCTATGCCAACCAACACCCCAGAACACCTAGAGGCAGCAAAGTGCATTACCCACAAGTGCATATCTATTGTTATCCTTCAGTGTCATACTATGCCTGGCATTCCAGAAAACCAAGTAGAAAAATAAGTGTTTACTTTTAAACCAGTTTTTGAAAGTTGCTATTTTTAAAAAGTAGCATAAGACACTTTTTCTGGCACAATGATTTGGATGCTGCTACATGGTTCTTTCCTCATCACCGTTATCTCTGCCTTAAAAGAGGAATATGTAAACAAATAGATTGCAGTGAAACTCTTGAAGATATTCATCTGAAACTCAACAGGACTAATATCCTCTAAAAAGTCTATCCCTATCATTATCATCCCATTCTGCCAGAAAAAATGGCACAGCTAAAGGCCTCTTGATGCTTCCCCATTATACCCTATGCTGTGGCTATGGCTATGGCTATGGATACAAAGCAGTTGAAACAGAATCAGTTTGGTCTCAAATATCAAATTGTGAACTTCAATCAAAACACAACTGTACAATTTACAATTCAAATTAAATCAGGGTTGATTCACTCAGACCTATCCGTTAGTGAGGTCATATAAAGCAGCAGTTGGCAGACTTATGCCCTACCTTTTATCCTATGAAGTTGCGAGATTAGCCAACCAAAGGCTACCACAAAATACATATCCTTACCATTAAGGTATGCTAAGTTCAGCTCCTTTGTTTGTTTGGTTTTTTAAATTTTCTTTCATGCAAAATTCACTTCTTATTATCCTAAGCTTCCTCCATGTAAACAGAATAGTCCAGCAGCTATTTTGTGATCACTATTGTTTCATCTTTATTACTGTTTCAACAACTGGAAATAAGTAATATTTATCGATCTACTGAAATTACACAGAGATCTACCTGTTAGTCCAGATCTATGGTCTGCCCTCCCTGATCTAAAGACCCTTCATCAAGCCACATGTATTATCTTATACTTTCATCCCCTTTTCAAGGAGTGTGAGATAAGAGAGAAAAATTGACCCAGAACTGATGCGTAGGAAATAAATTGGAATAATGAATCTGGGACAGAGAGTAAAATGCCTTTTAAAATCCCCAAAACAGACTGAGCCTACAAAGATGGGTCAGTGAGAGGAAGCATGATTTGAGACCATCATGTCTTTGCTGAATACCACTTATGTATAGCCTTGGGCCAGTTTGCTTCGTTTCCTGGCTCAGATCTGTTTGGGTTTACAATAGGGATAGATGAGTAGCAGAACTGTTTTGAAGATTAATTAATTAAAGTACACCAGGTGTTCTTAAATGCTAATAATTGTTGCCTATTTTCATAAACAATTATCTTGCTCCAGATGCACAAGAGTTTGAAGCAAACTAAAAATAACCAGCAAATGGATTGAATGCAATGGATATGACTCTAGGGATGGCTGAGTCGGATATTCCCGATGCTTTCCGGTTTCTCATCTATTTAATAACAAGTCCGTTCTATTCCATTTCTACATTAGTCTGTCAATCTTTTTAAAAATACACTCAACAATAATTGCATATAGTACAAATTCAACTGCATTTTATTTTCCCTAATATAAATGCATGTACACAATTCTCTCTGTATACACATTTTATATACAAAATTCTCTGATGTACCCGCAACCCAGAATTCTGAAAATGGTGCAATCCAAAGCATAATTGCACTGCATTTTCTTCTATACCTTTGCTAACAAAATGCAAATTAAATTAGATCTTCTAAGAATCTAAACCATAGAAATATGTAATTTAAAAATAGTTTGATCACACCAAACTAATTAACAGAGAAGAAAGCATACAAAACTTAGAGTTTTATTTTAATGTTTAATTTTAATAATTCAGAAACCCAGAGGATTCAGTGAAAAACAAAGAAAAGGGGACAGAATCTCCAGTTGTCAAAAATGCATTTCATGTGTTTATAATAAAGCCCTACAGGTTTTAGTTTGAAACAATATCATCAAGCCCTATACGAAGACAATTGCAAATATTAGATTTCATTTGTACACACACACAATCACAGAACAATGAAAAATCATTAAAACACTGAAATATTAAGTAGTGCTATTTTAATATTTCAGTGATTCTTTTCTGTTCTTTGCTTTGCCTCTGCTTGGTCTGTTTTGCAAGGTGAAATGTGTAGTGTTAGAAACATAAAATAAAATTTTGGGGATAACTTGGGACTTTTATCTTTTTATATACTTTAATACCGAGCAAAATTCAGTTATCAGGTCCTATAAAAGGCAAGTTGCTTTCATTATTAAGTAAAACTGATTTTCTATAGCAAGTATATAGCACAAGAAATACTTTACTATCTAAAGGTGAGAAAAGATCAGGTTTTAAAAACTTCCAATCGCAAGCAAACAGAAATAGATTTTTTTTTTTAAAGGACACTATGAGATTGGTGTAGGGTAGAGATAGTGGCTGACAGATGAAAATGAGCTGGCAAACACAATAACTTCATCTCCATTCCCACGTAGGAAGTGCAACTGGGATATAGTTTACCACGCCTTCCAGGTAGGGTCAGTGGAGGTAATTGAAAGGTGACAGCCAATATGTAGTTACAGAGTGTGTGATGAAAATGCTGCTTGTGAACTTTTACAACAAATGATATTCTGTGGTAGCTCTCTGTCATAGCTGCTGCTGATGGATACAGGAGGGAAACTATTCTGGGTGGCCCAGTTAATGCAAAATACTTGTTTGGGTTTCAAAATTTAATTCAGATTTGATTATGACTCTACCTGGGATGTGGTCTTATGCACAGCAAGGTAATGTCTATCATTCCACTGTAGCCTATGAGATTCTAGGGAGTTAACTGGAATTCTGATCTATAAATAAATAATTGGAGAATTGCAACCTCTCAGCCTTTCGTCCAGTCACTGAGCAGCATTTTATGTAGCACTGTGGGTATGCCAGAATGGGTTGCAGAACACATAACTAGATTCATGGGATTCTCTTGGGGTGCTGTTTGTGGTGAACTAGAGAATTGTCCCATTGCCATTCTTTCTCTTTCAACATGGCACAAAATTCATATATTCTTCCAGACTAAGTCAAACTAGTTCTAAATGCAGCCTGAGGTTTTGGCTGATCTATAGTAAGCCCCTGGTCTTCTGTAATTTTCCAATCTTTTTAAAAATATATTTTCATTTTCTCTTCTATTAACTCTCCTTTAGCTTGCTGCTTGCTGATTGGGTTGCTTACTTAAAATATCCTACCTTCCTCACCAAATATATTTCTTAGCTGAGATTTTGGTTTGTCACTGCCTCTAGATTGATATTAGTTGTGGATTGTTCAGAATTATTGTGTAAATCTAGACCCAGTTTGGTCAGGATTCACAGTTTGACAGCCTATGAAGTGCCAAAAAGCAAAGTAGTGAGGGGAGAAGTTCAAAATCCTCAGACATAAAGTCGATGTCTAGCAGGATGCAGCAGTTAAGCCAAATGCCTCCCCAACTCTGGACCTGGCTTCTATATGTCTCCTTGTTTCTGAACAAGATGTGCTTCACCTTCATATTCTAAATACACCAAAGTAGTGGAACTATTAAGCCATACAAAAAGTAAAGCCACTCAAACTTCTTTTTCTTAAAAAGCAAAACGAATTTCCTGACTCCCTCCCTCAGTAGACAGCAGGGGGTCTTATAGAGCAGTGTCTCTCAACCTCAGCCACTTTAAGATGTGTGGACTTCAACTCCCAGAATTTTCCAGACAGGATGGGGAATTCTGGGAGTTGAAGTTCACACATCTTAAAGTTGCCAAGGTTGAGAAACAGTGCTATAGAGAAGCAGAAGGCATTCTCCTTTGTGGACAGGTCTTCAGAAGTGTTTAACACTTCTATCTCATAAAACGCTAGTATATCCTGTTACAACTGGTTTGGAAAATACCATTAAAAATGGAAAGGTTTATCTGGGAATAAATACTTTTTAAAGGAAGCCTTGACTATTTCTATTGCACCTTGGTTAAATGGCAACAGAAATTGGTTCTTTCCCTCTCCCTCTCTCTCTCTCAGTTATCCAATGGCAGGTGCAAATCTGTGCATTACTTTCCCTTTGTGTCATTTTCACTTCTGCCACCAATGGTTGCTTACAAAGAGATCTGCTGAATTTGGAAGAGGAAATGGCAAGAATTGCTCACAACATCCAGCAAATATATCTTTCCTCCATCTTTTAAAAGCTCTCCCTGCTGATGTTCTGCTTGTGTCCCTCTTTCAGAAGTAATTTTCAACACATTAAGGCTTTGGAAGAGAAGGCTGAGAGCAACACTAATTATTAAACCTTTCTTCTTTTCAACTCTGCTCAGAGCTGGATAATTATATGATGGACCCTTTTCTTCCTAGCAATTTTCTGGTGAAAATATACTCAACTTATCTACATATCTTTCTGTGACTCAGATTGAATGGGCAAGTGCTCATCCCTGTCTTGTGTCTGCTGCCTGACTCTGCAATCCTGAACCACACAGATTGCTTCAAAGCCTTCCACATCCCGAAAACAGAGGGTGGATTTCACAACCTCCAACTATAATTAAAAGAGGTGGCTGTCGCTGCTCACACACTAATACACTTCTCTATAGAGAACAAAGTTTCAACCCTCATTATGACAGGAGGGCAGGGATTTTGCCTGTCTCCTGCTTATATTTTATGACAGCCTTGTTAGCTACTATTTTTACAACATAACCAGATGACACGATTTGGCAAAAACTGGGTATGAAGGAAATCAGGGGTAAGGCTTGCTGATTCATTTAGGATCTCCTGCTTTCATAATCTGAGCACTGCAGCACTTCCCTTTGGTATTGCTGATAGCCCTGTGTGTGGTATCATGCTATTGATACCTACATTTCCATTCATCTGTATCAATTAATACGTACTCATTTTCACAAATGTTTAACCTTTGGTCTGTTTGGGGTGGGGAGCAATGCAGTTCCTTTTTTTTTGTTTGTTTTTGTATTGCTTAAGTCATCATCCAACTCATACGGGCATGGCCTGCAAAGGGTCAGAAAGAGTGCCTGACTGGCTGCTGTCTGTGCATCTCTTGTGCAGACAGACTTGATATCATTTGATCTGATCAGAGAGATAGGATGCAATTGGTGGTGAGGAAAAAAGCCCTTTTCAATCAGCATTTCCTGCAGAAACACCACAAAGCAAGGAAAGGGCAGGTATTGCCAACTGTATGGGGAAAATGAGAGGATACCCTCAGACATTTTTCAGTTACAATCTAGGTAGTTTAAAACCCAATGGTGGGGGGGAAAGCAGACTTCCAAATTCTTTGTGGCTAACATCTTTCACTGATATCAAAAGCATTCTAGGCTGTTTGATTCCATGGTCTTTGTAGCCCTTGTATTTCTCTCATTTCTTCCAGGATGAAATAAGATTAAATTCATCACACTGTAGTTACTATACTGTAAATAGTATTTGAAAATGGGTATGTGTCTTTGCTTCTTAGTGAGAGTGACGGAGCTGAAATGAAAAGCATTTCATTTGCCACTTGAGGCAAAGCAACAGATATACTCTACCAAGTCAAATACGTGGTAACTAAATGCATGCCAAGTTATCCTGGCATCTGAGGCAGAGAACCTAAGACATTCTTCTACCATTCTCTGGCACTAAAAATATAATAATACATTAAATAAGACTTTGATGTTCTTTTTCATTGCTCAAAGTTTTATTTGTTCCATGTTTATGTTTAATATTTTATTGTATACTCTTCCTTTGTGAACCACTGAGAGTCCTGTGATTGCAGTGGGATATACATTTCCTTAATAAATAAATAAGCAAACAAACAAACTACCTGAAGAAGCCAACTTTCTTTGCCCAATGGGAGATGGTGAATATAGGATATTTGAGATTTCCCAAAGCAATTCAGGAAAATCAAAAAGATTTGAGGCTGCTGAATTGTCATAATCTAAGACAGCCTTCTTAAGCTTGAGGCCCACCAGGTATATTGAAATTCAGATTCCTGCATCCATAGCCACCAATGCAAGGATTATGTGACTGTATGTCCAAGCTACTTCAGTGGCATTAGACTAGTCTACAATTGACTTTGTGGTGTATTTGTATGATATAATAAGCAATAAGTAGGGTTAAGTGGTGAACATGCTTAGGTGCATTGGCACCATCCTACCTTCTTCTACGAAACAGGCATCGATCAAGGTTTGTTTTAAGCATACTGCATGATCAGCAGGGTACTTTCTCATAAGTTAATAGTGCCTAGAGGTAACCTGAAGTCAGCTTTTTTCTAGCAGCACTTTTCTAGGGAGGGATACATCAGTTGGTGCAAGTGGACACATTTTCCAATATGCCATATTCATAATTTCTTTTATTACATTATCTGAACCACCGACTAGTTGTTATTAGTATGTAATATGACAACATCTGATTATTCGTCATTGCTGTATTAATTATTCAAAACTTTTCATAGCTTGGTTGTTCTTGCAAAGCTAAATAGCATTGGACCTATTTGTAAATAAAGTTAAGGAACTCTTGAGACAGCCTGTACCAGAACTATATAAATCTTTTATGTCTGCTGAATTGGAACTCAATTCCTTTTAGGCACTTGATACAAAATATTCACTGAATTGCATAAAGAAATGATAGCAAGAACTCTCTTCTCTACAAGGGAGAACTGATAAATTAATGGTCCCTCAGCTGAAACAGCAGCAATGAAGCAATATAATTTTTACTATTAAGGATGCTCAAGGCAATGTATATAATGACTTTAATAAATCAGTCTTTCTTATTTTTATACTGCCAGGTTATTCAGAAACAAAATAATCCTTTTTAAAAATTCTTCTTCTAATCAGATTGTCTTGCTCCGCCTTTATTTCATCAGGAAATAACAAACACTGTTAAATCTCTGGAAACAGGAAAAGCTTCCAGTCCTGGTGGCTACCCTATTGAATATTATAGAGCATATGGCTTAAATACAGTGTTTTCTTGGGAATTATTATCTTCTTAAGGAATTTCAAGCAGAATAATAAACTAACAACATTTTTATGGGAAGAACAAATCTGTAGATTTCACCTAAATTATAGTTAGCATATATTCACCATTGTTGAAGTAGATTCCTGAGAATACCAGGGATAGCCAAGAAGACAAACAAATGGATCACAGAACAATATCAGTCCAGAGATCTCACTCAAAGCACAAATGGCCAGGCTCAAATTGTCACACTTTGGACACATTATGTGAAGACCTAGTTCTCTTGAAAATTCTATAATGCTGGGAATGGTGGAATGAAAAAGAAGAGGATAAACAATAGCAAGATGGATGGACTCAATTATAGGGATGATGGGTACACTGCTGGAAAACCTGAATGGCCAGATTGGGGACAACATCCTGAAGCAGCTTTATCTATATGGTTACTAAAAGTCAACATTGACTTGATGGCAGATAATCAATCAGTAATCACAGGGGGACTAAATTGCCTGAGTTTTAGCTTTATCACTCAACATACATTTTGACTGCTATTTATCCAACAACCATCATGGGCACAATTAGAATGTTATTATGTAACCCACTGACTTCATGACAGGAGACTGTTTCCTTTTTTAGCCAACATTTTTCTTTACTTCTAGTATTAAAGACACATTTGGAATATGTTGGGACAAAAGTGTGATCTTTACCCCACTCCAAATTTACATGTGGGATGATAAATGAATTAATAAACCCAATCTGAAAATTGCAGTTTTTTAAATGTACTTATGAATAAATTCATGAGCTAATAGGTGTCTCAATACAGGAGTATTAACTAACTGCCAATTAAGATTTTAAATTGTTTGCAAGATTGCAAGAAGAATTTGGACTGCTTAAAACTGTGCAACATCAGTATATGAATTTTAAAGAATCTTCTGATTTCACCATTTTGTCCAGGTGAATTAGCATCATCTAAAATTCCAGTTAATACTGAAACGTGTTCTGGACAATTTCAAATCCATAATAGGGAAGAGCACTCCACATTTAAGAGGCTACCAAGCTGTCCTTGCAAACCAGAATTCAGATTTGTTTCTAACAGTGTTATTCATTTAATTTAATAAACTGAATTGGAGATATGAAATTAGTATCCTTTTTTCCCTTTTGCATTGTTTTTGAAAACGATTTGTGTATAACAAGATAACATTATGCAAGACCCTACTAAGGAAAATAGCACCTTTAATAATTGCACAGAAAAGGTACATTTTGCAGTTATGCAGGTATCTTATATGGTAATGGTAGTTCCCCAGTGGTCCCCATTCATTTCAGTGAAGTTTACACAAAGAACTTTAATTATAAATCAGGTCCTCATTTATTTATTAATACATTCTTGGCTCTTCCCATGTAGTTTCCTTTGCTGTTTTGTGCATCTCTAAGTGCAAGAATGCACAGGTAAGATTCTTTCTACAATACTGGTATTTCAACTTTCATGGATCATACTGGTACAGACTCATATTTGCATGCTCTAAAGTAATCAGCATATTGCTGCTTTTAAAAAAGATACAGGGAAACAAAAACCCTACAGTCCCAGAAGGGGAAGCACATATGTTAGATGTACTGTGCACTGACAGCAATGGACCACAAGGGACAATATAAAATAAAATGTCAAGAAATGTGGCAGAAGGCATGCTAATACAATTATGCCCTTGCTGGGATTGCACAATATTCAAAAGAGGTCATGCTGGGGGAATAATGGGATGTGGCCCTGTGGAATTTCCAGAGCTACTCAGCTACTCTCTCAGTAGGACAAATTCAGCTAGCATCAACTCTGACCCACACTGGCAAGTTTGCTGAGAGCAGAAAAGGTACTTCAGAGAGCATTATCCAAAGCTGCCCTTCCATGCTTTCACCACCTGAGTCTAATCTGACAATATATCAAGTAGGTAGCTCTTGCACACTCCTTTTTAATTTGCTCCATCACTTTAGAAAAGAGGATTGGTCTTGGTGCAACCTCAAAGAGTAATGAGATTCAGAAGTGAAATCATAAGACAGGACAACCATTTAGTTTATGAAGGGTAATAGGCAGCCTGAGACAGCTGTCAGTGAAGAAGTGAAAAAATAATACTGTGTTTTTTAAAATCATCTTTGAAGGAGTGGCAAGTGGTGATCATATTTGCAATATTTGTAGAGTGATGCTGAAGAGCCAATAACTGTGCCTGTCCTTCATTTCCTGAATGGAACCCAAATTAGCTTTTTTTATCATATGTGTTAGCAAAGCATTGATTATTACTCATAAAACAGTATATGGGTCAGCGTGTGCTCATTTCACTCAAACTGTAATGGAATGTGAGAATGACCTTGGAAGACAGGGGGAAGAGATGCTGCCTAGGGAATGATCAGATAAAAGAGAAAAGTGTCCACAACAGAGTAACGGCCAGAGAAAGAAACTTAGGTACTTACTTACTTACTTACTACTCAGGTAGTAAATAGGGAGGGCAGGAGATTTGTACTTTCAGACTTGCAAGACTCTGTTATTGTAGCCTTACAATAAAGTAGAATTAGCTCATCTGGTCATGTTTCCTGTTTGGTTTACATGAAGTGCTGGCACAAACCCAGATGAACACTAAGTTTTCTAACTGTGCAGAGGCTCAATTCATTCTCAGAATAGATTTTCTTATATCCAATATATGCATGCATTGCTTTCAACAATCTTTCACCCAGTTATATTTGTTTGAAACCCACTAAAATGAATGGGATGTAAAACATGTATAATTTTAGACAGATACTTTTTAAAATCGTACTCACAAATTAATTTCTATATCCTAATTTCTATATAAAATGTATAGATGTCTGTTGCACGAAAAAGGAGTGGGGATGGGGGATGGGGCAGAGAGAGAGATGGTATTCTCCATCTACAGATAAACCAGAATTGTCTACTCTTCTTCCTTTGAACCATATGCTCTTTGGCTGCCTTTGAACTTTTCAAGAACACATGTCCAAATATTTTTCTTTTCCTCCTCCTCCCGCCCCCATCCCCTTTCCTTTTCTGTCATTTTTTTTTTTTTTTAGATTGTAAGCCTGAGAATAGGAATTGGCTTAGAATTGACCTTGATATGCTCCCATAACCTTTTTTATTTGAAAAGCAGGGTAAAAATATTTCAAAGAAATAAATAAGAAGGAAAAATAAGGAATAAAAAATTGTCTATCATGAACATTTCACGTGGAACTTTAAATCACAGGCTTTTGGCTTTATATTATCTACCAAGAGCTGTTAATCATGACAGCTAAAGGGAACCTCCATGATCCAAGGATGTTTTAGGAGAAACAATAGAAGTGAAGACTTCATGCTCCATTTGCAAGCTTGCCCAGATGTTTTATTCTAACTCCCAGCATCCCTGATCAGTGGCTGTGCTAGAAGGGAATAATTGTGGACGGAATACTGCAGTAGTTCAGGGCCAAGTTGGGGGAAAATGTACTGCAATCCAGGAGGACCTTCCTTAAGAAATATATGAAACAATACATTTTTGAATACCAGACAATGAGCAATACTATTGCCCTGATGCCCTATTTGTGAGCATCAAGCAGCATTCAGCTGGCCATTGTTGGAAGCAGAGGTTGACTATATGAGTCTTGATTTGATCCATCCAGGTGTATGTTGTTGTTTTTTAATTAAAGTCTGTCACAAATTGACTGAAACAATGTAACTGCACTACAGTGGAGACTTGTTTAGATACATAGGCTAGCTTCACAACTTATATTATGACTGAATAAGCCACCATGGTTGGGTATATGCATTGTGCTAGGTCTTAAATCATGCTTATATACCACAGTGATCTGATTCACACAGTGCACTAAACTAAACCAAAGCAAACCAAACTATATTATGGCTTAATGTGATGTCCATATCCAGCCATATTGTTATAGTACTGTATTCATTACTGACAAATAGCAGTAGAGTTATTTAGCAAAGCACTAGATGCCATCTGGCTGCGATGAATAGTCTGTGGCTTCCTTTGGAGTCACTGGATCCACTTCTGACCATTACTGCTGAAAATTGGTAATAAAGTTTCTCACCATTTTGAGGCAAAAAAGTATAAGTGCAGTGCAAGACCAAAAATAGGCTTAACATAATCTTAAAAATCAGCACCTACACATCTGCATCCAATTTGCATTGCTACCCCAGCCAGAGGGGTCCCAGGCTCCCAGAAATGTTGTATGGCCCCCCTTTTTTAAAATTTACAGTGTTATTCTATTGAATTGCATGATATTTATTACTACTATTATTGGAAGAAAGGGGAGGAAATGTGATAGTATTAGTGGTTATATTATAGGTCTCCAGCACATACCAAATAAAAATGCTAATAAAAAAATACTGCTTCTATAGTGGGTCTGGTCCAATTTGCTCGTTAAATTTCAGACTCTTCCCCATAATTAATCTTTAAGGCAGAAGAGAGAAAGTAAGACACATCAAGTAAAGATGAACTTACTTATGTGAATCTTAAAGTGCCTAAGGCCTGAGAAGGGATCTCCATCAAAATGTATTAACATTGCTCCTTCTTCCCATGCATTATCCTTTTTTTTTTCTTTTGCTTCATAAAAAATCTTATTAGCATATCTTTATTCACCTTCCTACTCCACCCATCTTTAACTCTTAAAAATGGAAAAAGGGACAAGAGGCAGAAAGCCAGCACATGCCATGAAGCTCACAAATGAATCCCAAATGGGGATCTGTCCTATTCCTCATTAACTATACATTTTAACTGATCTTAAACTCAGCACATTATCTTTCCTTTAAATGATCATTACTTTTAGCTGGAAAACCAAGTCCTCTGCCAAATAAAATAGAAGAATTACATATTTTTCATTTTTTAAAAATTGGATATGAGTTAGGGCTTGGCAGGCAATCCTAAATAGCCAAAATGTGAAGGCACAGCTGAGCTGAGATTAAGCTGAAGTCAACAAGTGACTGATAGGATTATTTTCCAGTGAAAATGAATGCTTTATTAGGGTTTTCTGGGGCATGGGAGAAATTTCCATTTAAACACACTGGTTTAGACCTTGGGAATAAAGTCAAAAATTGAGAAAATCATGCACCATCCCCAACAAAATGTTTGCTTGAATGGTGAACACTTTTGCAAATGTGATTATGTTCAAAATTAACAAAAACATTCATTTATTTCTCTCAAAATTAGCATATTTCTTGCTGAGGTACGCTCTACAAAGCTGGTAGTTTTCACTGATGTTAAACATAAACAATAGGAAGATTTTTCAGATGTCAGATCCACAGAAAAGAAAAAGGGAAAAGAAAGGGTAAATGATAGAAAACTGAGAAACTGAAATTAACACCCCTTGCTAATGCTGACTGTTTTTTCTTTTAAAAAATTAGACTGAAAAATATACTATACAATAGATGCACTGATTCCAGCAGGATACTTTAATTGAAAATGGAATAAAAAAAGATTCCACAGTATTTTTTACTGGTTTTCATTTCCTACATAAAAAGTGTTAAAGTTAGGTGGCAGAATTTTGAACCATAGTACTCCAACATCTGGGCACTTCTCATATTTCAGAATGATGAGTATCTATAAAATGTCCTTGTATGAAGTATCTTGGCATATCAAAAAGAGGAAGTATTTCTATGGAACTCTGTGGAGCATTCTATGGAAGCAAAAGGTGAACTTTGAAGAAGTAGTCTTGGAAGAGTATTGACACTTTTGAACTTTGGTGTTGGAGGAGACTTGAGAATAACAAGAAAACAAACAAATGTATCATCAAACAAATTAACCCAGAGTTTTCATTTGAGGCACAATGACCAGGCTCAAATTATCCTACTTTGGATATTTTATGCGAAGCCCTAGAAGAAGCCCTAGAGAAGGCTCTAATGTGGGGAAGGTGGGAGGAAAGAGAAGACAAGGATGACCAGCAGCAAGATGAAGGACTCAGATGCAGTGGCAATGAGTGCACCACTGGAAGACCTGAAAGAACAAGTTAGGGACAGATAGGCATGGATAAAATCTATCTATATGGTTGCTAAGAGTTGACACCAATTAATTAGTACCTAATTAATCAATCAAGCCTCTTTCAGCTTTGTATGTGATTTATTTCTACAATTTATATTCTGCATTCACTCTTTTTGCAAAAGAAAAAGGAGAAGTAGAAAGATTCTGAGAGCAGACAGTTGGTTCTTAAGACTACAGGAGATTGGGGGTCATTGGTAGTAAAAATAGAAAGGCAGAAAAAAAAAAGATTATGCAGGTCTTATCAATTCCAAATTTGTGGAAGAAGAAAAGGAGTAGTTACTCTGGAATAAGGCATATATTTAAATAGAAGTTAGGATATTATTTCTTTGCCTTGTGTTACATTAACTTGTCTTACCATTGGCATTAAACAAATCTTATATGCTGATCTAGAACATTCATTTAAGGGTAGGTTTCAGAGCAGCCTGTACTGACAAGGTTGGCTATCAGGTTTGCCAACTAAATTACAAACCTGACAGTAAATTTGTAAGATAAGAGGGGATTTTTTTTTGTTTTGCACAGGTCAGAGGGTCCCCATAATTAAAGCAGGTAATTACTGTCTACCTGTTGTACCAGGAAGATATCTTTGGATTGGCACCTAGTCAGGAAAAAGACTAGGAATATCTGGTAACTAGAAGCAATGGGGATGTCAGCTGGAGGGTAAAGGGCTCATTCCTGCTCCAACACATACACGGACTGGCTTATCAAATGCGAAACATAAAAAAGCAAATGAGAAAAAAAAATAATACAACACAAAACTGTCAAATTATGGGTGTAAAGTGGTAGGTGAAATAGGACAAGAAATAACAGACTAGGAATTACAATGAAATTTCAAAACCTGCCTAAAAGCAAAGAGTGAAAGACAGGTTAGACCATATTATAATCTGAGCATTAGCACAAATCATTGGGAAGCATGAAAAATGACAAACATTTCTCTTCAGCAGATTAGCCCAGAATTCCAATCTCTGATGTAGACCCTACATTACTGACCAGGAGATATGACTGAACACAGCTATGGTGAGGAATCAAATCTAACTGTATATCAGACTCCGCAGATCTCCAATTTACTATCGCGGAATAAGTAGATGCAAAAGATGGATTTTATATTACTAAAATGTAATAACTGTGAAGATGTCTGAAGATTAGTACTGGATAAATGCTGGAAATTAACATGTTATTCTGTCAGTCAAGAAGACAAAGCCCAGGAGCACATCATAAACCTATTATTTCATCATTTCAGGCTGTATAAGAGAACCAGGCTTATGATATGCTTGCTTCAGAGTATTATTTCTTAATAATGATATAAAATATAATAATGCAATAAATATATACATAAAATTAGAAATGGAGATGCATTATTTTCTTGCGATGTTAGTCATATTTGCATAACTATTTCATTAGAAGCATGTTGTTGTTGTTGTTCTTCAGTCATTAAGTCATGTCCGACTCTTCGTGACCCCATGAACCATATTGCGCCAGGCCTTCCTATCTTTCACTGCCTCCCTGAGTTTGCTCAATTTCATGCTCATTGCTTCAGTGATGCTATCTAGCCATCTCATCCTCTGCCGTCCTCTTCTCCTTTTGCCTTCCATCTTTCCCAGCATCAGGGTCTTTTCCAAAGAGTCCTCTCTTCGCATTAGGTGACCAAAGTATCTGAGCTTGAGCTTCATTATCAATCCTTCCAATGAGCAATCAGAGTTGATTTCCTTTCAGATTGACTGGTTTGACCTCCTAGCAGTCCAGGGGACTCTTAAGAGTCTTCTCCAGCACCACAGTTCAAAGGCATCAATTCTTCGGCGTTCAGCCTTCTTTATGGTCCAGCTCTCACAGCCATACATTACTAATGGAAAAACCATAGCTTTGACTATGCGGATCTTTGTCGGCAAGGTGACGTCTCTGCTTTTTAATATGCTATCTAGGTTTGCCATAGCTTTCCTCCCAAGGAGCAAGTGTCTTTTAATTTCATGGCTGCAGTCTCCGTCTGCGGTGATCTTGGAGCCCAAATAAATGAAGTCTGTTACTACTTCCATTTCTACCCCTTCTATTTGCCAGGGATTGATGGGTCCAGATGCCATGATCTTAGTTTTTTTAATGTTGAGTTTCAAGCCAGCTTTCGCACTCTCCTCTTTCACCCTCATCAAGAGGCTCTTTAGTTCTTCTTCACTTTCTGCCATTAGGGTGGTATCGTCTGCATATCTGAGGTTGTTGATGTTTCTCCCTGCAATCTTAATTCCGGCTTGTGATTCTTCCAGCCTGGCATTTCTCATGATGTACTCTGCATATAGGTTAAAGAAGCAGGGTGACAGTATACAGCCTTGTCGTACTCCTTTCCCTATTTTGAACCAATCGGTTGTTCCATGACCGGTTCTAACTGTTGCTTCTTGGCCCGCATACAGATTTCTCAGGAGACAGGTAAGGTGGTCTGGTATCCCCATCTCTTTAAGAATTTGCCACAGTTTGTTGTGATCCACACAATCAAAGGCTTTTGCATAGTCAATGAAGCAGAAGTAGATGCTTTTCTGGAACTCTCGTGCTTTCTCCATGATCCAGCGAATGTTGGCAATTTGATCTCTAGTTCCTCTGCCTCTTCGAAACCCAGCTTGTACATCTGGTAGTTCTCGGTTCACGTACTGCTGAAGCCTAGCTTGTAGGATTTTGAGCATAACCTTGCTAGCATGTGAAATGAGTGCAATTGTGCGATAGTTTGAGCATTCTTTGGCATTGCCCTTCTTTGGAATTGGAACGTAAACTGACCTTTTCCAATCCCGTGGCCACTGTTGCGTTTTCCAAACTTGCTGGCATATTGAGTGCAGCACTTTAACAGCATCGTCTTTTAGTATTTTAAATAACTCAGCTGGAATACTGTCATCTCCACTAGCTTTGTTGTTAGCAATGCTTCCTAAGGCCCACTTGTCTTCACTCTCTAGGATGTCTGGCTCAGGGTCAGTGACCACACCAGCATGGACATCAGGGACATCAAGATCTTTCTTGTATAGTTCTTCTGTGTATTCTTGCCACCTCTTCTTAATCTCTTCTGCTTTTCTTGCGATGTTAGTCATATTTGTATAACTATTTCATTAGAAGCATAGCTTAATATATTTTAAGGTCAAATCAATGAATTTCATGTGGTCTGAAGTGTCAGTATATTTCTTGCCTCCTTTATTTTTGGGTTTTCTTAGACAATCTGATAAAATATAGTCGGAAATTTTATTCTCAAAATAAATTCAGTGTAATTGGCACATTGACAACACAATCTAAAAATGAAAATAGTAACACAAAAAAAATGTGTAAAACAGAAATAAAAAGCAATACATTTGTTCTAATTGGCATGAAAAAAGGAAAAATATCTCTTCTTTCCATTTCAGATTACACAAATCTCTAACATAGATCTCTTTAGTTTTTTTTAATAATATAAATTTCCCTGAAAATGTTCTGTCTTTGTAGGAAAGTGATTTAATTGTTTAGATCAGAATTCTTCATTCACTTTTTGTGTAATTCACACTGAATTCAATGGAACTTACTTCTGAATAGATTCATAAATGCCCTTTATTTAAAAAAAAAATCCAGTCAGATTGGATAGTCTGAAAAAGCTCTAGGAATGCAGCAATACTGTTCTCAAGAGTATACTGGAGATGAATAGCTGGTTGCCCCTATGGGTCAGACTCCTCCCTTTACCAAGAATGCAGCTGGCATTCAATATTGTTGCATTCTCTCAACCTGTTAGATTAGGCTAAAAAGGGGTTGGGAATAGTTAATTGTTCAGCATATTGTGGGAATCTTAGCCATTTCTTAGCATGGCATGTGAACCATGTCATCATGTTAAATCATATTATGGGAAAACAGAAATTGTGTTTTGTTAGCCCCTGTTAAACTTCAGTTATACCATTATATCATTATTCCCACTGCCATTAGTTCCAGTACAAAAGTGCTATGACCTTTGCCTGTCCCTGAAAGTTAATGATATTTTCTCCCACTTCCAGGGAATCAGTGGCCTAGTCAAGGAGGGGGATCAATGTAGCCTTAAGGATTGGTGCTATTAATCATTTTAGTTGCCATTTTCCATAACATTTTGAATTATACATGGTGTTAGAGCAAGTGAATAGCAGGTTTCTCCCTCTCTCATAATAATGGGACCTGAGGGCATCTAATAAAGATAATTGGTAGAAGAACAAGGTGAAAATACATAGATCCATGTTCACATAGTTAAAATATGAGATTTCTTTCTAAAGGATATGGTGACGGCCACTAATTTAGATGGTAAATAGATATTTACAATCACACATAGTAATTAAGAGGTCCAATATGCTCAATATGTTACACAGGACAAATTAAGGGCCAGGACTACAACATGAGAATGTGAACAGAAATAGGTATGTAGGTGTTCTGTTTCAGGCACACACACAGACACAGTTGCTAAGGACTTGAGGTTTTTACTACAGCTAAGCAGATAACAGCAGACAAAATCATAAACCAAGGACTTTGCAAAGAGTGCTTGCCTGAATATTTCCATTTAAAGCCCAAGTAGCAAAAGATTGGTCTAAATGTGTTCCAGAAGTAACAGAGAGCTGAGTCAGGTAGTCAGATGGTCCAAGAGTCAGAGATTCAAGAGCAAGTTACAGGAACAAGAGTCACGAGCTGGAATTCCAAACAGTTGATTCCAACAAAGGCTGAAGGCAAAGTAGCTACATAAATCTATCTGCAGGCAGCTGGCTGCAATTACTCAAGTCTCGCCCTTTGCCTAGCATGGAGCCTCATTGAGTGGCATTGCTCTACTCACCACTGCATGCATTGAGACCTGGGGCTTGGAGGTCATGCCTTATCATCCAGCTGATCAAGAGATGCCTGTGTTGATCAGTCTCAGATGAATGATGGCTTGATCATTCCTGAGACTAGCACTCCTAAGCCTGACAATCCACAGGCTCAGTTGAAGCAACTTCATCAGAGTCAGATTCTGAATTGTGGCTCATGACAGTAGGTTTGAGTGCTCCATCAAATGAAGGACAGTATCACCCAGCCCTGAGCTTGTGATTGGTGAACAGTATCAGGATTGTCTGTAGTCTCTTCATTACAGATGTTAAAAGATGTTAAGGGATGTCTGCCTGACCCATCCAATCCTAAAGGGAGTCCTCCCTTCAAATTACACAGTCTAAGTACAGAACTTGGGAGTTCTACAGTTAGTGAAGAAGTGCCCTTCACTTCCCCTAAGAATTCAGTTTTCCTAAAGGATTCATGGTAAGTCATTCCTTTCCCCTTCTTTCTACTTCTAGGAGTTTACCAATTATTCAAACTTGTGCAGTCTACTCATTCTGCTTTATGATTGTTGTGATTACTATAACCTACTTAACTAAACACTAGACTTATAAAGATATCACCTGATTCAAAATGAGGCCTGAACTTGAGTATTGGAAATAGCCTGACCAAGTCTGGATCACTGCAGAGGTAATGCAGTCAGACTCACTGCTCAATTCCTACTGACATTCAGGAAAAAAAAAAAAGATCTAATCTCCCACAGTACAGGACATTGTACCAATCATTGCATAATACCCCCCCCCCCCAAATCCAATGAGAAATAGAGCCTCTTGAAGACACAGAATCAGAACCAAGTGGGCTTAGACCTGTTCATTTATCACAAGATTCTGCAATGAATTATACATTAAATTTTCTGATCCATGCTTTGGTTGAAAAGATCTCTGAACTCAGAAGGAAGTTCCAAACTTTAATTGTTATGCTAAATAATGCCAATGGACAAATAGTAGCTAATCCTAAAAAGATCAAACAAAGATGGAAGGACTATACTGAAATTTTATACAGTAGAGATGTCAACATCCAATATACTCTCTCCTAATGAAAGTCAAGGAGTCCAATAAAGATGGGATTAAGATTAAATATAAAGAATACCAAACTAATGGCAACAGGTACAGCAAACAGCCTTAGAATTGACAATGAAGATCTTGAAGTATAGCTTCTGCCTTTTAGGATCAACTGTCAATAGCAAAGGAACCAGCAGCCAAGAAATATGTTGCAGATTAATACTTTGTTAAGTAGCCATGAAGACCTTGGAAAAAATATTCAGATCCTGAAATGTGTCTATACCTACAAAGATCAGATTCATGCAGGCAACAGTTTTCTCTGTGACACTCTATGGAAGCAAAAGTTGGACTTTGAAGAAGCAGGATAGGAAAAGTTTGATGCTTTTGAACTTTGGTGTTGGAAAGAACTCCTAAGAATAACATGGATAGTCAAGAAAACAAACAAATGGATCACTGAACAAAAAAATCCAGAGTTCTCACTCAATGCACAAATTACCAGGCTCAAATGATCATACTTTGGACACATTATGGGAAGATCTATCTCTCTAGAAAAGCCTATAATTCTTGGAAAGTAGGAACAAAAAAGAAGAGGACAAACAGCAGCAAGTACAGTAGTGATGGGTGCACCATTGGAAGACCTGAAGGACCAGGTTGGGACAGATCAAGAGAAGCTTTATCTACATGGTCACTTAGAGTCTACACCAATTTGATTGCACATAATCAATCAATGAATGTATGTCTCTCTCAGAGAATGGACGTTAGGTTTCAGGGTTATCAATGCCTGTATATCAATATAGCTGAATATAAACTCTAACATTAGAATTAGCATAAGAAGTACTAGTTGATGGGGATGAGAGGAGAAAACAGCAAATCAAGGCAGCTTCCCTTGTGTACTGCTTGTTGGTTTCCCATCAGCATCTTATTTAGCACCCAAGGATCCCACCAAGAAGTGGTGGATCAGATAAGTGTTTCATGTGATCTAGCAGATTTCTGCTTATATTGTTATATTTTGAGTTAAGCAACCAAATTATATTTGAAATATCTTTCAAACTTAGATTTAAAATATTATATATAATATCATCTGATGAGCCCTACAATATCATACCAAATTCAGAATCCTAATTCAGACAGTGGTCAATCAATTACTTTTGGGAAGCTCACAAAAGTAAAAATTTTGTATCCAAATGATAATTTAGAGTCAGAAACTATGTGTACACACACACACACCTCTTACCACACATACCATATCCATACCTATACCTATCATAATAGCAACAATGCCACAGCACCATAATTTAAGTAATAGCTCTGTGATATTTGGCATGTTATTTTCAATTCTTTTCCCAGTTATTTTGCCTGCTGCTTGTAATAGTTCATATTTATTTGTTCCTGAATTTAAAGGATTCCTCCACTGGCAGCATTTGTGCCAATCTTGGCATTGTGTTGATTTGTTTACACAGCATCAACCTCTTTGGGCAGCAAGTCAATTTTCTTTCAGCTCATCTGCAGTAGCACTCATTCTGCAATCTGTGACAAACTGTGACACTGCAGACTGTCTTGGCTCAAAGATGGATGGTTTTTCCATTTGCTCACCTCATCTCCCACCAGCTAGATTTGGAGCTAACTAGTAGATCTTACACTCAACTTCATCAGTGTACCAGATTGTAACCATTCTAGGTTGGTTTTGACAATCCCTGTAGAAAACTGCCTGGCTTAATTTTCCTACCTTATATAAGCAACATACAGTATCTGCCCCCCAACTTCTGGGCTTAAATTAGCCTTTAGTTTTTGCCCCAATCCTACCTGATAAACACAGACATACACATATAGAGGATCTACACTTCAGCCTGCATCCATAGTTGCCGTTATTGACTTAACTCTTTCAGTGGGAATTTATGAACAGAAAGAATGCTGTCTTGACAGCCATGTGACTTTCTGCTCATACCATTAGCTCAGAATTTCTGTCAGTCTCCAAACACCAAGGGAAAATAATGAAGGAACAATTCATTTCTTCCTACTTCCATGTCCAGTGGGGGCATTTTGCAAGGATATTTTTGTTACTTCAGGAGCTGCTGTAGTTCAGGAGGCAGACCACTGATTGAATGGTGATATTTGCACTCTCTTAATAGACAGCTGGAAGGAGCACAGATTGGGTCATGCTTTTCCCACCTTCTTTTCAATATTCTAAAACTGGCAGGAATGAAGATGATCACATAGTCAACTTCAGTGCTTTGAGAAGATTGGAGAGTGGAAATACTACTATGTGGAAATGTCCAAAGATAGGAAACTCAGTGACCTTATGATACCCAAGACATGCTATTGTTTAAGGAGCTTTAAGGAGCAGAAAAATAAAAGAAAGAATTGCATTATTTTCAAACATGTTGTTCATTTGGGATAAATCCATACTTTTTACAATCTCCCTTCCTGAAATCTGTTTTCCACACAAAATGGGTCCCAATGAAATATGTCCACAACCTTAACAAGAAGCACAAATGACTAATATGGAAAATACAGCACCACTTTTAAAATAGGTGGGAAAGACATTACTAATTTGAACTTATATAAGGTTTTCTGACTGCATGATTCTGAAGTCCATTACCACAGTCATGAGAAATTCTATCAAAATCAAGTATAATCACACTACTTATCCAAAGGCACATAACCATTCAAAGTAAATAACATTGAAAGGAACTGAATGACACTTAGCAGCTCAGGTTTGGTCATACTGACTTTGCTCAAAGGCTGTCTTCTGACTAAGAACAACAGGGGGACATGCAGATGACCTCAAAATCTGCCAGCCATTTTCTGCTGTCATTGGCTTCCTAGAACCATACAGTGAAAGCCTGTATTTACTCAAGGGGAGTAGTCATTTCTCCACAAAGAAAGTTCAAAGCATTACTCAAAATATATTTTGAACTGGCAAGTAAGAAAAAGGGTTTCACACAGCACATTTCTATAAGTGTCAACATGTTCTCTCACAAAGAAGAAAAATAAATATTATCAGTGAAAATGCAACTAAATCACAGTTCTAAAACTGTCATGGAATTTTACAAAATTTAACTATTAGGGAATTCAAAATTAACATTATTTTTTTCCAGAGATTTTTGGTTTGGAAACACCAGTTTTGGTTTTAGCCTTAAGAAAAATCTGAAAGCAATCACTCTTTAAAGACTCTGAAGGACATGTTAATTACAAGAAAATTAAACACAGGCTTAAAAAAACTCCTATTGAGACCAACGCAATATGGTCATTCTTTCAGGGTTTGTTTATAAATAAGGCTATCACAGTAAGATAGCATTGCTGAAAAAATTCAACAGGGAGTTTTTCTATTAAAAGTACCCAGATCAGTATACAGCATAATTAAAACCATATAATATAATAATCAAGAAAATTACAAATTACCACAATTATACAATTTCTTAAAGCAATAACAAAACATCACATAATAAACCAAAGAGCATTAAGAAATGGAGCTAAACCCAGCAGAACAAATGTGCTAAAATTTGCAAAAATCATAGCATCACACAGGAAAATAGGGAAGTTGCTGAAGTATCCCTTTGCCTCTTCTTTCTTTTACATTAACAGTACCCATGATCTGTATTTCATCAAAAGCCCCTCACATTATTGTAGCAATAATTATGCATAACAACTACCCTTTGATTATTCTACAAAATTGCAGTGGTCTATCAAGTTGTGCTGGATGTTGCTTGATCACCTGTATTTCCATTAATGATGAAGATTAAATACTGGTCAACACAGCTTGCAAAGACACACAGGAAGTTGGCGAATAAGAGTGAAGGCTGACAGCTGAAGGCAGCCCAGATAAGAGCATGAAGTGACCTGCTTCCTGACCTATGGTAGGAACTGCTGCATAACCACTGCTCCTGAACAAAGCAGAAGCTACACATACATTTTCTTGTTGCCGAGTTAATGCTGTCATTACAAGGAACAAAACTTCAACTTATCTTCCAGTGCAGAAATGGCAGGTAGACATTTCCAGAAAATAGTCTGCATTTGAGCAGGAGAAATGAAAGTGGGAAGAAGAAAATGATGGTTTGTTATCATTCTACAATACACTGTGACATCCCAAGGCAAAATCATAGATGAAGTTTCTCTCCCAAATACATTTCTATTATGGAGGCCAACCTACCAATTTTGTATGTCGAAACAGTGATTGTTTCTTAGCTCTTGATAATCATGCAGCACAGAGCACTTTTCCTCCAGCCCAGCCTTATCACTTAATAACCTTCAAGGAAGGCAGAAGAAATACGAGCTGCCAAAGAAATGGTCCTCAAAGCAACAGAGTTCTGAGGCTCTGACCAAAGGCAGACATGACATAAAGAGTCTAGCAGAATTCAGGTATAAAACATGTACAGTGGTACCTCAAGTTACAAATTTAATCCATTCCGTGACTCTGATTGCAACTTGATTTGGTTGCACCGCGAAGCAAATTTTCCCATAGGGTTCGATGTAATTACGGTTAATCCATTCCACCCTCCGAATTTGGTCGTGCCGCGAGGCAAATTTCCCCATAAGGTTCAATGTAAATACGGCTAATCCGCCCTCCGAATTTGGTCACGCCGCGAGGCAAATTTCCCCATAAGGTTCAATGTAAATACATACGGCTCTGCATTTTCTTTGGAGCCATGCTGACAAGCACACCAAAAACCTTCCAAACGCCACAAAACACACCACAAGCCTCACCGAATGTCTCCTTGCTACCACGATCTCGCCCACAGGAAGCCGCGACCACGTGGCAGCAGGGCAAATGGCCGCGGATCCGGTTCGTAGTGCGAAGTGGAGGTCGCATGGTGAGGCAAATTTTTGTGACCGGAGCTGGTCGTATCTCGAAATTTTCGTAAGGAGGGGCGTTCGTAACCCGAGGTACCACTGTACTTTAGTGTGTGCTATTTTTGATCTGTGACTATAGATTTTTAAATGATTCTAAAGACTTAATGGAAGTCATACCTAGGTCTGGGCCTTTCAAAAGCAAATCTTTTAGTTGTGGCTAGGGATAGACAAGCCATCCTTATGAACTTTCTCTAGCCTTTCAGCTTCCCTTGAAATTCCTCAGATGTCTTGCTCTGGAGCTTCCACACTATCCACAATTTCTCTTTAGGGGGAAAAAAAAATCCAGTAACACAGGAATGTTTGGACTTCAATCTGAGAAATCTCACTTTCTATTCCTTGCCACCCCCTACGTTTGCTTCCCCACTTAAAAATGGGAATAGGGAGGTAAAAAAATGGACCCAAGAGCTGCAGCAATGTCCTGTGGAGGCATGGTGAAGTAAACACATCTCCATGGAGAACAGAGACAATAACCATGGCAAAGAACCAATGAGTAGATCAGTTCTTTGGAACCTCTCCAGATAAGAAGACAATGGGAGATTACCCACATGTGCTCCAGACAGCTTTTCCTCACAAGGAGACTGCAGGATAGTGGTCTCTAGAGGGTCTGAGTGCCAGGAGACAAAAAGATTAATCATTAAGCTCACAGCCAGAGCTGACACCTTATGAAGGACACTAAGTTTGCTAACCTCACTTTTGGAAATTGATTATTTAAATATATTAAGGCTATTAGAGGTCTTTGGAATGACAAGTCTGAAAAGTCACCTGTTCAGTGTATCTTTATTCCTGAACAAAAGGAAAATTATAAGTTTGAGAACTTAAAGAACTTGAAATAAACAGCAAAAAGCTAAACAACTTTTTGTGAGAACCAGAATTATTTTGACTACCACAAGTCATAAAAGAAATAAGAGACCTATGATTTAAATTGGGCACTGGAGGGGAATAAAGTCCAGGCTAAAAAGAAAAACAAAACAAAACAACTTGCCTTTAGGATTTGGATTTACAAAATGACACAAAATACTATAACATTTGTAATATTAAAGGAGATCTTCAAAGAATGGGGCCAGAAATTAGTAGCCACAATATCAACAATATCAGTAACAATATCTGCTTCTATGGATAGACTATGTCTAAAAGATGTTAAGGAAGGAATTATAGATGTCAAACAAATTTTGCTTGATGCAGAAATAGTGGAATCAGAATTATTATATTTTAAAAAAAAGTGTGGATTACAAAATACACAAGGCATTTAAATTGGAAATACAAATGATAGGAAAAAGTGTGGATTACAAGATACGGAAGAGCCAAGATCCTGATAAGGACTTTTTATTAATCAAAGAAATTGATTAAGGCTTTGAAAATCGAAGGGGAAATATAAAAGACAAACCAAGACAGTGACCTGGATAATGATTTTCCACTGGATATACAAAAGAGGTCTGTTAAACCCTCAAAGTCTTTGCAATGGGAAAAAGAAAGACAACATCTGAATGAGTTAAAAATCAAGAAAGAAGTAGAAGTAAAAGAAAGGAATATAAAGTTGGTTTGCTTGATCAAAGTTAAAACAAGACATGAAGCTCTGGTAACCCTTTATGGACTTTTTGCTGACACCAGGATTGAAAAGTTGATGATTTATGGTTTTGCCATATAGAAGATAAAGGTGATGGGAAGAAAAAAGATTTGTCTGTAACTTTATAGGGGGTGATGAGTTATTAAATTTGTTTTTATTTCTTTACATATTTCTTTTCCTTATTCTACTTTCTTTTTTGTTGCTATTTTTCTTTTTCTTTCTTTGCACTTTTATTCTTTCTATCTCTTTTTCTTTTTCTGAGTTTAATTTGTATTTGCTTTTACTACTCTATTTAAAATCTTTAATTAATTTTTTTTAAAAAAAATGGGCCTAAGAGCTGCCCTGGTGCTTTTACGGAAGCTGCCAGCCAGCATTGCCCAGACAATCCTTAGAGCAGCATTCAGCTGAAGCAATATTTCCATAAATCCTGCGAGAATGAAATGGCTATTCAGAGTTTTGGTATAGTAGCCAACAAGGGAAAGATCTCTGCTGTTGTTCTTGTAAAAGGGAAAATAATAACCAAATATTACAAAAGAGGAGTTGAGAACAGTTTAGTACCAACTTTTGACCCTTCCCCTTTCCAGATTTGAAGATTTATCTTTTTGGCTGGCTTTAGAAAGCTGTTCATTCCTAATGAATCTTGAAGCTATTTTAATAGTTTTAAAAGTGTTTGTATTTGTAGTAAACACTAGGATGCTTGGAATAGAGTTTGGGCATCATTTGAGGGGTCAGGAGATACAACTCCAAATCTTTCAGAGGGGCTGCAGCAGGCCTTCTGATACTATGATGATATCACTGAAAAAGATGGGCTTAATTTTTTTTCAATTAGGGTTTTGTGTTTTGCTGCTGTTGTTGTTGTTACTGTTCTTCCCCGAAGAATAGAACATGATTAGATTAACATTGTAATGTATTATCAGTATGCATTACTGGACCCATCCCTGCCTCTGCAGTTAAGGGAAGTGATGTCATGGTGGCATACACTTTAATTATACCCAAATGTAATACTTATGTTAACAAGTTCTACACTGGGCTGCCTTCAAAATATGTTGGAATGTTTGCTTCAATATGGGCATGTAATTTATTTGTTCCAGCATTTTACTGGCTCCTAGACTATTTCTGAACATCAGTTAAAAATTCTAAACGATAAAGCCCTCTACAAGTATGAGCAATGTTTCAT
The DNA here is from genome assembly GCA_030867105.1 of Liasis olivaceus. Lineage (NCBI taxonomy): Eukaryota > Metazoa > Chordata > Lepidosauria > Squamata > Pythonidae > Liasis > Liasis olivaceus. The sequence goes on from CM061349.1 coordinate 44,411,468, forward strand.
CAGAGGGAGCAGCTGTGAGCAGGGCCTTGACATCATTATATCATGTTGGTGAGCAGAACCAGAATTTGGATTTTTGGTGTTAGGAGGTTTTGTTTTGTTTTAAACTCTTTTATATGTGTTAAGCCTACTTCAGGGATGCAGAACTTCTATTTGTTCAAGGGCTGCTCTGGGTTGCACATATTGAGGGCTGTTGACATAGATATGATCAAGACCCAAAACGGTCCTCTCTTGACGGGGCTGATGTGTTTTAAGGGCTGAAGGTCTTTGAGCCAATTGTTTGTGTGCCGTGCATTCTGTGGGTCATAAAGTAATGTTGATGGTTCTTGAGGCTACAAACCATGTTTTGCACCCATTAGATGACGATTTAATATATTTATAAAAAAGGGGCAGGGATAACACTTCTCAAACAGACAGTGCGCTGCTAATTTTCAGCAAAACAATCTCTGAGGGGCAAAGTGAGCCAATGCTAGTTAAAAGAATATATTCTCCCTTATAAGCCTGCCTTGGTTTTAATAGGCCTCCCCTCAGTCATATAATCATCGTGGTATTCCCTCCATCATGGTATGAAGGGAATGTAGCTGAAAGTTTTGGAACTACTTGATGAGGGAACTCAAGCTAACTTCCTTTCAGCTATCATTCAACTGGTAGGCAAATTCAGACTCACATCTGATGAGTAACCTCATTTGGGTGTTGAATCAGGTGAGTGATCATTGTTCTGTCCGTATACGGTCAATGATGTTTCAGTAAGTGTTAATTGTGTTTTATTCATAGTTTGCATTTTATTCTAATTGTGATAAGAGTGCCATTGTTTACAAAAAGGCCAAAAAGTAAAATAACAAGCATTAATAAATACTTAGGGGATAATTGCCAAAAACTCTTTTAAAAATGGGCAAGCTGTGGCTCTCTACAGGCAGGTAGGCTGCAGTTCAGAAAAGAACTGGGAAGCAGAAAAACATGGGGAAAATCAGAATAGGCAGATAGTTCATCCTCACATCCTTCTAACCATGGCACAAATATGCCGTTCTAATAAATTTTAAATGACATGTCCTCAAAACATCGTCTTCATCTCACCCCAGTCCTCAGCAGACAAATCTTATTTGAGCTATTCCAGGGTTCAAGTAGTATTTTCTCCCTTCTCCTAACCCAAGCTTTGCAATGGACATAATCTACATTTTCTCAATAATTTGGTTGATGATGAGGTCAGGGGCTAGGATCGGTTCAGGGCCTACTCGTCACTGTAAGTTGACCAGGAATGCCATCTTCTTGCTGCCTGCTAGACACTGTGCTCCATGGCTATTTTGGTTTGGGCTGAAGGAAAGCTAACACTTCCATAGAGGCATCTGCCCACATATTGTCTAACTGGAGCTTCCTGAAGCTCATGTCAGGTCTAATAGGCATTTTTTAATATATAGGCTTAGTGCTCTGTTGAAAGAACTGGGGGGTGGGGGTCACTAAGGTGGAAGGGAGGTCTTTCCTTGGCTTTCCTCTCATGTATCCATTAACTCAGCAAGGCTGGTGCATTTTTCCTTAGGAACGTACAACGGACATGGAAAAGACTAATTTGATTCTGTCCTTTACACACCATTGCTGATCATGAGTTTCAGGAATGATGCTTTTTTCCTGAACAGGATCTCTTTTTCATTTAGAACACTGAGTCCGGGTTCCCTGGGTGAAGAAAATTCCCCACTGCAGAGGTTTATTATTTATTTATTAAGAAATTCTTTCTATGCTTCTTCCTGTTAAATAAATCTCTGTTCAATCTGTGGAGGGAAAAAAGATGGCCATAATGGGAAGCAAGGCAAGTGTGTTTGTCTCTGCCTTTGAAATACTGAGGAAAAAACAATGCCAATAAAGAGACAATTCAAACCTTAAAGATTTGGCAAATGGTCAGGGTCCAGCGATCTTTTTTAATGACAGGCTAGCAGAAGTACTTGACAGTGAGGATTTCAAACAATTCACCTTCTATTCTAGGTAGTATTCAAAAGATTGTTAAGGAATCTGTAAACACTGCCTGATCTACTTCCTCCAATGTGAAAAGTTGGCTATGACTACCTAACGCTTTTAGATGGAGAAAGTTATGAGGCTTTCTACATTTTCTCTGTATTTATTTTCTATTTTAACACTGTACCATTCATCTTTATAAATGAATATTGATTTGTTTGTTTAAACATGGTTTTCTTGTTGAAAATATTCTGCACAAAGTCTGCTTGCATGCTTTGAAAATTTTCATATTAAATGGGAACAAAAAGTACTTAAGAATGGCTGAAAATTTCAGCCTTGATTAATTCAAATATGAATTTACTTGTTCCATACCTCCATAGCTAAAAAGCACATCATAAAAATGTGATCCATTGAACCACAAAAAAGTATTATAATAAATTATAATATGCATAGTTTTGAGATGCATTTAAAATTATGCATTTAAATCACATTTTGGTGCAGCTACCTTAAATAAATTCAGAAATGCAACCAAGTGAACTTATAACTGAATGAATGAGAAAATGACATGGACTGGAAATAGACTGATTCATCAGCCCCTACATCCACCAAGCATGCTTGTTCATAAAATATTGAGCATACTCCACTGAGCAAACATAATAGTAGATGTCTTGTATTCCTAAGATATAATTCATTGTTGCTTTTTTCGTGCAAAATATTTCCTGCAACACTCTCAGTGAAATGAATGGACAAGTTGCATGAGCAAAACTAAATCTGACTCCCATTCTCAAAAAGTTTTGTATCATTTTATTTCAGCAAACCTAGAATCTTAGTATTTAAGGGGACAGAGACATTTCAAATTGGGGTTCAGAGAAACACCAAAAAAAGCAATATTCCTGTATTCTCCCCAAACATGCCACTTTTTTTTCTGGTTTTATAATGTTTTTGCTCCATCAAGCCCAAGATTTCAACTCCCCACTGCAAAAGTGGGGTAATGGACATGCTCCCTTTTAATTTTGTTTGCAATCTACATTTTTGGAACAGAAATATATTATCTTTGTGAATCTTATCTTGCTATTTTTTCCCACTGAATGTACTTACAAAGGTCAGTAGTGCTCATTATAAATAGTGGGAACTCTCTGAAAGACTTTAAGAAATAATGGGATCTGACAATGACAATTGATTTTCTCTCATCTTCCAATTCCCTCCTGTTATTGTTCTTCCATTTCTTAGTAACTTTTCATCACATCATGTTACTTTGCAAAACAAAGTCAGAATTGCAGACAATTAACCATAAGTGAAGTGAATGTCTTTTTCAAGCAGAGAGGTTTATATCTGGTGGTTGAAATAAAGGAGCCTGGATCTCATCCATCCACCAATATATCGTGAAGCATCATATTCTGTTCTCTGCTTGTAAATAGTCATAGGCTTCAATTTAGTTTTCTTCTTCAGTTCCTTGTTAATTTTTCTGTAGTGTGTGTGTCTGCATGGAAAAGCTATTCCATACAGTTCTTGCATAGCAAGCCAACTACCTAACAAATATGTGAACTTCACTTGGATTTTTCTTCCCTTTCCTCTAAAAAGAAGTTTACTCATGGAATAATCCCAAGTGAACAGGGTAGGACTTTGTTCTGGGTGAGAAGCCACAACATTTTAACATATTATGCACTTTTCTCCATGCTTCTATAAACCGCAGTTAAATTGGTTTAGATTTTCTTGGCACCTAACCTGCATAGGCTTGTTGCCTCATCACCAGAACAGGAAGGCAACTATTTTTGAGGAGAGCAAAAACAGATAGTCAATCTTTGCTCACCTCCTTCCCACTACAAATTTGATCTCCCTACACGTGTTGTTGCTCCTGTTTGAAAATAGTTTTCTCCTGTTATGCTTCCTCAAGTGTTCCCTTTTAATTGGGCTCGAATGCTTTATTTCCTTACAGGCCAGCTCCAACCATTCATTGTCTCTTTTTCAGGACTATGGTCCTCTCCATTTGGACTATAGAGCTTCAGTTTGCTGCAGGCTAACCAGGGCAGTTTATTAGCTATTTGTCAAAGGAAGGAATTCCCCTTCAGTTAAGCTAATGCTTACCACTACATTTTAGACTTTTACTTTACTATAACTGCTGTATTAGCCAATCAGTATAAACTTACTTTGTAAGTCAAAGGTTGGCAGTTTGAAACCCAGCAAAAAAATTTTTTGTTATTATTTCTTTTCTTTCCAAGCTTCCTAGTTTTACTAGGAAGGGGTTTCAAATCAAATCTTTATTACAATCAAAGATCAGCATAGACTGTAAGGATTATAATAAGCTACAGGCTATATAGGAACTGGGGCTGAAACCCTCCTTCCTCAAATGTGTGAAGAAATGGTAAAATTGTAAAGCTCTGAAGTTGTTTTAAGCACAGGGAGAAAGCAACCTGCTACAGAAAAATAAAAAATTGGTCTCTGTATGTGTGTGTGTGAGAGAGAGAAAGAGAGAGAGAGAGAATCTGCATTACTGCTGGGTATAAAACTAGTCATTTTCTCTAAGGAAAGATCTTAACTGCTGTGCTATTTCCTTGGAGCTTGGAAAAGACATAGAACCTATTTGGGTGCATGATACAATGAAATGTTGAGGTTAGTCTACAGCAAACTGAAGTATTCTAGCTCAAATGGGCAGGAGAACTTTAGCTGACACAGAGTGCAAAAGGTGCGCTTTTGGAGTGGAGAGGAAAAATTGTGTGAACGTGGTTTGAGAATGAGCGGAGGATTGATAGAGGGTGACATCATCCATTTTTGCCCTCCAGAACACTTTCTGACCAGTTCTAATGACAGGGCAAGAGATTGTCCTTCAATTCAATGGGATTTTTTTTTAAGCCAGTTTAGAGTCGAGCCAGTGTGAGCACAGGACAGGAACAACTTAAACAGTAAGTACAGATGTGCTCTTACTGGGGATATAGGGATGGGGATTATGATATCTCCCATTTGATCTTGAGGCTCATACTTACATAGGAATCTTGCTTTGTAGCCACTGGATTGCAATGTTAATGTTTCTGCCTCTTCTCTTCCTCCTAATATCAACAACTATTGTAAAGTAACTTTAAACCTTTTTCCCACAAACAAGACAAGGTTTGTCTCATGCATTCAGATTTCTCTTTTCATATCTTTTAAAATTAAGCTTTGCAATCTGACCGCGCTCTAAATTTTAAGGCTTAAAAAATTTTAACGAATGAATGAATGAATGAATGAATGAATGAATAAATAAATAAATGAAAGGTTGCATTGGGAGAAGCCTATTTAAAAGAAGGCCTAGGTCTAAGTAACTCTGTTAACCTTTAGCTTTAGGATCATTCACAGTAATTATTAATTAGCTAGTCAGTACTTGCACTGTTGATTGAGACTTCATTTTTCACTGCATTAGCAGAGACTGAACTAGATTATTTTCAAAGGGTTTTTTTAGTTCTAAGATTCCAGCCTCCATGGAATCTCCATCTGTGACAGCCCTTATTAGTAGTGTTATTATTAGCAAAGAAAAAGGAAGGAGGTGCCTGGTCACTCCCTATAGGAGGCAAATCAGGTACCCACTTCTGCATTCCAAATATCTAGAGCTTTTCCAAAACTGGAGATTAAATAGCATATATTTGTGAATTCTTGTCTTCCATATCCAATAATGGAAGCCAGCTGTGAATGTAGCTTTCAAAAAAAGGTTTGCCATCTTTAATTCAGATTCTCACAGAGGGGCTGAAAACTATATAGGTAACTGGGGGAAAATAACAGCAGCTAAAAATGATTTGAGCGAAGTGGCTATAGAATAAAACTTAGAAAGCACGACTGAGGGAATTAAATTTATACGGGGCAGAAAAGACAAGAATGCTCAGAGGTAATATGATCATACACTATAAAAAAACTTCAAGGTAACAATATAAATGCAATACATTGATTATTCATTGTTTTGGAAAATGATGGAATGCATCAGACAGCATGAACCTAAAGGCTACTATAGAGAAAAATGGAATGTTTTTAATAGCCACAGTAAAAAGCTGGGGGTGAAGTTATTCAAAGTACTAGGTGGAAAGTGGTATGTATATATATTAAATCAATAAGTGAATTTATTTTAAATCATTTTTAAAGAACCCTAGACCTATATATTCCCCCAGATCCTACTGTGCTGCCTCATTTTGGCAGAGGTGGTGGTAGTGGTGGTAAGTGGGTGTTCCTGGAAGTGATGAGTGAAGCAGTCCAGGAATATATGCTAAGATTATATAACCCAAGCAGAGTCATCCACAGTATGAAGGTCACCCCAGTTGCCCAGCTAAAGCATACAGACAGCTATACTGAGCAGCTGTCATATAAGAAGATACTAGAGACAGAAGATCACTTTAGTGGCAATGGCTGGAGAAGTCAATAGTAAACCATTCTTGTATTTTACCAAGAGAATCATGGAATAGGCAAGATAATATGATTGATGATATAGTGCTACATGATGGTCCCCTCAGATTGAATGGTACTCAACATGCTATTGAGGAAGTGCTGAAGATTTTTCAGAGTACTAATGGTATTTATGATGTGGCTAGATTAAAGCCCTTGGGAAGTCTAGTTGCAGATGTTGCCATACACGAAAAGAAAATCTGAAGCTGCAAAAACAGACTGACTGACTGACTGACTGACTGAATGGCATGAATGTGGGAAAACTCAACACAGTGAAATGAATCAATGACACATTGACATCTTCTGCATCAGTGAATTGAAATGGATTGGAATTTGGTAGTTTCAATCAAAAAATCACATGTTTACTACTCAAGACATGAAAAACAAAGAAGGAATGGCATTGCTTTCATAGCTTTGAAGGGTATAGATGAAGAGTACTTGGCTACAATGCAATCAATGACTGAATAATATCAATGATACTTCATGGACAACCATTTAATATGACTGTTATCCAAGTTTATGCTTCAACCACTGATGTAGAAGAGGAGGAAGTTGATGAGTTTTATGATCAAGTTCAATTTGAAATTGACAGAAGATACAAGTAAGATGTAATGGTATGTGGGAATGACCTTATGAGACAGGGCAAAGAAACACAACCAAGGGAATGGTCAGATAAAAGGCAGATGAGCCCACAGTAGGAATGTGGGTGAGGCAAGAGGCTCAGAAGAGACCCTCCCTAGTTTCTTGGGTTGTAAAGGAGATGCGGGAGATATACAAGATTCTGTTAATGTAGCTTTACATAAAAAGTAGAATTAGCTCATCTGGTTGTGTTTCCTGTCTGGTCTACCTTGTAAGGTTGACACAAAATGTGCTGCTTATGGTTGGAGAATGGAATGCCAAAGATGGAAATATTAAGGAGGAGATGTAGAGTGTATGGCCTAGGTAAGTGAAATGAAGCAGGAGGAAGACTTATCAATTTCTGCCAATCCAAATATTTCTTCATTGCTAACACTGTCTATAAACAACCAAAAGGACATCTATATTCAAGGACATCACCAGAGTGCACAGAAATCAAATTACCTATATTATTAGTAGAAGGAGGCAGAAGAGATCAGTTATATCAGCAAAGTCAGGGCTGGAGGCTGACTGTGGAACAGATTATGAATTGCTAATGTGCAAGTTCCAAGTTAAACTAAATTGTAAGAAGAAACCTGACCAGTTTCCATGATATGATTTTGAACATATACCCACTGTTTTCAAGAAGAACATCAAGAATCACTCTGAGGTCCTGAGCCTCATTAACTGGCAACCAGAAGAACTGTGGCCTGAACTTAAAGACATTATTAATGATGAATGTGAAAAGAGACTGCCAAAGATTAAGAAAGAGAAGAAAGAAAACTGAATGTCAGAACAAAGAGAATACCATGGACAGCCAAGAAACAAACAAATGGATCATCAAACAACTTAACCCACAGTTTTCACTAAAGGTGCAAGTGACCAGTCTCAAATTATCATTCTTGAGACACATGCAAAGGCCTAGCTTTCTGGAGAAGTCTATAATGCAGGGAAAGATGGAAGGAAAAATAAAAGAGGATGACCAGCAGCAAGATGGATGGACTCAATTACAGAAGTGATAGTTACACTGTTGAAAGACTTGAAGGACCAAGTTGGGGAGAGATCCTTCTGGAAAAGATCTATTCTGTAGTCTTTAGAATCAACACTGAATTGATCGCACATAATCAATCATCAGAACAGACATATATCTGTTCAGTAGGATCATAGTAACCAAAGTTATCCATTTTTAAATATCAATATTTACATGCTCCAAAGAGATGATAATTCCTGTACTGGGGGGTTGGGGGGGCACACAGAAATATTTTTAAGATCATACTTTTCTTTTTTATGAACAGGAAACATGCCAGTTTGCATTATGTAATCACATTTCCAAAAGTTATGATCACCGTCTTTTATATCACACAAAATCATATTTGATATAAAAAAAAGACAAAAAAGATGTTTGAAATGTTACTTGTGCTAATCCTCAGCATTCAGTCTTCCACTGAGACAGTTTATAACTGAGAATAATATGATGAAATTTTTAAAAAAATGAATCAATTTTATAATGCTAGGCTTCCGGTCCATCTGTCCCACTCATCTTTATTTATCAGCTTGCCAGTCTAAGATCCTTATAACTGAAGTTAAAAGGACCTGCAAAGCCTTACTGAGCTACACACCTCCTTGTTCAATAAATGGTATAGTTAATAACAGAGCAAAGCCATTTAGATCCATATTTGGGGGGAACTAAAAAGCAAAGTGATAATTTGTATTTCATTCAACCCATCCTCTAAACTCGTATGTCATCACTGATCTTTTTTTCCCCCCTCACAGTCTTTATGAGTTGCAAAATTACTCAGTGGCTACATCATAACTTAAATTATAAATAATAACACTAATCTTATGTCTACACATTTGCCTCCACATATCCTCCTTCCTTTGTCAACTCTAACATATGGTAAGCACTTTTTTGAGTATAGTGGAAGGAAGGTGGATGTACAAAGGATTTATTTATTTGCCACACTGAACATTACCTATCACTGCAGGGTATGTGTTCAAAATATTATTTTCATGGATTCAGTAACTGACACCAGTAACAAAAAGAATTCTCTTGTTAGTGAATAACTTAACTTACCATTAATGTCTGATGAGTACTATCAGCAGCTACTTTTAAATCTCACCTTAGATTATGTCAATTATACTGTACTGTAAGCTACCTCTTGAAAGACCATCAATCGTTTCAATAAAATGCCTGGAATATGAATCTGGAAAAGAAATCTAGGAGAGCTACTAGGTTCTCATAGGAGTTTTTCCCATTTCCATTCTTACATACTTCTTAGATTTTATCCATTAATCATTGGTAGAGAGTAGATGGGTTTCACTGTTGTTTATCTTCTCCACTTTTAAATGGAGAAAAGCCTGATAAATTATCTGCATCAACAAGCCTTTCAAACATCAGGATGCTTTTCAGTTCAATTATTGCTTTATGTATTGTGAGTTAAACCAAGGAGGTAGAGGGATGCTTATTACTACATATTTACATAGTATTTGAGACCGTGATTCCATCTGATCTCCCAGCTAAGAAAATCCATTTCTGTTCTCCTATGCTTGAAAGAACTCCACCAACATCAGAAAGGTGGTAGCATGAGACCTGGAAATATTGTGATGGTGTTTTATTTCTATCCCAGATTTTTCTATATATGCGCACACATGCATACAAACACACATGCACAGACCCCAAAATAGTTGCAAATGCTGTGAACTTAAGTCACTTTCATCAAATCAGCCTGGGCTTGTGTAGAGCAACTTTGCCTCAAGTTAAAAAAAAAAAAACTTGTTCCCATTTATCTCCTGTTAAAAAGATTGCAGCCCACAAAAGTATCAAGTATAAGATGATTTAGGGTGAGGCGTTCATTACTTTGAATAGGTAGCATTAATTAAGCTGTTGATTCTCTGTGTGAGCAAACAAGTCTCAAAGTTCTGCTGAGCAAATCTCCCTATGCAGGGGCAGAAGACTTCACTCACTCTCAAAAAGCATTTAAAAGTATGCCCATTAACATGTTCAGATTTTTGCAAAACAGTGCAGTGCTACTGGCTCCTAATTACAGGCCTGGCAATAAAAAAATACCCGTGAAATAAGAATGCTCAAGAGCTCAAAGCAATAAGAGATGCTACCACCCTAGAAGTGTAGTAATACATCACTATGTGCAGATTTATGGTGGCTTAAAATAAGCACCTTTAGAGTGTTGGAAAATTATTATGAACAATATTCACTTTAGTTTGCATCCAGCACACTCCCAGTCAATCCCTATATCCAGATCAAAGCAAGCACACACACTATTCAGTTCGGCTAGGAAAAATATAGCTTGATGTTTGTTTGTAGTAATAATACTTTATTGATTAGCTATTGTGCCGTATCAGAATACAAAATATAAAACATAGAACAGTAATAATATTAACAATAGAATAAAAGAACTAAGTAAAATAAAATGCAAATCATATTTCTGTGTCACCCCTACAGTTCTCAATTGTACTGTTCAAATAAAGGGCTATATTATGTGTAATTTTTGGATTCTGACCACACATGACATATGTTGTTTTAATATAAGGATCCCAATAGGCCATTCATCTAATATGTGGTCCAGGATACTGATCTCTTTCTTATACAATTGGCATTCAAATAATATATGTGTTATGTCTTCTATCTCTGGGGCTCCACAAATATAAGTATGTTCATTATAAGGAACTTGATTAAACCTTCCATATTTAACCATTGTGTCCAGCTGCTCAAATCTTGCTTGAGTAAATATCCCCCTAAGATGTTTAGGCATTTCTGTGTTTAAGTACTTGGCAATTTGGAAGGTATGTTCATAGCAGCTCATCCATTTCAATATGCCAGCCTTACTAAGGGTGGCTATATCCCTCTGAGCTTCAATATCCAAAATTCTTTGTACAGCAATCTTTTTAACTTATTTTCCAGAGAAACTTGGACAAGAAACAGGGAGACCATGGCTCCTGATATAATTTGTCAGTTGTACAATCCAACAGGTCTGTAACTGAGATTTTGTCTGTTCTAACAGATGCAGTTTTGGGAGTCTGTCAGGTTCCATAGCATTGATTTTGCACCAATAATTGTATGCCCTGACTTTAAACAAAGAACAAATTGTATAAATTCCCAATTTGGCTCTAACTGCAGCAGCTGAGGTCCTTTTATCCACACCCAAAATACTTCTCAAATGCTGTGATTATGTTTGTTCTAATAATGATATGTGTTTTAAGCCCCAAACTTCAGCTCCATAGAAGAGCATAGGGGTAACCTTGGTCTTATATACTTTAATAATTGAGGCTAAAAAAACTGGATAGCTGTGATTTATTAATTTGACCATTAAATTTGCATGTGTCCTCACTCTGAGTGAGCTCCTTTGATGATAAGGGAGCGAAGATCTAGTCTCAGAGAAGACTATCCTTAGATAAGGAAAGATGTTCACTTGCTCTATTGGCTCACCATCTAATAGTCATCTATGGCTGTGATGTCATTTTCCGAAAACCATGATTTTTTACTTTGATTATTAATAATCAGAGAATTATTATGACTGTAGGACCCAAGTCTTAACAACCTACGCAACCCAACTTGCGAATATAATAGTAAAATTATATTGTCAGCATATAGCAATGTGTTGAAATGTGTGTTGAGTGCCTTAGGCATGAGTATTTCAGGATCCTTCATCAGTCCTGGTAAGTAATTAATATATAGACTGAATAGCAGGTACAAGTATGCACCCTTGTCTTACTCCTTTGTTTCAATCTTATTTGTCATGGCCCCATTAACCCCAAATCGCACACTCAAGCAAATGTTTGTGTAAAGGGCTTTGATCAGTGCCAGCAGTCTGGGTTCCATATTGAGGACAGTCAATTTTCTCCATAATATTTCTCTGTTAACTGTGTCAAATGCTACAAATGTCTATAAAGGCAGCAAACAGTTGTTTCCCCTTAGCGACATATTTTGTAATTTGAATGGTTCAAGGCAAAGCAATTGGCAATAGTGGATCAACTCTGTCTAAATCCAGCTTGTTCTTCTGTGAGAATGGACTTTTCATCTATCCAGCTCCCAGCTCTACTCAAGAGGAACCTGGCAAATATATTAGACACAATGTCTATCAGACTAATGGGCCTGTAATTGCTAGGGTCCTTTTTATTTCCTTTTTTGTATATAGGAACTACTATTGCAATCTTCCACCCAACTGGGATATGGCAGGTTTTATTTATATGTGTGAGGGAAAAACAAAAACAAAAAATGCCAAGAGAGGGGCCCACCAGTTGGCATATTTTTTGAATAGCTCAGCCGGTAGAAAGTCCTCACCAGGGGCTTTATTGGTCTTCAAGCCTTTTATGATATATTTGATCTCATAATCTCACTCATTTGATCTCACTGGTGGCCAAAGGGGTAACACTTCAGTAGGTGATAAATCACTACTTAAGAAATGTTTCTCAACAGGTTCTGAGAGGTCAAACAAGTGATGGTAATAGTTTTCTCAATCCTCAGCAGAGATTGGTACATCAAATGTGAATCTCCATTCTTTCAGGATTCCAGCTACAGAGTGCCAAAATATAGCCAAATTATGACTTTTTGCTCCTGCTAACCAGGTTTCTTGTAAATATCTATTATGATGTTTATTTATTAAATATCAACATAGAAAATAAATAACCTGCAAAATGAGACAAAAGGCAGATAAAGAACATGGAGAGAGAGAGACATGAGCAACAGGCAAGAATGTACATAATCTATGTATCTATCTACTGGATGGGGGACTCTGTGAAGTTGGAACTTAGGGATCAGCTGGAGTTGTTGCTAGTGCGTATGTCTCCTTCCCTATCCAAACTGCTCAACATTGTGGCCAAGTTACTGGTGGACTTATGGTGCTAGAGGCCTTCAACTTGCTTTCTTTAGAATTAGTGCTGGCTTGGAAATTCATGGCCACCATGACAATCATGCACCTAATCTAGGTTATCGATGGTTGGATTTACAGTGGGGGTCATATATTAGATCTGGTCTGACATGAACTGGACTTGGGGAATGTAGTTATCAGTCCCTTGCCATGGACAAATCTTTACTATTAGCCTTGAAGTTCTCTGTGGCTACTTCCCTCACCCACCCACCCCTCATAGGAGGAAGGACCTATTAAATCAGTCTGACCCAGTCATCTGATGGACACAGTGGGGTTTCAGAGGGAACTTGGGGTAGTTCCTGATGCTCTGCTGCACTGACTACTGTAATATGGGGCTGCCTAGAAGACCGCCAAAATGATTCAACTGGTCCATAATGTGCAGTGAAGGGCATCTCAGTAAGCCAATATAATGCCTCTGCTTCATGATCTGCACTGTTTCAAAAGTGCTGGTGTTTTGAAGGGTCTTGAAGACCTGTCTCTTTGCCCAAGCCTTTGGTGAGGGAGAGTGAGACCCCTTACTTCATTCCACCCAATCTGTCATTCTTGCTATCTTTTATCTTTTTTCCCTTTCCTTTTATTGAGTCATTGGGAGTCAGGTGGCACAGAAGTTTAAACAAACAAACGAACAGTTAATGCTACAAGGTCAAGAAAGAGATGGGCAGACTCTTAGAAATGACACATTCATACTGTTCCTATATTTTGCTAGGGAGGGAAACAGTAAAAAATCATCAGTATAGGCATGCCATTATATATCACAGCAACAATTGCATATTAATCCAAAACCAAACATCTGGCCCATCGAAGGTCCCCATCATTGGATGTATTTAGGAGAGAGACTAGATAGCCATCTGTCTAGGATGATTTAATCTGGATTTCTGCACTAAGCAGAGGGGTTAGGGCTTTATGGCCTAAATGGTCCCTCCCAGCTCCATGGTTTCTCCAAATTATTTGAGGGAAGGAATAATAGTCCAATATTTTTCAAGGAGAGACTTTATCTTGGCAATCACAATAACAGTACTAGTACTTTAAAAAGCCTAGTGGAAGGAGTTTTTTTGTGATGTATTTTCTTCAGATTTAAATTGTCATTTTGAAATATAAAGAACTTATATTATTACTGGATTATATAATGAAAGACAAGACATCCATATATACTCTGGAGCTACCTTGTACTAAATAAATGCAGGTTCACCTCAATATCCATTAGAATTTCTCCAAGCTTCTCTTCACATTTGAAATAAGTTCTAAAGCAAATTCTCTTTCATCAAACTGAGAAAAAGGAGAATTTCTTGGCCTGGCACTATATTTAATTACCTCAGTGTGAAAATACATGAAATAAATGCATCAAAAATACAAATCTATTTACAGATCATTTTTGACTATTCCAAACATTCTTCATATGTATATATAACACTTTTTCTCTCTTGCAGATAGATGCAGTGCTGAAAGCTCTACATCAAATAGAGATATTGTGGGGGTTAATTAATGTGTTAAAATGCTATTCTACACATGCTATTAAAAATCTGTATTTTAGTGAAGTGTAATCCCCTTTATTAGCTCTTTGCAAAGTAAACTCTAGGGAAGTAAGACATTTTGTAAATGTGTTGTGATATTTAATTTGACTTTTCTTTTCCTTTAGTAATCAATACTACTGCCTTAATATAGACCCACAATATGACATGATATCAAATAGTGTTTAGCCTTTGATGTAATCAGCTGATCAAGACATCAAACTTGAGATAAATTAAACTAATAATTGCACTACTTTAATTTCCTCTAAAAGGCATCTTCAATATTTAAGTGGTCAGTGAATTACCACTATCCCTGTAACCATAAACAGCAAGTTGTGGATTTGAGTATTGTATGTTACTATGCAGGTAGTGATAAAGCCTAAGAAATGTGCAGCTTTGATTACAGGCTCATTTAATTTTGTACAGATGATTTTTATGACAGCATAAGAGAAAAGGGCAGGGGAAAGTATATGGAAATGCTGATTTTGAAAATGTTTCTTGGCAACAGTCTAGTTACTTTCATGCAGCCCAGTGAAGTCAGTAAAAGTGGTTTCAGAACTTTCTTTACAGTTTGCAGACATGTAAAAAAGCTAGAAAGTTTTGGATTCAAATACATACATTAATTTAGAAGATTTTAAAGATTAATGTACAATTGAAACTGGAGGCTTTTCTTCTAGGATTGATGGATAAACAGTTAGAAAAAAGTTATGGAACTTTGCTTTTATATATAATAACCGCAGCGAGATTATTATGTGCACAAAGGTGGAGAAATATGACGTTACCCACAGTGGAGGAATGGATGGTGATGGAACTTGCAGAGATGGCCAAACTGACCTCTTTGATTACAGAAAAGACATTATCTACATTTATTGCTGACTGGAAACCTTTTGTAGAGTTTTTGCATGAAGAAGAAAAAAACGAACTTATGATTTATGGTTTTGATGATTAGAGAAAAGAGATAGATGTTATAACCATAAGTCAAAAGTAAATACATGTTTAAACTTATAACTGCTATAAAGAAAATCAGAAGCTACTTCTTTATATTTCCTTTCTCTTTTTGCATTTTTGGCTTTGTTTCTCTTTTCTTTCTCTCTCTCTTCTTTCTTTTCTTTATTCCATATTAGTTTCTGTTAGTTTTTATCTTTCTTTTTAAAATTTCTAATAAAAATATATTAAAACAAAAACAACTTTCTTTACAGTTTGCACAGAATTTATAGCAAATATATAAATTTAACACCTCCCTGGCTTGCTTTCTGCTGCTGGATAATTGGCTATTGTGGTGAAAGAAAATTAACTCAGATGTTTCTCCATGTTATCAGTAGGATATTCAAGCAATAACTGCATTTACCACATGGAATAAGTAATGTGTGAATTTCACCCTCATATATTTTCAGCAAGGGAAATAAATATCCTTGATCTTTAGGTATTTTGGAAATTCCAAAATGTTACTAAGAATACTTCTCTTAACTTCTGTTGTTCAGAACAAATTTTCCCATTGTTATATATTTGTTTATCATGTGTGAAAAAAAACTTGATTCCCCTACAACTTTGTAGTTCCTGAAAAGAGTAGTGATGCAAAAGTTTTGTGTTTAATCAGCTGCATGTTTATGTTATTATTTCTATTTCCTTACATAGCAAGATAGAAACAAAGAGCAAAGCCTTTCCTTAGCATGAAGAAGCAGTGACAGTAAAATATCTGCTGATCTGTAGTATCTGTCTTCACAAAAATGCTTTGAATTCTTTAAAAATAGGAAAGTGGAATAAAGTATTTAAAGTAGTACTCATAAACGTGCAGTTAAAAGATGCCAACATTAACTAACACAACTGTAAATTAAGCAGCACACAATACCTATATTTGCATGCATACTTCACAGCTTATAATTTGCAGTCAAGGAAAAAAAATTCCCCCAAAACTCCAACCCTTGTTTAATTGACAATACTATTAAAGAATGTTACACAACAATAAATAATATTCCACACCTTTGATTTCTAACTGATTATATTTCCCTAAGGACATAGTAGTTCAAGGATCTCTCCAAAACCTAGGTTTCTTTCTCATAAACAACTATTCCAATTTATCAGCCTTGACCTTGGTAGTAATTCAGCCATACAGTTTCTACTGCTATTTACCCATCAAAGTAACATTAAGAAGTTCTCTGCATTCAACAATTGGAAGCACTAGGATTTAGGTATATGATATCTGTTGGAGAGTTGGTTAATGAATTGCCATATCAATGCACAGAGCTTCCATGCTGGTTGACTGCAGCTGGGGATCAGAAATCCATCATATTTAGCTATAGGGCTTCACAGAGTTATTTCTTGCACTGCTGCACAGTGTGCTCTACACCTGGTGTACCAGCAGCAAAAAAAAAAAAGGGGGGGGAGATGGGATTGAAGTGTTACTGTGGAGAATTAGCAAGTCACTTGGATATGGTCTCAGCTATAATGAAGAATGGGAAGGCGGAAGACTTGGCACACCCAATTATCAACCTTATCCATATGACAAGAAAAACTTCCCTTGCTAAGCAGGCCAACTATGTGCACAACTGGCTAATAAAATGGATACAGATACATATTTTTCAACCATAAATGTATGATTTTCATAAATATTGTGCAGTTTTAAACAGGGTATTACATAGGGATCATCCATAAATCCCGTGGCTGCAGTTTGAAGGTATCTCACTAACCATTCACTAAGGAATACCCTCATGTCACTGTCTTCATATGAACTCCATCCCATAGCTAAAGCCGTCTAACATGGCATGTAGCTGAACTAATGTTAAGTGCTGTTTTCTTTCTTCTCCTGATGAGAGCCTTTCTGTCTGTACAATTTATGGTGCTTCAATGGCAATTGTGGTGATGACATAGTCAGGAACTGGGACCTATCCAGTTCTTATTGGTCACTTTTGGCTACAATGTACATATCCCTTCCCTCTGGTTGTTGGACACTGCCCTCATTACTATTTTGGTTTGTCTGCTGGACTGACATTACACCTGGGTTCCATAGACAGCTGCCCACAAAATGCTTGGCTGGAACTTTCCAAGTACAATTTGGATCTTACATGAGCTCCTTATTAACAAAAGTTCTCTGCTCTTGTGAAGCACCTCTAGATCCAAAACACATGTCAGATTTTACATTAGATCCTTATTAACACAGGTTCTCCTGTGAAACTACTTCAAGAATTCTTTCAAAACACATCTTCAGCTTTTGCATTCCAGCACAGGTGATACTGCCATTGCTATGAATGCTGCCATTCCTGCTTGGAAATTTGCTATTATTTGCTGCCATTTCAAGTTAGGTGGTTTGTCACATGGACAACTTGAAAAGTGCTGCAAGGCATTCATTTTATTTTCAGCTGTCAAGATGCCTATTTAATAGCTTGTGGTGGAGGAAGAGGGCTATGTTGCTGACTCTCAATTTCCTGTTCACCACCAAAGCCCACCACGATGTGAAGGAGAAGAACTGAAGGTTCTTCTCTTTCCTGCCAAACATGTAGCAGTGGGAACACTGATAAGAATAGCAATGGAGGTCCCAATCACCATCCTTAATTTGTTCTGGATTAAAACTGTAAGGATAGCACCATTTCACTACACCGTTACTGAGGCAGTACAGCATAGAGACTGGCTATCAGGACAGAGTAAATTGTGCTGGCATACTTTTTTGCCACCTCATAAACTGTAGGAAAGCATGTTAAGATAGCTGTCTGAATGAACCTATAGCAGTAAAGAATCATACAATCATAGGCTTGTCAGGGCTGCAAAAATCTGGTGACCAGTAGATGCCAGCAAAGAGTTACAAAAACATCTATAATTGTTGTTATGATTTTGACTCACCACCAGAAGTTTCTGTCATAGTTGTATTAGTCTAAGTCATATCCTGTAGGTTTAATCTTGTTGCAGGCTATTCACTTCAAGAACTACTGGCAGTAGCAGGAGAAGCTGGAAAGAAGTTTCTCTTGCACTTTTAAAAGTTGAATGGAAATTAGCAGATTTTAGTAGCAATGACAAGCTATATATGTTCAAATTCCCTGTTCAGCATGTGTTAAAAGGGCAAAAATGTTATTCTTTTGTACATTGAATTTATTTATTCTCTCTCTCTCTCATTTGCTTTATTTACATATAGAGCATAAGGGGGGGGGGGGGGGAAGAGAGAAGCACAGTTCATTTACAACATGTCTCCAGAAATGAGACTAGCTTCCAACTTTAAGATCATTCACAGTTTAGATGTGATAATGAGGTTCATCTGAGTTCATGTGATGTGTAAATCCTGCCACTGTGATATTTAAGATTACATTAGGTGTCAAGCAGGGCATTATGGCTTATTTAACAAACTATGTTTAAAACAAATAATGAATTAACACAATGTGTGAACCCAACCTGTATGTCTTCATTTAAAAATTGCTATCTCTTGACAGATGTACTTTCACCACCTCTTTTCTAGTGGAACTCTTTTTCACAGCTATCATTTAGATACTCAAGAGAGTGTTGTGGGAAGGAAATCCACAATTCCAGTTGTGGAAGGAACTCTTTCTTCCTAGAAAGAGTTGCCTGCCTACTATCTTGTTAACGTCATTGCAATGCCAGGTGAAGATGGATTTTATTTTTTAGCCTTTTAAAAAGTCTGCAATGATTTAAGTGTCCTGAATGTCTTTGTTTGTTTTTAAGATTTTTATTATCTCACTCTGCCCATATGGCACTCAAAGTGGTAACAATAAAAAGTGAAATGTGAACAGTTAAAGTGTCATTAAAACAATTAAAATCAATCTCCCCCACCATCAAAAAAAAAAAAAAAAAAAGTGGCTGAAGAGGAAGGATTTGACTTTTTTTCTAGAAGCAGAACAAATAAGAGCTAAACAAGTGCTTTCAGTCTGCTTTTTTCCTCTCTTCTTGCTACTGTAATGTTTCCGATATCACACTAGCATGATAGTGTGTTTTAAAATTGTATTTAATAATTCTACAGAATAAGCCTGGGCTGTACATGCTCAAAATGCATTCAAAAGATGTGTTTCAGATGTGCAGGAGTAAGACCACATAATCTATGCTTGTGTGAGTGTTTTCAAGCAATGCTGTGCTCATACTCCTGCACATTTTGAAACACTTCTGATGAATCAATTTCAAAATATATACACCTCTCTATTGAAGGTGTTGTATAAAGAAATTGGTAGCAAACTCCCTAATGAAGCTTTGTCCAAGACATTTTGCTGTCCTTACTCATCTGTACCCAGAAAGCTGCAATAGATTTGGGGAATAAATCTGATGCAAATTAGTAGGACGTTGTCATGGGAAACAAGGAAGTTAACTTGGGTGCTAAGGATCTGATTGAATACGTTTGTAAATGGAAGGGAATTAAAGTAGAAGAAAGAGGATCTTCAGAAATACTAAGGCAAACAGAGGTAAGAGATTGAAGGATGTGATAAGGGAGCTGCTAGCAGACAGCACAAAGACTACAAAGAAATCAAATCTGGAGACCTTTGAACAATAGGGGGAGTCTGTGCCAAAAAACAAAGAAGATACAAAATTCAACATTTGGGAAAAGCTGTGGAGCTGTGGATGCAAGTCTTAGACCAATACAGATACATACACACACAGGAAAGAAGCAGTAGTTTAGCCTGAAGGCAATAGCTAGGAAGAAGAGGAAATGGTTAGCTTAGTGAGAGCAGCCTGGGAAGACTGAAGGAGATAAGAGGCAAGGTTTTCAAGTTGAGAGAAAGATGACTTATGAGTAACAAGTAAAAGGGAGAAAACAGGATTTTGCTGCAGCAGCACACTATCCTGTTAGTATGCCTCCCTGCAACTACAAGGGGAGGAGACATCTTGGAATCCCTTGGCACACTCTGTCAGTGTGGATAAAGAAGCAGGAAGCTTTACTCCTGATGGAACTGTCCAGTGTATTTGGCTGACAGTGGATCATGCCTTACACAGCCAAGAGGAGGAGAAATGGGACTCAGACAGGCCAGGAAAAAGGTTCAAGAAGGATCAAGCAGCCAAAAGGAGAGTGAGACAAACTGCTAAATAAGACTGTTGCAAAGCTAGTTGTTGCTCTGAGCATTCTTCCAAGGGAGCAAAGATTTGCATTGTTTGAATATAATGTATGCTGAACTTTTGAAATGTGCTGTCTCCTCCTGTTGGAGAGAGAGGCAGAGACAGATAGACTGCTATCTCAGCCAGTCTCTCAGTGCACACAGAGGGTCAGTCAGCCTCACAGAGGGATTCATTCCTATTGATTTCAAAAGCTACTGCTAACGTTCCTCTTGTACCTCTGTACCATGTAGTAATATTATCTATATGGCTATTGGTTTTTTAATGCAAATAGTAAAGTATAGTTCTTGCCTATTCACAACTATGAGTGTATTTTTTAATTGAATGGATTAATTGAAGTGGATTACCACTTAGAATCCCCCTGCTTATTTGAGAGTTGGCAGCAGGAAGGTTTTTAAGAGGAATTGGATAGAAGCTGGAAGGACCCTGTTTTGGGAGATCCAATCCAGTATCTGTGCTTCCCAACTGGACCAGAAATTAAATCTTGCTTCAACACTGTCAATTACATTGACCGCCCCCCCCCCCCCCCCCTTTATCTAAGGGTAGCAAGGAAGATTGGAGAGTAAAGGACAGGATTTGATGGGAAGTAGAGTAGATAATTTTTCCTCTTTGCTGAATCTTCTGTGTTTGGTAATCAATGAAATGAGCTACTTTCTATTTCTATCCAGGTAGAAGAAATGCAACATATTAGTATAAGGAATGGTAATGTGTTTGAGCTGGAAGATTCTCTTACAGAATGGTATAAAGTATATCAAGAGATTTTGGCTTCTACATTTTAACAATGCACTTGAATCTAGTGTTCCACTAGCTTCTCTTAATAAAGCTTGATGTGATGGAAGGCATGAGCAGGGAAGGTTCTGGAATGGAGCTTCAAGGTTGCCAGGAAGGGAGAGAGACATTCCAGGGGAAGCACCTCCTCAGTCCCCAGCCGGAGTGTGGGAAAGCCAAGAGAATGAGACTGGCACCTCCCTAAGGGCCTCATGATTATAGTAACTGTTGTTGTGGTATAGATTCAGTCTGGTGAGATTCTGTCTATTAGGTGTAAGCTAATAAAGGAGTTAAACTGTTCTGGACTGTCTTGCTGTTGTTCTTGGGCTGAACCTGACACTTGCATTGCTATAACTCATAAATCAGATGAGGATCACATACATTGTGCTAATTCTACACCTAATTCATTACTGAATTAGTGAATTACTGAATACATTACTGAATTACAATACATTACTGAATTACTGATCTTAAAACATTATTTTAAATTTAAATGTAAGGTTTATCAGATTCTTGTTAATCAAATCCAGAATATACTAGCAAGGCTTGATACATCCTGATCAAGCAGGATTTATCATAGAGAAAGGGCTGACAACTTGAATCCACTAGAACAATAAGACATATAGAAAGCCTGTTGTGCATTTGATACATTAGTGGTTCCTGTTTTTTATTTTTTCCAATATTTTATCTCAAGAATTCTTAAAATGGGTTTAGAATTGTTTACTCATCTCAAAAAATATGTAAGGACTTAATTACTTACTTACTTATTTATCACATTTATGTAGTTCAATATATAATTTAACTCTTTTTCACTGGCGAGTAGAAGAAGGCAGAGTTGTCCTCTCTCCTTTATTGTTTGATTTGATTTGGAAACTTTAGCATATGCAATAAGGCAAACTAGCAAGAATCATGGTTTGATACATGTAGACAATGAATACAAAGACATTCTGCAATATTATATATTGGTATTTATTGATAAATCTGACTCCTCCATGCCAAAATTGTTTATGGCTTGAGAGTCTTTTTTGAACATAATATTAATTTATCTGAATCTGAATTGTTGCATTGGGAAAGTACTGTGCTCTTTGTACTCAATTTCAAAGGTATCCAGAGGAACAAAGATGTCAGGTTGAGAATACCTAGTCATGTATCTCAGATGTTCTACAGAGTTGACATATGGCTTCATTTAACTAAGCATGTTGGATAACATCAGTACTGTAAAAATGAAGACTTAACACAGATAATTTATTCTTCTATATATTTTTAAAACTTTTTTTTCATAATTGTTATACATTGTTTTAATTGTTTAGTCAGGGAAAGCTCCCCACTTCCCATCTTTTTGTTCAGAAATGTTCATTTTTCAGAGAAGGAGAAGAAGGTTTTAAAGTGTGCCTTTTTTCTAAGGTAGAAAAATAGCAAGTTCTACATATTGGAAACTTGCCCTTATAGGCCACTTTATCATAATTATTTATGAAAAGTTGTCCGAATGTACTGAAGCATAAGAGAAATGAAATAAGGAATTGGAGAGTCTGGTACATGAACATCAATGGAAGACCATTTCAGCATCCACATGTCACATTTTCATTTTTCATTTTTAAATTACAATTAAAAATTGCAATAAACATATACAATATATTCAAAATGTACTATATTATTATAATACTAATTACAATTGTATTATAATTTGCACAATGTAGTTTTATTTTATAATGGGTCTTTTTTGGACAAAAGTTACTTGACATATTAATTATGTTTTGGAAGACTCACTGGCTCTTGTAAATGTTCATGTTGAATGGTATGTCAAAACTCTAACACTAAAACAAGATAAATTACTGTGTACAAACAGAATTAGATATTGTATACTAAAAAAAAAAAAAGTTGATATGATGATGGATGGATGCTCATTCGCCATCAGTGGCAGAATATCCTGATACTTTTCTTTTGCTGAACAAGTATTTTTCCAGTGGGAATCCTGATTAGAGGATTTGACCTATTCTAATTAACATGTTTAATTTCCGATTTGTTTCTTAGGGTTTTTCTTTCCTTTTTTTTTTCTTTTATGCATATGGAGTCAATCAATCTCTGTCCTTCAAGGAAGCCAAATGCTGGAGAATTCAAAAGAATTTGTTGCATGAACCCAGTCTATGTGGTTAGATTATAGTTCATGGTATCATACAAACCAAGAAAATTGGGTTAATTTCATATACTATGATTACCATGTAGCCATGTTGCATGAACATGGCATCTTCTCCATATTAAAACTATAACTATTTAATTTTAATTGAGTAAATACAAATGAACCATATTGTGCTATTAAGAAGCCATATCTCTAAGGAAGGAATCACTTTACCTCACTTTAACAATCTTAAAAGTGTATTGTTTCCTCAAAACAAAGTTTGATATTTATTTTATTTATAAAATGTCTGTGCTACCCCTTACTCAATAATAATAATTGCCTTGAAAGCAGTATCAGTGATCAAATAAAAAGGGTGTCAGTTGATAGGGAACTCAACATGCCATTATCTCTCCATATTAAGTGCCCTCACTGAAATTTCCTCTTGTAGGCATCAAATCAAGTTCTACAAACCCAGTCCCCAGCAGTGCAGAGAAGTCAAAGCCCTTATATAGGGATATGTCTCAGAATTTAAACTCTGGGCTTTTTCCTCAAAAAGTGGCCTTAAACTCAAAAAGTGAAACCAATATATGAGATAGACGCAGGCGAGTTTCCTGGCCAATCAAGCACAGTAATCCCATGGTCATTGAACCAGGTTTTGGTACTTTTGACAGTGTGGGCAGGTGCCACGTCCTGCTGGAAAATGAAGTCAGCATCCCCATAAAGCTCATCTGCGGAAGGAAGCATGAAGTGCTCCAAAATCTCCTGGTAGACGGCTGCGTTGACCCTGGACTTAATGAAGCACAGTGGACCAACACCAGCAGATGACATGGCTCCCCAAATCAACACAGACTGTGGAAACTTCACACTGGACTTCAAGCATCGTGCATTGTGTGCCTCTCCATTCTTCCTCCAGACTCTGGGTCCTTGGTTCCCAAATGAGATGCAAAAGTTGCTCTCATCAGAAAAGAGGACTTTGGACCACTGGGCAACAGACCAGTTCTTTTTTTTTTTCTGTAGCCCAGGTAAGACACTTCTGACGTTGTTTGTTGTTCAGGAGCGGCTTGACAAGAGGAATACAACATTTGAAGCCCATGTCCAGGATCCGTCTGTGTGTGTTGGTTCTTGATGCACTAACTCCAGCCTCAGTCCACTCCTTGTGAAAGTCCCCAACACTTTGGAATGGCCTTTTCCTGACAATCCTCTCCAGGCTGTGGTCATCCCTGCTGCTTGTGCACCTTTTTCTACCACACTTTTCCCTTCCACATAACCGTCTATTGATGTGCTTTGATACAGCACTTTGGGAACATCCAACTCCTTTTGCAATTACCTTTTGGGGCTTTCCCTCCTTATGGAGGGTGTCAACGATGGTTTTCTGCACAACTGTCAGGTCAGCAGTCTTTCCCATGCTTGTGATTCCTACTGAACCAGCCTGAGAGACCATTGAAAGGCTCAGGAACCCTTTGCAGGTGTTATGGATTCATTAGCTGATTAGAGGGGGACACTTTGAGCCTAGAATATTGAACCTTTTCACACTATTCTAATTTTCTGAGATTGTGAATTTGGGGTTTTCATAAGCTGTACGCCATAATCATCACAATTATACCAAAGTAAGGCTTGACATATCTCGCTTTGCATGTAATGCGTCTATCTCATATATTGGTTTCACCTTTTGAGTTGCCATACTGACATAAATGAACATTTGCACGATATTCTAATTTTTCGAGTTTCACCTGTATTTCCTTCATAAACATGCAAAGAATAGGTTGCAATAAATACCTAGAAGATAGACAGAAAAAGAAAGCCCCAACAACCAGGCAAATGATCTTTCTCTCCTTAGATGTCAGCAGCACAATCTCTTTCGTAAGCCACAGCTGTCCTTCTGACTCCCTGTTTACGCTCTGTGAGCAGTTTCTGCTTGTTGTAGATCACAAGGTGACAGTTATGGCACAGTAAAGTGAATGCATGTGTAGAAGTACTTTGGGCTAGTTCAAACCTTCTGGATATAGAGGAGAACAGAGATGGCTTGGAAAAAAATATTCAACAGCTGTTACATAAAGACCAGCTTAGCCTGGAAAGGAGGAAGGAATAAGGAAGAATTCAAGATTGTCACGCCTTGATTCTCTTGGGTTGAAGAGGAAAGAGACAGAATCTCTGTCAGATCTTTCAAGATTCTGATCTTATACCCTGAAACAATAAAGTAGAATTCCAGTAGTG
Source organism: Liasis olivaceus (assembly GCA_030867105.1). Lineage (NCBI taxonomy): Eukaryota > Metazoa > Chordata > Lepidosauria > Squamata > Pythonidae > Liasis > Liasis olivaceus. The sequence continues at coordinate 44,436,955 of CM061349.1, forward strand.
TTATGGAATCTGTTTCCTGACTTGGCCCATCTTGAAGGACTAATATTAGTCTACCTACAATGGAGACACAGCCAATTCTCTCCCAAAAGCTGCACAATACCAATGTAGCACTATATCTTCTCTAAAGTAACAAGCATTTGACACTAGCATTCTCTCATACACTTATCCCTAAGCTTAGTCCTGCCTAATTATAGATGTCAATTTATGAACTGAATCATTCTGGAGGTGTTCCATCCATTCTCTGTGTTCTGGCAAATTCACTCACATCTGCACTGTAAATCAGGAGGGAAAAGTTTTCACAGGTTATATATTTTTTGTCATACAAAACAGATGCCTGAGCACATAAATCTCCAAGTATCTAAAGGGCTCATAATTAAAAAATGAATCCAAAAGGATTTTTCATCAATTATATTCATGAAAAAAATAAGATGCTTTCTGTATTCACTTTACTCAGTATGCATATAGAAAATGTGTGTCATAATAAATGTCCTGAGAATCCCTTGAACTGTCTTTAAGATTTCAAGGGAGAGATTATCAAGGAGGAATACCAAATATGAGTTGGAATTTGCTACCATATTATTGCGTGTATTGTAAGTGTTTGATTGTGAAAGTATATGTATGTGCATCTGTATCTGTCTGCATATATGAGTTTCATTATTTCATTTTACTCCAAATGCCATTGGCATTCTCAATCCATCATTACTATTTTTTTTTAAAAAAAATACTTACACAATCATAAACAGAGATGTGTTAAGTACAAAAACAGAAATAAAGAATAAACTGAAGCAAATCCTTAAAGATGATGTTGCTACTGTAAAAAAAGGGTGGGTAGGTACTGGGTATAACTCATTCATGAAGCAAAAGACATGAAAGTCAAGACAACAGTTCCAAAGTTGTAAAAGTGATTATAGAAAATCATGCATTACTGATAATAAGTATATCATATGAGACTGCAGTAGGGTAACATTCTTTTGTATTTATTCCATGAAACTTGAAAATTGTTTTCTTCACCAAAGCCAACAAGTCATTCAATAAAATTTGACAATGGAATTAAAATTAAAGAGGTATTAAATGATGTGGCATTAAAAGACTGACAATTCAGAACCGCATTTAGAACCCTGCATAATGTGCTATATTATATCAAAGGATCCAATTTCACCTTTGTCAGGAAAGGGTCCCAGAACTGCAGTGCTAATATCAGGAAAGGCCATGTCCTAAATCCGCAACAACTTAGTCTCTCAAGATAGCGGGATATAGTGGCCTTCAGTGCTCATCATAAAATGATGATCCTGTTCATATAGAAAGAGATGGTCCTTCAAATGCCCCAAATCATTCATGGGTTAGTAAGTAAAATAAATAAATACATGCAGTTGAGTTGTGACTGAAAAAAGTGAAATACTGAGACCATTGTAATCTCACTACAAAACCCAATCTGGCCAGACTTTTTTGAATGAAGTTTAATTTTCAAGCTTTGAAAAAGAACAAGCATAAGTAGAGCACAGCACAATAATGTAAAATGAGATTTCGAAAGCATGAACTCTTTTTGCCAGAACTTCCTTCCCTTAAAGAAAGATGCAGCAGGCAGAACAAAGACATCTCCAAAAACATTGTTGGAGCTGTGTCTTTCCATATATCCTTTCCTTTTCAGGAGCCATGCCAGATCCCAGAGCATCCCCAAAGATCCATATCTGACTTGTGCAGGTCAATGCTACTCCATCCAGAACAGACTGTACCCACAACATATATGTATAATTAAATATTCATACTAATTAATGTACTATCTTGAATCTCAGTACTCTGAGCTTTAATTTGGGGAACTCTAAAGTCATTGTATGCATGAAAGCCTTTTTATGCAGCCAAGCATAGGAATGGTAAGGATGGTATGTTAAGTGGGCAGCAAGGAGCTGCTGGCATTTGCTTTCCTCAATATTTGAACTACAGAGTAAACCATGGGTTGGTTCCTTATTCATCCTTCCTTATGTGTATCTTTGAGTCATCTTCAATTCCACAGTTTTATGATGAGAAATCCATTCTTCCACAGTCAGTAAAACTGGAGACTAATAACTCATGCAATCTATCCCAGGTTTACTGGACTTCACATCCCAGAAATCCCAGGTATTAGATATTCTGGCTGAGAATTCTGGAAGTTGTAAATCTAAGATATCTAGAGAACACATGCTTGGAGATATATGCACTAGAATATGGTGGCTGAGACTTAGATACTAGCCTCCACCTTCTTTCATTTGCCATTTCTTAAGACTGTTCTAGTTTTTTCTTATATTCACTCTATAATACAGCAGTCTTAACCAGCAGTTCTCAGTCAGGGGTCATATGGTCCCCTGGGGGCCCTAGGATAATTCAAGGGGGCCAGAGGTGAAAAACATGTAATGGGGTCCATGGCATGTACTAAGGGGGACACAGAAAAACCACATATATTATACTGCAAACACTGTCTTGTTGACACCAGAAAACATACCAGTCACTGTCCCATGTCCATATCTGGTCATGGGACCTGGATGGGGAGGAGGGAGGCACAGGAGAAAAACAAAGTCAGAAAGGGGCCATGGGCAAAAAGAGGTTGAGAAACACTGGTCTGAACCTACAAAAATATATATTTAGATTTTGTCCCAAGAAAACTATTATAATTGATTACATTAAGACAACATTAAACAAGCAAACATAGAGGTTTAGATTATTTTCAGCCCCATCCAGAATACGTTTTATGTACAATTATGGAACAACAATTTCTTAATTGTTATTTAATATTACATTTATTAGAAATATGTACTTATTAGTAAAGTAGGGTTTGGGGTTTTGTTTTTATTTTTGTTTTTTTGGCTATTCTTACAATTGTTTGTAGCCATTAAAACTGAAGGCAAAATGGGGCATAAAAGATCTGTACTTACTATATGCAGTTGTAGAAAGTCAGTAAGGCCAGGGGCACTGTCAATCCGTACCAAGATGCCATCTTTTACTGTCGTGCTGAACCCAACAGCAAGGCGGTCTGTTCTTGTACTGGGTCTGTCATTTGCTGGCCAAGTATACAGGATGAGGCCTCCACTTTTCCCAAAGATATATGTCGCCCCAGCTGCAACATACACATAAAAAACATATAGAGGTAACTTACCCAGTTATATTAACATTTCAATTGCATCAAATAGTACTAGATATAAGTGCAAGATTCCATTAGAGAAAGTTATGAAAGCCTAGGGTGCTGTGTCATCCTGAATTAAAGATGTGAACAAAATGAATTAATAACAAAGCAGTTGCAAAGCATGAATCTTGGTAGACTCAACTACATAATAGCACAGGGCAGATAACACATTGTCTCTAAAAGCTTTTACACACTGACAAACCCTCAAGTTAGGCTTCTTTTGCCTAAAATTCATTTCACATTTCTGGAAAATACCATATTTACCCAAGAGGAAGACAAGTCCCCCCCCCCCCCCCCAATGTAATTACTGGTAAATTTATGGGAGTGGGGTCATCTTACACTGAGAAGAACAGCAGAGAATAATAGCAGACTGTTAAAAACAAGGGGAGGAATGGGGGGGTACAAACGGTTGCAGAGTGCTGTGAAGAATCAATGCCTTTTAAGATTAGCTACTGCTTGGGAGTAAACAGTTAACTTTACAAAAGGTTATTAATAATAACCTTTGAAAGGTTATTATTAACTGGTTATTTTACAACCAGTTAATTTTAATCAGTAGCTACTAATAGAATTATTAATGACTTGCTTTTTTGTTCTGGCTCTGTCTTTTTTTAAAGTGTGACTTCTGGATGTATATGCAATGCACACACAAAAGTGTTAGACACATTCATTATGGGAGGAGGACAAAACTTTTCAGTAGAACTTTGGATTGACAAGGTAACAAAGTTAGGTGTTGTATTAAATTTTTATCTAGAATCACAATTCTTCAGAGGGGGGGAAAGAATTGTTTTAAATTCAGGAACATCTTCTATTCAAGTAAATAAATTGCATTAAATTATCTTTTTTTTTCTTCATTAAGCATAACATGGTCTGTGGAGGGGAAAAATGGAAAAAGTGTTTCACTGGGGAACAGAAAGGATATTTACCCAAACCATCAGATTTCTGACCAGCAGCTTACTCCAAAAGTAACTATAAGATGTTGAGAAGAACATCTGCCTTACAGAAAGCATGCTATGTTCATTGCTATGTCTGGAGGCTGAGTCATGGCAACTGGACTTTTCTTTTGGTCTGAAAAGTTTCGCAGCTTGGACAAGCAGCGAAATGTATCAAACCAAAAGAAAAGAAGTCCAATTGCCATGACTCAACCTCCAGATAATTCCAGCTGGATGACTGAGAATCTTCATCAATACATTGCTATGGCCTTTTAGAATAAAATAAGCATTTCCCAAGCATTACTAAAATGAATATTCATGCTGTGCCTGGGAGTCCTAGTGAGTGTATATAGGATTAGCAAGAGAAACACAAGCAAATACATGGCAGTTCCTTTCAAAGAAAGATATATTATAGGAAATAGATTTTATTCTTCACATTCTGTTTAAGTCTGCTTCAGGTGCCAGTTGCCAAATAAAGAGAAATAGCATCTGCAATAAAGACAGCTAGCGGGTATTATCAAGTGCCCACTATTTCATTATTGTTTTGCTTGTAAAACAAACAAAGAACATCCACAGCACCATTAAATACCTAAACATGGCATCTGTGGGAACCAGTCAGCTACATACAGAGATTAAAGTATGATTATTCACTGTATGTATTGGAAAAAGAACATGCCTTCCAATTATGCAAAGACTGCAAGAGCTAGAATGCCTGGCTCTTTAACAGAACAGCACAGTGGAAGTATTCTGAAAGAAAGCTAATGCTTTTTTTTTTAAAATAGGACCTTAAAGTTTGAAAACCTACAGAATCCAATCTTCTGTTCTATGCAAGAATCCAATTTAAAGCATCCCTGACAGATGGCTGAACAGATGCATTTTTCTAATTCAGGTATTTGTTAAATTTATATCCCACCTTACCAAGAGGAACTCATAATGGCATACATAGCACTTCCTCTTCTAATTTTTCCCCGAAACAACAATCATAACAATCTTGTGAAGTAAGTTGAGATGAGAGAGTGTGACTGGTTCAAAGATGCCCAATAAGTTTCCATGGCTAAAGATGGACTTGTACCTGTGTCTCCCAGATCCTAGTCCAAAACTTTAACCACTGTACCACACTTGGTCTCTCAGGGATATCCACTGGGGCGTATGTGTGTGTGTCAACAGTATCAAAATGTGCATCACATCCATTGCACATATGTTAAAAGGGACAGGGCTTTGATTGCCCATTTTGACACTGTTGATCCACCCCCTTCCCCATGGACACCCCTACTCTCTCTGTATCTGATAATATTGCTCATGATTTTGCCAGTAGGCTTCTGTACTTTTCGAAGCCATGATTTTCACAGTTCTTACTGATATATTTCAGTGTGCATCAGCTTGTACACAGAAAATAATATACTGTTTGCAAAAAGCCCGAGCTTGGAGAATGTCTAAGAGCCAAATCCTTATGATGATAAAGATTGATGATGTGGGCAGTTCTTTCTAGGGAAGTTCTCCATCAGAGGTGCCAACAGCAAAGCTGAACCAGGTATGACAAGCCTCACCCTAAAGTGATGTACCTGTGCAAGCCTTCTTTCACATGCCTGCATCATGATGCTCTTGTGGGGCAGGGCTTGTATAATGATGTCACCGTGCATGCTCAGATACTACAAACATGTACCTTGTTCCTTGCTTACTGTCAAAATGCAGGTCAGCCAATGGAAATGGCAACATTATCTTAAATCAATACTTTATTGTTGCTGTTATTATTAATAATTATATTTGAGTGGTCTACAATAATGAATTAAAGTGACTTTTTTCCATATGCAGACAATTCTAATAGTCCAAGTTGACTGCATAAACTTTTAATGATTTTGCTCTCTCAATTATATTATTATCCCATAACATGATACATTGCACAATTCTAATTGCCTATATTAGCATCAGAGGATCCCACTAGCAATGTGGTTCACCTTTCTGTAAAAACTGTCTTTTCTTTTTTGAATGACCTTTTAATTTTCAGCTCATTTTTCACTAATAGCATAGAACTACATTGTTTAACCCATAATTGACACCAAAAATGTCAGCTTCCTGTCACATTCTTCCATTTCATCCCATAACATTTAGTCAACATCTTATCTTTTTGTACATTCACATAAATGTACATGGCTGGCAGAAGCCAAGAAATGCAACAAAATGAAATTAAAAATTTAATGCAGGAATGTAAGCTTCATCTTTGAAAATAATTTTTATTCACTACTACTGATGAACACACATCTTCCCAGGAGCCATTTGGTTGCACACACTGTGTGTCAAGTCCTTGTGAATAGCAATTATATTCAATTATAATGACTAGCCTGTCATGGCATTTCAGTGCCAAGCAAGAAGGAATATGAAATGAAGGTGCACATAACTCTGTGAATCTATGAAAATATTAAAAGGTCCTATATCATATGGGAAATGTCCGGAAAATCAAGTTGGATCCCTTATTTTATTCCCACAAGAAACCTCTGAAGCAGGGAGAGTGATTGGCCAAAAATCACCCAGTAAATTCTTTGTCTTTTTCCAAAATGATAATTCTGATATGAAGGAATAAATCAAAGAGAAAGAAACTGCACAACAGCATCTTTGGCCTGGCATCCCCCAAGAGAGAAGGATGGTGCCCTCTCCTAGGGTTCTGGAAAGCTTTGAAAAGCTGGCTTTGGTCCCAGGCCTGGCGTTGATGTTCATTAGTTTTCTAAGGCCCCTCTTTTGTTTTGTTTTGTTGATTTTGCTGTTTATTAGATCATTTTAGTCTGGGCCCTCTATCTGATTTTATGTTTTTAGCTGTTTTTATGTTTGCTTTTTTTTCTAGTTTTGTATGTTGCCCAGAGTCCATTGGAGTTGGGCAGCCAATAAATTTAAAATTAATAATAATAATAATAATAATAATAATAATAATAATAATAATAATGATGATGATGATGATGATGATGAAGAAGAGGAAGATCACAAAATACAAAGACCTGCAAATAGAAATAGAATGGTTGTGGCAAAAGAAAGCAAAGTTAGTACCAATATCAATAGGTGCCTTGGGTGCAATCCCAAAACATCTGGAGAACCACTTGAAGACCATTAGCATTGACAAAATCACCATTGGTCAATCTTTACTTGGAACAGCTGTCAGAATCCTCGCAAGATTTTATAATAGATTATTATATGGCTAGTTTAAAAAATGGTTTTTTACATGCTGCGGTTCTGCCATTGAAAAAGTGGGGGGGGGGGGAAGAAGGAATGAGAAACCGTTTAAAGCAGATGGCTCCTTATCACAGGCTCTGGCATGCTCAAGGCCATGCCAGCAAGGGAATCAGAAGACCAAGAACTAAGGGCAGTGTAAGGGGGGGGGGGGGAGTAAGAAAAACAGCTTTTGGCGCACTTTTGCTCAGTCTTAGCAATGCTTTGGATCTGTACATTTATTCTCAATAAATGAACTTTCTTTTGAATCAATATTGGTTGCAAGGAAAGTTACTGGATTTGGGATCAACAGGTGGCAGTTCGTTACAACAGCTTACATCTTGCAACAATACCTTTAACACCATCAAACAACTTCATCTGCCTATCCCAGGTCCTTGGGAAGGACTTGATAGGTGGATAAAAATGCCAAATCCAGTCTAAACAACTGGCTGACTGTGCAACCAACAACAACAATAATAATTTCCTACAGATGTTATATAGATTCATTTGCCCTTTCATATATTGGAGGATAACTTTTGAGGAAAATAATATTCCCCCTCTATTGGGACTCCCATTGTTCCTTCATGCAAGGAATTTGTGAAGAGAACTAAATAGGACTAAAATTAATAATCCTATAAATTGGATTGTTACAACAGGTTGGCAGCACCTCACCAACCTTATTTGATCCAGGGTAGGACTCAGGTAGTTCTTTTACAGAAGAATTACTTGGAAGGTTAAAAGAAAAAAAGAATAGAAAAAAGGTAATGGCAAACTATTTCCACATTTTAACCAAGAAAGCGATATGAACATGTCCATCTAATATTAGGATTGAGCTTGACTCAAATGAGTCTTCATATTACATACAGGGTTGAGAACTTACAGCATTTCACATTTTACTAAACTACAACTCCTAGCAACTCAGCCAACACAATCAGAAGTTCCCCTTTTGGCTTCAGTCTTAAGAATTATATAAACTTATCCCAATTTTCTTTAAGTAAGGTAAACATCAATGTGCAACTAAAAGAAGTCAATAAGTCATCCTTATAAGTAGACCATTTAGCATGTATAGAATATTCTGTTTAAGGCTGTAGCATGCTTATCATGCAATCCTAAGTAAAACCTTAGAAGTGTTTTTTTTAGGAAACTTGCATTGGTCCAAACTTTTCAAATATTAGATAATACAAATCTGGTAACAGCAAAAACAATGAGCAGTTGGAAATCATTTCTGCTAGCACAGAAAAAACTGTTGCACCATTAATGGATCCAAATGGATGAAATGAGCTTGCAGATATAAGGGGGGACCCAAAAAAACCCAGAATTGATTTATAAAAAATCTTGTATTTATTCAAATTTCAGTCACCTTCAAAGTACTCTCCGTTTGATGCAATACACCTATCAAGATGTTTTTTCCACTCCTCAAAACAGGTTTTGAACTTGTCGATTTTGGTGCCTTTTAGTGTTTCTGCCATTTTTTGTTTCACCTCCTCCACATCAGAAAAACGTTTCCCTTTGAGGACTTTTTTTGTCCATGGAAACAAGAAAAAGTTGCACAGGGTGAGATCGGTGAACAGGAAGGGTGGGGCACAAGGGTCATGCCGTTTTTGGTCAAAAACTGCTGAGCACTCAGCGCGATACGTGCAGGTGCATTGTCATGGTGGAAGAACCAGTCACCTATTTGCCACAACTCGGGATGTTTCTTCCACAAATTGTGATGTAACCTTCTCAAAACTTCCAGATAAAAACTTTGGTTGACCGTTTTACCTGGAGGAACAAATTCCAAGTGCAGAAACCCTCTCACATCAAAGAAACAGATGATCATTGTTTTCATGTTTGACTTCACTTTTGCTTTTTTGGGTCGTGGGGATGTGGCAGTTTTCCATTGGCTGGATTGCTGTTTTGTTTCAGGGTCGTAGGTGTAGCACCAAGATTCAACTCCGGTTATGACTTTCAAAAAAAAATCAGGGTCAGCCTCCAACTGCTCCTTCAAAGCATGGCACACAGTCAAGCGATTGTCTCTTTGTTCAGGCATGAGCAAGCAAGGTACAAATCACCCATCACGAAATAGGCAAACTTGTTGAAAGAGTCTCTAAAAAAAAACTCACTGAAGCCGAACGCAGCCTCTCACAACATCCCAGCTGGTACACTGATGCAGATGGGTTCCTAGAACATTCACCTAGCAAGAGAAGCCAGGTTTTTTGGGGGAGGTCCCCCCTTATATGTGTTTGGTAAAAGAAAAGTGTTCAGTAATTACACTATCAAGCCACAATTGTAACAGAATATAGAGTATATGTGTATGTCTGTGTATATACACGTACATATATACATGCATGCACATATATATGTACAGTACAGACACACACACACAAAATATTCCCATCAATTTGATTTGTTATTGTATAGACGTCCATTATTTCATTACAGGCCTTCTGCTAAGTACCGTTCTTTAGATGAGGCTCTTCTTAGGGTTCTCAGAATGCTTCTTAAATATTGTAATTCTTGCTGCTGCAGTTAAGCAAAGGCAGCAAACTTTGCCAGGACTCCTTGCAAGTTGCAAGCCTGGAGTTTTATGGAGGTTGGTGACTAATTTTTTTTTATTATTTAATTTTAAAATGCAGTATTATCTGTGTTTTATTGTATTCCTATTTTATTTTGTTAAATATTTCCCAATTTCATTTTAATTTGGACCACACTGAGGAGTGTTGCGTTGACACACTACTGTGTCAGGAGTGTTCTTTGAGACCTCTGTCCTTCACCAAGTTGTTGGAGAAGAGTTGGTGATTCTCTGAGCAAGGTGTATCATTCTTTAAGAACAAAGTCATTCACATCCAGCTTGATTTGGACCATAGGAGCAGATCATAAGGATACCATCTCAGCAACAATTTGTTCCATTTTGAATTCTTCTTGGCATTCAAAAGTTGAAGATATGGATATGACTTGTAACTACATAATTTAGAATTTCCAACTGCTTACTTAAATTCTTTCTCTCCTGGCTGGTTAAACCGGTGAGGGTATGACTAGCCCCACAATTAAGATAAATTATCAGTGCCCTCTTGTGGGGGGGGATATGTTTCTTCCTTCATAAAGAAAGCAGTGATAAGGCCTCTATTGAAGGGGGGGGGGGGACTAAAAACAAAACAAAAAAACTTTTCCTGTACTGGAATATATTTGTCATTATAGGACGGTCTCAAGTATACCTGGTGGATAACCTATAAATGATATATAATAATGAGATTGTAGCCCTGCTCCTTCTGGATCTCTCCTGTCACTAAGAGTTGCAAATCTCAGAGTCCTAGCCAGCAGGGTTAAGATATAGCACAGATGGTTTGTCTGTTTGTTTTTAACTTAGCATATTGTGCAAATGCGGCTACTGTGATTTATTCAGTAAAAATATTGGCTAAGCACATTGTGGCTTAGTTCAGTATGTGAATCCCTCTGTTTCTTTAAATAAAAATCTGGTACAATGGTCATTTTGGCCTCCTACTTCAAAAAAGCATTAACGTGAGCTTCATTTCTTTTGTTTTCCATCTTACAGGACAGCTTGTGTGTTGATTATAAATGGCAGGAGGAAAATTTGGAGTAAAGCTTCCTGCTTCTCATTGGATAGTTTCACTCCTATCTTAGACGCAATCTGTATCTTTGGTTTGAAACTGTCCCACTACACTCAAAATTGTCGATTGATGAACTACTTCTGCCTTCTCTATAATTCTTGGAAGCTCTCAGCTATTGGAACAGATTCAGTGAGACACTTATACTTCTCCTGTTTCTACTTGCTTAATGATGTAGTACGTGTTGGTCTGCTAAAAAAAAAAATCTTCATCCAGGTATTTACTCTTTCCTTATTTCTGTGCCTCACCCTTTCTCTCACATTGTATTACATAGGTGGCAATCTGTATTGACAGCTAGATTGACAGGAGATTCTCAGCTAGACTGACCTATTCTTTGAAGCTCTAGCATGAGTGCCTGGAGCTACAGCTTTGGGGTCAGCACTATGAATCCATGAGAATTTTTCTCCCTCTCTGCTATTGTTGTTCCTTTTATAATGACTGTATCTGGAATTATGCTGATGGAGAGACTTGGAACACAGTTTTGTTCACTTTCTTTTTCTGCACAGAAGCTTTGTTCTGTTTACTTTCTTCATGCACAGAAGCTTTCCAATGGTATATAGCTAACAGAATCATAACTTTAGGCCTAAGTGCAAAGGCAAAGGTTTTAAATTGATATCTGCAACTTGGAAGGAATCCCAATACCTAGCAGTCGGCAGTATCATGGGAAGTTACAAACAGAATGAAACTTACAGCTAAGTAAAAAAAGGCATGAAGTCAACTCCAAGATGACCTTTTTTTGCAAGTGATGCTTTCAGCAAAAACAAGTACTTTACATTTGGATGGTCATAGTTCCATAAACTCACTCGTCTCAGCCAGGTTTTGTGAATGACATGTCATGAGGGAGAGAATGAGCAGATCAAACAGCATATCAAGCCCCAAAGTAAGGCAAGTTTAAAAAGTCAGTGGAAATTTCACCTCTAGGGTGCCTTCCAATTTACTTTATTTATTTAGCATTTATTTAGCATTTTGTAATTACCTATACAGAATCCTTTTTGCTTTCTGTATATTTGATATAATGTATGCATGTATGTATGTATGTATATATGAGATTGGCCCCTTCACTCCTGGCCTTCCGGAGAGATCTGAAGACCTGGTTCTCCCACGTGGCCTGGGGTGGGGTGGGAAGTCACCAAGTGTGGGGATGGCTAGCCCCTTAGAGGCCTGTTGTCTGTGGCTCTGGTAACCGTCAGCCTCTTGGACTTTTTCTTGTTTGGTAATGTTTTGTATAGTTTTTATGTTTTACATATTTATTGTTTTACTGGATTTTGTGAGCCGCTCAGAGTTCCCCATTAGGGGGAGATGGAGGAGATTAATTAATTAATTAAATAAATAAATAAATAAATAAATAAATAAATAAATACTTTCATTTTATCCTGTTTCTGCTCCAATCTGTAAATACTCTTTTCCAAAGAACACATACTAATTCGTATGCATTTTTCTTTCTGAAAATTCAGGTGCAGTTTGTATGCCATTTTCCCTAATGTGTGCCTTTTTCCCCTGAAGGACTGGATCACATACACAAACAGTTTTTGAACCTCAGTGGTAACTGTGTTCTAATTCACGTTAACAATTCAGAAAGTACAATGTAGATCAGTTCATATTAAAATATGAACCAAATGAAGGTTGTCCCTATTTATAATGGATTGGTACTGAGGATGACTGTGCGAGATGAATATATTGAACATGGAATGGACCCTCAACAGGTTCCATACTAATCATGGGAACAGAAATTGAGAACCGTTTCAATGGGTTTCTTCAATGGGAGAGGATATTCTCCAACAAAGTTTCATGAACTCGCTATTAAAATTAACACAGAAGTATCTTATGTTTCTTAACTGGAGAGGGCTGCTGCTACAGGTGCTGTCAGTTATCATCTGTCCTATTCTACAGTGCTCCAGACCTTGTTTATTATGCATTATAGTCTTTGTCACGAAATAAAGAGTAGAAATGCTTATGGGTCAATCTTACCTATAGTCACTTATTATTCCATTCTACTCAATTTTCTGTGAATTTCATTTTAAAAAAGGCAGAAAAAAAACTGCATTGCCTTTTGCTTGAAACATCTTTTAAGGACCACATTTGTATTCATCTTGTATACAACTTTCCTACATCAACATATTTTTATTCATAACCTTCCCTAATATACCCAGCTTCTGTTACATCTCTTTCAAGTTATATTTTTTGTAGGAAACTTTACAGTATGTTTCCTTTTATATGAGTACCTACAATGCGTTCCTTTTTGCATCCAATCCCCTTTATACACATTTTTGTAATTATTTTCCCCAAATGTGGCAGTTTTAAGAAAAGAATGTTAAACACTAGTGAACTCCAAGCATTAATCTAGCCATGGTGTAATGGGGTCTGAATGGGAAAATTATGTAATTTCTTCCTAAAAGGAATCAGTGGAAGGTTTCATTTTTATCCCTAGATAGCATTAATTAATATGAACATTCTAATCTATGAAATTTATGTCAACATTTGATGAGCCAACATGTAGAAATTAGCCTTTAGATGTTGCTTTGTGCTATAGCCTGAGTCCACTGTGCAGAAATATCTTTAAAAAATGACAAAATAATTGGGTCACACCACCCACAAAGATATCATCATCATACAACATTACATCTATTGTGAATTAACAAACACTGGGGTTGTGCCATGATAGACGGCCTGGGCTCCTAAAGTGAAATATCTTTTGTCTGGATATTGTCATCAAATTAGTTTTTTTGCCTAAGCATTACCACTGATATCATTCATAATTTTAAACCACCTCTAACTGGAATCTCGTGCTTCCATCTATAGAATAGGAACAGTAACATCTAGAGAATCTTCTGAGGGCAAAGCAACATTTAAATCTGCACATGAAGAGTAATCTCTGTGTGATTTTCATTACATTATAACCTTTTAAAAAAGGTTTGTGCTACAGATAGAAATTTCATTCATAAGAGGCAGATCTGTGGGAATGGTGCATACAATCTATTTAAACACCGTGGGCTGAAGTCAGAGACAAGGATAATCAGTGTTTAATCATCCTCACTATGAATTGCCAATTCTTTAGTCTCTCAAGATACTCACAAACAATGCTCGGGCCAGCATTCAAAGCCATTCCAAACAGTAGATACTTTCAAAGAATTTCTGTCCCCCTCTCCTTAAGACAAAATGGCTTGAGAGTTGAATTATCATTTTCTCTACAGAATTTACAGTCTTGCCAGCAATATCTTTTACTCTAAAGTGCTCATTTTGATGAACAACCAGGTCACTCATGAACAATTGCATCCCAAGAAAGCCAACAATAGAGACCGTCAAGGGTTTGTTTTGATTGTTGAACTCAGTGATATGATTTACTGTGAATTACAGCAAACTTATACTTTGTATGCAGAATGTCCTGGGTTTAGTCTTCAATATGTCTAGGTAAGGCTGGGAAGGACTCTTATTTCCAATTCTTATTTGCAATTTAGTATTGCCTACCCTGGAGTTTCACCAGCCAGGGAAAGTAATACCAAATTCCATTAACCAAGAGGTAGCAGTAACAATTCCATATAGGAAGCAGTTTTTATGATGAACTCTTTGCCTGCCTTTGCTAGCAATAAAGAGTCTTGGTCTGGAAAATCTTCTATTTGTCCAATGAGTATGGACAATCTGCAGGATATACCACTTTGAAAGGTACAAGGCATGGCCTTAACTCTTGTCTCTGTGAAGAGTCCATCTAGCCTGTACCTGGGATGCTAATATGTGCTTGTATGGCTTTTCAAACTCTGGCAACGGGAACAGTAATTTTTCACTGTGCATGTACAGAACATATAATCAATTTCTATTTATTTTAAATATTTTATATGGCTCAGAACATGATAATGATCTACTTCTGGATTAAGTCCAATTCTAGAGCATGCAGAGTTCATGTTTTAAATGGATTGTTCATATAGCTTTATTGCTGATTTTACTTTAAGTGTAGTACAAAGAAAGCAATAAAAAGTCAAATTCTATTATTAAAATTCTAATATCAACCAAAAAAAAAAAAAAAAACCTGCACAAGAGGCTACCAATTCCTATGAGGAACAAAATGCTGATTATGGCTCATGTCAGACACTTTAAATTGAGTGAGCCATTTCCTAACAAATTACTATTTTAAGCTCATCTTTGGCATATGAAATATTAGTTATATAAGTATCATGAGCAGTGTTTGCTCAAGTGTGTATGGCACCCCAAGGTCACGCTGACTGACAGCACCACCTCCCAATGATATGAAGTTTTGCATATTTTGAATGATTTGTAAAGAGGGGTGGTCTTGGTGCCCCCTAAGCTTTGACATGCCAGGCCAGTGCCTGTTCAGCTTTAGCCCAAAGCCAGCCCTGGCCCTGAGAGACCAAGTTCCTTACATATCTTGGTAGCTACTCCAAAATCCTTTCTAATGAATTTACAAAGTCTAGGATTTTGTGTCTAAAATCTTGGTTATGATATCCACCATTTTGTCCCTGCATTAATCCAACTGAACACAAATACTTTGCTTTAAAAAAATACCCAAAATAACTAGTACTTAGGTAATTTACTTAAATGAAATGGCTAACTAAGTGATGTGAACAAAGCAACAATCTTCTATATGATCAAACTATACTTCGCAAAATATTATTACATAAAATATATCGATAAATTAATTCATTGTTAACAAAGGTATAGTAGTTTGTACAACTAGGCTAGATATAGACCAGTGGTCTTGGTTATTTTTCTAAAGCAGGACTAGGTAACTTGATTCCCTCTAGATGCATTCACTCAGCCCCACAATCCCATGCTGGTGAAAGAATGATGGAAGTTGAAATCCAATATAGCTGCACTGCACCAGATTGCCTAACTCTGTTCTAGAGAGTTGTATACATCCATGTGCGTCATTATTTGCTATCGTTCTTTTAATCTTTCAGCTTGTAGTATGTGTTAATGCAGTAATTTATAGAATATTTCATCCCAGAGGCAAGGCGTAATGGTAGTGATGCTTTGCTGCCCCTAAACTGAAGCTTGCCATTTTTATTAAGCATGCTTACAGCCATAATAACTGTTTCTGAAATGAAATTAAAAGTTAAAATATAATAGTGCATTAACAACAGACAGAAACATTGGACAGCATTCAGATACATTAAGGCCAGCCAAGCTCCTTCAGGTGAGATGGAATAAAGAGACTCTGATGATTTGAAAAAGGTAACTAATAATTACTTTTTTTCTTGGGCTTATCGTCTGCGGCTTATTCATACTAACATAAATATTAATGTGTACCAGTTGAGGCCATGATCTCTAGCACTAATTTCAAATAAATCCAAAGGATACCAAGTGAAATTTTTCTAGAGGAAGCCTTTCATGACTGGGACCATCCAATGCAAATTCTGTGGGGATTTATACAATCATTCAAAAGGTATGGGTGGTAGCTAGATGCTATAAAGCTAGATGCTTTAAAGAAAACAGAATTCAGACATGAAATAGTCTACAGCAGAAGTGAAATAATCTCACCTTAGCACCATATGACCTTACAGTAGTACCTAGGTAAGAATTTGTTTGGAGTGTGGGAAGTAGCAAAAACAGATACTGAAAGGCTTCTCTCACATATAAAAGAATCCCAGCTCTGAAAGCAGTAACATGATGAAATTAGCAATATAGAGACCTATCTATTGGCTGTGCAGACTGCTAGAAACTGTCCTAGATCTTAGGAAAAGGTTTTTCCTTTCAGCTGATACCTTTAACTTTAGATGCCAGAGACCAAATCAAAGATCAAAAATCAAAGCATGGGTTTCTCCACTATGCTGTGGCCTATGTCTCCCCCAAGGGAAATACCATCCTGTTTCATGAGAACAATGTAAATGAGTACATACTATGTAGCATTAGGAGGAGATCACTTATTTATATCAAATTAAACTTAAAAATGTATGTGAAAGGGATTAATTTAAATCTGAAGATTAATGAGGAAAGCAGTCTGGAATTGGGAGTTGAAAATGGGAAACGTCTCATCTCTTGCAAAGATCATTCTTCAAATTGTTTTGCTTTACAGTATTTTCAATGGTAAACCTTTTTATTTTGGCAAAAAGCTAGTAAACAAATGCAATAAGCACAAAACAATACAGTACAAACCAAGGTATAAGTCTGCTTATTGTTAGCATAATATTCAGGGCTAATTGTTTATTCAGGTAGGCTTTTTCTGTTGATTTCAGAATTGGGTAATAAAAAACCCACTGTCCTTTAAGTATATAGACAAATAAATATCCATAATGAGTAGCATGTTGCAGAAGATAGCAACTCTTAAGTCCATTTGTATTTACAAAGAAGATTAGCTTGGCAGTTCTCCTATTAAATCAATAGTGAAAATCATAACAAAAAATTAGTGGCAAAATAACAGCAGATCCGTGCATTTTTTTCCTAACAAGTTTGCAATTGAAATCAAGCCATGAGCAAACTATAGAAGGCTAAAAGAGTAAAAAGCAAATAATGTGCCTATTCCAAAATCTGATACCATGACCATATTATTCCCTATGGCTTTTGTAGTTGTTGGCATATTCCATTACTAACATTTCTGGCTAAAACATTAAAGCCACCTTCATTTAGAGTAACCTTGAAACAAAATATTTACATCTATACCATTTCCAGATAAACAACTCTACCAGAAGATGTGAACTGATCCACTGGGTGTCAAAGAGGCCAAATTATCACATAGTGGGCAAAACCAAATTTCAAATAATATGAAAAAACTAAATCCTCAGATACCTTGTCATGCTGTTTCTCACTTTTTCAGTGTGTTGCAAATGCAATATATTGATTCACCCCTTGCTCTAGTAGGCAGTTCACATTCTTCAATGGCAAGAAATATATAGATTTTTCTGTTTTTCATCTTTTGCATAGAATAATGTTTTAACCACTGAAATAAGGGTTGCCAATTTCCATTCCTCCCTCATACTCTGAATCCTTGTAGTTTAACAGCCACTTCTCCTTTTGGACCAAATAGCAGCTTTGTCAGCCACAAATACCAGGAACTGCATTATATTCTAGCCTGATTAGCCAAGCTCATTTGCCTATAAACAGTTGGAGAATAAACTGAAGTTACATGCAGGGAAAATGGAGATTTTGCTGATTCTGGGAAATAGACAGATGCAGTTGCGTTTCACTTGCAGATCAGGTTACAGCCTGGGGATCCTCCAGGATCCATCACTGATGGAATACCATATAACATTTGTGACAAAGATGGCTTTTTATCAGCTTTCACTAATAAACCAGTGTAATTCCTTCCAGGAGAAGAGAGACCTGGTTCACTGTGATGACTCATGTGTTGGCAATCTCAAAGCTGAGTTATTATAATGCACTGAGTGATGGCTCTTGAAGATGGTCTGGAAATTTCAGCTGGCCTGGAATGCAGCAGCACAGATAGTGAATAATCAGTCTCAGAGATCCCACAGAATTGCCACCTTGAAAATGCTTCATTTGTTGCAGGCTACCCCCTGAATTCATTTCAAAGTATTCAGAAGGCTCTACTTATAAAACTTTCCCATTATTTTCAGTCAATGGATACCTGTTGAGGATCCAATGGCAGATGCATTTGACATGAACGGTTTAATTCCACTGTCTCTGTGGCAGAGTTGTGTTCTGCAATAATTACCATTCATGTTTTAGTGTTTTAATGTTAAATTTTCAAATTTTAGCATTTTATTTATTTATACTTTATATTTTAGTGTTCTATATTTATTTTCTTTACATTTCTGATTTTTAATTATGCATTTAATGAAGCTTTGTAAGTGACCCAAAGCCACTAAAGGGGGGCGTGTATACATTTTCTAAATAAATAAGCAAAAAGGGCTCTAAAGGGAAAAAATATAGCTCAGTGATAGAATACTTGCTTAATATGCAGAGCTTCCTGGTTTCAGTTCTTGACATCTGTTGGTAGGAAAATTTGAGGATATTTAAGTCCTCAAGAACTACTGCTAGCTATGGTAAGCAACACCAAATGAGATAACAGGCCAGTGTTCTCACTTGGAGTAATGGACACCTATAATAAGATTTTAAATGGTGATTCACAGTACTCCTCACATCTTTCATCTATTTGTTTTTCTTTTTTCACTTTTTTTCTCATTATATCTCATTTACTCCTTCTGAACTTTTGAAATGCTTCCTTTGATTTTCTGTTGGGACTTTCCTGAGTCGAATGTACAAGCTTGCCTTTCCTAATTTTTCCTAATAAAGAATAAAAGACAGAAAGTTTTTTGATGAGACCCTAACTACACACCCCTTAAAAAGATTGATTGAATTAAAGAATGTAGGAGCCCATCATAACTTACTTCTGCTATATATGATGCTTTCATCCAAAAGTATTGCTTGTTCATTAAACTCTCACACGCACATCCCCTTATCAACTACTCTTTATTGCCAAAAGGAGGAGTTTTTCCAGACTTTCCTAGAGATATTGGGAGTTGAACCTAGGACTTTGCACATACATCAAATGTCCAATCTTAGGGAGAAGGATTTCTGAATTAAGACACACAAGATCTTTTGAAATGGAAATCTTCACTAAAATTTATCATTAGGCTCCCAATTACTAGGGGTATAAGTAGCAATAATGGAGAATGTGGGTTGAAAGGTTGGGATCTTGGTGTTCAATGACCTTGGTTTTCTTCTTGCAAACATTTCATTCCCAAACTAAGAAATATTGCCAGGGTATTTTGGAATATTGGAATATTGTAGTGTAAGGGAATGGGGTTTGCTGACTTTTTTAGTGTGCTGGCTGATCCTACGTGGCTTGATCAGGGTTGTTACAGTTTGTGTGGCTGTTTCTAATTGGTCTACCTGGCATGGTTGGCTATATTGTTTCTGTTCCTGGATTTTTGTTTCTTTTTGTTTTCTGTAACATTTACTGTTATTGATGCACATATTTATTCTGTTCCATCAGTTCGTTTTCTTTTGCAAAATCAGCAAAATTGTATACATATCCTTGACTATCTCTCTCCCCACTACATTTCCTAGTGATTTTCTTAAATACATGACATTTTGAACACTATTTTACCAAGTATATAAAATATTTCTAATATATACTTTTTATACATATTTGTTTTGCCTTGGAAGGGAGAAGCATGGAATTACATAACAAAAATTGGAAAAGTTAATGCACCTAATATTGGTTGTTGTTTTCATTCATTCACATATCAGTATCAGAAGTGTAAAGTAAGTCAGTTCTTATTAACATGTGAATGAAACTTATATCTCTGTGGAATGGTGCTTTGTGGAATAGATGTTATTGAAGTAGGGACTGAAATGACATTCCTCTTGTACTGTCCCTCATTCTGGTTTTACTGTAGTAGTGTAAGTGTATGTTTAATATGCAGAGATATAATTCATCTATACCAGGATTCAGGAATTCATTAAGAGTTTTAAGGGTGTCAATGGAATATAAACTCCAGATTGTTGAGTCACAGCTCTAGGAACAGGAACGGGGGGGGGGGGGGGGGGGGAGCTTTTAGACTGCAGGAAATGATATTTTGTGTCTCATTTCCGACTCATTTCACTCTCCATCTGTAGGTGATTTTTGCAAAAGAAAAACATTACAATTAGTCTTTTTTTCTTTCATTTTACTGTCTTCTACTTTAAGAGAGTTAAGCCACCCTGAGTTGCTGGGAGTTGGGCAGTCTCTAACAAGGCAGGCAGGCAGGCAAATATAACCAGTGGGAGCACTTTCTGCTTCCTCACAAAAACCAGACACCTTTCCAAATTTCATTCTGACAGCTGCATCTTCCCTTTTGTAATTGGAAAGTGTTGAAAGGGCTGCTCCAAGCCAACCATAAGTTCCATGGAAACTTATCTTCCTTTCAGTATCATCCTAAATGCAATGATATTGTAGATGCTAAAGATCTAGAAAATGTTACACTAGTTTTAAGGCTATTTATACAAAATTTGTCCTATAGGAGATCATGCCCACCAGCTACTACATACAGTTTAGACAATTTGTGCTCTTTTTGCTACTTTCTTTTTAATATAAAAACTACTCTCTGAGAATAGAGACAGATCACCCCAAGGGACAGACCCATGAAAGTAGCTTCAGCCTGACACCATCAGAGCCTTTTGTAAAGCTTAATTTGAATGTCTTCAATTTCCTTCCATTGGGAGACTCTGACCATGACCCCAATTTTAAATCAGTCTTTGGAGTCCTTGGTGCTCTCTCAGCTTGGTTGTTTGTTTGCAGATGTTTCATTACCCAACTAGGTAGCATCATCAGTACTAGTGAATGTGGGGTTTTCTCCCTGTTTATATACAGTAGCTTGCCCTGCCAGTGTTGGTGGGGGTGTGGTTTCCTCCTTGGTAGTTCCTTGATTAGGGTTTTGTTTTCTGCTTGTACCTTCTTCAATTATTTGGAAAGAAAGCAGTCAGCTCAATGGTTCACAAAAAGGCCATTAGGAAAAAACTGAACGTTTTTGCCCTAAGGTGCTGAAATATAGATCTGGTTCTAAAGTAAATGTAATTCAATTGTTGATATTTCTGTGACTTTATTCTTTACCTTTTGATAAACCTTCTTTTTAAAAAAGGGTGGGAAGCTACCAAAAGCCTGACACTTGCTCTAATGGATGGTTATTTGAATTTTTACATACAGGAAATTTGGAAATGGGAAATATATTTTTTAAATATATATGTGTGTGTGTGTACATATACGCTCATACCTTGCCAGAACAATAATACTGAATAGGAGCTGGGATGAAATCCTTTATCTCAAGTAAGTGGATAAAAGGTAATCCCCTGGAGTTTTGTTTTGTTTTTTAAAGGCCAGGAAGAAGGCTTATTAAATTATTAAATTATTATTATTAATATTATTAAATTAAATTATTAAAGCTTATTATTATTATTATTAAAGCTTCTTATTAAGAAAAAATGTTTGTGTATGTATATATATATATGTGTGTGTGTGTGTGTGTGTGTGCACGCATATAGATATAGATATCTGTTGGTCAGCAAGCTTGTCTATGCTAAGCGAAGATTTTAACCACTGTGTTAGTTCAGCATGCTGGTAAAGGAGGTATAGAATTTATTAGAGTGGAACAGGGTGTAAAGGAAGTATTATTTTTAAGCTAATTTTTAAACCTGCATGAATGTGTATATATATGATTTCAGTTTGTTTTGTGAAGATACATACACAAGCATATTTATCTTGGAAAACCTGCCCACAGGTCTTTTCTTTCACCAGAAGGAGAAAGGTAGAAGGGCACAGCAGCAGGGGAATTATCCAATGGGAGGACAAGGTAGTTTGCCATCCAGACTGACCTTACAAACTGTTGCCAAAATGTCTCAGGCTGGACAATATTTTCTTAAACTGTCTTAGAGACAAACCAGCATGAGCCCAGAACAGGAGCAGCTTAAATGCAAAGTGCATATATGCCCTTACTAGGACTGTAGGGACGGGGGTTATGGCATCTCACATTTGAGCTAGTAAATTATGCTGGTGTGAACTATATTTGGCTATTTTTCTTAGTTTTTAAATAATTTCTTTAATGTTTTATAAGTTTCCTTACTTTGTTGCATAACATTGCTTATCTCAAAGAGAACAGCATGATGAGGATGTATGAATGCCCATGAAATACTGTTGTGAATGAATAGTATCATAAAAATGTAATAAATAAGATTTAGACTATGAAACTACCAGGTAAAAGAAGACATCTGACCTTCCTGGGATACCTTTATTGCATCTTGAAAATTTAGCTTGAATTGATTGCAGGATTCAAGAAAGAATACACTTTCAGTTATCTAATTGTTCAATGGAACAAAAAAATCTTACCAAATCAGCTTTTCTCATGAGAGCAGTGTTAGACTGACAACTTCCACATGGGAGGGGGGGGGGGGGGAAATCTCCCTGCTCATTGGAGGATACCATGCCAGCCTGGTCTTCTCCCAAGTATTCTAACTGTCTATGTTCTGTGAGCTTTTATTCTAATGGAGAAGAATCCAACTCTATACCACCTAGACCATTGTCCATTATACTTGCAGCCTTCCACTGACAAACTTGAGGAAAAACTTTCGTGAAGTGGATTAATTAGCTCTTACTTTAACCACCCATATGACAATCCTTCCTAGCCTCAAATATGCTGATCACAGCTAATACAGTAGGATGAAGTAAATCTATTAGATCTCCCTGAAGAGGAAAACAGTTATCTTCTTGGCCAATACTTGTCTCTACTTGTAGCAATCACTAACAGCTTAGCAGAAGACACAGAGATGCTTGGACTATAAAGCTGCTTGTTGCACAGGTGCTTTTAAACTGACACTACAGCATACTTCCCATGAGAGCCATTCAGCTTCGCCATAGAACCTGCAATTTGAAAATAATAACCAGAACATATGATTTGTACATATCACAGGTATCCTGTACCTGTTTTATTTCTGTAATTTATTCTATTTCCACTGTCAAAAGCCATGCCCATGTATACCAGAATGGTCATTGAAGTATCTCTAATTTAATGAACTGGCAATACAAAAACATGCCTGCCAATCACACTATATAAACTATAAAGTTTCCAAACAGCTTTCTCATGGAAGTAACATTCTTGTAGCCCTAACATGGGTGGAAGTGAGCTCTCTTGATCTTTGACAATGCAGATCATGGGAATCCAAGTCCACATATTTGGATGGAACCAAACTTGGACAGTCCATCCTAAAATATTGTTGAAAATATAGGCCCAGGGTTTGAGATTTGATCACTGTTTTGATCAAATCTCTACTAAAATTATTCTAGCCATGGTATATGCCCTTTTAAAACAATGTTTCAAAGTACTGAATTTGTTCCAACCTTACTTTATTTCTCTGTATGTCTTCAGACCTTTTGCTTTTTTCCCCCCACTGAATTTGGCTGTGATTCCCCCTGCCAACTTTGGCTGATAGCTGTTTGAGGCATCACCATGACGACTAAAGGACCACCTGAGATTATAACTAATGGTCAAAGTTTTCCTTCAGAGTGAACTCCAGCTGTTACAAACTTCTCTTCACAGCCTCAATTAGGGCAATTGCACTTGGAACTGATTTCCTCCTGCCTCCCACTGAATAGATATGTCCACCTGTCGATTGGCATCCTTGCTTCATTACTTGTTGACAACCCGCAAAGCAACTGAGATCTGCTAACAAATTGCTTCTAATCATTTCCTTCCCTAACATTATCTCCGCAGTCCTTCAGTATGCAGACATATACTCAGCGTGCTGAGCTGGTTCCATCCACAGAAGTGTGAACAGAGCAAGAACCATGGATTGTGGAGTGTCTTCCTTAATTTGCAATATATTATGACTCTTCCCTCAGCATCCCTATATTACTGCTACTGTGTAGATAAGTCATTGTCAGGTTTGTTTGTTTATTTATATATCACATTTTTATAGCTGCCCATCTCACAGTTCTTGATTGGTTACTCTCTAACATCCTCTCATTATAAATATTGTAGCCATCAGGAAGAAAGCCTCCAAAACTAACAACAACAACAACAACAACAATGGAGTGCTTACATTCATTTCCATCATAACTTTTGGCTGCATTGTGATTTACAATACTTTTCCAATATTTTTAGTGCAAAGTGTGGACCCATGCAATTCCTCCTTTGGCCTGAAACTGAAAGTTTATAAGTTCAGCCTTAAATTGATACAAATCAGGCTGTTATGAGCTCACATGGTAGTCAGTTTTCTAATCTCTTGTCACAAAATATCTGCTCAAAGCAGAAAGATTACAACAAAATGAAAGTATTAGAATTAAAAATGCCCCTTTTTGTCTATGGACAGATAGCACCTTAGCTTTCAAGTATATGGCAAATTTAAAACCCTTCTAAACAGATTAAAAAGAAGCCTTTAGTAATATCATACATGAAAATATTTTGAGGCAGGTGGCTCCTTCAGCTCCTTCAAGATTTTAATCTTCATTAGGCATCCTAGTCTTACTTCCCATATTTCAGAAAGATACAACTTCTCATTTTCAAATCATTTTGATTTTTTCCTAGCTACTGCCAGAGAGTTATCATAATTATTGTAAAAACAAGGCATTTGTATAAGTTTTGTCAGGATGGCAAGTAATTTTGGATGTTTCAACTAAATTGTATTTTATTTGTTAGACTGATATCCTATCTTTCCTCCACAAACCCAGCATACATAGTGCATCTTCTGCCAATTTTTCCTCCTACAACACCAGCCATGCGAGGCAGGTTGGACTTAGAGACCACGACTGGTTCAGTTAACCAGTGAAGCTCTGTGGCTCCTTGGTCCTAGTGCAGCACCTTGAATAGTATATGACACTGGATCTCACCTTATTGGCATCACCTCAGTGGGAATATAAGTTCTTAAAACCTTCTGCATACTTTCTTCTACCTCTGACATAGCAGAAATAAAATATTAGGGATTGGCAACATTGCCACTGAATGAAACACATGCAGTGAGCATATTTTTTGTACCTAAAACAATATAGATTAACCTTCCCCAACTTAGTATCCTCCACATGCATTGGGTTTCATCTTCTGGGCTCTAACCAGCACAATTAGTAAGTATCAATGCTAGAGAAATCCCAAACTTGCCTAGCCCAGCATATTTCACTTGAAAAGTTGAGAGTAGTTTCTGAAAAGTAGTCTGGAAGTGTAAAACAGACAAAGAAAAGGAATGACATGGGTGAATGATGAGAAGGAGTCAAGTTCTAGCAAAGTACAAATCCTGTGAAATGCTGGCTTTAATCTTGTAAGATGCTAGTGTAAGCATTAAATAGCAACATGAAGGGTATAGTCAGCTAATGCTACACCAAGTGAGATAGGAACTGAGACAGTACTTACTACAAAATTACAAGGGAACATCCAGGTTCAAAACTAATCTAATATCCTGTCTGCCATAAGAAGAATGTCCATTTTATTGTTCATTTTCATCAAAGCTTTCTGAAGTAGTAGTAGTAGTAGTAGTAGTAGTAATAATAATAATAATAATAATAACAACAACAATAATAATAATAATAATAATAATAAATAAAAAAACATCATCAAATCTTGGTAATTAATTTTAGGAGATCTGTCTGTCTGTCTGTCTATCTATCTCCAAAGACTTATAAATGTGCAACATAAAAAGTTAATTCATTTATTTATAATTGTTAGCTGCCAGATTTACTATACTAAAATACAGGAAAACTAACACATAACTCTTGTTAGATTAGTAGCATTTAAAAGTGTAGGAAATAGCATTAGCTTAAAACTTAACACAACAGGAAATTAACAGATTCTTCAAAGGATGGTTGTTTCATTCAAAGCTGTTTAACAAAGGAATTCCCAATAAATTACTGTTGTCTATACAAATTACTTTCTGGCGGAAATAATCAATATTAATATTTAAAAGTTTGTATCTTTCCTTAAGGCTAAATAGATATAGATAGATATAGATATAGATATAGATATAGATATAGATACAGATATAGATATTTTTCCTGCCATGTTTTGTTCTTTAATGTGCTACTCTGTTTTAACTTTAATGTTTTGATTCATATCAATAACATTTTAATGCTACGTTATTTTTAAAAATAAGAAGAAAGAACACTCAGAGGAACTGTCCATGTTCCACCTTTCAGCACAAATGAGCAAGAATGTAAAATAGGCGTGGTCTGGACTGACTGGCACTACAATAAGGTGAGTCCAAAATGGCTGGTTTACTGCACTCAGAGTCAGCATCAATAGTTTTATCTTGAATTGGAGAGCAATAACGTACGCTCCAATAAGTTGGATTCCAGAGGAATTAGTCCTGGGACCAGCATTATTCACATTTTTATTAATAACCTGGATGATGGGATTGCAGTTTAACAAATTTGCAGGTGACACAAAATTGGGAAGTCTGCCAAAACCCAAGATGACAGAAAAAGATTGCAGGCTAATCTGGACAGGTTGGAAGACTGGGTGGAGAGTCACAAGATGCCTATAATAGGGTGAAATGCAAGGTATGACATTTAAGAACAATATAGGGCAGATATGTATAAGATGGGGGGTTGGAAACACTACATCTGAGAAGGACTGGGTCATTAATAACAAGGTGAATATGAGTCAACAGTGTGAGACAGCTACTAGAAGATCAAATGTAGTTCTGAACTGCATAAGGCAAAGCATCATATCAAAGATCCAAGAGTCGTTTCAACAAGATGGGTGGTCACAAATTGATAGGTGGGTGGGTGGGTGGGTGGATAGACAGATGGATGGATGGATGGATGGATGGATGGATGGATGATGGATGTACATATGTACGTACGTACCTACGTACGTACGTCGTGGCTGTAGTGAGAGCTCACCTAGAGATTCATATACAATTCCAGGCATCTCATTTCTAGAAGGACATTGACAAGATTCATAGGGGAGCAAGAAATATGATACAAGGATTTGAGGACAAGCTGAAGAATTTGAGATATTTAGTCTGAACAAAAGAAAACCTGGGGAGACATGATAGCCATGCTCAGGTACCTAAGTGGAAGAAGCTACAGGGAAGATGGTCCTGAACTATTTTCTGTGGCAGAAAACTAGGACCAGAAATAACAGGGATAAGTTGCAGCTCCCTAGATTTCATTTAAATATAAGGAAACAGTTCCTGATGGTAAGACTAGTACAACGGTGGAACAGGTAACTGTGGAGGATGTGAGTTCTCAATTTCTGGAGATTTTTAGAGGCTGAACAGCCACATGTCATAGGTGGTTTTACTGGTTTTCCTGCACACTGAAATAGATGATCCCTGTGGTCCCTCCTAACTTTATAATGTTATGATTCTCAAGGACCTTGCAAATATAGGACAAATCACTCAAGAACTGTTTAGAGCAACACAGAAGTGGAGTCTATAAACCCTACACTGAAAAGCTATGCAGGAAAACTACATAAGAGCAGGAAAACGCTCATCAATGGGGAGGGGGATGACTTGAAGCGAAAGGACTATGCCATAGGTTTCAAATGTTGGATAACATGATTTCCGCCCACCCTGCACCTCCATGATGGTTTCTACAGACAAAACAGGCCCACTCCCAAACTTATTCTAAGCTTTGTTTCCTACTTTGCTGTGGGATGGCTCATCTGCTTTGCTTGTGCAAATCTGATTGGCTTTTTAAAAAATGGAACCCCTTTCTAAGGTGCTTGTGACCTCCTAGGGGTTGTGAGCCACAGTTTAGGAACACTATGCCAAAAATATATGATGACATAAAGAGCAGGGCATCAGTAGCCCTAAATTGACAGTGTGAAGAACTAAAGAATAGAAAGAGATATATGGCATTCATATACATTTGCCAAAAAAAAAAGAAGGGGGGGAACTGCACACTAGAAGTATGACAGTAACTTTGCTTTATGGTCAACCACATCAGGATCTTAATGTAAATACATTAAATTTAAGGCACAAACCACACCTAATAAAGATTGCAGAATTTCCCAACCTTTTTTTTCATGCAGACCATCACACTGTCATCAAAAGCTTGAAGGCATCCTAGAATTTATGATCCTCCCAGGGGGCATTCACAGCACCTCAATGTTTTATAATTTTTTTTAATGGTAAAAAATCCAAAATGCATAAGATATTGGTATTTCTGCTGAAACCTTAACGTTTTGGAGATTTGGGGCATTTAAGAAATATTTTAATCTTGGCATCCTCCAGGTAGTACCACCAGCAGGAATTTAACAGACTACCAGTGATTCTTGAACCAGAGATTGGGAACCATTTATCCATTGTGCTTCCTCTTTATTTAGAGGTAAGATGATGCAAAAGAGAAGTGTCCGGGGGGGGGGGGGGGGGTGGCATTTAAACTTCAGAATACAGTTTTTAAGTAATAACTCAGTAATTGTGCAAAATAGATTCATTCATAACAGAACACAACTAAATATTGCGGTCAAATTATATAGCCTATGTTATTAAGGACATCTAAAATTGCAGAGCAAGCAAAGGAAAAATAGCAAAATCCCACAAATATAATAACTGGGTTTCTACAGTGTAGTCTTCATCAACAGTCTATTGTTCCTAACTGTGTTATTCATTTACTATGAAAGAAGCAAGCAAGATTAAATGTTAAGAGACAGGGAAACAGTCTGGATGCAAATCTGAAAGTTAAGATCAGAAATATCAGTTTATCAAAGCTCTCAGATTATCCTAGTTCTTTATAGGTGTCAACTGCAGATGGAATTTATTATTTACTTACTTATTGGGTTTATATGCTGCTCCAAGATAGATAGATAGATAGATAGATAGATAGATAGATAGATAGATAGATATGGCATGTGACCAGGTTATCCGAGGGACCGCCTCTCCCCAAATATATCTGCCCATCCCACCAAATCCAGCAGAGAGGGTCTGCTATGGGTTCCGTCAGCTAGAGTGTTACATTTGGCTGGCCCTAGGTGGCAGGCCTTCTCCGCTGGGGCACCAACTGTACGGAATATCCTTCCCCCTGAAGTGAGGCTGGCTTCATCACTTTTGACTTTCCAAAGGTCCTTCAGAACCTGGTTGTGCCATCAGGCCTGGGGACCCTGGGGGAATGATGAATTATTAAGGTGGCTACATTATTTTTAACATCTCTTCACCTAATATTCCTTCTTTTTTAGTTTTTTAAAATTTACATGTTTTTAATAATATTGTTTAGTGTTTATTAACTGTTTTTAGCTTTGTTGTACATGGCCCACAGTCATTTGTCATAAGATGGCAGCTATATAAATTCATTTATTTATTTATTTATTTATTTATTTATTCGGCTTGTATGCCGCCCATCTCCCCCAACGGGTGACTGTGGGCGGCTCACAATAAAAAACACAGTTTTCTCCAAAGATGGTTAAAAGCTATAAATAATCTATAATAATCTATAAATAATTAAAAACATATTAAAAATGCCCTAAAAAACCTCCTCTGATTTTTAGCCCTAAAAAACCTAGAAGATGCTGGGGGGGGGGGGGGACAACCCATCATCCCACCAGCCATCTCCACAGGTGCGGGCCCCCCTCTGGCCCCCAGGCCTTCTGGCAGAGCCAGGATTTAATACCTTTCCTGAAGGCCATGAGGGAGGGGGCACACCGGACCTCAGGAGGCAAGATGTTCCATAGGGCGGGCGCTACAGCAGAAAAGGCTCTCTGCCTAGACCCCACCAATCAAAATTCCCTGACTGGTGGGGTCTGCAACCTGCCCCTTCTGCTGGACCGAGTAGGACGGGCTGAAGTGACCAGGGCGAGGTGGTTCCTCAGATAACCTGGTCCCGTGCCATAAAGGGCTTTAAAGGTAATAAATAAATAAATAAATAAAAACAATTTACCTTTTCCCACAGTACAAGAACTTCATTTAAATAAAAGTCCAAACTATAAGTGGGAACAAAATTCATAACATATCTATCCCTGGTTGGAAAAGCCAGGTTTTGATAGCATTTCTAATATCCAGCATAACTGGGGCCATATGGAACTCAGGGGAAATGCTTT
Organism: Liasis olivaceus; assembly: GCA_030867105.1. Lineage (NCBI taxonomy): Eukaryota > Metazoa > Chordata > Lepidosauria > Squamata > Pythonidae > Liasis > Liasis olivaceus. The sequence goes on from CM061349.1 coordinate 44,467,244, forward strand.
TCTGTAGAAGAGGGTCAGCCACCAAAAAGGCCTACCTCCAAGGTCCCTGCAGATGACATTCCCTGAAAGAAGAGATATGGGTCCAGAGCCATTAAGAGATTTAAGGATGACAACTACCTAGAAGCAGACTGATAACCAGTGCAACTCTCATAACAGAGATACTACATGAGCATATTGTGATGTGCCCAACAGTTACTCAAGCTGCTTCATTCTGGACCAGCTATTGCTTCTAAGTGGTTTTCAACAGTAGCTCTATATAAAATGCATTCCAGTAACCCAAACAAAAGAAGACCATGAGGCCTCCCATTCCAGGAAAAGTTGTAAGTGGCATACTAGATGTACACCCTCCTTATTACACCTGCCACTTGCTCTTCAGGCAAAAGCTATGAGTCAAGAAGAACCCTCAGATTATGAATCATTTGGAATAGGGGGCATGACCATGTCCACAACTAAAGATAGAATATCCCTGGAATTGGATAGCTTCCTAACCCATAGCTACTTCTTCTTGCTAGAACTGAGCTTAAACTTGTTCCTCACTATCCAGGCTCTAACAACCTTCAGTAACAGGGACACAGCCTTGACTGAAGTGCCTATTTGGCCCAAGGTCAAGATGAAAAACTGTGTATTATCAGTGTACTGGTGAATAGAAATGGGGAAAGCATCAAGTCTTGCAGTTCTTCATAACTGAGGGGCCATGTCTTTGGCCTTGACTTCCCCACCCCATGCCCAACAGGAACTGTCTCCTCAGAAAGGAAGAAAACCACTGCAAAACAATGTTTGCCACCTCCAACCCTCAGAGTCTGTCCATATGGATACCATGGTTGATAGTATCAAATATTGCTGAGAGATCCAGCAATACTGGTAGGTGGGGGTGGGGATCACACTACCACTCTCCCAATCTCACTACAGTCATCTACAAATGCAGTTCATGTAGTCTTGGTCCCATACCCAGTACTAAAGTTAGAGTGAAAAGGATCCAAATAATCAATTTCCTCCAGAGCTCTGTGTTGCTGCAGCTCCATCACCTTCTCAATCAACTTCTTCAGAACAAGGAGGTGTTAATAGTTGTCCAACAGAGTTGAACCAAGGAATAGTTTCTTGAGGAGCTGGCACACCACTACCTTCTTCTTATATGCCCTCTCCTTCAAGGAAGGTGGCATTATCCACTCACCTATTTGACATTTGTGATCATGACTGGAGAACAGCCATCTTTACAGATAAGCACATGTATTAATTTGTTTTAACTTTGTTTACCAGATTATCAGATAAAAATGGGAGCAAGAGGTATCTAGAAGATAAACCATTCCCATTCCCATCTTTAACTCCCCTCATAATTTTCAAGCCAATTTTGTGTGGTTTGGACAGCTTTGAATCTCACAATCACCCATAAGTGCATACGTTTTCTTGGATCTCAACCCTCTTAAATTATAACTATTTTTAGGGCTACTGTAAGAACTTTTGAAGGAAGCCCATATATTATTTAAGTCAAATAGCTCCACTTGTTTGTTTCTCACTGCTTGTAAACCTATAAATTATAGGTTTAAGCTCAGATGGCATACTTCTGGTGGCACATCTATGATTCAAAACAATTCATTATTCCATATTACTATGTGAGAAGAGACAGTGGAAGCCATACCTCAAGAATACCAAAAAGATTAACATAATTAGATAAATACAAATTATCTAACAAAGCATATAAATAAATAATGCTACATGAAGCACTATCATGGTATACCTGTATCAGGAGATGCTACTGCTAACAACCTGAAATAATATTCTCTGTTATTTGTTTAATTATGATTTTCTTCATAAGCAATAAAACTCATGAATTAAAGCATCCCACTAGGTCTACACTGCAAACCCAGTTGGTTTTATTGCATTTATGCTAAGTAATTTAATATACTTTTATGTTGCCTGTTTCTGTGGATTTGGATTTAACAAAAATATGATAGCTTCAAATGGGTTTTGCATTTTATTAGGTTGAATCTATCTTCTGGTTGCCATGAATGAGACTTTGTATTGACTAAATATTTTGCTTTCCCCTCCCAAAGCTCTTTTTTCCCCTTTGTTTTGTTTATTTTCCATGGTTCAGTCCCAGGAGCAATGAAAAAAGACATGCAGTGATCACTTAAATGTAAGGAATATAAGTAATTAAATACATTTTAAAGCAAAAGGGGCTAACATTCATACCTATAAGAAGATTTTTCCCACTTAGAATGCTATTAAACTTTATAGAAGCTTTCTGGAAGAAAATGCAAAAAAGGAATAGGATGGAATGTGAACAAGATAGATAAAATTTTACAAAAAAATTAAAACTCAGCTGTTTTTCTCTAGATCACCAATGATTTTCATTTTAGTTTAGTTAATTTTGTGGATGAAGAAAGGAACTTGGTTACCCCATTTTGGCCCTCCCAACCCGAGCTAGTAGAATCTAGAATCTCTTGAAAATGTATTAACAATGACATTTGGACAACATAAAGCCATTTTCATTCAATTAAATAAACACACCATGTTAACCTTCAGTAAAAGGAGTATCCAGTCTTTTTATAGGCTGCTGTAAACAGATTTCTGAGCTTGAACAAAGCCAAGATCAATAACGTCTCTGTGAAAAATAATAATCTCATGCACAATTTATCGGCAGCTGCCTGGAAAATATTGCTCAAGTCTAACTGTCCTGATGGTTGGGTCTTTCCTGGTCTTTTCCTCTTGTTCGTTAATGTCAAAACGCCAGATTAGGACATATACAGATTTACTCAGAAATGTTCACATGAATCACTTCTCTTGGCACGTGAGTAAGAAAGCATCCAAATCTGACCCTAAATGTTTATGCAAAAGAATACTTTGGGGAGGAAGGGCACACTAAAAGCAAATGTAAAGGCTTGGTTTCCTGGAACCAGCCTTTCTTCTGGTTATGTACACTCCGTAAAGGCATCTTTTGCCCAGACCTTTTCCCCCTGTCTTAGACTGAAGCTAGATGCAAGTTACAGAGAGTCAGGGTTAAATCAGGATTATTCAAACTGGGTTCCACAGAACCGTATAGTTTTGCAAGAACTGCAATGCATTCCAGAAGGGGCAGGGGGCCGGGGGGTAACCTTCAGCACACTGGCCTCAGATGCACATTCAGCCATCACTCCCTCCTCAATATTGTTCTTCCCCTCATTGACTCTATATCACCAACACTTGCAAGCAGTCTGTGCAGGAAGTGCTGGCAGCTTTTCCCTTGCCACCACTCAGGTCTTCTGCCTTGCCATGTGCCCATTCACAAAACTCAACTTCCTGCCTGCTCCCAAACTCCACAAATATTTGCCCAGGCAGCCCAAGTTTTCTGAAAGCAGAAAGAACTAGAAATCTGGTAGGAGTTTCTAACTTGCTTAGAAGCCCAGGAAAAATAGTGGTGAGTATCTCCTTCCTTTTTACTTTCCAGATTACAAACCGCATGCGTGTGTGTATCCCCAGGAGGTCTGTTTAATCATCAAAGTGGCATCCTGTGCACACCTACTTAAGAGCAGGTCCCACTGAGCTGTGTGGGAATTAATAAAGAAACTTAGTCCTGAAGTAAACATGTGTGAGAATTACTGTATGTTTGCAGAGGCAGACAGGCAGGCAGGCAAGCAGAAGATGGGTGTTTAAGTGGATTCAGCCAGTCATTCACAATGGAAAAAAAAAATTATGCATTCAACACTCATTGTGTATATATATACCCATCAGCATATGCATTATTTTCATTTTGTTTTTTTCTTGGTCCTAATCAGCATTTATGTACTATGAATATTTTCCCAGATATGTATCATTGGCTACCAACTGATAAAATTGCAGACAGTACAGAAAAAGTTGACAATAGTAAAAGTGGAACAAATACCAGTGCTGCTGGTGTTGATGTTGTTTCTTATGGCACACGTTTTGACTGAGTTCACATTACAAACAATATTTTTGTTTGTAGGCCTACGAATTCTGGTTAGAACTTTTAACAGAATATCCTGAAATTGCCAGTGGAGCACTGAAATATCTTATATTGTTTATAACAACAAATCTTTGTGAGAGAACCTTCTCTTTAAATCCAGCAACAAAAAACAAGTATAAAGGTTTACAGAAGCATCCCACTTACAAATAGCATCCATTGTTCCAAATACTGAACTTTTATTCAGGGAAAAGCAATTGCATCCTGGCCATTGAACATTGATTTGTTTGCTTAAAACTTTAACCTTCCCATTTTTATTTTTATTTTTTTTGTACATTGGAAATTTTGCCATTGCAATAAACAGCTCACATTTTCAGTTCTCTCTCTCCCTTCTGGGCTTGATACCTATTATTACAGTATTGACACCTGAAGAAAACAATTCTCCTTATAGGCTCTTTTAATACACAGCTTTGCTTAATATGTGGAAGTTTTATAAGCAATTCACTCTAATTTTTTTCTTTTTCTTTTTAATGCACAATGTTCTAAATCTAAATCACTTGTGCTTTTATTTTAGGCAACTCCTTTGCAGAATTTGGTAAAAATGTGAATGCTGAAAAATAACTGTTCCAGTTTGCATGTTGGTTCAGTTATTAACTGAGTACACTGACATTAAGATCGAAATTGAACAAAAGTTTGTCCAGTAGAGGTAAGGAGATTTTTTCCTTCATTTCTTTAGACTTGTACATATCCATAGAAAGCTAATCAAGTGTCTCCAATACCTTTGCTTCTGCAAAAAATTGCCACTGTCATCAACACACAAGGCACAACACACAAATTGACACATATCATTGCACTTGACTAATGGATGTGTATTGACATGGTACATTGCTTGAGAATGTGCTTTAATTATGTTCATAAGAATGGCAAATGCTCATATATACAAATGCTTACTTTACTAATACTCTAATCTCAATTTATTTGAAATGCCTTGCTAATTGACAGTAGATACAAATGCATTGTACTCATAATTTTAAATTGGGTTTATATATTGCATAAAGCCATGCTTTGTTTAATAGTGGCTTACGGAATAAACCATGACTGGTTGGATTCTTACAACAAAGTAAAAAAAGCAATGCTAGGTTTGCACACTAAGCTAAGCAAAAAACAAACAAATCATATGGTTTTAATGGACTATGTTTGATCCAGACCTAATTGTAACTGCTGTGGGGTAAGCTCCTGTCCTCTTGTTATGGAACACTCTTTGCACTTTCTGCTATAAGATAAAGAGAAAAAGATTTTGAATCCATAGGATCTTTTCAGTCATAATCTCGTTATTAGCAGAGAAAATTTCTAGTATGCTTTCTAGGGAAAAAATGTAAAATGGGTTTATTGTTACCCCTGAACTTGTATTCTATAACTGTATTTTTATTGCTGCTTCTCTCTCTCTCTCTCTCTCTCTCTCTCTTTGTGTGGTTTCAATGGATTAATGGTATTGTATTTTTTTTTAATTGCTGTACTGCATTCTTATTATCTCTATACTGTTGGATGCCTTTCCTATAAAAAGACAGGTTAAAATATTTTAAATAAATAAAAATAATCTTCCACACTGTGGGTTGCTTCTTATTTATACCCTTCATCTTTTCATCTACAAGGAGACTTTGCAGTCTCCTGCAAAGTTGGAGTCCAACTGAAGCACTGTGCAGAAGAAGCACCTGCCATCTTAGCTGGAGATAAGGAATGACCTAATTGAAACACACCATATGGTAGCTAATGAACAAATAAAGTCAACCTGGAATGCATGCTATTTATTATTTAATACCTGCAGCTTGTCAAGAGAAGTTGCTTTGGAACTTGCTAAACACTTCTCTTTTTATATTTATTATTATCTTTGCATTAATCTTAATGAATTCAGTTTCCATGCATGATGACATTGTCTAGGCCTCCAGGAGGCCAGCAGCAACTGAGCATTAGCAGTATCAATCATTAAAACAAATTGCTACCCATAATCTTATAATCAGAATTCAAACAACTAGCCCAGTAGAGGCAGATGTTCCCATGAAAGTTCATTTCTAAATTGCTCTGCCTACAATTCCATGGATGGTGGTAAAACATTGCATTTGTGTCTCTTAAATAACAAGTGTGCTATCTATTGCATCTACCTGTTACATTACCTGCTGCCAGGCTTACAATTTTCCACTTTAGAGTTGTTTATATGGCAGCCAGTCTATTTCCAATACTGATCAGAAGGTAAGCATAGGTCTTCCATAATGGCCTTCATCTCTCCCCTCTAGCTTTTATTTTTAATAACTGTACTTGAATTAGAAGTTTCATTGGTAGCTTTGCATACAGAGGGACCTAGAATCAATCTCTGGCATCTCCAGTTTATTTATTTATTTTTTTACAGAACCTATATGGCCGCCGAACTCATACAATGACTCTAGGCAGCTCAGAACAATCCATAAAACATAGTTAAAAACAAAGGCACACTTCCCTCCAGGTGCCAGACCAAACATCCTCACAGCTCAACCCCCATCCTAACCCAATGCTTGGGGGAAGAGCCAGGTCTTCACAGCCCTCCAGAAGGTTAAAGAGGTAGAGATCCCTCTGATGGCAGCTCACAGGATTTCAGCACAACTGGGGAGAGATCCCACCCTGAGAACTTTAAATATGATTGCTAATAAGGTAGATATGCTGGCAAAATAGATAAATGTCTAATCTGTTATAGGCGGTTTCATATGTCTGTGTTAAATATGGGGATTAATTTCAACTAAGATTGTGCAAAGTCTTTCAGATTTGACACAATTCAAATTCAAAAAAGTTGTCTTAAAACAAATCCCAGAAATGTTCTAATGCTGACAATTTCAGAACTGCTGTAAGCTCAAAACAGCTCTCTCAATTTTGAAGCAGGTATTTTGAGCCAAAACGGCTGTCTCAAACTTGAGGCATTTGCAGAATGGTTGGAACAGTTGTTTGCGGTTCAAAACAGAATATTTCCAACTCAAAATGGAGTAGCTCAATTCTAAGAACTCAAAAAGAAAGTTTGAAAAAATAGCTAGGAAAGGTACAGAAGACGGTATCTAAAATGATGGAGAGGGTGTTCAAAATCTAAAACAATTGAGACAATAAACTTGGGGAAAGGGCAACTGAAAGGGACTTGATCAAGGTGAATAAAGTCATGTAGGGCAGAGAGAAAATAGACAGGGAAAAATTTTCTCCCTCTCTCAAGACATTAGGACTGGGGATTATCTGCTGAAGTGATTAAAATTTTTAAAACAGACAAAAGAAAACATTTTTTTCCGCATAGTACATAATTCACTTGTGGAATTCATTGCTGTAAGATGTGATAATGGCCACTAACTTGGATAGCTTTAAAAGGAGACTGGATAATTTTATGCATTTATTTATTACAATATTTATATACAATTAACTCCACAAGGATTCCCAACAAGTTACAATATTGTCATTTAAAATCAATAAAACCAACATAAAGCAGTTAAAAATTAACAATCGCCTTCCCCCAGTATCCACTATTGCAACAACACTGTTACAGACTAAACATTGTCAGAGAAGATGCTATCCAGAACTCTAAGCATAGGCAACACCTCAACACTTCATCTTGGAATAAGCAAACCAGATGGAATGAGTTCTACCTGAAGTGGGTGGTGCTGAACGTACTTGGGCACAAAGCCATAAAGGGATTAATGGGTCAGAAACAGTGCTTTGAATTGCACTTAGAAATTTCTTGGGAGCCAATGCAGTGCTCACAACACCAGTTTATATGGTTGTGACAGCCAGTAGGTGAAGGAGAAAACCTGACCTGAGAGGTAGCTTTGCCTACTAAAATGACTTCAGCTTGCTAAAGAGCACTGACTTGGTGCTAAGAAGCACAAATAGAGGAACAGCTTCTGCAGTTCGATGAACTTCAAGGAACAGTTGCCAGAACAGGGAAGTCACTTCTGAACCTGCAAATGCTTGCTGAATAAAGGATATTAATAAAAAAGGGAAATCGGGTTTCTAGAAAGTGGGATTTAGTTGCTTTGAAGTCCTGCTCTTGCTCATGTAAACAGGATCACTATATAAGCTTTTGCCCTGCCCCTCATTATTGGGCAGAACCTTGTATTCTCCCTCTGCACAGTTACAACAAACTTGGCTCAAAGCAGAGAGTGTGGCCTTGCTAGCAAGGGTGAGGGGCTTGTTTTTTCCCTTTCAGTGGTCTTAGTAGGATTGAGTGGAACTCTGGACTACCCCATCCCAGCAGTATTTCCACACTCTTTCCTGGGAGTCAAGGATAGGGATTTCTCCCCTTCCTCATGTGTCTTTGGTTCAGAAGGACACCTCCACTCCTATCCCCGATGAGCCTAAAGATTATCTGGTGTGCCAAGAAGGGCCCAGTTTTGTAAGGATAAAGTAACTGGTACCTGTTGTATCCGGGCAGACAAGAACTGGAGCTGCAGGCAAAATTTCCTTTGCCACCTCTAAATAGAATCTTGTGACACCAGTTGAAGGGGCAAGGTTCATGTGGAGCTCATTACAATTAGATATAGTCTCACAAGTGTGGCAGTGCCACCTTCTAGGAAAGACTGATCATCTTGCTTTGAATGGAGGAAATAATAAAACTGGGAGAGGGAAAGGGAAAGCAGGGGAATTTTTTTTTTTCAAAACCCCAAAAGGGTATAAGGAGATAAGAGACTGCACACACACACACACACACACATTTGGTGCTTATTTTGCTTGCCTTGTAAAATAGGTCAGAAAACATTACCTTATTTCAAATTAGCACAAGAACTGCTTGCCCTTCCAAGAAAAGGCTATATCATAATCATCTACATTTGATTAGAGAGCTAAACTGAATGAATAAATAAATAATAAGCCCTTAGGAAATAACCATAGAGGCAAAAGGTCAACTGAAATTAGGAGGAGGGATGGAGTCACTGACAGAAGAAACTAAGAAGCTAAAGTTTTACTTGTAGAAGTCATATGGCATTTAAGGCAGAGTTTTATGATTCATGATTGCAATCCTGTATATTTTTACCTGGAAATAAATTGGTGAGATTTACTTCTAAGCTATGGACATCATTGTATTCTAAATAGCTTTATAAACTTGAATAATTCTGAATATGCATCCCTGGCCCTCTACACAGTAGAAAATGAAGATTCAAGTACTTTTAACTGGATCTGGTTCTTTTATTCTGTCACTATTATCTGTTAAAGCTTCCTGCTGTTTATTCACAGATGGTTGCGTTGTTCTGAACTTTTTTCCATTAACATCCCAAGCAACTCTTCCTCTTTTGAAAACCAGTACAGCATTTAGATAAAGTTTGATATTCACAGGGTTGGGCTATATTCTTTGCTCTTGTGACCAGTACCAATGGGATCTTTAATAGCTACAAATTAAATTCACATTTAGCACTTGGTACAAACATTAATTAAGTAATCTTCACAATATCCCTGTGGGAAAGCCATGTCATTATGCTTACTCACAAAGGTTAAGTGAATTGCCTTAGTCCATGCAACGTCAGGGACTGAATTAGGATTAACATGTATAAATAGTTAGCATTCACCATTGCATTTTTTTTAAATGTGATAAATGTTTTGATTTTACAGTATTTATTTCTTTTTGTATCTCCTTTCCTGTCACAGGCTGACTGCAACTATTTTACTATCATAACTTCAGCATAGCAAAAGCAAAAGGAAGGAATCAATCTAAGAAAGGAACCACTATGGGAAAATTATGCTTCCTCTCTACAGAAAGTCACTGGAAAGAAAGTAGCCTAATATTCATATATCAGCCTAAACTATAGAGTCAAGTGACAATGAACATAAAGAAAGAACCTCTTCCTGAAATGATGGGTTTGGATGTGGTGGTCATACATCTAATACATACAGATGGCCGTCTAGGTTTTAGCTAAGCTGTAGAAACTAAGCAGGTGTCAGATCTGCTTAATACTTGGATAGGAGAATGTCTGGAAATTTCAGGGTTATAGAATAGATGAGGAAATCAAAAGACATCCCAAAATCTGTAAATCAGTTTCAGAAGCATAGCCCAAAACACATGTCTGTATTCATGAACTTGTCAGGAGCTAAGCATGACTCAAAGAAGACTTTACTTATTTAGTCACATGGATCAGGCCTATATTAGCAAATTAATTAGCATATTATATTGTCATATTATTACAGTAACCGTACATCCTTTATTATAAAGGACAGTCCTTCATTTCAGAAAGCTCTCCTTTAGATTTATTTTTCAAAAACTCATTTTGTTCTTTATTTTGGTCATTTTACTTTTATTGTACAAATGGTACCACTTAACACAGTCTTGCACATTCATGTGAAAAATATGGAAATTGAATTGTCTTTTTAAAATAAATTTACATATACTGTTTGATCTTAGATATTTTCATTAGAATATGCACTTTTCTAAAGTTTTTCTTGGTTTTGCTCTTAAATTTTCCTTTGTAAAACAAAGTTATAAACATAAACAATTAATTTTTTTATCCTTATGAAGCTTTTTCAGATTTGCCCCTTTTTCAGGTTTGTCCTTTATTTTTCCTAAGAAAATATGGTCACTCTACGTATGGTTCTTTTAAAAGTAGATTTTCCCATTATGGGTGACATTATAGTATTTTTCTTACTATGAGCAAATAAATCACTCTGTATGTTTGTTGCATCCTTACACACAGGTGCACAATCATTAGCTGCCTCACTTGAATACTGAAGCTATGCTGGCAGGACCAGCCTTAATTTTAAAAAGAGTGAAGTGGCTACCTGAGGAATGTTTTTGTTCACAAATTAATTTACTGTTTCTTTAATTAATTTTAATTACTGTATTTTTTTTTTATTGTTGGTATGGAAGGAAGGTGTGGCAGGAGGAGAGAGAGACATCTATCTATCTATCTATCTATCTATCTATCTATCTATCTATCACATTTATGCAGCCTCCCATCTCACACAAAGCGACTCTGGGCAGCATACAACAATTAAATAAAACAGCAAATAGATAAAAACCAATCATTATAAAAATATAAAAAATAATTATTAAAATGAAAATATTATCAAAAAGTGTAAAATACACAAACACCACAGAGAAAGCAGAATATCAATCATAGTGGGGCCATCTAAGAATGACTCTGTTTCCCAAAGACATAACCAGGTCTTGAGGGACTTCCTAAATGATAGCAGAAATGTGGTGGGCCTGCACTCATGGTGGGAGTTCTGAGGATTAGCTCCCTGGATTTAACTCGAGGAAGAGCTGCCACCAACACAGTCCCTCTGCATAAGCTCCAAAACATCTTCCTTAGGCCAAGAGGCTGCAGTGTGATCCTCAGAACTGGCTCCAAGGATACCCAGATAATCCAGATCAATCCTGCTTCCTGCTGTAAGATCACACACACACACAGACCACAGACACACAGAGATTTGCTGTCCACCCACGTAAGTTCCAATCATGGAATAATATAATGGATTGAGAATTACAAAAGACATGCATGCATGTTCCTAAAGAAAAAGTGTCTAGAAAAACTTCCTTCCTTCCTTCCTTCCTTCCTTCCTTCCTTCCTTCCTTCCTTCCTTCCTTCCTTCCTTGACATTCTGACTTACCAGGGTCATTGTTATTGTTTTAATTTCTACACTGTTAATTTGAATATAGATAAAATATAGAGTTGAAAGCTGAATGGAATTCATTTTTGGAAAGTAAACAACTTTTCCTAACAACAAGTATTAAATAGCATGTAAACCTTAAGGCATATTTATTGTGCTAGGACTTCACAATATACTCAACTGAATATATTGGGAACTCTCTTAGAAAAATCCAGTGGCACATCCATTTTAATGAATGAGAGCAAAAACTAAACTTTGTCAATGTAGTTTACAAAGAAGAAAAGCAGGCTTGAATGTATTTCATGGGAA